>CAWUFW010003517.1:1200000-1799441 GCA_963921515.1 Calotriton arnoldi | reverse complement strand
ACTGGATGATGTCATCAGTGATGTCATCAGTGATGTCATTTGAGATGTCATCAGTGATGTCATCAGTAATGTCACTGACCATGTCATGAATGATGTAATATGTGACGTCATCAGCAGTGCATTGCGGGGGCGCGAGTTATAGTTAGCTGAACTAACTATAACGGCGGAATTTCTCTGGTTTTGTACGAGTAAAATGTCCAACAAACTATAACGTCCCTGAAACCTATGGTTTTTTCAGTGAATATATATATATATATATATATTATTCTCCAAAGATGCAACGCACTCAATTTCCAGTTTTAAAGCTTTTATTGTTAGCTTAACTGGCTCCAACCAACAGCGTTTCAGCCCAACGAGGCCTTTGTCACGGTCAGTGAGTCCCTCTTTTGTGTCACTATTTATACCAATCACCTATTGACTTTAATGCAGCATTGTGGGAAACGTAGTGCTAGTTTATATTATACATGAATATTTACACTATTTACAAAGTTTTCCAGTTTTCAGGTGACAATTCATTACTTTACATTACAGTAATCAATCATTGCAAGCATTTCATTACATTCAGAGTTACCTTAATTAAACGTTTAGTACATTAAATGAGTCTTTTTTCTATTTTAAACTAAGTGTCTTGTTTTTAATGTCCATTCCTTTCCACTTAAATGGTCTCAATCCAGGTGTACAAAAAGTTCCTCATCATTATTGATCCCATAAGGGGTCTTGGTTCTTAGCCTGATTATATATCTTGACTCTGTTTGGCGTAGTTTCCTGATTCTATCACCCCCTCTTTCGTGGTTTTCTATGGCGTGGATTCCAAAGAAGCTCATGGCTCTCCAGTCACTGTTTTGACACACCATCATGTGTTTAGCTGTGGCGTAGGAAGTATCTTTATTTTTTACGGCTCGAATGTGCTCAAGGATTCTTTTTTGAGCATACATATTGTACTTCCTATGTATTGCATGCCGCATTTACATTGGATGACATAGACTACAAACTTTGTTGCGCAAGTGATAGTTTGTTTGATTTCAATCGTCTTGCCTTGGAAGTCCTGTATGTTTTTGCGATTCACTCCAATTTTACATGCCTTGCACGTGATGCATTTCACAAATCCCTTTTGCTGTTGGCGCAACCAATTCGTTGGTGTTTCTTCTTGAAAGTGGCTTCTTACAATTAAGTCCTTTATTGATTTGGTTTTTCTGTATGTTATCATAGGTCTAGGTCCCAGTACGGATCCAATGTCCGGGTCATTGGATATCAGGTGCCAGTATTTTTGGATATTTTTTGTGATTAGTCCACTTTCTTTACTGTACGTCAGAATACATCTTGGCGTATTTTGTTGATCATTTTCTGTTGTCATTTTCTCCTTTTTAGTGATCAGAGTTTCTGTTCTTGTTTTCTTTTGTATTTTTTGTCTGCCTTTGCGTAATGTGGTTTCATTGTATCCTCTTGATCTTAATCTTTTTGATGTTTCCTTTATTCTCTCTCTTGCGTCGTCTTCTTTTGAGCAATTTCGTTTCATTCTAGTAAATTCACCGTAAGGGATACTTTCTAAAAGAGGTTTGGGGTGAAAGCTTCTACCATGTAATATGCTATTCGTTGCTGTTTCCTTTCGGTATAAGGTGGAATGAATTTGATCCCCCTCTATATATATCCAGGTGTCAAGGAAAGCTATACCTCTTTTGCTTGTTGCGCATGTGAACCTTAGGCCTAAGGTATTTTCATTCAATATTTCAAAATATTCCGAAAAGTTTTCCTCAGAACCGTTCCAAATTATAAACAAGTCGTCAATAAATCTGACCCATAAAATTATGTTGTTCATCTGATTCTCATTTTGTGTATTCCAGGCTACTTCCTTTTCCCACCACCCCATCACGATGTTCGCGTAGTTTGGCGAAAAGGAAATGCCCATGGCAGTTCCACACTCTTGCCGATATAGGTCATGATTAAAGAGGAAAACGTTATTTGTCAAGCACAGTTCTATCATTGTCAATAACATTTTCGTGTGCTCCAATTCAGATATATTTCGCTGTTGTAAAAAATATGCACATGCCTTCAATCCTATGTTATGCTCAATTGACGTATAGAGCGAGACCACATCTATTGTTGCCATGATGTACTCCGGGCTCCAGCTTATTCCAGTAAGGATTCTCAGGAAGTCCCCCGTATCGCGTATGTAGGAATTTAAGCTTTGTGCGATGGGGGCTAGAAAATGGTCAACATATTCCGATATTTTCTCATAAAGGGAGTTGCAAGATGATACGATTGGTCTCCCTGGTGGTTGTTTTAGTGACTTATGGATTTTCGGTAGAAAATAAATTGTTGGTATTGTTGGCAAATCATTAGTCAAAAATTGCAATTCTTCCAAGTTCAATAGGTTTGCTTGGTTCCAGGCTTTTAATTTCACATTCAACTGCATTGTCATGTCATTGATGGGGTTTCTTTGGAGTTTAGTATATTTAGAAGTGTCATTTAATTGCCTGTATGCCTCATTTTTGTATGCTTCTATGTCCTGTATAACAATATTTCCACCTTTATCCGCGGGCTTGATTATCAGTGTTTTGTTCTCCATTAGATTTTTTAGAGCTTTCCTCTCTTTACAGGTCAGATTTTCTTTTCGATTCAGATGTGTGAATTTTTCCATTTTATCCAATTCCTCTATGATTCCTTCCGAAAAGAGGTCGAATTTATTTCCAGGTGACATTGCTGGACAGAACCTAGATTTCCTCTTTGTAAGTCCTGGACAATTTCTTGTTCTGTGACTTCTCCTTCGTCTAGATTTTGTAAATCCGGTATTTGGTCTATTGTTAATGCATTAACAATAGACCAAATACTGGATTTACAAATATGCTGGAACTTATGTTCAATCTAGACGAAGGAGAAGTCACAGAACAAGAAATTGTCCAGGACTTACAAATAGAAACAACCAAACATCCCCCGACTGGTCTAAAGAGGAAATCTAGGTTCTGTCCAGCAATGTCACCTGGAAATAAATTCGACCTCTTTTCGGAAGGAATCATAGAGGAATTGGATAAAATGGAAAAATTCACACATCTGAATCGAAAAGAAAATCTGACCTGTAAAGAGAGGAAAGCTCTAAAAAATCTAATGGAGAACAAAACACTGATAATCAAGCCCGCGGATAAAGGTGGAAATATTGTTATAAAGGACATAGAAGCATACAAAAATGAGGCATACAGGCAATTAAATGACACTTCTAAATATACTAAACTCCAAAGAAACCCCATCAATGACATGACAATGCAGTTGAATGTGAAATTAAAAGCCTGGAACCAAGCAAACCTATTGAACTTGGAAGAATTGCAATTTTTGACTAATGATTTGCCAACAATACCAACAATTTATTTTCTACCGAAAATCCATAAGTCACTAAAACAACCACCAGGGAGACCAATCGTATCATCTTGCAACTCCCTTTATGAGAAAATATCGGAATATGTTGACCATTTTCTAGCCCCCATCGCACAAAGCTTAAATTCCTACATACGCGATATGGGGGACTTCCTGAGAATCCTTACTGGAATAAGCTGGAGCCCGGAGTACATCATGGCAACAATAGATGTGGTCTCGCTCTATACGTCAATTGAGCATAACATAGGATTGAAGGCATGTGCATATTTTTTACAACAGCGAAATATATCTGAATTGGAGCACACGAAAATGTTATTGACAATGATAGAACTGTGCTTGACAAATAACGTTTTCCTCTTTAATCATGACCTATATCGGCAAGAGTGTGGAACTGCCATGGGCATTTCCTTTTCGCCAAACTACGCGAACATCGTGATGGGGTGGTGGGAAAAGGAAGTAGCCTGGAATACACAAAATGAGAATCAGATGAACAACATAATTTTATGGGTCAGATTTATTGACGACTTGTTTATAATTTGGAACGGTTCTGAGGAAAACTTTTCGGAATATTTTGAAATATTGAATGAAAATACCTTAGGCCTAAGGTTCACATGCGCAACAAGCAAAAGAGGTATAGCTTTCCTTGACACCTGGATATATATAGAGGGGGATCAAATTCATTCCACCTTATACCGAAAGGAAACAGCAACGAATAGCATATTACATGGTAGAAGCTTTCACCCCAAACCTCTTTTAGAAAGTATCCCTTACGGTGAATTTACTAGAATGAAACGAAATTGCTCAAAAGAAGACGACGCAAGAGAGAGAATAAAGGAAACATCAAAAAGATTAAGATCAAGAGGATACAATGAAACCACATTACGCAAAGGCAGACAAAAAATACAAAAGAAAACAAGAACTGAAACTCTGATCACTAAAAAGGAGAAAATGACAACAGAAAATGATCAACAAAATACGCCAAGATGTATTCTGACGTACAGTAAAGAAAGTGGACTAATCACAAAAAATATCCAAAAATACTGGCACCTGATATCCAATGACCCGGACATTGGATCCGTACTGGGACCTAGACCTATGATAACATACAGAAAAACCAAATCAATAAAGGACTTAATTGTAAGAAGCCACTTTCAAGAAGAAACACCAACGAATTGGTTGCGCCAACAGCAAAAGGGATTTGTGAAATGCATCACGTGCAAGGCATGTAAAATTGGAGTGAATCGCAAAAACATACAGGACTTCCAAGGCAAGATGATTGAAATCAAACAAACTATCACTTGCGCAACAAAGTTTGTAGTCTATGTCATCCAATGTAAATGCGGCATGCAATACATAGGAAGTACAATATGTATGCTCAAAAAAAGAATCCTTGAGCACATTCGAGCCGTAAAAAATAAAGATACTTCCTACGCCACAGCTAAACACATGATGGTGTGTCAAAACAGTGACTGGAGAGCCATGAGCTTCTTTGGAATCCACGCCATAGAAAACCACGAAAGAGGGGGTGATAGAATCAGGAAACTACGCCAAACAGAGTCAAGATATATAATCAGGCTAAGAACCAAGACCCCTTATGGGATCAATAATGATGAGGAACTTTTTGTACACCTGGATTGAGACCATTTAAGTGGAAAGGAATGGACATTAAAAACAAGACACTTAGTTTAAAATAGAAAAAAGACTCATTTAATGTACTAAACGTTTAATTAAGGTAACTCTGAATGTAATGAAATGCTTGCAATGATTGATTACTGTAATGTAAAGTAATGAATTGTCACCTGAAAACTGGAAAACTTTGTAAATAGTGTAAATATTCATGTATAATATAAACTAGCACTACGTTTCCCACAATGCTGCATTAAAGTCAATAGGTGATTGGTATAAATAGTGACACAAAAGAGGGACTCACTGACCGTGACAAAGGCCTCGTTGGGCTGAAACGCGTTGGTTGGAGCCAGTTAAGCTAACAATAAAAGCTTTAAAACTGGAAATTGGAGTGCGTTGCATCTTTGGAGAATAATTTAATATTGGGCTTGGATTCAGCCCCATCGCGATTGCACCCGTCACTTGAGCGCGCCGCTAGGTGAATCCGATTGTGTGGAAATATATATATATATATATATATATATACACACACACATACACATACACATACACACACACACACATACATACATTTAAGGTTAAGTCACATAAAACCATTAACCGCTTCGCCGTGATCGGAATTCTGCCCAGGTGCTGGACATTCCGATCACGGGTGTGGTCGTGACGAGCTCAGCTCGTCATGCGCACACGCCCACCGCGCAGCATGACGAGCTGAGCTCGTCATGAGCATCGAAGGGGTTAAAAACGAATTTACCTGTAAAGTAAAATACTGCTATGTAAAATAATGTACTCCTTCCCTCAATGTAAAGACTCCTATTGCACTTACCTTCGTTGTAATGGCTACTGAAGTAGAAACTGTGATGTAAAGGAAATATAACATCTAAGTATAGGGACCAAAATTAATTACCTATCTTGCAAGTCTACCTCTAAAATGAGATGCTACTCAACATCAAACATAACATTTCTGTGTTTCATTTTCAACAACATTCTATAAACCCCCAGAAGACGTTTAGTATTGAAATAATCAAACAATGACTATATAAATATATCACAGTTGTGCATGGTGTGAAGTCCTTAACCAAGCATCTATATGCTTTTTTTCTTTCACTTTGTTTCCTCAATATTGCCTAAGTAAATGCTAATAGCAAGGTCCATGTTTCAATTATGTTAAAATGAGCATCCATGTCTGCAGTTGCAGAATAGTCCTCTTTCAAATAAGGAAAATTATCTTCCTTGCAAATTTTGTAATATTTGTAACTTATCTACTAGACTATTACCATAATTATATCACCCAGGACCAAGGCCTTCGTAACCGTAGTCCAAACCAGCACCTCCCTCCCAAGTACTTCATGCAGCAGGAAATATCAAAGTTTCCAGCCTTCCGAAATACCCTTGTCTTGTGACAATGGTTAAGGATTACATCAACATAGTAGTTCCATTCACTGCTAAGTTCCTTAATGTGTCCTTCCTGCATGAGCCAACACTGAAGGAACGTAGGCAGGCTACAGAAATTTTGCTAAAGAAAACAGCGATGTGCCACCCTGCCCCCACAAAAGATCTTGCTAATTACTGTCGGAACTACATTGTCCTTTCTGAGCAGGGTCATATAGGGTGAGGTCAAATGCCAGTTCAAGTATTCAGAGAGCTCAGGAGCTCCAGTTTCAGGATTGCCAACATCTGTGGGGATCTCTTATCATCATTTCATTTATGACAACTTAAAGCCCTGTTGGGATGAAATTGTTTCTTGCATGGTGTATAGCTGTGTTCCCCTGCCCTGAGTGTCCACCTGCATCTGTCATGTGACCTGAACAGTGTACCAAACGTGCCCTCATTGAACCGACAGTAGACTACTGTCCTTATCATGTGTTTAGCAGTGGTGGCCAACAACAGTGTTTTGTGAATCCATATTTGTTACCAGACCTCCCTACCTATATCACTGAAGAGGAGCCCTACTGGGACACTTGTTTGAAGTTCCACTTTTATGTGCTTAACCAGTGCTAACATCCCAAGTGTATATGTGTTTACTGTATATGGCCTGCATGATAGATGCATGGTGTAAGTAAGTAAGCCAGAGTAATAAGAGTAATATAGGCCTGCCGGAACCATTTTGGATTTCCTAAACCTGACTTTCTGCATAAGACAGCAGTGAGGTTGGTTTTCCAGACTGTGGAGATATATTGCTGACAGTCTTGATGTTGGAGGGAGAAGACCTAGACAATAAATTGAGGGAAGAGGAGACAAGGCTACTTTAGAAATTCAATTAAGCCTTATTTTGAGCAAGGAACTGCTGATTAGTCTTCCTGAAGCACTGCATTTGCTAATTGTGGGTGTGAAGATTGGGACTGCAGACTCTGTTGTGCACTGTGAAGCGGACCACTGACGTGAGGCCAAGCCTTTTGTCTTTCCCTGATTCACACTCTTTAGTTTGGCTGATAACAGCCAGATGCTGAAACCTCATATGTCTTTGTGCCTCTATTGTGAGAGACAACCCTGATTGCAAAGTAATACTCTGCACAAAGGATACATTAGGAACCCAGCCTGGAAAGGACACTTGAAAGGAGAACCACCTCAAATCTGTTCTGAAAGGGCAAACAATGGATACACAGCTCCTATCTTCTTTTACTGAATAGAAATGGGAACCACTTGGCTTGAAGGGTGGCGCCAAGTCACTAATCATGGCAAGACCGGATAAAAACAAGGCAGACATCTGTCAGCGGCTGCAAATTTGGAAACAGAGCAGGCAACCTCCATGAACGCAGCGGATGGCCCGGGGAACTCCAAGTGAAGGCACCCACCGAGGGACAAAAGAGTGATACGAAAATCCCCACTAAAGACTCCCACACAAACACAGAGGTAATATAGTACAGAGGGAGTGGGAACCTGCTTCAAGTGGGACTGAGACGGTCCAGGCAACTATGGAGAACTGGCATCGCCCCAGAGTTGTTAAGGGACGAGACCCGGATTAATGTAATATATACTAGTGGTTCTGCTAATTTCTCCACCTATAGGTATCTGTTTAGATTTGACAAATCATCGCCGGTTAAGTACACCTGCGACACAGGAATGGACATGGGGGGATACTGGAAATGCTCCCCCCCACAGAGGTACCGGGGAAAGGGTAATAGGCGCTCTGCACTGTTGGGAAGGTGGTTAGTTTCAAATCCGTCATGCAGGGAGGCAGGAAGGGGGGAGGGGTGGGAGGTAGGGGTATATAGTTATTGTATTCTTAGTTATGATTGTTCGACACTGTTCATGGCACGACTTGGTAGACATCACCTGACAACTCAGTTTCGATATCCTGATAAATTCATCCACACTGAAGACATAAATGACGCAAATGACCACACCGATTGACCACACCACATTCTCACCCACATTCCACCTCCAGGTAGCCTACACCTACAGTTCCTTTCATGGAACGTGAATGGCCTCAGGGACAAATTGAAGAGGGGGCTCGTTCTACAATACATCAAACGACAAACACCAGCGGTGGTCCTACTTCAAGAGACCCACCTGGTGGGCACAACGTGTAAGGCCCTAGATAGATGGGGCTTTAAGTTAGTGGTACACTCTGGTTTTACGTCAGGCTCAAGAGGGGTGGGAATCCTGGTGAGGAAACAATTCCCTCTCATTGTTCAACACACGTGGACAGATGAACAGGGGCAATTTGCAGCAGTCTCAGGCCAATGGGAGGGGGGACAAATCAATATAGTCACAGTGTATATCCCCCCAGCATTCCACTCAATAGCTTTACCTGCGCTGAGCACTTTCCTCCTTAAACTACCAGAGGGTGAGCTGATAGTAGGGGGTGACTTCAACACTACCTTAAATGACTCATTAGATCGAATGCCCCCCAGAAAGCAACACCGAACAACATCCCGGTTCACTGACTTCCTGGAGGCAATGGGCCTAGCAGACGTCTGGCGCACGCGATTCCCTCAAGCACGTCAATATACATTCCACTCGGGCGCACACAACAGCCTCTCAAGAATAGACTACGTGCTCACGCTGGCGGATAAAGTGGGGCTGTTCAACGAAATGCGTCACCTAGCGAGGGGCATCTCGGACCATTCCACCATCTTAATCAAATACACTTTGAATGCCCCAGCCCAACGCCGCATATTCCCCATCTACCCAGGTTATCTGAAGAGCCCCAAGATTTGGAAAGGTCTTACCTCGGCCACCCAACACTATTTTGAGGAAAACGAGCACTCGGTCTCATCCCCCTAACCCTGTGGGTGGCATACAAGCCAGTTATTAGGGGACAAGCAATCTCCCTTATCGCAGGACACAACAAAGAGAAGACAAAAGCATCAGAAGCCTTAGAACAGGAGATGCGCAATCTAGAAACCATACGCTTCCAGGACCCCTCTGACTTCAACACTACCCGACTAAACACGAAGAAACAGGAGTATAAAGAACATATGTGGGAGGGGGCCAGGGTTAAGCTAGCATCCACCCGACACAAAATCTATGAAGTAGGGGACAAAGCAGGTAAGCTCCTTGCCTGGCTAGATAGACGGGAACGGGCTGACAGATGGGTGGCTGGGCTCCAACTTGATACTGAGGAGCTCGCTACGGACTCGCAGCACATAGTAGACGCATTCGCACACCACTATGAAAATATTTATACCCCTGTAGCCACAGCGACATTAAGTGAAGCTGCTGGATTTCCGCACCGCAACACTTACGGCAGAAGAAACCCAACAACTTGAGACCGAGCTTACACCAGAGGAAATAGCAACAGCTATAGGTGGCATACAATCAGGAAAAGCCTTGGGACCAAACGGTATCCCTATTGAACTGTACAAAAAGGCAGCTACAAAATTAACGCCGCACCTACTAGAAATGTAGAGGGCCAGCCTGGAGGTGGGAGAGCTCCCTAGAGACCAGCGCATGGCAACAATAGTAACCATCCGCAAGCCGGGTAAGCCGGCCCAAGAATGCGCCTCTTATCGTCCGATCTCGTTGCTCAACGCTGAAGCCAAAATTTTGGCCAAAGCACTGGCCAACAGACTGACCCCCCACCTCACTAAATTAGTACACCCAGACCAATCTGGCTTTATGCCGGGCAGAAACACAGCGCTCAATTTGCGTCGCCTACACGGAGTGCTGGGTCGTAGACACACTATCCAGGAACATGCCACCATCCTCTCTCTCAACCCACGCATGGCCTTCGACACGATCGAATGGCCATTCCTCTTTGCAGTCCTAGAACATATGGGGCTAGGCTCCAAATTTAGATCCTGGGTACGGCTACTATACACAAAGCCATTGGCGCAAGAGGTGGTGAACGGCAGACTCTCTGATACAATTCCCCTAGGGAGAGGAACAAGACAGGGTTGTCCATTGTCCCCACTCCTCTTTGCCCTAGTGCTAGAACCGCTGGCAGCCTGGGTCAGGAGAGATCCCATCATCCGCGGACTCCGATGGACGGAGGAGTGGGAGGACCGGATATCACTGTATGCGGATGATGTCATGTTATACAGGGCATCCCCGAGGTGCTCCCTAACTAGAATACTGAACATCTTTGAGACCTATGGGAAGTACTCAGGATATACAATTAATTGGAGCAAGTCCATCCTATATGTGTTGAACGGCGCTCCCCCAGACATGCCCAGGGGCTGCGAGGTGAGAGTGGTGGAGGACGGCTTCCGCTACCTCGGGATCTTCATCACAGCAAACCCAGAGGACTTCATGAATAGGAACCTTCAGGGGCCTCTGAAACGATTGCGAAGGGAGGGCAAACACTGGCAGTACCTCCCCTTAACACTACTAGGAAGAGCTGCGCTTTTTAAAATGATGGCACTACCCAGATTTCTTTACGCCCTGCAGAACACTCCATTTCCGGTCCCCCATCATACTTCAGGGCGATAGAGGCGGAAGTGCGCAGCCTCCTATGGGAAGGAAAGCCACCCGAATAATCATGAACAAATTGGTCAGAGGATGGTACGATGGTTGTATAGCACTCCCAAATATACAGGCGTACTACTGGGCCTCCCAGCTCATACTTCTCAACCAATGGATTCACTCCCCCCCAGACTGAACCCGCATTGCGTATGGACCGATACGTTTTGGGGGAGGAAGGGGTCATGAGGGCACTCTATAACAAGACTCATAGGGCATGTCTCTCGGGACCTACAGCACACACAGTCCACATATGGCACACGGTTCTCAAAAAACTGGGCTGTTATAACAAAACAACGCAGTTTACCCCACTCTGGGAGACCGGGAAATTAGGTAGACTGAGTAGCTGCAAAGGGTTCAAACAATGGGACTTGATAGGAATCTCAAGGGTTGGTGATCTCTGGGTCGAGGGAAAGTTATCCCATTTACACAGCTTCAAGAAAAATATGGCATGGCATCAACGGAAATGTTCCGCTACCTCCAAATCAGGCATGCACTCATGGCCACCGTCCCAGCAGACAGTACCCTCCCAGAGGCTTCACCACTGGAGGATAGGTTACTCATGGAATGCATTGACCGGAGGGCTATCTCCCTAACCTACCAGAAATTAACCAACAATCAAATAGACCCTACACTGAGTCTCCGTGAGAAATGACAGTCAAACATTGGGGAGTTAGACGACACTGACTGGCAAGAAGCGCTAGAGTCCCCACGGGAGGTGGCAATACCCTCTAGACTGCGACTGGTGCAGCTCAAGGTGCTCCACAGGATATACTTATCTAGGGCAACGTTAGCCAAAATGGGGAGAGCTGACACCTAGCTCTGCTTGCGAAAATGCGGGACCGCAGGCACATTCTTCCACACGCTATGGGAGTGCCCTGAAATCAGAGCACACTGGGAGGCAATCATGAACACAATAACTCGGGTCAGCGGGGCCCCGGTACCACCAGAACCCAAACGATGCCTCCTTAACATATGGGAAGCCACAGACCTCAATCGTAAAACCCAAGACTGGGCGACACTGGGCATCATGATAGCGAAACGCAATATTGCCAAACACTGGGGGGTGCAAAATTCACCAACATATGCAGTATGGTGTAATGACATGGACTGGGTCATGGTGGCCGAAAAGGCAGTATATGTGAATAGAGGATGCCCCAAGAAGTGGGAACGGGTGTGGGGGGGTTGAACAAAATCAGGGGGAATATTTGTACCCTACCGCCTAGGGGATTCTTGCCGGAAGATAGCTGAACGATGCATCGTAATGAAAATGGGGTTGGGGGGGGGGGTGGACTGCAGTTCCCGCGAAAGTGAACATGTATGTTAGACAAATCGGTTGTGGTATAGAAGGTCAGATTGTTATACACGTGTACCTAAATGTATGTCAGATGATGCTTCCATGTGATATGTTCAATAAAAAGAGTTTAAAAAAAAAAAAAAAAAATGGGAACCACTGACAAACTTTTTTTCCCTGAGCCAAGTTTGCTACTCAGAAGACTGCTCTCAATCCAGAGCTGGATTCTGCCTGTCATTCAGCTTCCCAGAGGTGAGGGGACATCACCTCAATCTAAACATTGCTGCAAGAGCTGTTCACCGGTCCTGAAGAACCTAGAAGTCAACCTGGATACTTAGAGAGGTAAGGGACTTGCAAAGCCTGCAGGAAGAGTGTACAGGAGTAGCGAGGTGCAGTGTGACCCAGAATGTAGATTGGCTCTCTTGTCAAACATGCGACCGCCTGAAGAGGCTCTGATAAAATACTGCTGGCTTGCACTCTCTCAGAAATGGGAGAGCAGGCGAGCGGAGGAGGAACCGGTTGGGTGCCCGGGTGCCCCAACCCAAACATGGACTGAGGAACTTTGCTTGATGAGATGAACAGAACTGTGAGAAAGACTGTGTGCACTGAAAGAATACAGAGGTAATATGCACCGGAGTCTAATCACAATTGACATTGACCCTGGAAGTGAGCCATCGGGACAATAAGGGAGAACAGGTCAAATAGTGGGAAACAGTGCAGATGACATCCTGCACCAGGACATGAAGTTGAATCTTGTTCTTGTTGTATGTGTATTTCTATCTAGTGTGCATTAAAGTACTTTTCTTCTTGAAAGTAAAGCATTGGGGATGGGCAATCATTATTATGCTTACATGTGTTTTTTGCCTGCTGATCTTGAGCACCCCCATAGTACCTCCCTGAAAAGCCTGTGACTACCACTGCGAGTCAAATGCTGAAGGGGGTGTACCTGGTAAGCTTGCAGAAGCTTAGTAGGATGTACCACAAAATGTCAGGGGCATTATCCAAGTCCCCACAGTTGAGGTCCATTAGCATATGCTTGCTCTATGGCCCCCGATCAAGGACTTCAGAGCTCCTATCCATTTTGACTTTCGTGTAGCATACAACTCCTTGGCCCTCTAGATTCTTGAAAAGTGTTATGAAACTCAATTCCAAGTATATATGGCTCAGCCTATCAGTGGCTCAGAGTTTCTTTCAGAACAGAGGCTACAGACCAGAAATGGCACTGTCACTTCATCATCTACTTAGGTTACATGCTCGGTTTGTTGTCCCTTCTGCTGTCTGTCAAGAACTGGGCATGAGGAGGTCTGTTTATTCACCATCTTGACTGCCTGAAGCCCGGTGAAGCCGCTCTGCGCTGTTTGTGTGCTGCCTGTGACCACTGCGACCTGGAGGGGGAGCGGGACTGGACCACAAGTCCCAGGCTCCCGTGCAGCTGACCACGCCGCCGACGCCCGCTCTACGCGCACGGAGGCGCTTTAAAACTCCTGCAGGGCTCCTGCGGCGCGGGAAGCCCGGTGAAGCCGTTCTGCGCTGTTTGTGCGCTGCCTGTGACCACTGCGACTTGGAGGGGGAGCGGGACTGGACCACAAGTCCCAGGCTCCCGTGCGGCTGACCACGCCGCCGACGCCCGCTCTACGCGCCCGGAGGCGCTTTAAAACTCCTGCAGGGCTCCCGCGGCGCGGGACGCGCGCGGGTCTGCGCCCGTCTGCGGCCGAAAGCGGCTGGGCTGGGCCAGGTCCCTTGATTTCAACTTTGCGGACACATCTACACGCCCGGCTGTGAGCTAACCCAGAACAAGAACAAGGTACTGCTGCGTTCGCTTTTTCTGTTCTTTGGAGCCCTAAGACTCTGTTTATTTGTAGTTGTTCGGTGGTTTACATTGCCCTGTTTTATTCTTCAGCTATTGACTCACCACTTAGCCTATAGACATGGGCAAAAGGAAACTAGCTACTACACAAGGGGCGCAAAGGGGGCTAACACTGCGGGATCAGCTGGGACTATAGACTTATTTTTAACTAAGGCAGCTAATGCCATCACCAAAGAAATAGCCTTAACTGAAAAAAGGTTGTCCCTGGAATCTGAGAAATTAGCCCGAGTAGAGGGCGACACGCCGAGTGTTACACAGGATTCGGCAGAAGAAGGATTGACGTACACGTCTCAGATGTTGCCATCAGGCAGTCAAGGCGAGGATGTTGAAGTAGCTCCGGGGGTCTCTGTAGCAGCAGTGACCTTAGAAGAGGGATCAGGCTCCCCGCCTACGAAAAGAAAGAGAACTGGCGGGAAAGGAGCACTGAGGAAATCTCCACGGCCTAAAATTCCCACAAACTGTAATCTGGAATCACTGTTGGATAAATTTGCAGTAAGGTTGGAAAAGAGGACTAAAGACTTGCTAGTGCCCTTATTTGTAAAATTGGATGAGATTGAGACAAAAATTAATGCTTTAGTTTCTCAATCAACTAGCTGCTCCCCCGAAAGTAACATCAGAACAGGGGTGAGGGGGGGGCCTGCCCAGGGGAGGGTAGTCTGAAACAAGCCCAGCAGATTAGTACCTCCCAAGACCAAGACCAGTTGCCCCGGCCCTCTAACAATAAATGCAATACAAATCTTACCAACCAGACAGTGGGGGATGCGGTTACTATACCCCCGATGGCAACTATGCAGGGGCAGGGAAATCTTGACAAGCATCTGCGATTCAGAATCCCTTCATCTGCAGATCCGAAAAAGGGAATGGCCCACACCCCGACTATAATTGATCTCCCTCCTCAATCAGCGCCTTTAGTGGTTGTTTTTACAGGAGTCCCTACACTTACATCAGGTTCCAAGGAATCCGCTATGGATTTGATCCACAAAACTGCTCATTGGTGTAAGAGTAATATGGTTGATGGTTTCAATATCATGAATGATATTATTATGGCCAGAAAAGTGGGGTGGACAGGCCATGGGACTAAGAAAAACATTGAGGGTGACTGTATTATAGTAAATTTTAAAAGCCCCAGGAATTTCTCGGCTCTTTTGGGCTGTCAACTCAAGGCCGGTTCTAGGTCTACAATCAGAATAGTCCCCCTACAGTATTTCTACCCTCGTAAATGTCCTCTAGTAAACTTCGAGTGGCAGCCTCCTTTTAAACTGGTTAAACCTACTCATGAAGGGAATATGAACTTAGGGCTAACTTTGCACAATCGTTATTCACCTTTGGCCCGCCCCATGAGCTTTGATGAAAATGATTGACCACTAATGGTGGTGGATAAACCTCAGGGTGACATGCTGACACTGGATATATCTATTAATCCACGACCATCCGTGTCTACACCTCCATCACAGTTGGATATCTATCCAACTTCAATTCCCACTTTGGTCAATCTGCCAGATTATACTGTGAAAGTATTATCCTGGAATATAGCTGACATTAGGTCCAAGCGGAGTAATACAGTGTGGGAAGAGTTTCTAGGTAACCATCATATTATTGCACTACAGGAAACATGGGAGCCTAAAAACTGTTTTTACCTGGATGGTTTTACCACCTTTTGTAAATATGCTACTCAATCGAATATGGGCAGAGCTAGGGGGGGCCTTCTTTTAATGTTTTCTCTCAAGCTTTCATATAAAGCAAAATTGATTGATTGTCGGTCACCTAACATTTTGGCAGTGGAACTATCTGGTAAAAACCTCCCCACTCTGTTAGTTGTCAATTTTTATAATTCCTTCAATAGATCCCAGGAGACGGAACATCTTCTAGCTGTAGATGATCTCTTGGAAAAGTACGGGGAAGGAAATCAAGCTCACTATGACACATTAATCCTAGGGGATTTTAATATTCACCAGTGCTATTCTAATTGCACTTTTATACTGGAGATGGGCGATGGCACGGAACAGTTTAACCATTTTGAGCACACGTCCTCTGGCATTTGTCTTGAAAGTTTACTCTCGGCCCACAATCTGCAATGTCTACAATACTCGGATGCTTTGCTTCAGATTCCTACCTTTGTAAGTAATGGTAGTCATAGCACAATAGATTACATGATGGTATCTGGCCCATTAGTGCCGGCTGTTATTAATCTAAGTGCTATTTGGCATAGTCTTAGTGACCACAATCCCCTAGTACTGGGTCTCGACCTGCCTGTCGTCCGTAGGGAGGGGGTCTTGAGTCAGGTGTCAAATGTGAATATTAGCACCAAACAGCAGGACAGGAGATTGAAATGGGAAAGGATTGTTCCGGAGAGTTTTCTTGATAATTTGTATACCACCTGTGCTACCGAATTTCAGATTTGTGCAGATCTTCTTTCGCATGGCAGAGCCACCCTTGAAGCCTTTGAAAAAATTACTAAACAGGTAGCCTCTGATCTAACAACTAAATCTAGAGCAACATGCCCAAAAGTAAAGAGGTGGTTCGATCATATTTGCTCGGCTGCCCATAAGGAACTTAAACAGGCCCTAGCACAAAAACCAAGGGATCAACTATTAATTAGGAATCGGAGGAAGGCCTATAAAATAGCAACATATAATAGGAAGAAGCAGATCAGGGAAGAGGCCTGGGATGCACTCAGCCAAGCTAGTATCCTGGCTGATAGTACGAAATTTTGGTCTGTGGTTAATAGCCCCTATTTTTCAGAAACCCCAAATCTTAGTCGCGATTGCGTGATTCCTCCTGAACGATGGGTTCAGCATTTTAGCAACATCTACAGTGACACAAATCTGGAACCAGAGGAGGGAGTGTCAATCCCCGGTCCATCAAGTAACCCCCTTTATTTGAATATAGATGAAGTTCATAAGGCTATCATCTCTGCCTCGGCAGGCAAGGCGCCCGGCCCAGATGGGGTACCAGCCGATCTTTTTAAGGCCGACAATAGAGTCTGGGCTAAGATTTTAACTTGTGTTTTTAATGCAGCTTGTATTTACGGATTCCCATCTTCTTGGGCCAAAGCGGTCATTATTCCCATTTTTAAAAAGGGAGACCGGGCGGATCTTGCCTGCTATAGACCAATTTCCCTTCTAGATTCTGTAGCAAAAACATTAGCCAAGGTAATTTTGGATCGCCTAACTACTTATCTCGATCAAGCTAATATTATTTCAGATTTGCAATATGGCTTTAGACAGGGGAAGGGGACCTTGGACCAGTGTCTTAATCTCCAGTTAGTTATCGTGAAGTACACTATCACCAGGAAGGGAGTCTTACACCTTGCCTTCATGGACCTAACCTCAGCTTTTGACTATGTCAATAGATCCAAATTATGGCGGGTGTTACGTGAACTGGGGATAGATGCAGACTTGGTCTCCTACCTGCAAGCAGCGCATGATAATACCACAGCTGCTGTACGGTATAATACTGATGGTAGCTTGACAAAATCATGGGAAGTAAAAAGGGGGGTCCGGCAGAGATGCATCTTGGCTCCACTGCTGTTTACACTGTACATCAACAAATTAGGAGACTACCTAACAGCCTGCTGCAAAGATGTACCAAGAGCCAGTTCTAAAATGATCCCAGCCCTTTTATACGCTGACGATGCGGTCCTACTGGCAAGAACCGCATTGGGCCTTTAACGTCTTTTAAATTGTTTTACTAATTTTATGGAGTCACTAGATCTAACCACAAATTTTAAGAAATCTCATACCATGACCATAGGGCTGGGAAGGGTGGCCAAGACTAAATTTTATTGTAAGGGGGCAGAATTAACTAAAGTGCCTACGTTTCCGTACCTAGGTGTGGTTTTTGATGAGCGAGGATCTTGGTGCCCGCAACTTTTATTTTTAAAAAACACAGCCCGAGGAGCAGGTGCCACTCTAAATTTTGCCAAAAGACTGGGGTCAAAGCCACTACCTGCATTATTAAAAGTCTATAATGCAAAATGTGTTCCGATGGCTACATACGGGTGTGACATTTGGGGATACAAGGACGTTAAGGGGATCCAGGTGACTGAGAACAACTTTATGCGTAAACTTCTGGCGGTCCCTACTGCAACCCCTGTTTTTAATCTACATGAAGAACTGGGAACGGGTTATATATCAGACCAGATCGCGGTTGCCCCATTGTTACGTTGGCTAAGAGTATGGGCAAATCAGGCCCCTAATCTTAATCAACTTATAATTGCGGACTGTATGTTACTGGAGGGGGTGTTATCCATCCCATGGCTGAAATATGTCATGGAACAGACTAGATGGATAGGTCGTCCTGATTTGTTCCCGAGCCCAGGTGTCCTGACCAAGACTGCAATTAAAGAAGTAAAAAAGCAGTTCTTGGATAAGCGGCAGAGTATGAGGGAGGAGACGGAACTAAGTAAACCTTCAGTGAGAAGATTTATCTTATTGTCCCTGGGCTCGCAAATGCAGCCATATTTATCTTATGTCAGCAAAGCATACCACCGCTTTGTTTTGACTAGATTTACATTTAACTTGGTTCCTTGGCTCTTGGCATTTCCCCAAGGTTATTCTAAACCCGGCTCACTCAGACCCTGTCCCTGCGACAATTTCTCGGATCAGGATACACTACATTTTTTGTTTTTCTGTTCCTTTTATGCTTATCAGCGTAAAAAATACATTTTACCGCTCCTTAGAGAACGGCGGTTTGTTCAAGTAAGACCGGCCTTGGTCTATCTCCAGATGTTACCCTCCCCTGTGGTATCGCTGGGTGTGGCTAGTTTCTTAACAGCGGCCGTTAGACACAGGAAAAAGTTGCCGCCACCAGAACAAACTTGCCATTTACTTTAAAGTACCCCTTTGAAACTCCCTTTATCAGCCGTGGACTTTTACTTACCACTTTTTGCACTTTACACTGTTTGCACTATTCCACGATTTTTACATGAATGATGAAATGGCTAAATGAGATTCTTTTTAACCTGTTTTGTATCGGTATTTTAATCTAGCGACTCAATGTTTTTATGTATTGATGTGTCAATTCTGTATTTGTGTCCTTTTTTCTTGACTATGTTTACTTTTTTGGCTCTTGTCTGCCGAATAAAGTTTTCTGACTGACTGACTGACTGACTGACTGCCTGAAGAAAAAGGAGCCATTGTGCCACTAAGCACTGAATAGTATACATGAAAAGTATCAAGTGTCTCCTTAAGAGGATCTCAAATAGGAGACAAAAACCTAGAAAAGTGAAACATCTCAATGGTACTTTTAGTAAACTTTATGGAAGATGAAGATCAGAAATAAAGATAATAGCAAAGCATCAAATTTCTACAGAGGAAGGAGAAAATAGCCCGGTCAGACTCCAGAAGTAGAATGTAGTAGAAAGTTACAGAAGGAGCAACAATAGAGGATTAAAAGGGAAGTAACATGACAAGACAGGATGAAAACTTAGGAACAAATGCATTGGCAACACATTCTTCACTTAAAATTGCCTCTGTTTATATGGTTCTAATAGAAAGTGACATCATACGCAGAAGACCATACTTCATCTTTGATTAGGATCCTCAGATAATATTCTATGGACAGATCACCAACTTGGAAAGGGCATATTATAAACTTGACCACATCGCACATCTGGAAATAATGGTGTGAGCAAAGAAGCCCAAGTTAGACATATTTCACCCAGCACTACAGTCCACGGTGCTGCTGGCATAAATCTTACTATAGACTCCAGAGAGCTCATGGAACAAATATTCAGGCGGCTGCAAATGCAGAGAAACCTAAATAGTCCTGGAAGAGTGTGTGCTAAGTCATATGCCAAGGATGATGTCTCATAACATGCCCCCAATTAACACAAACAATGCTGCTCCTTCTTCAGCAAACACAGGGCTTCCGATAAGTTCTCAGCACAGATCTCACTCTCCAGAAGATTTGACTTATCGGACTGCTACTGAAAAGAAATTCCAAACTAACAAAGGAACATGAAATGAAGGTGCATCTTCTTAAGGATGCTTACTAGAAGGATAATCTTCCCAGTGGATCAGGAATGGATTACAACTTTGAACCTTCAGAGAAACACATATATCTTGAACCTAATATTCTGGTTGCCTTTGAACTGTAATAAGTGCAATTGCACATGAAAGCAAATAATATGGATCAGCAACACATGGATTTGACTAAGATTAGTAAATCACAGTGAATCTTCCATGTATGCAGCAACTTTAATCGAAATACCAAAAAATTGATCTAATGAGTTATCACCAATTGGACTCAAATATTACAGTCAAAACATAACTGACAAAGCATGGAAGGGCAGAAAACAAGTCCAGGAACAAAAGAAAGCAGAATTGGATCTTGATTTGTCTTTTTCTTGGCTTTTGAACAACACAAACAGACACAAGCTGCCTACGCTTCTGTAACCTATTCAGGTGATCAGCAGCTGAAGTCACCAAATGGTCAGTACAAGGTGGAAATGGAAAACTCTTGAATGAAATCCTTGCATTCAGGAAAAAGGTGAAACTTTAATAGTTGCACTGTTGTAAGAGAATTCCATTACTGGCAAATAAGAGGCCCAGTTACCTTCATTAGCATTACAGTAACAGCAGATATTGCTCTAGATTTAGATAACTTCGCTCCGTTTGCCAATTGGACTGATGATGGTCACCCAAAAAATAGCTAGTACTACACAAATCTAGCCAAAAGTGGGAATATCTCGAGTACATCTATAACAAATGGCTATGAGGCAATCCATGAATTTGAAATATATCAGTCAAACAATACTGGGCCATTTCCTCAGCTGTTGGTTATCTAGGCAAAGAAGAAAATGAGCCATCTTTGACAAAGTATCCATTATCACCATTATCACATGACATTATGCTAAAGATGGAAGATCTGTTATAAAGTCTGCACAGAACTTATGCCAAGGTTCAGGACCCCCTGAGCCTTTGTGACCAGGAGTTTCTGAATCATGACACATCTTTATTACATCCATTTCAAATTTTTTAGGGCAAAGAAGGATAGGTTGTTGAATAAAATACAGTTAATGTTGACGAACTAAGAGTCTGTAGATGAAGTTCAGCTAAACTTTTCTCAGAACCAGGGACATATTTGAAAGTAAAATCAAACAGTACAATGAAGAATGTCATATCTTGAGAACTGTTCTCGCACAGAAGATAGGAGAAATAATATAAATTCCAATGAGCTCTTCAAATTTAAAATGGCTTTTTACAGCACATAAACAGATGTCTTCCTTCAGTGCAAGTCAACTTGGATGCTAAAAGTTCTCTCTCAAGTACCACATCATTCCATTCACATTCTGACAAAACATATGACAAATAGAAGATAGAATGTTTTGTAGTAAATAGGTTCCATCCATTTAGCCCACCATGATTTTTCACATTTGCCTACCCAGTTTTTCACCTTTTACTGTTAGTGAATCTCACTACCCGAGTCTCACTCAAGGTAAATTCATGGTAATTGAACTGAATGTACTAGTACACAGTGTCCATCTATTAAGATAAGGCCGCTGCAGCGCAGCTAGGGTAAGAGGCACCAGATTCTATCCATTTAGCCCACCATGATTTTTCACATTTGACTACCAGGTTTTTGCCTTTTACTGTGAGTGAGTCTCACTAGCTGAGTCTCACTCCAGGTAAATTCATAGTAATTGGACGGAGTGTACCAACCTCCATTGTCCATCTATTAAGATAAGGCCACTGCTGCACAACTAGGGTAAGAGATAATGGGCTGGTTTCACATGAACATGTTCGCACATAAGTGTGCGCAAATGTGAGGGCTGTGCGTGAGATTACCATCGTACACAGCCTGTATTTGTGCAAATGTGGCTTGGGGGAGAAGGGACTCTTCAGAGATTGGTACTAAACTGGGGTAGGCCTTAAGATTGGGCTTTAACAGTGAAGGTGTGTAGTGCTTACTGGAACATCTGTGGTGCTTCACTGTATTATACATTAAAGTTGACCTCTGCCCCAAAGTACAGTTTTGCTCCAGATAGGCCTACAAATTCCTGCGATGTATCAATATGTGGTAAAACATGCACCCAGAGTATGAATATCCAGTTTCCAACATTTCACAAACCCATCTTATTCTCTTCAAGATTTGGTATATACCCTGGCTCAGCTTATAAATCAGAATCCAGGTGTTCCTCCATCCACCCCACCCCACTGGGCCAATTGAATTGCTTTGCTCTCGAGCAGAGGGATCAAAGGCCCCCCTAAACAAAATGGCAATAACTGTAACTGACCTAGGTCCTGGGAAAGGAAGGGGTGGGGAGGAAATCTGAATCTGATAATTAACGTATTACCCTGCACCTGGGCTGAGACAGCCAGACACACACAACAAAGAAGGGAGACCGCACTTCTGGAGCCAACATAGGGAGGAGGCTTGCCTTTGAAGTTTTGGTGGCAAGGAATCAGGCAGCTATGTCAGTTAGTAGCAAAGCTGAGGAACACAGAGGAGCTCTTACCAGAGACAACTTGAAGTCACAATTTTGGATTGTCCCAGAATGCTGTGCAGGAGAGTTGGTAGAGGGCTGATGTGGCATCCTAGGAATTGTCGGGAATGTCTGTCCCCTAAAACCTAGCACCACTTAAAGGATGCTCAACTGGAAGGAGAACCAGCCTGGTGCCCTGCAAGGATGAGTTTTGAGACTTTGACTTCAGCTGACTCTCAGGAATAGAATGGGGCTCCCCACAGCCAGTGGCACTGACCCCCTTTTGCCCTTTGAGGAACAGTTTGGGGAAAGGAACTGCTGGGGGACTCTGGATGGACTTCTGTGGACTGGGTGTTGACTCCGCTGCAAGACAGCGAGGAGGCCATGGGGCCTGGGGTGTGCAGCAGGGAGGGTGTTCTGTTTTCTAGCTGTGGAAGGGCTGCAGAAGACCCAACTCACGCAGATGAGAGCTTGCAGAGTGCAGGCAGAGGACAGGTCTGGGCACAGGGAGCAGTAAAAATCCAGATCCCCACAAAATGCACCCCTTTTGGGGCCAGAAGGCCTGAAGAAAGTTTGTGTCCATCATCTTCTTGCCCTTGTAATAGAACTGCACTGTAATGGGATTCTGGACCAGCCGGGTGTGCATGACCATCAGGACCCTGGGGGCACGGAGAACCGCCAGGTCAGCAGGCTAGTGGTTGGTGACATCGCAACCAACCAAATTAAAATGGGTGGTTTCTGGGATGGCGGCGGCACTGACCCGGAAGATGGAAACGTGAGGGAAGGACCCAGAGAAGAAACGTGGTGGACCGAGGATGCGGAGAGAAGAAGACGTGAGCAGGAACCCTGCCGAACGACTGCTGGAGCGGAGCATCTCTCCTGGAGGTGTGCAGAGCTTAGAGGGACGACGGAGGAAGTGTCGGAGCCAGAACAGGCTATCCAGAGGATGCCAGCAGCAGATCGGGAGTAAATAGAGGCGGTTTCCAGGTGAGAGGCGCTTAGGACGTCGCTGCCACAGCTCTGTAACAGAGTCGTGGCCTCAGGCAAGTGTCTGACGGTGGGTTGGAGAATGCGAAGTGGTGGGAGGTAACACAGGAATATCTCTTTGGCCTATAACAAAGTTACCGTCTGGACGAGGTGTTTGATAAATTGGGGATTTGGCACGTTGTCTATTTTCACAGAGCACCTTCCAACCGGACAGCAGTATTCCCTAAATTAAAGGGCACAATCTAGTCACTTTGTGGTGTGGTGGTGGAACTACTATGATCCTGAGAACATGCCTTACTAAGCTCTATGTCCCTTTCTCCCTGACGCAACAACACGCTCACAACCAAGGAGCATAGTCCAACAGACAACACCGGTGGAGCTAGAAAGAAGCCCCGATGTATGGTGGTTCGTTCCCACTGGAGAGTTGTAAAACAATCTACAAATAAAAGTTGCTTACTCAATCTACCTCTGTAGTAGAGTCCAGTCCATCCTCCAGTTACATGCACCAACTACTCTTTCAAAAGTGCCTGTTTTCAGAAAGAGATTCCTTGAAGTATCAGGATTGCATACGATTGTTGGTTGAGTATACATCTGTTTGAGCAAATTAAAATATTTTTCACCTTGATCTTACCAACAAAAAACTTAATTTATGTCCTTTGTTTTCAAAATGAGCTAAATCATTGGATACAGATGCAAAATTGTTAAGGAACCAATAAAACAGGTTTATAAACTCCAAGAAACTTTGAGTATCCATGATATTTTTAGGTAAGGGTCAATCCATAATAACTGAAATCTTCTAAAGATTCTCATGTTTTTGGTTTTCTGCAATAGTCTTTGAAAGCAATAGAATATCATCCAAATCAAGCAATGCAAATTGATCTAAAACACCGGAAAAGATGAAATCCATAAAGCACAGAAAATTATCTGGAACAATGCACAATTCAAATGGCATTAAATTGTGCCCATATGGAGTGCAGAAAGCCATTTTCACTCATCTTCTTTGTTTATGTGCAGGAAATGGTAAGCCACTCATAAATGAAGCTGTATAAAGACTTGTGCACCATGACTGCCTCCAACATGCCATTTATAAGACGTAAAGAATGTCTGTCCTTCACTGTGATGTGATTCTAAATTCTATAAACAATACAAGGTTAAAAATCCTGAACTTTCTTGGATATGTTACGTTATATTGATTTGTATCACGCATTATTCACCCAAGAGTGTGTCCAGGTGCTTGGGCACATGTGAGATCCCCAAGGGTCTTATGCGAAGAGTCAGGTCTTTAGCTTCTTGCGGAACTGAAGAAGTAATGACGAGTCTCTGATGTGTTTAGGGAGGTAGTTCCATGTCTTGGGTGCGAGGTAGGAGAATGAGCGACCTCCAGTTTTGCTTTTGTGGATGCAGTAAATATGTGTGAGGGAGAGTGATACAGAGCATAGGTGTCTGGTGGGTCGGTGAAAGTGTATGCGGCTGTTCAAGCATTCTGGTCCTGTTTTGTGTAGGGCTTAGTATCTGTGCGCAAGAAGTTTTCATTGGCTGCACTTGTTAGTGGGGAGCCAGTAAAGCTTCTTGAGGTGTGCTGTGATGTGCGTACGGCTTGGAAGGTCGAGTTTGAGACTTGCAGCAGTGTTCTGGATGGTCTAGAGTCTGTGTAGGAGTTGTTTGGATATGCCAGCGTAGAGTGTTCCCATAGTCCAGTCTGCTGGCGATGAGTGCTTGTGTGACGGTCTGTCTGGTGTTCCGAGGCAACCATTTGAAGATCTTTTGTAGCATGCTTAGGATGTGTAAGCAGGAGATGCACACTGCGTTCACTGAGACGTCATGTGGGAGGTCTTGTTGACGAATACCAGTACTTCCGTCTTGTCGCGGTTGAGCTGCAGGCAGTTGGTTCGCATCCAGTCTGCTGCCATGGTCATGCAGTTGGCGAAGTTGGTCCTGGTGGTGGCTGTCTTGTCTGCCAGGGAAAGGATGGGTTAGGGTTCATCGGCGTATGAGATGACAGTGATATCTTGTGATCGGATGATGTTGGTGAGCTGTGTCAAGTGTATGTTGAAAAGGATTGCGGCTGAGGGATGATCCCTGTGCACTCTGCATATCAATCTCTTGGTCTCTGATGTGAAGGGTAGATCCTGACGCTTTGGGAGAAGATCCTGTTATGGCAATCTCATGGAGTCTTTTCATGAGGGTGTTGTGTTGGGAAGCTATCAAAACAAAGGTGCCCAATTAGGTAAACAAGGTAGAAAAATCAAACCATTTTGGGAATTCCCTATCATCAATACGAGCCAAAAACCTGGTGCAAAAATGGAAGCAAGGGTATGAAGAACAAAATGAATAAAGGGAACAAATTAGTTTTGATATATCCTTCACTTGGAATTGACTCCCTGTGCATTGCTGTAACAGAAACTGACATCAAAAGAAAAAGATTTCACTTCGTCTTGGATTGGGTTCCTCAGATAACATCCTATGGCGAGACCCCCATCTATGAAACGGCATAGAATAAGGTTTGACCACACCCTCATTCAGGAGGTCATGGTGTTTGTGTGGCAAGCTTAGAAAACCCAAGTTTACATCTGTCGCACAGAGCCGCATTCTACGATCCCACTACTGCCATTATTACCCAGTACGCAGGACGGATCACGTAATATCCATCTGGGCAAGTGCAGAGACAGCAGGACAGCATCAAGGGTGCTCAGCTGCGCACTGAACATGGCGTCTCACAACTACGGCTATGAGAAATTTGTGTGCTTTGTACGTTTCTGCAAAATTACGCAAAATGCAAATCTATCATTTAGTGTCATATTTCAACGGAAAATTCATCCTTGCGTCAATTTTTGACATGAAGGTGCTTTTCACAGAAACCAAAATAATGCAGCTGCTAGCATTTTGTTGTTCCCTTGCATTTGTGGTGAATGTTTATTATGAATGGTACTTTCTTTGTAACTTTTTACCACAAATAGTGTGTAATTACGCAATGTGGCGCAATGGTAAACGTTTAGGGGTTTTCAAGTAACAAGCATGACACAAAATGTCCGAAATTATGCAAATTACATCAGCGTAATTTAAATTTTGCACAAGCCTGTTCAGAACATGTTACCTGACAACGCGAACAATGCTTCTTCTTAGGCTCGCCCAGGGCCTCTCGCAAGCTCCCAACTCCAATATCTACATACTTCAGACCACAAGGGCATATATAATCAAACAAACCACATTTTCCAAATTGCAATTGGTGTGTTTATCCTCGAAAAAATCGACACTAATTCAGCCAAACCAACATGACAAAAGTATTATTTGGAAAGGAACACAGGGTTGAGAGACTCAAAACCCTTATCATTTATTTTAAAGATAAACTGCAGTGGTCACAGTTGGCAGACAAATGATACAGTTAATTTGGTTGCCTGTGAAGTGGCCCCTTCTGACACTAGTTGGAGTGTGATTTCCTTGTCTACATTATGACCCATTAAACAGTCTACTACAGAGACGTTAAAATACAGAGTTTATTACATCGCCTTATGATTTTATTGTATTTAGCTTTGTGGCCCAGTGACAACACTGTCATAAAAACAGTACTCTCCCAAAAAAATCTGATTTCCTATATTTATCTTTAATTGACTGTACTGTGAGAACTTTTGATTGCAATTACAATTTATAATCAAAGAACCATTCTTTTAACATATAACGCACACAGATAGTTAAGCGCACAAGAGGACAGCCTGAGACGTAACAGGCCCAGGTCTTGTTTGCACTGTTTCTCTTGACACTAAAAATGACAACAATAGGTCATATACCAAAACACATCAATTTGGCATTAAGAGGGCGAGTTAAAACTAGTGAGATGTTGAGCACGCCAGTAATGCAGCATGTGGGCTGCTTGCAACACGCTGTGAATGATGTCAGATGCGACACCCTAGTGCAGATGGTTTCTCGCACCCCCATTGGCGGTTCAGGCCTGAAAAATGTTTGGCGCCACCCGCACCTCGGGGCTTGGCGCTCTTAGCTGCATCTCGGACGGGAGCCCTTCCTCCCCACCTCGGTGCACCGGAAGAGATTACTGCACAGGGGCCGGCCAGTGACGTCATCGGAGGGGGCGAGGCTTTCCCAGGTGTAATGGTGGTGGTGGACGGGGCAGGGGCCTGGACCAAGGGGCATGCGGCTAGGGGCTACAGCCGACTACTAATGGCAATGCTGGATTCAGGGCCTTGTTGCTGACTGCGCCGGCATAAAGGGGACAACCACTCGTGTGTACTGGTTCACGGCGTCAGCCACGTGCGCTGACGTCGTCCTTTACTTATACCCCCCGGTCCGAGCCCGGCCCGGGGAGTTGCGGGTTGCAACATTGTCTTGCAGTGGCCGGATGGCTCACTACATCCCATCTAACCCACGTAAAACATGTGATAACCTTTATTCAACATTAACCACAACCAATAACATTACACACAATAAAGTTCGCCGTTTGGCATTCCCGGCACTTGTCATCTCGCCTACATCTTCAGCATAGAGAATCTCTCAACCTTGTGCTGGGTCTGGGGTTCCCCCTCAGTCCATAATGTTGACTGCCACGACCCTCGGCCTCCACTCTGTCCTCCGTGCTTGGAGGCCCAACGGTGCCTGTTGCTCGGCCATCCTGGATCTCCTCCCGCGTTCCTCTGGCGCCACCGCTAGGCCCATTCTTCTCTGGGGATGGTGGACCTTCCCCCTCCGAAGAGGTCTCTTCTTCTGGCCACTCATCCACTTCTTGGTTTCTTGTGTCACTTTCAGGAGCCCACACTTTTTTGAACCACGACACGTTGCGTGCTACCTGTTGAGTCCCCCTCTTCGCTGTTACCATGGACCCCTTGATTTGCACCACTTTCCACAAGTCTCTTTCAAAAGGAGTCCGGAACTTTGATCCTGGATGCCGGTCTTTGATCACCACATAGTCTCCTTCTTGAATGACCGCCGGTTGGGCTCTTCGCTTCCGGCTCGCTCGGTCATTGTTGTGTTGTCGCCGGCTCTGTGTGCCACCCTCATCGATAGTTGCTGGCACTCCCAGTTCACTGACGGGAATACTGTCTCTCACCACTCTCCTCATGAGTAGGTCACTGGGGGCACACTTCGTGGTGCAATGTGGGGTGTTACGATATGCTCGGAGGAATCGGTGTAGGTAATTCTCTAGATGTTCCCCTTGATCCACACCAATCCTGAGGGTCTTGTTTAAAGTCCTCATAAACCTCTCCACATCCCCATTGGCCTGCGGCCACTGTGGGGTCACTCGGCGATGTCGAATGCCATAGCGTTCCAGATAATCCTTGAATTCTTGCCCCTGGAACGGGGGACCATTGTCAGTTCGTATTTCCTCGGGCATCCCTAGCATGGCGAAGATCTTCTCCAGTACAGGCTGAATGCATTCGAACGATGTGGACGGTACCACCTCCACGACGGGAAACTTGGAGTGACTGTCGACCATGACCACGGTGTGCCGTCCCTCCGGGAAACTTCCAAAATCCAGACTCACCTGGCCCCATGGCACTTGGCTAGGCCCTTCGGTGATAACCGGTGTGACAGGCGGGTCCGATCCAGTGATCAAACACGCATGGCATCCTCGCACCTTCTCGGCCACCATCTGGTCCACTCCCGGGAACCACACTTTCGCTCTCAGCCGGGCCTTTGTCTTCTCGACACCCTGGTGTCCCTGGTGAGCTAGCTCTACGATTCTCCCCCGAAGTCTTGCCGGAATCACCAGACGAGTGCCTCTCAGGATGAGTCCTTGCCCGGACTCGCTGAGCTCCTCCCGGCACCTCCAGATACTCTCCCAGTACTCCTTGTCTTCATTGGCTGAGCGTTCCGCCCCTTGTAAGAACCATTTCCACCGGTGGTCTTGCAGAGTCCTTTTCACCACCTGTAAGCATCGGTCTTGCCCTGTCGCTTCAACCAGTTCTTCGATGGTCACCGCCTGCGGACACGCCTCAGCCACAATTAGTCGTATAAACGACTCGGTACCTTCGTCCACCTCCCCCTTGCTCCCTGGGCCGTGAGCCAGGGGATGTCTTGATAGATAGTCTGCGGGATTGTTGACCCCACGGCGGTATTCCACACCAAACCGATAATGTTGAATTTGGACGGCCCATCGTTCTATCCGAGGTGGTCCGTTCATTGCCGTACCTGAGAAAATCGGGACCAACGGCTTGTGATCCGTTACTACGGTGAAGGTGTGCCCACAGAGGTAGATATCAAAGTGCTGGCACGCCCACCTGATGGCCAGCGCCTCCCGTTCAATTTGGGCGTACCTCGTCTCAACTGCGGTGAGTGCTCGGCTGGCATAGGCAATGGGTACCCAGTCCCCCTGACCATTCTTCTGGAGCAATACCGCGCCCAACCCTACGGGGCTGGCGTCCACAATTAGTTCCGTGGATGCTCCCAGCTGAAAATACGCCACGGTGGCCCCTTTTACCAGCGCACTCTTGATGTCGGTGAACGCTCGTGCTTCCTCATCCGTCCACCTCCAGGGCGTTTCTTTCTTGGTTAGTCTTCGGAGGGGTTCCGACAGTGTCGCCAAATGCGGAATAAACCGGCCGCAATAGTTCGCCATGCCTAAGAAGCTTCTGACCTCAGACTGGGTCTGCGGAGTAGCTGCCGTTCGAATGGCTTCCACCTTCCCAGGATCCACCTGCAGGCCTTTTGCTGAGAACCTGTAACCGAAAAACTCCACTTCCTTGGCGTAGAAATCACATTTGGCTCGGTGTAATGTTAGGCCCTGCTCCACTAATCTCTGTAAGGTGGCTCGCAACCGCACATGGTGTTCTTCCAATGACTTGGAGAATATCAGTATGTCGTCACTGACATTAAGTACTCCCACGAGTCCGGACAGTGCCTCCCTCACAGCATCCTGAAACACCTCCGCCGCTGATGACACTCCAAAACTTAGGCGCTTGAAACGTCGAAGGCCTATATGTGTTGAGAAGGTCGTGATGTATCGACTCTTCTCGGCCAGCACCAGCTGATGGTATCCGGAATTGAGGTCCACTTTGGAGAACCACTGCGCCCCATTGATATCCGCCACTATTTCATCGATGGTCGGGGTTATGTGTCTCTCCCGTCGTATTGCTTTGTTAGGCAACCGCATGTCCACACACAGCCTGATGGCTCCCGGCTGTTTGGTCTTGGGCGCAATCACCAGCGGTGATACCCACGGGGTGGGCCCTGACACTTTTTCAATCACCCCATCTCTCTCTAGCCGCTCCAATTCCTCTTCCACCAGAGGACGTAGATGGAAAGGCACCCTCCGATGTCTGAGCGCTATGGGCTTGACAGTTTCGTCGATATGCAGTTGTACCTCTACACCTTTCAAGCGCCCCAGCCCTCTGAACAGCTCCGGGAATTCGCTTAACACCATCTCTGCTTGCGTCTGGTGGATGTGTCTGGCAAACATAACCAGTCCTAAGTCTTCAGCCGTGTGACAGCTCAGTAGTGACCCCGCCCTGTCACATGTAACATAGAATCTGGTACACGTCGCTCTCTCTTTATGCTTGAATTCCACGTCGATGACACCTTGCAAACGAATGGGCGTGTGGCCCCCATACGTGAGGATCTTTGCTGTCGTTGCTAGTAACCTTGGCTGGGGTCTTAATTCGCCGTATTGCGCTGCGTCCAATATATTCACCGACGCCCCTGTGTCAATGAGTGTCTGTATGCAGTTGTTGCCGATTCAGACTTGGCACAACGGTGGAGGCCTCCTAGTGGTGTTCACCCCTCTCACGTTAGATATCACGAATACATTGTCCTCCTCTTCGTCTTCCGCCACCGCCAGCTTTTGACACCTACTGTCGAGGTCTTCTACTTCCTGGACACTCCTGGCATATCTTTGACCTCGTGCCCCTCTCGGCCGACTCACTCCCGTTCTCGCCCCTCCTTGGCATACCTTTGCGAAATGGCCATACCTGTTGCATTTCAGGCACTGTCGCCCTTGCGCCGGGCATCCTCTCTGGGAGTGCGTAGCCAGCCCGCAATTTCTGCAGCCCTTGCTGTTCGGTCGTTCTTCCGCCCCGGGAGCCGAGTATCCCCCTCGGGTGTAAGTCTTCCTGATAGCGTCCACCCTTTCTTCCTTGATGGGAGTGGGATATAGAGGTTGAACGGTCCCCGACTTCTTGGTCAACGCTTCCTCCATTTCCCCGGCGCGGACATCTGCCAGTTCGTGCGACCGTCCCAGTACCAGGATGTCATCCAATGAGATCCCTGGCTGCCGTAGTATGAGTTTCCTTAACTCTAGCGACTTGCACCCCACGATGAGTTGTGCCCGTGTCTCAAATTGGCGATCAATCCCTGAGCACGTGCTCGCCAGTTTTCGCAGACGTGCGAAAAACATGTCAACTGATTCATCTTCCCTCTGTTTGGCATGGCGCAATTTGAAATGTTCGAAATCCGGGTTGACTTGCGGATCAAAATGTCTATTCAACGCTCTCACCGCCTTCTCATAGTCGCTGCCATCTCCTGTGTCTGGCAGGTCTTGGAAGAGGTCATACAGTTCGTCCCCTCCCATTAGGAGCATCGTTGATCTCTTGACTGCGTTATTAGTCTCCCTTGTCGCCACGAAATAGTTGTCCAACTGACCCAACCACTTGCGCCACCTTGGCGCCGCCGTCGCCGGATCAGCCAGTTGGCTGAACTCCGGGAGGGCCTTAACAGCCATCCTCCCCGGCCGGTGCCCAACCGCTCCTGCGTCCTGGGGCACAGCCCCCTCCGCCGCAACCATGGGCGTGGTCATCCTGAGGGCAGGGCCTCCGCTGCCTCGCACCCTCGCAGGACCTCTGGCGCACTGTGGGCACCCCCAAACGTGGCGCGCCGCCCTTCACTCCACAGCCTGTGTACAGTGGGGCACCCTGTATGGGCTATCAGCACTCCTCTCCAGTAATGGCCTCTCCTGGGGGCGAAACGTCCCAGGGACCGCTGCAGCACCCCCTTTGACAATTTTCGGGACCACCCGGATCACCGTGTCTTCTCTGCCACTCTCGCGGGTTCCCACGGCCGCCGTGCGTGCTTCGCGCTCTTCACAGCGCTGACGGGCCGCTCCTTCCCCTGCGCGCACTCGCGCCCTCACTGCCGCTGCAGATGCAAGGCCCACACATGGCGCGTCTTCTCCTGGCGGCTCAGCCGCCGCACCAGCACTTCCCCCGCACTGCTCCTCACAAACCCGCCAGGCGCTCCCCTTACCGCACCACAGCAGGCAACGACCCTCGCTCCACGAGCTCGCCGACACGCTCTCCACCTCTCGCGCCGCCACCGCTACCAGCAGTCACTGCGGGCGGCATGCGCGTAACGACACGCGCGGTTCCTCCTCAGTCCTCGTCGCCAGTGTAATGGTGGACGGGGCAGGGGCCTGGACCTAGGGGCATGCGGCTAGGGGCTACAGCCGACTACTAATGGCAATGCTGGATTCAGGGCCTTGTTGCTGACTGCGCCGGCATAAAGGGGACAACCACTCGTGTGTACTGGTTCACGGCGTCAGCCACGTGCGCTGACGTCGTCCTTTATTTATACCCCCCGGTCCGAGCCCGGCCCGGGGAGTTGCGGGTTGCAACATTGTCTTGCAGTGGCCGGATGGCTCACTACATCAGGGACAATATAAGCAGCAAGTTGGAGCAGGGCCTTCCTCTTTGTCCCCTACAGGGTCTTCAGAAGGTGTGGACCGGCAGCAGGTTACGTCGTGGTCGTGGGGGTATTCAGCAGCATTACCAGATTCACAGCGGTGCACAAGGTTTTTTGTTCGGTGGATGCAGGTTAGTTCAGCCGGTCAGCAGCTTGGGGGGTTATGGGGTGGGGCCTCACTGCGTAGTTCGCTTTGGTAGAGGTCTCAAACTCTATGAGGGGTGGGTAAGTCCACCCATGCGGAAGCACTCGCATAGCATGCGAGAGGTAGCAGGATCAATGCCCGCACTCACCAGTGTTCCTTTAGGCGCTGTAAGATTGCATGCTTACACCTATCTATCGTATGGATAAAAATGTGTGTGCGTGTTCTGACTTTGCATGTGATGCACACTTTTTGTAGAGGGCTTGTTGGGGGTTGTGAGTACTCTCAACTCCCTGCATGTTTATATTTTCAGTGGGCTTACTGGCGCAACTGGGGTGGTAAGTATCCCCGGTGAGCGGCAAGCATGTGATTGTTGTGCCCTATGTTCCGCATCTTTATAGTGCATGTTCTGTTTCCTTTTGGTGCGCAGCGGGGTGGTGAGTATCTCCGCTGAGCAGCATGCTAGTTTGCGGTGTATTGCTTTGTCTTTAGACTAAGTTATGAGCCAATCAAATTTGAGGTATTTTTATTGGTGTCTGCTCAAAGAATGTAGCCCCTGAAGTCGTTTTCAGCTCTCAGGAGCTGCTCGGGAAAGGCGGGAGGCCCGGCAAGGGGAGGCACATGTTAAAAACTGCTCAGAGCAGCCGGCCTCCTAGCGGAGGATCCAGGCGAGAGTCTTGGCATCGCCCCAACATTGTGTGCTGGCGAGCTCCTAGAGATTTTTTTTTACGTTGGCAATAAATAAATAAATGAATAAAAGCAAGTTAATGTCTGGATGCTTTGGCACAGGGAGGAGCTAGCCTTTGATCCCTTAGACATGCATGTAGATTGGGACTCAGTTGCATGCATCGCAGTGTATGTTGGGTAGGAATCATGTATTACATGCCAACTAATGTAGTGAGTATGCATGCTGGCTTTGGGGTTTTCCCTGCTCCTCGGGCGTTGTGTGGAGTTTTTGATAGTTCAACATAGCCGGCAGCAGTTGGGATCACAGGCGCATCTAAAGGAGGACCTCAGGTCCCCATAGTTGGTTAACCGGGTGGAGATGTTAGACTCTTACTCAGAAGAGTGAACAGGCAATTTCTGGGGGTTTAAAAAAAAAAAAGTCTTATGGGTACTATGGTGTGATATTACAATACTAAAACCAGGGTGGAGAGCCCTCCACCAAGGTTAGAAGGGTAGAGAGGTGTGTTGGGTGTGGATACGTCCTCCCGCATCAAATTAACAACTACAAAAAGTATCCCACCCAATATGTTCAGGGCTCAGCACTAAACTCTTGTGGCGTTACCCGCTCAGCACGGGAAAAGGAGCAATTCCTTTTTGTTTTGCAACCCTCACACACCCTAGTGGTGTCATGCTTCATCATCGGGTTCACCCTGACTCCTAAAGGTCAGGGTGGGCTCGACCATATTCCAGGGAGCACTTTGGAGAGATAGGCCAGGGGGTCTAAAAATTAAAAATCCTCCTTCGTCTCCAGGTATCCCTTTATTAGCGGAGGCGTCGGAGATATTAAAATATATATACAGAGGGTCTTCAGGAGGTGATGGTCCTATGACCCTAGTGTCTTTGCCTAGTATCTTGCCAACATGTTTCAGCCCTTCAGAATGGCCTCTTGGGTCCTGGGCTTTCTTCAGGGCAAACAGAAGTTCCCTCCCTGGTTATGTAAACAGGTACTGCCTATGTTTATTTTTGGGGTGCAGAAAGCTGCGTCCACAACATTGATATGGAAGGTATACTTATCTTCCTTCCGATTTTCCTTAAGTTTTAAATCCGCCTGTAAGAGAAAATGAGAGGACACCAAGACATTTATACATCACAATTCGTATGTTTCACTTATGTAATGCCAAGCTACTGGGTGCTGTCATGTGCTCTCATTCCAAGCATACGTGGCGATCTGTGTTCAACCAAGGTGAGCTAATAATGGGCAGTATTGCCCAACTTGCTCGCATTTTGCGGTGTGTAGTAAGTAACTGCATATTATTAGTAGTCCGTGAACATCATTCCATGCAGAAATCCACTTTAAAAAAAAAATTAAATTTAAAATGACAACATCATCGATCCACATACTTGCACATCACCTTCCTACTACAATCATCATAAAAAGTATAGTTTCCTACCCAATTGTGGTGGATTGCATGTATCACAAGGGGAGCGGTAGTTGGGGTAGCCTTTTAGTCACACTCTGCGTAGTTGTTAATCTGTAGATATGTGGGAGCGAAAGAGGGAGATATAAAAACTTGCCAATTTAGTGACGTATCCGCTCAGCGCTCGCAAAATTGTGAGGCGGTCTCACTCTTATTGATGGAATATCCCCCATTCCCCACTTACTTCTTCAAAGGTCCTGCCCCGATATAACCTACCTGGGTCCGCATCACCCGGCTTTCGCAGTTGTGTGATCTGGGAGCGCGGCTTTTAAACTCAGTGTAACTGAGTGTTTACGTGCCGGGCGGGAGCAAAGCCCCTACAGTGGCGCGCATGGTTTGTGTCATTATATTGCTTGATTTTTTGAACTACTCCAAGCCCAGTGGCTCATGGGTGGTGTAGTTCAATTAGAGTGATTACGTGCCGGACAGGAGCAAAGCCCCTCCTGTGGCGCGCGTTGTCAGCGTCATTAACATACTTGTTTGTTAAAACTACTCCAGACCCAGTGACTCATGGGTGGTGTAGTTTAATGAATATCCGATAATGTGTGCATATCGGAGTGTATCACATAAATAACTCTGTAAATTAGATGTTTAGTAAATTTATTGAGCGTGTTATTGTGTGAAAAATGTACCAACTTGTAAGCTCTACAGATGTAACCCACAACGTGACCAAGAAATGGATACCGCTGAATAACCCGACCACTCGAGGCCTACAAAGTTGATGCTGCTATTTGCATTTCATAGTATGAATACGAATTATCCCAAATCGGACAACTGTTGTAAACATACACGTGTGGTTAAAACTGCAGAATGCGATAATCATGAATATGACATCGCTCCAAGGGTAGCATATTTGGAAGTGGGAGGGGGGAATTCTGAGTATCCCAAAGGGTATACTGGGATATGGTGATAGGAATGAGTAGTAGTCGAACAGAGGGCCTAAATGCCCCCCTGCTGTGGTGGTAGTGGGGAAGAATGGAGACCATAGGTCCCTCCCAAGTCGTTATGATGTCATACATACAGAATGAGATCCGCACATTTGTCTCTGATAATTAAGTTGGTTCCAGGGAATGCTATTGTTAAGTCCCTGTGTGTGCGTCTGTAGTCTATAGACCCATCTCTGCTCCTTTTCCAACAGTCTTTTGCTCATGTTGGGTCCTGGTTTCATTTTCTCAATGATTGTCCATTCTAGATCTTTATCAGTTTGTCCCATTTCTACGTAGTGGGAAGTGAGTTTGGTGGCAGTAATAGCACGTCTAATCGTGTTCCTATGCTCACTAATCCGCACTTTCACCTTTCTAGTGGTCATCCCGATGTATTTGGATTTGCAGGGGCACGTGATCATGTATATTGCATTAGTGGTATTACATTTGATGGTCCCTCTGCTCTCACTGTCGTGTCAGGCCCAGGTCAATGCTGTTGGTGTGAGTTGTGTAGCAGCATACCACGCAGGAGCCGCATGGGTAATGGCCCTTCACCTGCGGTTGGCTCCATAATGTGAGTAGGGTGTTTTCTTTCCGTTTCCAACTGTCTGTGCGTATCAGGGAGTTCCTAATACTTTTGTTCTGCTTGAATGAGAACATAGGTTTCTCAAAGGTCAGTTTATTCGAGGTTAATATATGCCATTTGCTGTTTATTATTTTCTTTATGGCATTTGATGATGTATTATATGTGGTGACACAAATCATTGCCTCCAGATTCTTTCTCATGTTGGTTTCAAGCAGAGCTGCTCGCAGTGTGTTCCGCGATCTCTTTCGAGCCTGCTCAATTACTCTTTTGGGGTATGCTTTCTCACTCTACTTGACAGAAAGCTTGTCTGCTTCTTCATTAAAGCTCTCAAGGTCAGAGCAGTTTCTCCGTATTCTCAGGTACTGTCCGATGGGGAGATTCTCTCTCAGTGATCTTGGGTGAGCACTGCCAAAATGTAGTAGACTATTTCGATCAGTTGGTTTAGTGTACAGTGTGCTCTCCAATCTCCCATTTCTGGCTATAATGTTGATGTCCAGAAATGATACCATCTTGTTGTTGGTAGTCATTGTGAACTTTAGGAAGGGATTCAGATTGTTAATCCATGTTCCAAATGCTAGCGTGCTTTCTTTGTCACCATGCCATATGATGATGATGTCATCTATATATCTGAGCCAGCTGCGGATATTTCCAGTAAAAGGGTTATTGGCCCAGATGTGGTCGTCCTCCAGCTGGCCCATATATAGACAGGCAATACTTGGGGCAAACGTACTGCCCATGGATGTCCCATGTACTTGTAGGAACGGGAAACAGCCTGAACAACGAATCCTTAACAACGAGTGTATTAAACAACGAATCCTTTACCACCACCTTTACCAGAATCACGACCTCATTAACCACTACTCTACACGAACAACGACCACCTGAACCACGACTTACTAAACCAGAGGAAAGTGTCAAAATGTAAATAATTAATCTTAAATGCAAGTGCAATTATAATAAAATAATTTGGAACAGGATGTTGATTTTTGGATATTTTTATTAATTTAGGAATGTGTAATATTCATTAGTACATTTCCTGATTTTAATTACGATGTAGAAAAATTAGTTTGTTTTAATTTGGCGTGTTAGGCCAGTAGATGGCAGTGTTGGTTTGTTTTACAGTGATGTGATCTCTGGTTGTAAAAGTTGAAATAGTTACAAAACGGTGGATGGACGTTTTTTCTATGTTTCATTTAAGTGAATTATTTTTACAAAAAGGAAATATGTACTGCAATCCAATTTTTAAAAATTAATTTTCTAAGAGACCTTTTTGTAGAATTGCCGTTGGAGTTATTAAAATATTTTTCTATTCCTATGTTGCTCCAAAGAATAGATGTTTTCAGTTGCTCCTAACAATACATTTACTCACCGCAGTTCAATTAGGAGTTTAGAACTGTTTCTTTCTTAACTATGATTATATAGCGTCCCCTGGATCTGATGTTTAAAGACTTAAACCAGTTTATAAACGCTCCTGACGTAACATAACTGGGTCACGTTTGTCACGTCGTAGTATGTACGTTTGTAGTATGCTTCGCATCGCCTGACTGCCCTTTAGAACAATCACTTGGTGGGGGCACGCATGCTCGAACAGCACTTGTAATAAACGAATATTAGATGTATAATTTAAATATTATTGAAATAAAATTGTTTAATTTTAAAGTATTGTTTAATTTAATAATTTTTTTTACCGTGTTCAAACATGCAATTTTTAAACGTAGTGGTAGATTCCGGTAATATGAAAAATTATTAATTTTCGTGGTTTAGTAATTCGTTGTACAGAACGGAGTGGTTTAGCTTTGGTAGTGGTTTAGCCTTCGTGGTTTAGGCATTCGTTGTTTAAGTGGTAGTTGTTTAGTCATACAACCTGTAGGAACAGTTGGTCTTCAAACCTAAAGTAGTTTTCAGTGAGTGCAATGCGCATCAGTTCCATGATCCACCTAACAGGGGCTTCCCAGGGCCACTCTGAGTGAGGAGTATCTTCTCGATCACACCGAGGCTCTCTTCCTGTGGAATGCTAGTGTAAAGGGCCTCCACGTCAAGGCAAATCATTGTCTCACTGTGTGGGTCGTAGTCGAGCTCTGCTAGGATGTTGAGGAGGTGTTTCGTGTCCCTAACATAAGATTTGAGTTTGGTCACAAGGGGCCGCAAAAACCAGTCTGTGTATTTCGAGAGAGGTTCCAACAGGGACCCAATGCCAGAGACAATGGGCCTTCCTGGGGGCGGCATTCTGCCCTTGTGTATTTGGGGGATGGTGTAGAACAGTGGTGTCCTAGGATCTTCTGCGTTCAAGAAATCCCTCTCATTTTTCGTTATCCAATTCCTCTCCAATGCTTCCGTCGTGATAGTTGTTATCAATTTTTGTAGTCGGTTAGTAGGGTCCCTCTGCAGTTTTCTGTAATGTCTCTCATCAGAGAGTAGGGATAGACATGTAGTTCTGTATGCGGCGACTTCCTGTATAACAATAGCTACAGCCTTGTCAGCAGGTTTTATAATCAGGTTGTTACGATTGCTTAGGGTGTTAAGTGCCTCTCGTTCACTTCTGCTCAGGTTGTTAAACGTGTTCCTTCTTGGTTGTAGTGCCTCAATCTCCTTGGTGACTGCTTCCTCAAAAGGTGCTAACTTCAGGTGGCATCAGTGATAAAGGAGGACAGAACGTAGACTTCAATCGTAAGGGGGTGTACCCCGTGTCTGTCTCCTGTTGGGGTTTTCCTTCAAAAAAGGTTTTTACACAGATCTTCCTAAAAAACTCGCTTATTTCACATCGAGTTTTGAATTTGTCGATGTTGGTAGTGGGGACAAAGCCGAGGCCTTTATTAAGTACCCTAAGCTCGTCTGAGGTGGGCTCCTCAGCAGTGAGTTTGACAACTAGGTCTACCTCGAGCTCGGTCCTGGTTGCTGGTCTTTCGTTTGACTTCTTGTGTTCATCCCCCTTGCGTCGTCATCCCATTGTACTCTTCTGTTGCCACGTCTTCCCCGTCTGCCTCTTCTCCCACCCCGGCCTAAAAAATGCTGTTGGTTCTGGTTGGGCTGGAAGTAAGGTATATTTTGAAACGGTGGTGGTCCTTGATACTGTGGGTGTCCAAAAGGGCCTGGCCATGGATATATTTGTGGTGGAGGGTATGTTTGGTTATAGCCACCTCTTCTCTGTCTTCTCTGTTTACCTCTCCAGCTCTTTGTGGAGTTGTCACTGGACCAATCGTCTTGTTCTGAATATGACGATCCGGATTCACTCCTGTTGGATGAACCAGTATCATTGTCACGCTGCTTGGTGTAATCATCCCTGATATAGGGGTACACTTTTTCATGGGAAAATTTTTTCAGGTCTTTCTGCAATTTATCAATCTTGCTCTGCATCGTGATTATCGCATTCTGCAGTTTTAACCACACGTGTATGTTTACAACAGTTGTCCGATTTGGGATAATTCGCATTCATACTATAAAATTCAAATAGCAGCATCAACTTTGTAGGCCTCGAGTGGTCGGGTTATTCAGCGGTATCCATTTCTTGGTCACGTTGTGGGTTACATCTGTAGAGCTTACAAGTTGGTACATTTTTCACACAATAACTCGCTCAGTAAATTTACTAAACATCTAATTTACAGAGTTATTTATGTGATGCACTCCGATATGCACACATTATCGGATATTCATTAAACTGCACCACCCATGAGTCACTGGGTCTGGAGTAGTTCTAACAAACAAGTATGTTAATGACGCTGACAACGCGCGCCACAGGAGGGGCTTTGCTCCCGTCCGGCAAGTAATCGCTCTAATTGAACTACACCACCCATGAGCCACTGGGCTTGGAGTAGTTCGAAAAAACAAGCAATATAATGACACAAACCATGCGCGCCACTGGAGGGGCTTTGCTCCCGCCCGGCACGTAAACACTCAGTTACACTGAGTTTAAAAGCCGCGCTCCCAGATCACACAACTGCGAAAGCCGGGTGATGCGGACCCAAGTAGGTTATATCGGGGCAGGACCTTTGAAGGAGTAAGTGGGGAATGGGGGATATTCCATCAATAAGAGTGAGACCGCCTCACCATTTTGCGAGCGCTGAGGGAATACGACACTAAATTGGCGAGTTTTTATATCTTCCTCTTTCTCTCCCACATAACTACATATTAACAACTACGCAGAGTGTGACTAAAAGGCTACCCCAACTACCGCTCTCCTTGTGATACATGCAATCCACCACAATTGGGTAGGAAACTATACTTTTATGATGATTGTAGTAGGAAGGTGATGTGCAAGTATGTGGATTGATGATGTTATCATTTATTTTTTATTTTTTTTGTAAAGTGGATTTCTGCATGGAATGATGTTCACGGACTACTAAAAATATGCAGTTACTTACTACACGTCGCAAAATGCGAGCAAGTTGGGCAATACTGCCCATTATTAGCTCACCTTGGTTGAACACAGATCGCCACGTATGCTTGGAATGAGAGCACATGACAGCACCCAGTAGCTTGGCATTACATGGGTGAAACATACGAATTGTGATGTTTAAATGTCTTGGTGTCCTCTCATTTTCTCTTACAGGCGGATTTAAAACTTAAGGAAAATCGGAAGGAAGATAAGTATACCTTCCATATCAATGTTGTAGACGCAGCTTTCTGAACCCCAAAAATAAACATAGGCAGTACCTGTTTACATAAAAAGGGAGGGAACTTCTATTTGCCCTGAAGAAAGCAAAGGACCCAAGAGGACATTCTGAAGGGCTGAAACATGTTGGCAAGATACTAGGCTAAGACACTAGGGTCATAGGACCATCACCTCCTGAAGACCCTCTGTATATATATTTTAATATCCCCGACGCCTCCGCTAATAAAGGGATACCTGGAGACGAAGGAGGATTTTTAATTTTTAGACCCCCTGGGCTATCTCTCCAAAGTGCTCCCTGGAATATGGTCGAGCCCACCCTGACCTTTAGGAGTCAGGGTGAACCCGATGATGAAGCATGACGCCACTAGGGTGTGTGAGGGTTACTAAACAAAAAGGAATTGCTCCTTTTCCCGTGCTGAGCGGGTAACGCCACGAGAGTTTAGCGCTGAGCCCCGAACATATTGGGTGGGATACTTTTTGTAGTTGTTACTATGGTGTGATACCTCTATAACCCCAATTTTGGGCCATATGGTATATTGTGATTGCAAACTGAATGTTTATCTTTCCATTCCACATAGTGTATTGGGGAGCTGCATCTAATCCTGCGCCTTTGTCTCAGTATGCAGACGCCCGTTTCCGACCATGGCTCCAAAGCGTGCCCGTTTCTCCAAGGATGCGCCAGCCACGCAGGACGAATTTTGGTCACTCAGCAAACTATGGAAGGTGGCAATGACACATGGCATAGAATGGGCCCGACAGGAGTTGTCTCAAGGTCCTGAGAAGGGGTCCCAACAGGCAGCCCCCCTACCTAAGCGGCCGAGAAAGGTCCCGGCTCGATACAGAGAAGCCCTCTCAGAACCTGCTAATGGGGGCATTCAATCACAGTCGATTCTAGCAGGTGAGGCGGCGGTAGTGTGCCAGTCCCCAGCAGCTCATTGCGAAAACCGAGCACCCATCGGTCCTGAGCTTGTTGCGAGTGGGAGCAGATCAGTGGGGTTTTTTCTCCTGCAGAGCCGAACAGGGGTGCATCTCAGTCTGATATATCACCAGCGGCTACACAGGTAGGGTGGTTCCCTCACAACACACATCACCACCATCAATGAGTACAGCCATACCCACCTCCGTGGTCCCTGTGGCACAGGCTGGGGGGACAGCGGTGGCTTGGCCCAGTGGACAGGTCCCCACTCCTCCCATACCACAACTGGGTAGTGGAGCAGCACCGATGTGGGTACAATCAGGTGGGGCGGCCCATTCGCCCCTTGTCGTAGCCTCCACATCGCAAGTCCATCCCGCTAGCAGTCCCACAATCTCGGATTCAGTACCACACAAAGTGGCCCCCCCTGCAGCAATCCCAACATCCCAGGCTCCTCTCACTGTCAGTCCAATGCTTTTTGGTTCTACAGCACCGGCGCTGGCACCACCCACGGCCATCACTTGGCACGTGCCAGGGGAGACAAAGGAGAAGATCTTTAAGGGGGAATACATTGATGTTTTTGATCTGATTAATGCAGGAGTGGTTCCGGGGAACAGCAGAGCAGGCAAGGAGGGAGAGCACAAACCAAAGAAGGTATGGGTGGAGTGGTCCCTCAGGAACTGGGTGACAGGCTTTTCTATTTATTCGGCTATCATGGTAGAGAAGTTCCCCGCAGTGGCCTCACTATTGTTCAGTTATATGTCAATGATTCATAGTGCAGCCTCCGACTTTCAAGGCTGCACTTGGCTCCAATATGATATGAAGTTTAGGCAGATGAAGGCAGTCCGGCCTGAAATGGCATGGGACCAAACGGAAATAAACATTTGCCATGCAGAGTTCTACATGGCGCCGGCAGTTGCGAAACTCCTGCATCCCTTTCGGTTTGAAAAAGGGGCGGGGGACAAGAAACAGGATTGCTGGCAGTATAACAAAAAAGAGAGTAGCAGAGGGTCTGCCTGCAAATTTAAACACCTATGCTCCTTTTGTGGAACCCAGGGTCACCCGGAGAGTAAGTGCTTCAAGAAGCAGGGAAAGGCAAGTGAACAACACCCTCCCAAAAGCCGCTAGCTCCATTCAGCCTGACAAGGTACCCACACCCATTTGTTTGCATGTGCTTGCTCACCTTCTTGGCACGTATAATTTTCTGCAAGATGCTCATCTGTTATATCATGGCTTCAAATATCTTTTCTGCATTACGTCCAGTGCCCCTTCGACCCTGGTAACCCCCAGCAACCAGCTGTCAGTGCTACAACACCCTGAGATCGCTAGAGACAAAATCATGAAAGAGGTACGAGCAGGAAGGGTTGCTGGCCCATTTAGTTCAATCCCACGCAAGGACCTGGTGTGTTCCCGGCTGGATTTGGTTCCTACGAAAGAACCGGGGAAATTCTGCCTCATTCACAACTCATCCTTCCCGCCGGGGTCCTCAGTCAATGACACATTAGATCCAGGTCTCTGTGCTGTGTGATACACTACCTTTGACCCAGCAATCTACAAGCTGCAGGGGTTGGGTAAGGGTGCCTTGATGGCCAAATCTAATATCGAGACCGCCTTCCGCCTCTTGCCAGTGCATCCAGATGACACTTGCTTGCAGGGTTTTACATTTGAAGGGAGCTATTTTGTCGATCTCTGTATGCCGATGGGGTGTTCTATTGCCTGCTCGGTCTTTGAGACATTCAGTTGTTTCTTGGAGTGGGCAGTGAAGGATCTAGTGCTTTCCCAAGATATGGACTACTACCTGGGTGACTTTCTGTTCTTGGGCCCCCCGGGCTCACCGGCGTGTGGGAAGGCCCTGCAGGGCTTCTGACAGTTGGCTCAGTCTCTAGGAGTTCCTTTAGCGGAGGATAAGACAGAAGGTACCGCTACCTGCATGGCTTACCTGGGCATTGAGATAGATACGGTAGCGGGGTGTGTAGGCGCCCGCAAGACAAAGTGTTGGAGTTACGGGCATCCACTGAAGCTTGCCTAGCAGTCCGGAAGGTCACCTTGCATCAACAGCAGGTCTTAGTAGGGCAGCTTAACTTCGCCCTTAGGGTAATACCAATGGGTAGGGTTTTTTCAAGGAATATACCCAGGCAATGGCTGGGCTGCAGGCAAAACACCACCACACCAGACTGTCTTCTGAAGTTAGGGACAAGATGGTGCATGAAACACTGGCCAATAGAATTGGTGTCCTCCGGGCTCACACACAATGTGACATTCTTAGAACTATTTCCGATCATTGTGGCACTCCACATTTGGGAGTCCTCATTGGCTGACAGGAGAATCGTGTTTTGGTCAGACAGCATGTCAGCAGTGATGTCAATTATCAATCAGAGTGCCAAATGCTCTTTAGTGCTTTGCTTACTTAAGGAGCTCATCCGTTGCTGCCTGGCGCGTAAAGTGTATTTTTTTGTTAAGCATGTGCCAGGAGTAGACAATACAGTAGCTGATGCACTGTCTCGTTCTAAGTTGACAGAATTCCGAGTGCGATGGCCGCAAGCAGACATGAGGATGTCAGATTTCCCCAAAGAGTTGTGGAAGCTTGGTGCCCCGTTGCCCCCGATCTGATAGCCGCCTCCCTGGCTCCCAAGACTAAGTGTATGTATGAGACTGCATGGCACGCGTATGTGGCATCGTTTCGTTCACCTGGGGATGCTGAGCAATTTACCCCGCAGGGGGTATTGCAATTTTTGGTTAAGCAAAAGGGGGGTTGTATGTCGTTGCCCCTAGTTCGAAAGGCAGCTCCTGTAGGTCAGAGTGAGGAGATTTAAGACAGACCCGCTGGGGAAAAAAGCATGGGTGTGTTTGCGTGCGGCCCTGGGAGCCCCCTATTGTCCGATGGCACTGACACAGGGATTCCTACGTATGCAGCCAGAGGGTGGGGGTCTAGACTGTTGGTGCATGCAGATGGCGCCCCGCTGACCAGATTTCAGTTTACACGCATATGTAAGCTCTCCCTGGCCCTGCTGGGCGAGCAGACGTCTCAGTTCACGTCCCACTCTTTCCGCATTGAGGCAGCTACAACCGCTGCATCAATTGGTTTGCCACCAGACGCGATCAGAAGGGTGGGTATGTGGAAGTCATTGTGCTTCGAGCGCTACGGGAGGCCTCATTTGGCCTAAGTAGAGAGGGTGTATCCCTCACCACCACTCCCCCTCAGCGCTTAGTAACTCCCCTCCTCTCTTTCTTTTTCCCTACAGTTGTCAGGCGACCGCAGGAACAGGTATGCTGGTGTGGCCACTCTTTTGTTCGCAGAGCGGCACAGCATTTTTGCGGATCTGGATTGGAAAGGGTGCAGTTGAAGGCGGGTGTCAGGCACCACTGGGTGGGGATTGGTGGGTTGCGGTTAGTGAAGCTATTTGATCACTTGCGGAAGGCGCTTGAAACCAGTTGAGTCCCCATCCCGGACATCCTTATTATTCATGCGGGGGGTAATGACATGATCCCCACGGGTTGGAGAGGAGTGAAGGAGGCATTATTCTCCATGCTGTCAAGAGTACGAAATCTGTTGCCGGCAACTAACATCCTTTGGTCGGAAGTAATCCCACGACAGGTATGGCCAGAAGGTGCACCTGTGCAGGCAGTGAACGAATCAGTAAAGAAACTGAACCATGCAGTCGCCAAGATCCTGGACGGCTCCTCCATGCGCACGATAAGGCACAATTTGATCCAGGTATCAAATGCAGAGTTATATCACAAGGATGGAGTGCATTTGTCTAACAGGGACCAGGAGCTATTTATCCAGTCCATTTTGGGGGCCATTGCAGAGGTCTGGCTCAGCCAATGTCAGTGAGAGGGAGGGCAAGAGCACCAGTAAGTTCCTTGCCCTGTGGCGGGGCCCCTGGCAGCAAAAAAGCAGGGATACAGAGAAGTGGACTTTTTGTATGGACTGACTGACCCTTTGACAGGGGGGAGCATTCAGTGGGGCTCCGGGCTGGCGGGAATGGGACTGACCTGCTGGTGGTCCCGGACTCTCGTGCCCTACCCGAGATGCCCAAGTTAAGAACTTTTGGGTGGTGCACCTGTGTTCAGGTACCGTGGTGGGGCCAATGCATTATGCGGTGCCCTGGTGTGGTAGTTACCTCCATGATGGAAGGTTGGAGAAAGTTGCTACTGATGACTGCTGGTCAATGTGTTACATCAATGCTACGGGATGCCCTGGGTGATACTCAGGGGTCAGTGCAAGTTGGGGCCTGCTGGCACAAGGAGCACAGGGGGTTTTCACCACAATGTGCATGTCTTGATGGTTACTGCAATGTTTATAATGTAAATACAGTTTTTCGCCTAACGTAACCTTCTGAATCTGTTTTGCATCTTATTGTCCTTCATAAAATTTTAAGAAATTTGAACAAATGATTGTTGTCGCTTATGCTTGCGTAAATGATCAAAGTTAATAATGATCACTTTCAAATATACAAAATATAGGAAATGAGTCCAGAGCACCACCATTTGTTAATACAGAGTCCGTCAATCCGACAGGTCCAGAGTTGTAAACCACAATCCACAGAATATGAACACATTAAGCGAAAATGGTAGTTCCAATTGCTTTAATATTTTTTAGAATGTTCAATCTTTTGCACAGTCGGAACTGAAAACAACCGACACGTGTTTCGTCTTATTCGACGACTTTTTTCAAGGCTGTAAATTTGAAAAAACATAAATCTTCTTAAACTTACAGTTCATATGATGATGGACTCTGTATTAACAATTGGTGGTGCTCTGGACTCATTTCCTATATTTTGTGTATTTGAAAGTGTTTTTCCTATATACTCAACGCTATTTGGTGACATAGTGTTAATTCATCCATTTAGCAGACGCTACCTGTTGCTTTATGTATATATCTTCTGAAATTGTGATGTGCTTGCATCTAGTGTAGACCACTGTCACCTTTTTCTTTTTTTTTTAATAATGATCACATTAATGTGAATAAAGGACTACGACGTGGCTGATCCACAATCTGTGTTTGGTCACTCCTTGACACTTGATTGTGGGGAGGGTTTTTGAGTAGGGGGCGAATCGCATGTTGTATGCATACTATGTTTGGCACCCTTAGTTGCATCTCGGACGGGAGCCCTTCCTCCCCCACTCGGTGCACCAGAAGAGATTACTGCACGGGCCGGCCAGTAACGTCATCGGAGGGCGCAAGGCTTTCCCAGGGACAATATAAGCAGCAAGTTGGAGCAGGGCCTTCCGCTTTGTCCCTTCAGCATCTCCAGAAGGTGTACACCAGCAGCAATATCAATTTAATGCTCAATCATTGAGCAGTATACAACACAAAAAGGGACAGCAGGCTGTATGTTCAGCAGCAGGTGCCATACTTTGACGCAGTAAGTCGGGAAATGGTCCCTACAATTTAATGTGATATATCTGTTTTCCTATTAATATTTGGCCGAATTGTTAGGCAGTGTATTCTTTGTTTACATAGTGCTGACTAAAGAGAATCACTATCTCTCTACGTGTACGGGGCACTAACCACACATTAATAGTGTAAAATAGGAGCAGTATTCTGTCTTCCACCTACATTTTACTATTTGTGCTTTGCACTAATGTTATGTTATGTTATGGCAATTTATAGCGCACACTACTACCCAGGGGTGTCTAGGCGCTCGCGGACTCCAAATCTGTCGTCAGGGCGGCTAGTTTCTGAAAAGCCATGTTTTAAGCAATTTCCTAAACTCCAACAAGGAAGAGGACTTCCTAAGAAGGAGCGGGAGAGCATTACATTCCTTTATGGTATTGTAACTGAAGCTCCTTCCCCCCCAGTTAGACTTCTGATTCTGGGGGTGAGCATCAGGAAGGCATTTGCTGAACGGAGCGATCGGTTGGGAGTATACCAGCTGAAGAGGTCCAGCAGGAATTGTGGTCCTTCTCCATGCAGGGCCTTAAAGGCCGTGCAAAGTGCCTTAAATTTGATTCGCTGGCCGACTGGTAACCAGTGTAATTCCCGAATGCCTGCTCTGATGGATTGGTATCTAGGAGCATCCAGGACCAGTCTAGCCGCAGCGTTCTGTACTGCCTGCAACCTTCTGAGTAGATTGGTTTGTAGGTTAATGTACAGACCGTTGCAATAATCCAGTTTGGATAATACAAGGGAGGTCATTACGGTTTTTCTAGTATTTGAAGGAATGAAAGGCAGAATTTTTCGGACCATTTTAATAGTGAGGAAGGCGGCAGAGACCACCTTTGACACTTGGGACTTCATATTGAGTTTGTCATCAATAATGACCCCCAAATTCTTAGCCTTGGCCACTGGTGTAGGAGTATTGCCCAGTGTATCCGGCCACCATACTGGTGACCACTCAGGGGAGAGGTTGCCAAATAGCACCACCTCCGTTTTCCCTGAGTTCAGCTTCAGGCAGTGCCTAGCCATCCAGTTACTCAGGGCGCCCATACAGTCATGGAGTTTAGCTGAGTAGTTGATGTCCTTGTCCACTGCTGAGATCACTAGCTGAGTGTCGTCAGCATAGGAGGTAGGGCAGAGGTTAAAACTTCTGATCAGGGAGGCAAGTTCAGAAACGTAAATATTAAAAAGCGTGGGGCTCAGAGAGGACTCCTGCGGCACCCCACATGGCAAAATGAAGGGTGCAGATTTAAAATTGCCCAAATGCACAGTTTGTGTTCGATCGGAAAGGAACGACGTTAGGAGGCAAAGGGCCCTGCCTCCAATCCCGATGGTTTTAAGACGTTCTATCAGAATCGCGTGGTCCACGGTATCAAATGCCGCGGACAGGTCGAGGAGGACAAGGGCTGCCGATCCCCCGCCGTCTAGCGTTTTTCTGATCTCCTCCGTCGTTTTTATTAGAGCCGTTTCGGTGCTATGGCCTGCTCTAAAACCAAACTGACTCTGATCCAGGATTTCATTTTCCGCAATAAAAATAGAGAGTTCGGTATTAAGCCGTTTCTCAAAGATTTTAGCCGGTACAGGGAGTCTAGCAATGCAAATCTTGCGTTTGCAGTGGTTCACTTTGGTGCAACTTAAGTGTGTTTCGGGTCACTGACTTCCAAGATTATTAATTTTTTTATCTTTCAAATGGCAAATATGTGTTTTTATTTTAATTTATTTTAGGCGCTCCTTTTTTTTTTTTTTTTACAAAATCTCGATTCACTTTTACAGGATTTCCTCTGGAAAGGAAATACACTTAAACTTGTCCTTGACAGACTTCCATGTCCTGTGGATGTGAGCGTGAGAACAGGGTCAAAGGCGTGGCTAAAAACTAAATATATTTAACTTTTTTCAGTGTTTTACCTTTGGGTAACTACATATAAAATAACACAGCTTAAATGAAAAATAAATGCAAGTTAAGTTAATCATTAGGAAACGCATTATTGTACATTATGTAACCTTTCTGAGTTAATGCACTGCAAAGAGGTCTGTGTGTGTAACCAGAAAGCCATAGAACTGAAACCTGGTTGGTGCAGTGGAGAATAGTGACTTGTGTATGCTTACTCGCTCGTAATTTTAAACTTGCATTACACACATTACAAGATAGGCTGCTGCTCCCCAGACTGTATGTAGTGCACATTATTTTCTAACTCTCTTTTAAAAGGACACACTTCACAGCTCAGATGGTAACTCCCTTGCAATTCCACTCAAAAAGAATAAATCTGTGTTATCAGGAAGTTTCAAGTGACTCCCTCAATTAAAGCCAACACTGGCTTCAAGCACCCTTAACATTTGCAGATTGACCAGTTGCGCACATTTATGTTTCTTTCAGGCAAACTGGCACCCTGGCAAGAAGGCTTGTTTAGCTGTCGCCCCCACCCCCTTCGTTTCACAGCACAGGAGACTCCGTGCCTTACACTTCATCTGAAGCATTTCAACTGTCGGAATTCACCGTCCCGGGATGGTTGTATTTCCACAGAAAGTAGGGGAACTGGGTTTTTTTGCAATTAAAAAAGTATGGGCACGCAGTGACCTCAGATGACGCCCACTTCAACCACTGACTGTGGGCTTTTAGTGGGCCGGGCCTCACCGGTGCTGAGCACCGGCAGTTTTTAAAGGGGGCCTAGAAACTGGTCTCTAACGGGGTCTGTTTTGTGCCCTGGCACAGGCGATCCATTTTTTTCAGACTACAGTGACAGCAGGCACATTGATGTGCGCGTGCTCACACTGCTCACTGCTCACTAGTGGAGAAGTTACGTCATGACGTCATGCCAGGTAAGCGTTGTAGGGGGAAGGGAAATCCTTTAAAGAGTCATTTTCTCTCTGGATTTCCCTTCTCTTTTTGAAACTCAGGAGCAGCAACATTGTCATGGTGTCACCAGGGCTTTAAGTGGAAGCTTTTTCAATATCATATACTAGCCATAGTTGCTGCTTATTTATCTTATGCAACTAACAAGCATTGACAAAGCCAATAGTCGTGACTTGTAGGTATGATGTTACTTGTATCATATATCTGGATGCAGTGACAGAAACAGCAAAATACAAGTCGGGCGGCACACTATGCTAAGCACAGATTTTTAGCTTACGTGTTTTTAAGTTACGCCCTTAATTACATTAGCCACGCCCCTTTGAGAGGCCCCCCAGTATTTTCATCCCACTTAAAGCCCTGAGGAAAGCCATCACGGGGTAATACGCAGCATTTGTACATATGACAGGCTTTGACTTTAAATGTAAGTATGAAAGGGTTTTGCACTCAGAGACATTTTAAGGCACAAAGTGGGCTCTTCCCCAGGGCCCCAGCCTTTCAGAAGGCCCCTTAGAACCAGCTATGTTCTGCCAAGGGTCTTGCCCTGATGACCTTGAATAATTCTTAAACAGACTGTTTTAAATACCGATTTCCTTTAATTTATTTTTAGTGTGGGTGATCTGTGACAGTCAATTACAGACATTTTGCAGAGAAAGTTTTGTGTTTATGTTTCATGCAACATTCATAAAAAAGGTTTCTTTTAAATCAAAACAGGACCTCACATATGAAAAATGGGACAGTGTCACAGAGATTACTTACAGTAATATTAGTGAGCAGCAGGTGTGTTACAATATTGAAAACACACATCACTATCAGGGGCGTAACAAAGGCCCTCGCAGCCCCTGCAGTGCGGGGGGGGGGCCCGAGCTGCAGATTAAATCCAGAGCGGGGGCCCCTCTGTGTACCTTGCAGGGGGGCCCATTCAACTTTCGTTACGCCACTGATCACTATCCCTGAATATTAGAAGTAAACATATTTAGAATTTGGACGAGTGTGCCTGTGCACTGTCCGTGACCTGGCCAAAGAGGGCATGAAACAGCTGAAACTGGATCACAATTTTCAAAGCTGTTCCTTACAGAGGTCCCCAAATTAAGTTTAGCCCAGGGCCCCCAAAGTCCTTAAGATGTCCCTGTTTGCACCCCACCACATCTTACAAGCAATGTGTTCAAATATTAGTTTACCCAGGTTTAGTCTTCAGAAATGTATGTTTCAAAATTATACAGAATAATTTTACACATCACACATATTTTACTGCTCAGCGCCTACACAGGATGGTTCGATCTAACCCCGACTCCTGTCCTAGGTGCTTGTCCTCGCGGGCAGATCTTCTTCATATGTTTTGGGGTTGCCCAGCATTAAGGGGATTTTGGAGCCACATTAGCTATATTATTATGACAACTACCAGTATTTGGATAGGCTTCAACCCTAGCTGATTTCTTCTGGGTCTGATGCCACGGCCTAATTAATATCAAAATAGGATCATTGTTTTAGCCTAATTCTGGGAAACCACCTTATTGCCCAGAACTGGAAATCTCAACACTCTCCCTCCTGCAAAGTATGGAACAAGGAGCTGTGTAAATGGGCAGAGGGGGGCCATTGCCTTACTGCAGGGGCAGCAAGATTATCACACGTCAATAACACAGTGGGATGTAATGATGCTGCTCCTACCCAGCACTTAAGGTGTATATTGTCCCCCATGATGTGTAGGCTCAGACGTTGCTCGTAGTAGTCACTCTATGGTGTTCACAACTGTAGTTAACGTAAAGTTAGTGCTGATAAAACTCTGTAAATCTCAGCTGCGGCCCGTGCAGGTAAGAGCAGTGGGGCCAGGTTGCGTGGGATTCGACAGACGACCACGAGGGAAAATTAAATAAATAATTAATTTTCCCCCGTCAACATCTGTTGAAATCCCCCCCCATCCGGCCCCACCGCCCCGCTGCTCTTACCTGCACGGGCCGCGGCTGGTAAATCTTGAATATCATTTGTACTGGACCTACTAGTATGGGACCATCAATAAAAAGCAGCAGGGATACTTCTATAAAAGTAATTGAACAATATATATGCACCTGTTCATAAGAGTGGATATGAAAATATTATTTTGTTATTTACATGCTCTTACCTATTATCTCAAACCCCTCGTGGAGGTTTTTTTTTTCTTTAACAGCAGAAATATGCGCTCAAAGTTTATGTATAATTGATTAAGCTATTGTGGATTGCATATGGGATGCTTATTTGTTGTATTATCAAAAGTAAAAAAATCTTTTTAAATAATATTCCTGATTGAAGTTTGAAGGCAGAATGACATCACACAACAAATGTAAGATAACTAGTAACTTCAAACATCGCTAATAAAGATACAATCAATTTCTCTGAGTTTGGTTCATAACATCTACAATCCTAATGAATGGGCAAATAACCCTAAATCGCCTCAAAAGTGAATGATTATCTCTAGCAGCTAGAGGGTTAATGCAGTATAGCGGACCACTGAACAAATACCATTGAGATTGCTCTGACAGCGGTGGCACAAGGATAAACCTGGTAGCGCCAAAGCGAGGGTGAGTAAGTTCTCAATGCATTTCCTGAAATACCATCTAGGGTACAGTTCCAGGATAAATATATGTCATTAAATTATCATATGTACTGAATAAGATTACCAAATGAAATGTAGCACATACATACAGGTATCCGGAATAGGTGGGCATCTCTGTCAGGAAGAAAGTGCATGCTCTTTGCTGAACCAGGCACTAAGTAATCGGTAACCGTGGCCAGAGGAAATACGACAAGATATTCAATGGTGTTCCGGAAGTGAACTCTATTGAAGCAGATTACACAACATCTTGGGTGGGTAGAAAATATCAAACAGGTGTAATGGAAAATGCAATCTTGATTTAACAGTCGTGCTGTTACAAGTGAAAAAGATTTTATAAGCATAGGCAGTGCCAGCCGCGGCCAGTGCAGGTAAGAGCGGTGGGGCCGGGTTGGGGGGAATTCGACAGACGGCCACAGGGAAAATTAAATAAATAATAAATGTTCCCTCGTCATCGTCTGTCGAAATCCCCCCACCCCACCCGGCCCCACTGCCCCACCCAACAGCTCTTACCTGCATGGGCCATGGCTGGGCAGTACTCCTGGAGGGGATTAAGTTCACAGTTAACACATTCATAAACAAGATACAGTTCTACAATTCAGGAAAATGCGCAATCTAAGATGAAACTAAATGCATCACAAATTTTGTGAAGTTTTTTTTTTTTTAAATCAATGAGCAATCATGTGGCAAATATAGACAGGGTGAGGTCAAAAATATCTCAAAATGCTTCTGTCAGGCTGCACCTCTGCTGGAGAGGGCTGCAAGCAATGAACAGAACGGCATAGATATGGGAAGCATTTTCCATAGACAGAACCTGATATTCCGGTTTTCTCTGAGCACTGGTATCTTCCACACATTCCTGTGGGCAGCTGCTTTCTCTGAGTATGTGCTGCATATCTTTGCTGATGCAACACTAGATCATAAAGGAACATGGCATTAAGGGCAGAAGACGAGTAAAGATCGGGTTGATGCTTATGCGGCACTGCACAACCACCAGTCCGCCACAATATATCCAGTGTGTGGTATTTAGCAATACAAAAGCAAAAACAAAAAAACAGTCGATCTTCTTCATAGGTGGGTAGATGGGGCCAGAAGAGAATTAACTAAAATCATACTGGTACACAATTCCCCTATTAATGTTTAGCATTTTCCAACACACAGTTACCAAAATAACTTAACATTTTGTCATTTAAAAAAACATATTCTAACAGCGTTTTAGGAGACTTGTCTTATGTGAAATTGTTATATTCTAATTACATAACTGAAAATAGAAATTAGTTCCAGCTGCTAACTAACATTTATTTCTTAGGGTCAACAAGGGTGTTTCAACACAGCCTTATGATATTTCAGTGTGCACATCAAATTTCCACTCACAATTATTCTTACTTAGCATTTAGTAAACTTTTAAAACAATAACAAATGTCAAAACGGAGACCTAAAACAGAAAAAAAGAAATATAAATTGATATCTCTTAACAAAAGTGAAGTTGTGAAGAGAATCCACAATACCACATGCAGGAAGGTCAGCAGAATCCAGAAATGCCCAATAAGGCAACAGCTCGGTTCTGCATTAAGGAATACATGACTTCCTAGCGCAAAATGGTCAGAATATTAGAACTAAGGGGCATATGTACAAGCCCCTATCGCCACCACAACATCACTTTTCCGATGTGGTGGCGATAGGGGCAGTGCCTTATTTACAAGGCAGCGTTAAGCCACTTAACAAGGCTTAACGCTGCCTTGTAAATAAGGCCCCCTTTCACGCTAAGCTTAGCGTGAAAGGGGTGGGCAGTGGGTGTTACGGTGGGCGTTCCACCGCAACACCCACTGATTTTGACGCTGCCCCCTATTTACAAGGGCAGCGTACATAGTAGGCAGCGCCAAAATTAAGACCAGGGAAAACCTGGTCTCAAGTTGGCGAAACGAGGAGAAATGCATTATTTCTCCTCGTTTTTGCTTTTCCATGTGTGCTGCCTTGTGCAGCACACATGGAAAAGCAAACTGCCATGGATTGTTTATGTACAGGAAGGTCCCCCTTACTGTACATAAACAATCTGTAAAGAAAATGCCATTTTGTGACTTTCATGTGTGCTGCATGAAGCAGCACACATAAAAGTGACAAAATGGCATTTTAGGACTGTTTATGTGCAGGAAGGGGGACCTTCCTACACATAAACAATCCTCCCCTGCACGCAGACACCCTTGCACTATGGTGCAAGGGTGCCTGCATTGGCGCTACCCTGCTAAGTGTAGAGCCAGCGCAGGGGGAAACGCAAGGCTGCACCATATCCTCGTAAATATGGTGCAGCCTTACGTTTCTGAAGTGGCGGAGTGAGGCTTTAAGCCATGACGGCTAACGCCTCACTCCGCCACTTCACTTGTACATATCCCCCTAAGGGTCTAATTTAGAGTTGGGTTGTATCGAAAAACGAGTTTTTGGAGGGAGTGGTGCATTCTCCATTGGAGGATTTTCACTGGTAGAGAGTACCTGGCAGAATTATCTCTCCCACAGCGATAGTATGGTGTCGATAATTACAGTGAAGGTTTCCCAAATGACAAAGAATCATTTAAACTGCCAGACTACCATTTCGCCCACATTATTTCAACAATGGCCTTGGAACAACACAAGTTCAATGGTTTAAACGCAGACACATTTCATTAGGCTTGTAGCATATAACAGATACATGCTTCCCTGGACTATGGTATTAGGCTGGAATAGAAAAAAAATCATCTGCTTGGAACAAGAAAATAATTTTAACCGTTGCATAAACAGGTGCTGGCTTATCAATGGTCATTCTTTGAATTGCATTTTTTTTAACAATATGCAGTATGGGCTTGCAATGACGTACATTTGAGAGGAAAAACAAGACAGATATGTCCGATCTCTTGTTCAAGATCAAAGAGGTATTCGGTTTCACCAATGACTCTTATGCAGGCTCTGGTGTGGCCATATAGAGTATTATTTTACAAAGAAGAACAAGGCCATACTGTTTTTTAATTGTAAAGCTTAATAAAATGCCCATGCGACCTTGCCGAATGCCTTTTTGGTGCCTAGCAACACTGCTGCTGAGAGGGAGTCTAGAAATGTACCAGTCTCAATAACCTAGCAAAAGGAACTAGCACTGTCAGTGTAGAATCTTCTCTTGAGGAGTATAGCATGTTTATAGTTTATTGAAGACAATTCTTCGATTAATTTTACATTAATTTTTAACAGTGATATGGATTGATTTTTGTAAGATAGTAGAATATTCCTTTGCAGTTTAGGGATAACTACTATGATTGCCTCAGCACCAGAGCCTGATATTTTACTGGAGGAAATAAGTGATAGAAAAGGTGCAGCATTTAGGAGGGAAGGCCGCCATCACGAAGTCAATTAAGAGCAATATACTGTTTGCCGTCTGGTCTGCATGCCTGGCTACTGAGAATGTTAAAATCCTCTACAGATTTAAACTTGCCTCTGGTAGTACCTGAAACTCAGTGTCTGACTTCACAATTTTCATAATATTTTCATATTAAAGGGGGCATCAAGTGTAGAGAAAAAAACAGCTCACTTTACCAAGATCTGCTTCTCTATTAATCACCATCAATATGCATTCAAAAATGCTGTTATGTTTGATGTCTGCTTGGGTTTTGAGATGTATAGTGACATGATTCACTATATGGTCCCTTTCAAAAATGACAAAGTCAAGGTGCAAGGGAAAGATGGACAATCCCTCTACTAATGGTACTCCCATTTCTGAAACTCAGTCTTTTATATACCACTTAACTATGTTACCTGAAATTTATACAGTTGCAATGTTCTTCAAAGATGCCAATCCGCTCTTGCCCCCAGACCTACTGAGATTGCAAAGCTTCCTGACACATGCTCCCAGTCAACTAAGTCTAAGATCTTGTGTGAATCAGACCTATTTCATATCAATAACTAAAACCCCAGACTGTTCATGTCTTAAAATACAGGCTCTACAGAAACCATGCCTTTTAAAAATGAGAATTGGACAACTCTTGTTCTAATCAAACTCAGCTCAATGAGGTACTCCACCGATTAAAGTCAAGAAACACTCACATTACTGGCCAGGCTGAGGGGTAACCTACAAACTCTGCAGATTAAACTTCAGAAATAATAAAAGTGCCCTGTACAAACACAGTGTTATTTTCAAACCAATTCAAAAATACATTTGCCTCATTAAGAGGTTGATGGTAAGGATCTGCCAAATAAGGCGGAGGTCCCATCTCCACATCTCTTGCTTTTCCTGGCGGTATAGCCACTTCCACCAGCTCTGCCATCAAGAAAACCACTGCACAGTCCTGATGCTGGGGGAAATGGTGTAAGAGGAGCTATCACGTTTAAAAAAGCCCCTTCAATGCCTTTGTCCCTGGTGCATTTCCCTTCAATACACATTTACAAATGTTTCTCACATGGTGGCAAACATCCCCTGTGCAGAGGGAACATGACTTTTGTTTTTGTTCTGAAGAAATACCCCGTTTGCTGTAGGACTTCAGAGAAAACAAAAGTTCTGTCATTATGTTTTTTCCCTAAAGTGGTGACCACATTGGAAGCAGCAGCCACTTTGTAGGAAAAGATCTGTCTGCCCAATGCCAAAATCTAGATTTGGGGACCGGCCACAGCAAGTGTGGTGCAGGTGGGGCCCAGCTATATGGCAGATGGCCCACCAAACTCTAAAGAATGTCTCCGGTTTGTAATAAAAAAGCTAAACCAACTGTTCACAAGCCCCTTGTTTCCCTCATCACGGACACCTTCACCCCATCTGCCCTAAATGATCCTTCTCACAACATCGGTAATCATGCAACCACAAAAACAGTGATACCCATACTGAAGTGCCTACGTTACAAATGCAGGTCTGCTCTAGCCTACAATCTTCAGTTGGTCAAAACCCTTAATGAGCACAACCTGAATATCTTGATCCACACCAAAACTTAGTTCACTTCATGCGATTAGCCCAATATGTGACTCCCTCTATCAGCAGTTTTTTGCAACAGCTGTTTGCAGTGGGAAGAGAGAAGGGGCGGAAGAGTAGCGATGATCCACAAAAACAATCTAGAATGTGGGCACATCAAATCTAAACGTTTTCTGTCCTCCTAATGCCTAGTATGGGTGAAACAATCATCACCCTTATCTTAAGTCAGGACTACAATCACCTAAAACCACCTTGGTGATTACAAACACTTTGTAGATTTGTGCAAAAACCATATTACTAATCAACTTTCACACTTCCCATTAACATTTAGAGCACCTAAACTTTCACTGAAGTGATGGCATTGATCCACTAGTATTTCAGTTTGCAGCTTCCCTCTTTGTTATTTAGTTGGCACAGTACTGTTCCCACATTTATATCCTAAAGGTTTTGGTCTGGACCTAATTATCTCCAAACTTACTAGCAGACAGTTCTGTCAGAGCCAGCTGTTCGAACAACTGAAATCACACAAGATGATAGTAAAAATATAAATATTAATGATCGAGACCTAAAATAGTCTCATAGCATCCATATGAGCAATGGAAATTATATAAACAGTATTGCAACACATTACCATAACACAATGTTCAACATTCTTGACAAGATGTCTCATTGAACATTAAAAAAAAAAAAGAATAAAAAAAAGTCAGCTGCATGGATCGCCACTGAGCTCAGTGTAGAGGGAAAACCCTCCACTGACTAGCGAGACATCCAGGAGAAATGTTTACTTGGTCAAAGCAACCCTCTTCAAAGCTATAATTGCTAATGCTACATATTGTCCCGAAACAATGATTTAAGGTGGCCAGATACATTTACATCCTCCACCCGCAACCTTTTACTCCTACTCATATGAGAAATACGCTGTACAAGTCAATCTTGTTCTCAGAAAAGATCGTAAATATCTAAAAGGAAACTGATGCCTATCTGCCATACACTTCACACGTAGCAGAGGTGTATTGTAACCTGTCGCAACCTGACCCAGTCAATATTAATGTAGTTTCAAAGCCCTTTGCATCCTCCATATCCCTAGCTCCCTTTATGAGAATGCTGCACATTACCTACGCCAATACTGGGTTAAGCACTTTTCACAAACAGGAGTCAAGAAGGAGTGTTTACGACACCAGTTGTGGATCACTACAAATTTCAAAACACAAAAGGATGTACAAGGTCTGTGAAACCAATCTTATTAGACGGCATTAAAAATTGTCTATGTGACAAGTTCTGTTTGTCAGGACGAGAACCTTCGCCCACTCTTAAGAGGCATGCTTCATCATTGGGTTCCCCTTCATAATGTACTGGAGTTTATAATGTGGGCTCCCTTGGGTGAGGGAGGAGCACTTGGAGTGCTTTAATGTGTTCAGGGCCTATATGAGTTGTGGGTTTGGGTGAGGTTTGCAGAGTGCAAAGTATTCAGTGTGAGGCAATAAAACTAAGTTTTGATAGACTAGTTTGTAACTTTATTGAGTGTCCCCAAGAGATAGATTAAAAGTATGAGGGAAGTACAACATGTATACCTTCTGGTGAGAGGTCTACATGTTTCTGCCCATCTAATAACCATATAAAGATGTTCTGGGCATTCTTCAGAACCATTGCTTGCAGTAGTCACTCTGCCATTCAGTATGGGGTAAAGTGTGTTATGCAAGATGTAAAAAACCTGAAATGTTGATAAATTGCAGATTGAGACCTACAATAGGTGTGGTAATTGTACACTATTCTTGTCACTTGTAAAAGACACACAACAATACAGAGACATACAAAAGATATTATTCTTATATCTTTTTGGCCAGTAAGTCATGTGTGTACTCTAATCAAAAGGCAAGTGTATGTGCTTATCATGCGTCATGTTTGCACTGCAAGAACACATGTGGAAAGAGTTGTGTAATACATTATCTAAAACAGGTATACTATAGTTGTATAATATATCTGTGCATTCCTACAATAGTCAAGTGTAAGGCCTCAACTCAAGCTTTCTCAGACCTCACACCCCTAAGACTCTATACGTGACTGGGGACTACAATTTCCAGAATTCCGTGTAACAGCAGGACAAATGGGGCATCCATTAGGACGCCCAATGGAGGAGTTTATTATAAAATGGGTGTCCAGACATCAAATTGACACTCACAAATCTGCTGAAAAATACTAACACTTTCTGAGCAGAAAGATACCCCTGTTATACAGCCCTTCAAATTTAAAACACTATTTACATTTTTGAAATCATCACACCTTTTTGATTTCGCAAATTTACCAACCTATCTGAGGACGTTGACTAAATTTCCCAGAATTCTGTGCAACAGCACAATACCCAACTTGGTTACATGCACAACAACGGTGGACAATTACCATACTTATTGAGGGTCACTGTTTGTAATTTATCATATCATTTTTTTTGGGGGGGGGGGTTCAATCTTGCTCAACACACTTTACCCCATACTGAAAGGCAGAGTGAATACTACACACATTGGCCCTGAATAATGCCCAGAACCACTTTATAAGGTCATGTTCACCTCTCTCCATCATTGGGTTGAAGTTTCAATCCTCTCTTAGATTTAATCTATTCCTTGAGGACACTGAATAAAGTTACAAACAAGTCAACCAAGAGGTAGTTTAATTGCCTTACACTCGCTACTTTGCCCACAGCAAACCTCACCCAGAGCTCACATAGTGTCCTTAACACATCGAAAGACTCCATGTCCTCTCCCTCGCATGAGGAAGTTGTAGCCCACACCATAAACTCCAGTGCATTGTGTGAGGCGGAACCCTACGATGAAGCCTGCCACCGAGGGGTGGGTGAGGTTTCAATTCCTGAACAACAGAACTTGTAACAATCACAGAGGCTGTCAATTCTAGAGCCACTTAATATGATTGGATTAGCAGACCTTGTGCATCCTTTTGAGTTTTGAATACTGGGTTAAGCTCATCAATATCACCTCCTCCCATGGTGAGATTCTGTATTGTCTAAAGTTTAGCCCTTCGTCAAGAAACAAACCACTAAGGTGAAGAAGATAAATAATTTTTGACTCATCACTAGTCTCCACTTTCGGAAAAACACCTTAGCAAGATAAATATCTTCGCAACTGAAAGACTTTCATCATGGAAAATATCCTCCTAAGAGGACAATTATTTAGGCTTCAGACAGAGATAGAGATATATCACAGAGTCCGCCACCTTGCAAATCATGGATGATGCCCTCTGCATCCTACATAAAGCTCAGACTTGCCTGTAGGTTTTACTCTTCAGTTGCATTTGAACTGTCGATCATGAGTCTTGCTTGACAACCTAGAAAAAAGTGTGGGTTTCAGGGACAGACTTCGGAAACGGTTTGCCTCATGTATACAAGTTTGCCATCAATTACCAAAATGATCGACTCTATGCACAGACCCACTTAGGGTCCCACGAGGCTTGATCCTAGCCTAGGTAAGATAGCCAGGTCTCCATTAAAATCACATTTGAAGGAGACATCACTCTATTGGGCCATGGTCTGGACAAAATCCTACACTTAGTGGCATAGCAGCAACTTAAAAGCAACACCCTCAAGATTTAATTTATTTTCTCCTCCGCTCACTATTCAGAAGTGTGATTAGAGGACATCACCTCATTAAAATTAACCCCACTATCATCAAGAATGCCAACTCCTTGGTCCCCTTTCTGTATAACGAACTTCACATTGCCATGCAAATTAAAGTATTGTCAACAGCATGAAATACTTTACTCCCAAATAGGATGCAATACAGTTCACCCTTATACAACCAAACACCTAGCCTGCAAGCTGACCATTTCAGGTAGTGAATGTGCACTGCACAGTAGGAATTCACTCCATCTTGAGAAGCCAATTTTACAATGTTAATATCTATCTCCCAAACATGTTCTGGTTCAACACATTTGGGATCACTTTCCTAAACCTCTAACATGAGCCTACATTTGACCACCTTCAAAGAACTGAAATCTCTGCTAATAAATGGGCGTTTCTGGAGGCCTCATGAACCCCTTTTCCTGTTAAATAGCAGTGTTAGTGTCACAAATATCTCCTGATATTTATACATCTCTGCCTATTCCCCGACCAATAGTGAAACCTTCCTTGAAATCTGTTTACATTTGAGAAACGTGTTTATTATATATTACTATATGACTACCACATATGAAACCTTGCTCAAAACTTTTTAAATTAATGACTCTGCAATGTGGGCATTTTCTAAAAGGGGAAGTTAAATGCTGCTGTGAAAGCATTTTAAATTAATAACTGTACATCTTGTACCTATATTGCCCTCCTATTCATGAATATTGAGACTATTTCATGAGCAGTGCTCAGACTCCTTTCTGAGCCTGGTCAGCGCTTTAAAAACTGCATAAATAAATAAAAATATATAGTTACTGGGTGATCATATATAAACTTACAAATGATACTATTTTTAGTTATCCAGAAGTGTTGGTAGGTTTAAGACTTCTTCAGGAAGAAGCATCTCTTGTAGATTATCTTCTGCCTTGTCGGACCAACAAAGGATGCCTTGCTTCTATGGTCAGGCTACCAATGGTGGTCCAAGATAACCTTGGGAAAGAGGTTTTTCCGTTAACTGGACTATATGTTTTAGTCCAAAGGGCAGTTTCTTATATGCTGTATTGTAATTCAGCATCTCCTTCTGAGTTTTTAAAACTATTTTCAAGACATTACAAACAAATCATACTTGATAAAAAATAATTATAGTTTTCCCAATTGTTTCCCAAATTTTCCTGGTGCAATGGCCTATGTCTCAGATAGGTAACTGCAACCCAAACCTCCATTGATACTGGTCCATATAGCTGTCGTTTAATTTGTCTAACATTTCTTTTGATGTTCAAAAACACTATTACATTAAACAACGTGATTATGGGAAATCAAAAGATTTAAAAACCTTCAACATGGTCATTTTCAGGCCCCTGTGCCACCACTGCCCCTGAAGGCTGAAGAGAAGTCTTGCTATTTTGACAGGGAGTACGTTTTTGATAGTTTAGAACATTACTATGTTCCTCCAATGTGGCAATCCTCTTTGTTAGCTAAAAATTAAAACCAACCCTACGATCAAATTAGAGTCTCCTGAAGATGGCATGTAGGTTTTCTTAGCAGCTATGCTTTTCATTACAAAACTCATAATTACAATTAATGCTTTCAAGATTTCATTCCAGTAGCTCCTGCAGAGCCTTCCTAGGAAAGAACGAGCTTTGGCAAAGCCAACAAATCTTGCTTTTAATTGGCCTTGCATATATATATATATAGATCGTTCTGTTGAGCAATTAAACATCTTCATGCCAACAATTTCCAGTGGTTCGTGGATTCTCTGTTCGCCCATCTGGGATGTGGAGGTGCGGAGAAGCTGAGTTTGTTTGTTGATATATATATATATATATCCTACTGGCAGTCGCCCCTTTTTTCTTGTCCCCCCCTTGACGAATCACCCCGAAACTTTCAAGACAGGAGCTGACCTGATTCGTCAAGGGGGGGGGACAAGAAAAAAGGGGGGTCCCAAAACGTGTTTTCTCCATGTTCATTTCCATAGGAAACTTTAGACACGGCTACAGCCTGAACTGGTGAACAGAATTACACCAAATTTGGCAGAGAGATAGCTCTTGGTCCAGAAAGCACGCTTTTGTTTAAATGGTATAATTCCGTTCAGTAGTTTTTGAGATATTTAAAGATTTACAGATATCAATATTTGAGAATTGTGAGATCTGATTGGCTGAGCCCTCCCGAGCACGAGCTTGCCTCTGATTGGCTGCCAACACTTCAAACCAGGAAGTGTTGGCAGCCATCTTGTGACTCGGTACCGAGGGAGAAGGAAAAAGGTGAGTAAAACATTAAAAAGAAGAAAAGGGGGCAGGGTAAAAACACCCTGACCCCCTAGGCCTGCTCAGGGGGTCCCACAGGGACCCCCATGCCCAATAAAAGCATTTTTTCATTTTCGCCCGTAGTCGCGCCGGGTGCGCGAACCCGGTCGAAAATGAAAAAAAAACGAAGCGCGGTCTCCCGCGCTTTGTTTTTTAAAGCCCCCGGGTGGGCCAGGTCCCGGGGGCAATGCTTATTTATGTAGCAGGGGCCCACGGGGGCCCCCGGAGCCCCGGGGACCGCCACCTCCACGGGGCTTAATTGTTTATGCGCGCAGCCCCGGGGACTGCCACCTCCCCGGGGCTTATATTTAAAATGTGTGGGGGGGCTCCTGTCCCCTCCACGCTGCCCCGGGGACCGCCACCTCCCTGGGGATATCCTTATTAATGTGCGGGGGCCTCGTGGGCCCCCCCAAGCCCCGGGGACCGCCACCTCCCAGGGGCTTAAAATAAAAAAATTAAGTAGCCCCCCCCACACTGCCCCGGGGACCACCACCTCCCCGGGGAACTCTTTAATTAAATGTGGGGGTCAGTTGCGGACCCCCGAGCCCCGGGGACCACCAGCTCCCCGGCGCTTTAAACAGTAAGGGAGCCCCCCCTCCTGGAGCCCTTGATGGCCCTGGGGACCGCCAACCCCCAGGGCCGGCTCCTGCAATGTCCCGGGGTGCCCACCCCAGGGACATTGCTGTTTGCTATGGCAGGGTGGGAGCACGGCTCCCGACATTTCACTCGTATAAAACCAGAGAAATTCGGATGTTATGGTTAGTAGATGTTAGAACTGGGGGTCTCTAGTTGGCAATGGTATACACCTTTGACCAAATAGGGACCCTTGCTTCTAAGTCAGGGAAAGGGGATTACACTACTGGATAACCCCTGCTCACCCCCTTGGTAGCTTGGCACGAGCAGACAGGCTTATCTCAGAGGCAGTGTGTTAAGCATTTGTGAACACATACAGTAATACAGTGAAAACACTACAGATGGACAGCACACAGGTTTTATAAAAGTAAGTATACTTTATATAGATTTATCACAAGACCCCAAACGACAAAAATCCACAATACTGTAATCAATAATACTTCAGGATGGTAGAAATGGTTTAAAAATAGGTTCTTCACTTAAAAGCAGTCTTTAGTAACAAATAACCCCAACTGGAGTTATCACGACATCGAGGTCAAAGAAATCCCAAAGTACGGCGCCGACCGCGAGGTGCGCGGCGTCGGGCCCGGAGTCAAAACAGACCCACAAAGAACAGTACCTTGGAAAAGCAAAAACAAAGACAGCTCACGGCGTCGGGGAGGTGCGGCGTCGTTGGCGCGTTGCGGCGTCGGTTCCTTGCTTCGGACGAGATGATGCGTCGGGACCTGGATGCTTGCGCAGGCAGGGGAGGCGTCGGTTCCAGACCGGAGAGGAGGTGACGTCACGATGGCGCCAAAGCCACGGTTCCGTACGATGTCGATGAATTCTTGACCACCCACGTCGACGATCGGCTCCGCGATGATGTCGGCCTCGGAGTCGATGCGGCACAGCAGCAGGCGTCGGGCCGGCGTCGTAAGTCGGAGCAGCGCTCAAGGCTATGGCAGGCTTACGATGTCGCTGGCTGGCGTGGATGTGGCACAGCGGTCGGCGTCGGGTCTTCGTTGCAAGTCGGAGCAGCGCTCACGGCTTCGATGCAGGAGACGGCGTCGCTCGCTGGCGTCGGTGTTGCAAATTCCTTCTGTAGCACCAGAACAGCAAGTTCCAGATGCAGGCAAACAGAAGGGGGTGAAGTCTGGTATCCCTGAGACTTCGGTCAGGAGGCAAGCTCAAATCAAGCCCTTGGAGTAATATTCTGCAAGATGATGAAAGTACACACACAGTTCCTTTCTCCTCTCCTTTGCACTGAAGACACCACTGTAGGCCAACCCAGCAACACAGCACACTGGCAGGGGGGCAGTCCAACTCCTACAGCTTAATTTGGTTCTTCTCCTTGGCAGAGGTTCGTCTTGTTGTTCCAGAAGTGATCTAAAGTCTTGGGGTCTGGGTCCCCATATTTATACCAGAAAATCCTTTGTCCTCTGAAGGCAGAGGGTCCTGTGCCTAGTCCAAATCAGTTCGGTGCAGTCCTGGAGCACTTTGTTTATAGGACTCCTTCTTTCCTTTGACAGTGTGGGCCAGGGACATCAGACGCACCACAGGAGGTGGAGCCAGCATTGTGGGAGGCAGGCACAGCCCTATTCAGACCCAGGTGCAACCCCTCCCACCACTCTACATGCAGATAGGTCTATTCAGCCCTGTGCTGACTCACCCTGTCTCCTGGAATCCCTCCCAGCCCCTGTCACTCACAAAACCAGACACACAATACACAACCTACCAGAGGCAGGCTTGGACAGTTATGCAAGAAAATACCTACTTTCTAAAAGTGGTATTTTCAAACACAGAATGTTAAAACCAACTTTACTAAAAGATGTATTTTATCATTCTGAGTTCAGGCATACTAAACTCAAATTTCTTCCATGTTCCCTGTGTCAGTTAGGATTATAAAATGTTATAATCAAACTGCCCATTCTGGCCTATGGGGAACAGGTAGCCTTGCAATAGTGAAAAACGAAAATGGCTGTAATTCACTATTAGGACATGCCACACACACCAGGGCATGTCCTACCTTATACTTACAATGCACCCTGCCCTTGGGCCTACCTTAGGGGTGTCTGATATGAAGATAAGGGAAGGTTTAGGGACTGGCAAGTGGGTGCACTGGCCAAGTCGACATGGCAGTCACACAGGCTCTGCAATGGCAGGCCTGAGACACACTTTACAAGCTGCGTCTGTGGGTGGCACAACCAGTGCTGCAAGCCCACCAGCAGCATTTGATTTACAGGCCCTGGGCACACCTGGTGCACTATACTAGGGTCTGACAAGTAAATCAAATGATCCAATCATGGAGTCACTAATCAATACATCAATTTACAATAGGGAGAGCATATGCACTTTAGCACTGATCAGCAGAGTCATAAAACCAACAAAAACAGGTCAGAGAAAATACAGGAGGAAGGCAAAAAGTTCAGGGATGACCCTGCAAAAAGGGCCAAGTCCAACAGTAGAGCTAACTATAACTCGTGCCCCCGCAATGCACTGCTGATGACATCACATATTACATCACTCATGACATGCTCAGTGTCATCACTGATTACATCACTGATGACATCTCAAATGACATCACTGATGACATCATCCAGTGACTGAGTGTTTCTAAAAATTTCAAGAATGTTATATCTATATATGCCAAGGTATATTGAAGAATGATTGGTTGTCTGAGAACCTGTATGGGTGCCTGAGTGTCTGTGTGGGTGAGGGGGGAGGGGGGGTGTGACTCCATGCATGGATGTGTGAGTGGGTGATTCACTGGGTGTATGCGTTTGTGAGTGCGTGTGTTAGGTAGTGTATCGGTGAGTGAGTGTACGTATAGCTGTGTTGGTGAGTGAATGGATGTGTTAGTGGTATATGTGTAAGTAACTACATATGTGAAAGACAGTATTTGTGAGTGTTGGAGTATATAAGTGAGTATATGTAACAGTGAGTGATTGTGACAGTGGCTGCATGGATAAGTGTGTGGTTATGTCAGTAATTGTTGAAGACAGTACTTGTCTGTATGAATAAGTGATGTGGTGTGTGTATAACTGTATAGGTGAGTAAATGGCAGTGTAATTAATTCTTTGGGTGACTGACTAGGTTTTTGAGTAACTCTTTGGGTGAGTGGCAGTGTGTGAGTGTCTATATGGGTGTATGAAGGGATATATCAGTGGCTGTATTGATGAATGACTGCGTGTATGAGTGACTGTATGGGTAAGTGGGTGGATGTGTGTGTAGACGTATGAATCACTGAGCGGGTATGTACTAACTGCTATTGGTGTGTCTATGGTTTCGATATTGGTAGTCTGTATTTTAGAGTCGGTGTATGAAAGGTTTTATTAGGGTGTGAGGATGTGCATCAGATGATCACGTGGATGATGTCATCAGTGATGTCATCAGTGATGTCACTGAGCATGTCATGAGTGATGTAATATATGACGTCATCAGCAGTGCATTGCGGGGGCGCGAGTTATAGTTAGTTCTACTACCTATAACAGCCGAATTTCTCTGGTTTTATACGAGTGAAATGTCCAACTAACTATAACGTCCCTGCAACCTATAGTTTTTCAGTGAATTTCTAAGGTTTTTTAACTGCTAATTTCTAACTATATCGTCCCTAAAACCTATGGTTTTTTCAGTGAATTTCTAAGGTTTTTTAAATGCTAACTATAACATAGCAGTCACGTTTGCAGAGTGGTGTAGAAAGGTGAGTGTGGCCTCCGAACACCGCTTAGCAATCCCACTGTGTGGGATTTACTGGAGGTAACAGGAGGGGTAGTTAGCCCCCAACGTCAACCTTGGGGGCCAACTACCCCTCCTATTATCTCCAGTAAGTCCCACACAGTATGATTGCTAACTTCTCATACCAGGCCACGCCCCCTTTCTCCACCACTCTGCGGACGCGCCTCCTGGCGCATTCTGGGTTGGGGGATTAACTCCCCTTGAATCCTGAGGGTCCCTGGGGGCCAACTAGCCCACCAGGTACCTCCAGTAAGCGCCACAGAGCTGCAGAGAGGTGTAAAAAGGGGCGTGGCCTCGGACCACCTCTCTGCAATGCAGCTCTGTGCCGCTTACTGGAGGTACCTGGTGGGCTAGTTGGCCCCCAGGGACCCTCAGGATTCAAGGAGACTTAATCCCCCAACTTAAAACACGCCACAGGACGTGTTTGCACACATGTCACATTAGGCCCCGCCCCCTCCCTTCACCACTGTGCAAACGGGCCCTCTGGTGCCTTGTAAGTTGGGGATTAAGTCCCCTTGAATCCTGAGGGTCCCTTGGGTCCAACTAGCCCTCCTGTTACCTCCAGTAAGCCGCACACAGCTGGATTGCTGAGAGTGGTCCGAGGCCACGCTCCCTTTTTACACCACTCTGCAAACGCGCCTCCTGGCGCACTGCTGCTCGGGGGATGAAGTTCACTTGTGTCTTGAGGTCCTCAGGACACAAGAGGACCTCATCACCCCACCAGCAGTGCGCCAAGAGGCGCGCTTGCAGAGTGGTGTAAAGGGCGTGGCCTCGGACCACCTCTCTGCAATCCAGTTCTCTGGCGCTTACTGGGGATACCTGGTGGGCTAGTTGGCCCCCAGGGTCCCTCAGTATTCAAGGGGACTTAATTCCCCAACTTACAACGCGCCAGGGGGCGCGTTTGCAGAGTGTTGCAGGGAAGGGGCGGGGTCTCCGGCGAGATGTCGTTTTTAAAAAAAAATATTGTTTTAGAAGGGGGGCTGTGTGGCCCCCCTTCTTGTACTATTTTTGGGGCCCTGGGGGCCCTTTCCCCTAGGGCCTGACCCCTTTTTTATAGAAAAAACAAATAAAAAAAAACAGGAAGGGGGCTGTGCGTCCTCCTCCCGAGGCCAATTTCGGCCTCGGGAGGATATATATATATATTATCTACTGGCGGTCGCCAGTAGATAGTTATAGTTAGGACCTATTTTCCATAGGAAATCCGCGACATTCTATTTGAAATAACTCTTGCGTCGGTTGACGAATCTTCGCGAAATTTTCAAACTTTATGGCCTGCTCCGGTCTGCTCCTACCCTGAAAGTCTCAGGGTGATTCGTCAAGCGGGGGCCGAGAAAAAGGGGGTCCCAAAACGTGTTTTCCCCATTCATTTTCCCATAGGAAACTTTAGACACGGCTACAGCCCGAACTGCTGAACGGAATTACACCAAATTTGGCAAAGAGGTAGTTCTTGGTTCAGAAAGAACCCTTTTGTTAAATGGTGTAAATCCGTTCAGTAGTTCCTGAGAAAATCAAAAGTTAAGTCACATATATATCTATGGCCGAGTAGGGTCCGCGTACCCTCCCGACCACGAGCTGCATGCTAATTGGCTGTCAAGTGGCTGTCAACACTCCAAATCAGGAAGTGTTGGCAGCCATTTTGTCCCTCGGTAGAACCGAGGGACAGAAACAAGTGCGCAAAGCGCAAAAGGGGGCAGGGTAGAAACACCCTGACCCCTAGGTCTGCTCAGGGGTCCCACAAGGACCCCCTGGGCAGAAAAAGCATTTGTTTTTTTTTTTTTAATCGGCAGGATGCGCTCAGGGTGCGCAGATCCTGCCGATTAGAAAAAAAAAACAGAAGAAAAAAGTGTGCAAAACGCACAAAGGGGGCAGGGTAGAAACACCCTGACCCCCTAGGTCTGCTCAGGGGGTCCCACAAGGACCCCCTGGGCAGAAAAAAGCATTTTTTTTTTTTTTTTTAAATCGGCGGGATGCGCTCAGGGTGCGCGAATCCCACCGAGAAAAAAAAAATCGAAGCGCGGTCTCCCGCGCTTCGATGCAAATTTGCCCCCGGGTGGCCCAAGTCCCGGGGGCATGCGGGGGGTGGGTTTATTGTTTATATGGGGGCCTCTAAGGCCCCCAAGCCCGGGGACCGCCACCCCCGGGGCTTAATAAAAAAATGGTGCGGGAGGGCTCTCCTGCCCTCCCGCAGCCCCGGTGACCGCCACCCTCCGGGGCTTCTTTTTTAAATTTGCAATAATGTGTGGGGGGGCTCCAGCCCCCCCACACGCCCCGGGGACCACCACCTCCCCGGGGCACATAGAAAATAAATGTGGGGGTCCGTTACGGACCCCCAGAGCCCCGGGGACCACCACCTCCCCGGCCCCCCTCCTGGAGCCCTTGATGGCCCTGGGGACCGCCACCCCTCAGGGCCGGCTCCTGCAGTGCCCCGGGGTGCCTACCCCCGGGACACTGTAGTTTGCTATGACAGGACGGGAGCCTCGCGGCTCCGTCCTGTCATAGCAAACTTGGTTTGCATTTTGAAAGAGAGAGCAGGAAACCTGCTCTCTCTTTCAAAATGCAAACTCACTAGCTTTCCACATGGGGAGCAGCATGTTAGCTGCTCCCCATGTGGAAAAGTAATGCCGGCTCGCGCAGGAGGCGGGGAGCCGGCTGGGACTGTGGGGGATTGGGGACCCCCACAGTCCCCAACCAGAGGCCAGGCCCTGGGGGATGGGGTCCCCGGGGCCATAAGTGGCCAGGGAGGGGGCCACGCAGCCCCCTCCTCAAATAAAAAAAAAATTAAAAAAAGGGCAAGGCCGGCCCCGGGGGATGGGGTCCCGGGGCCTTAAATGGCCTGAGGAGGGGGGCCACGCAGCCCCCCTCCAAAATAATTTTTTTTTAAAATCGAGGGCATGCCCCAGGGGATGGGGTCCCCGGGGCAAATACAGGCCCAGGGAAGGGGGGCCACGCGGCCCCCTTCCCGTTTTTTTTTTTAAAAAATAAAATAAAATGCACAAGCCCCGGGGGATGGGGTCCCCGGGGCCAAAAGTGGCCAAGGGAAGGGGGGCCACGCAGCCCCCCTCCCATTAAAAAAAATTAGAAAAAAAAAAAACACGACCGCCCCCCTCCCTGCAGTACTCTGCAAACGCGCCCCCTGGCGCGTTTTAAGAAGGGGAAGTAATTCCCCTTGAATACTGGGGGTCCCTGGGGCCAACTAGCCCACCAGGAACCTCCAGTATGCGCCAGGGGCTGCGTTGCAGAGAGGTGTACAGAGGCCACGCCCCTTTTACACCTCTCTGCAACGCAGCTCTGTGGCGCTTTTAGAAGTACATGGTGGGCTAGTTGGACTCCAGGGACCCTCAGGATTCAAGGGGACTTAATCCCCCAACTTAAAACGCGCCACGGGCGCGTTTGCACAGTGGTGAAGGGAGGGCGGGGCTTCAGGTGACATGTGTGCAAACAGGCCCCGTGGCGCGTTTTAAGATGGGGAATTAAATCCCCTTCAATCCTGAGGGTCCCTGGGGCCAACTAGCCCAACAGGTACGTCCAGAAAGCGCCACAGAGCTGCATTGCAGAGAGGTGCAAAAGGGGCGTGGCCTCTGAACACCTCTCTGCAACGCAGCTCCCTGGCGCATACTGGAGGTACAGGGTGGGCTAGTTGGACCCCAGGGACCCTCATGATTCAAGGGGACTTAATCCCCCAACTTAAAACGCGCCACGGGGCGCGTTTGCACAGATGTCACCTCAGGCCCCGCCCCCTCCCTTCACCATTGTGCAAATATTCCTCTAAAATCAGCCGAACTACGAATTCCTATTTACTCACCTGTTATCAGGAGAGACCTCAGTGCTGCATCTTTCAGCCCAGTACTGATCCTGAAAAGTAATTTTAACCGTACTTACCAGTAACTTGAATTTCCTTCCATAGGATATCATTGACTGGTTTCACTTGGAAATTCTTCTAAGTGTGGAGTTTTGGAACTTTATAATATTCCTCTAAAATCAGCCGAAATACGAATTCCGATTTACTCACCTGTTATCAGGAGAGACCTCAGTGCTGCATCTTTCAGCCCAGTACTGATCCTGAAAAGTAATTTTAACCGTACTTACCAGTAACTTGAATTTCCTTCCATAGGATATCATTGTCTGCTTTTTGCTGAAAAAGTTTCTAAGTGTCGATTTTTGAAACATACAAATATTCCTCTAAAATCAACCGAACTACGAATTCCGATTTACTCACCTGTTATCAGGAGAGACCTCAGTGCTGCATCTTTCAGCCCAGTACTGATCCTGAAAAGTAATTTTAACCGTACTTACCAGTAACTTGAATTTCCTTCCATAGGATATCATTGACTGGTTTCACTTGGAAATTCTTCTAAGTGTGGAGTTTTGGAACTTTATAATATTCCTCTAAAATCAGCCGAACTACGAATTCCGATTTACTCACCTGTTATCAGGAGAGAACCCAGTGCTGCATCTTTTAGCCCAGCACTGACCCTGAAAAGTAATTCTAACCGTACGTACCAGTAACTTGTATTTCCTTCCATAGGAATCCATTGTCTGGTTTTCAGCAGAAAAGTTTCAAAGTGTCAATTTTCACAAACTACAAATATTCCTTAAAAATCGCCTGTATAACGTAAACGCATTCTTTCAACTGTTTACAGGAGATGCACCAGTGCTGGATCCAGGATCCACCACTGAGTAAGAAAAAGTAACGATAACACTACTTACCTGCTAAGTGAATTTCCTGCCATAGGATAACATTGGTGATTCTATGCACTGTAAAAACCATAGGTTTTAGGCACGTTATAGTTAGAAATTAGCATTTAAAAAACCTTTGAAATTCACTGAAAAAACCATAGGTTTCAGACACGTTATAGTTAGAAATTAGCATTTAAAAAACCTTTGAAATTCACTGAAAAAACCATAGGTTTCAGGCACGTTATAGTTAGAAATTAGCATTTAAAAAACCTTTGAAATTCACTGAAAAAACCATAGGTTTCAGACACGTTATAGTTAGAAATTTGCATTTAAAAAACCTCTGAAATTCACTGAAAAAACCATAGGTTTTAGGGACAGTTATAGTTAGTTCAGCTAACTATAACTCGCGCCCCCGCAATGCACTGCTGATGACGTCACATATTACATCACTCATGACATGGTCAGTGACATCACTGATGACATCACTGATGACATCTCAAATTACATCACTGATGACATCATCCAGTGACTGTGTGTTTCTGTAAAGTTTAATTTTGTTTTATATATATGCCAAGCTGTATTGAGGAATGAGTGGGTGTATAAGTGTCTGTATGGAGGATTTAGTAGGTACGTGACTGACTGTATAAGTGAGTGATTAAACGTATCTTACTGAATGCATGGGTTAGTGACTAAACTGGGTGAATGTCTGAATCCGTCTGTCTGTTGCTGTGTAAGTGGCTGCATGGGTTTGTGAATAGCTACATGAGTGTCTATATGAGTTATTGATTGGTTGTCTGAGTATCTGTATGGGTGCCTGAGTGTTTGTGTGGGTGGGGTGTGTGCGACTCTGTGCATAGATGTGTGAGTGGGTGATTCACTGGGTGGATGGTTTCAAGAGTGCATCTGTGATAGACTGTATGGGTGGGTAAGTGTGTGTAAGAGTGTGTTAGTGAGTGAATGTATGTCCCAGTGGTACATGTGTGAGTAACTACATATGTGAAAGGCAGTATATATGTGTGTTGGAGTATATAAATGGCTATAAGTGAGAGTGTGTGATTGTGAGAGTGTCTGTATGGATGAGTGTGTGCTTGTATCAGTGATTGTATAAGAGCGTAAAAATGTGCTAGTATTTGTATGAGTAAGTGAGCTGGTGTGTGTATGACTGTATAGGTGAGTAAATGGCAGTGTGAATAATTATTTGCATGACTGACTAGGTGTGTGAGTACCTCTATGGATGAGTGGCGGTGTGTGAGTGTCTATATAGGAGTATGAGTGCATATGATAGTCCTGTACTGAGTGACCGTAAGTTTGAGTGACTGTACGGGTGAGTTAGTGGATGTGTGTGTAGACCTAAGAATCAGTGAGTGGGTATGTAGTTATTGGTGTTGGAGTGTCTATGGTTTTGCGAATGGCAGTCTGTTATTTAGAGTGGGTGTATCAAAGGTTATATTAGGGTGTGAGGAGGTGCATCAGATTATCACGTGGATGATGTCATCAGTGATGTCATCAGTGATGTCATTTGAGATGTCATCAGTGATGTCATCAGTGATGTCACTGACCATGTCATGAGTGATGTAATATGTGACGTCATCAGCAGTGCATTGCGGGGGCACGAGTTATAGTTAGCTGAACTAACTGTAACGGGGGAATTTCACGGGTTTTGTACGAGTGCAATGTCCAACTAACTATAACTGTCCCTAAAACCTATGGTTTTTTCAGTGAATATATATATATATATATATATATTCAGCAGTCTTAGAATGGGTTTCCATTAAAAGAAACCAATTCCAAGATAGACGCCATGTATCATGATGCATGTGCACACATTAGTTGTGATTTTGTGCATTGTTACGTTGCGCACGCGTTTCATGCTACATACATCCTCTTGACATATACATGAGAATGCATCATAATATGCCTGTCATTTTCTTTGGTAATTAACCTTTCCAACAGTCACACACTTAGGAGTGGTAAATTAAAAGAAAGAAAAAAAAGAAACATCTACAGTAAAGTCCTTTTCACGAAAGGTGCCGCATGGCAGCAAATTACAGATGACCAGACCTTCATAATAAAATAATATTAACTTTTTTTTTTTAAACGTGCGATGGGGTGGGTTGGGTATCAATGGTAGGGCATGCGGGATGGGTGGGAAGAGTAAATGCCACTGAGCAGTAAGAGCAAGGCGGTTGTATTTAAAAAAAAAAAAAATATCCAGAAGATTCAGGACTTCATGGTGTCATATGTCAATTACTCTAACTTCACGATCGTGGGTGATTTCAATTTTCATCAAGAGCTCACAAACAACCCCGACATGGATCACTTGGTGGATAATTTTAAGAGCTGTGATTTTAAGCAGTTAATAGAGGAACCCACTCACCTGGCAAATCATACTCTAGACGGAGTATTTACAAACAATCAGAATCTAAGAGTGGATAAGGTCCTGCCTATAGTATGGTCGGACCGTAAGGCCATTTTTCTCTCGCTTGAAGTTCCCCTCAACAAAGGCCCCTGCACATATTCACCTAGAACCTTCAAGTTTTGTCCCTAGAAAAATCTTAATGTTGATGAGCTGAAGGACATTCTTTCCAATTCAAGACCAATCCCAGACAATAACGTGGATAATGCACAGTTATACACACTGGTTAGAATCAGCAGTTCTCAGACTGGTGCCAGAAAAAATAATAAAGTGTTGTAGGGAGAACCCATCAGCCCCATGGTACACACACGAACTAAAAGCCTTCCAACAGAAATGTAGACTTCAAGAGCGCAGGTGGAGAAAAGAGTACTGCCCGGGAGAAAAGATTAAATATAAGAAATTTCTGGTGGAATATAAAGAACTAATTAGAGCAGCTAAGTCTACATACTTCACTGAAAAGATAAGCTCAGCCAAAGATACCACCAGGGAGTTATTTAAAACGGTTAAGTCTCTGTTGAATTGGAGCAACGGCAGCACTTTCAACCCCGACCAATCCTTCGGCAATAAGATGGCACACTTTTTCCAGATTAAAGTTAACTCTATTTATCAAGATTTCACTTTACCCAGACAGACTTTGGTGCAGGAGGAGTTCCGACTCCTGCAGATGGGTGGGACTCACAACAATCCCATAAGGGCGCTGACACTCAAATATTTGAAAAGTTCACCTTATTCACTAAAGAAAAAGTGACCAACTTTAGTAATTCCATTAAATCTGGGGCCCCCTCAGACCCCTGTCCCCCAGGTTTTAATGTGGTTCCCAGTTCAGTTGCTGGTCCACTTATGGAGTTAATAAATAGGATACTGATCACAGGGCAGTTCCCGGCCATATGGAAAAAGGCCTCCATTCTGCCTTTGGAGATAAAACCCTCTCTGGACCCTAAAGATGTGAAAAGTTACAGGCCTATATCTCGCCTTCCTTTTCCTGCCAAGATATTAGAGAAGGCAATGAATTAGGAAATCTTATCATTCCTAGAAGCCAACCAACTTCTCGATTCCTCACAGTACGGTTTCAGAGCAAACCACTGTACCGAATCGGCTCTGGTAGCTGCCTCCGAAGAATTGAAAATGGTGATCGACAAGTTGACTAATTTTATAAGATCTATCCGTCGCTTTTGATATGGTCCAGAAAACAGCTGGCAGTTCGTGATATGTTATAGCGCCAAGAGAGAAGTGAGAATCACTTCTGATAATGAACCCTGAAGAGACATTACACTTTTGGCTGGTCACCTATACACTCTAAGCTTGTGATACATTAACAAAATGTAACAGTCCTATCTGAATGTTAGGTAAAGCAATTTTATCTTATAACCTCAGCTGGGTGTACATGCTGTGTACCCCATTCGAACAGTAACCCTGTTATGGGGTGAACCACTGAGTGCTGGAACCCAGGGGCCGGACTGGGAACACAAACCAGCCCTGGCAATTCAATTGGACCGGCGCCGGGGCAGGGGTGGGTGGGTGCTAGTGCTTTTGTACAGGGGGCAATATTGCAGCACTGCTGCAAAACCGGACCCCAGTAACAAAAATGGCCCCCACCACTCAAAAACCGCCCACCACCCTTCCGGCCCACCGGGAAAAGGCCCGGTGCCCACTACGGCCAGTCCAGCCCTGATGGAACCAGGGTAAAATTATTTGTGAACTGGCTGGATACTTATCTTCCAGTGTAGGACTCATCACATGTATAGACTGTAACAAGAAAGTGTAGAGCTCATTGTATTGGAAATTATTGGTGCAGCATTCTTAGCGTCATTTGGAAGCCCTCAGAGGAATGGGCAAAATGTACCTATTCAATAGTTTCCCTATGGGTGCAATTTTAATGCAATGTAAAAAGAGGAAGTGAAAACAGAATTATACCACCATCCCTAGAGTGTGGCATGTCCTTGGATAAGAGTGGAGTAAAAAAACAGCCAGATAAACTACAAGATTGTGCACCCTGACCTACGTACTATTCTCAGCGATGGGGGTTTGCAAAATCCTAACAGCTAGGATTATTGATCCAATTTCATATTTGACTTCAGATTGGACCTCAAAATACAGGGATGTCAAGTATGAGGTTTCATAAGAGCCCTTCAAATGCTTCGAAGGGACACTGGGAAAATCTAATATTTATGAGGAACAGCATGGAAGAAAATAATTACATGGAAAATGCGGCAATTGTCATGTGTGCTTACTTATCACCAAAAGTAGTCAATATTGTTCAGAGCTCTCAAGTGTTTAAAGTTCTTAGAATTTTACTTAATTAGAATATCAGAGGATGTAAAAAAGCAATGCCACCCAAACTTTGGCATAAATTACAACGTAGGAAATTACATCAGTGAAATCAATCAATAAATCAATTCGTATTTGTATAGCGCAGCTAATCACCCGAGGGGGTTTCCAGGTGCTGTGCTTCAGGTATCAGTAGAAGAGCCAGGTCTTGAGTCTTTTCCTGAAGTGGGTCAGCGATGGTGTGGCGCGGAGGTGAAGGGGGCGGGTGTTCCAGGCTTTGGCAGCAAGGTGGGAGAAGGAGCGTCCTCGGAGCAGCAGCTGCAGATACGTGGTGTCAGAGCCAGGACGAGGTGTGCGGAGTGGAGATTTCTAGTTGGTTGGTGGAAGAGCAAGCAGTGGTTCATGAAGGCTGGTCCTTGATTGTGGAGGGCTTTGTAGGCATGGGTCAGAAGCTTGAAATGGCATCTCTTCTGGACGTGGAGCCAGTGGAGGTCTTTTAGGTGCCGGGTGATTTGTGTCCTCTTGGGCAGGTTAAGGATCAGTCTGGCTGCTGCGTTCTGAATTGTCTGAAGTCTTTGCATGAGTTCCGCTGTGGTGCCTACATAGAGTGCATTGCCATAGTCAAGTCGTCTGGTGATGAGGGCCTGTGCCACAGATTTCTTTGTGCTGAATCGGAGCCATCTGAAGATTTTGCAGAGCATGCGGATCGTGTTGAAACAGGCTGAGGAGAAGGCGTTGACCTGACGTTTCATTGAGAGTTCACTGTCCAGTATGATGCCGAGGCTGCAGGTGTGGTCTTCCGGCATGGGGGTAGGTCCGAGCTCTTCCGGCCACCAGGAGCCGTTCCAGAGAGCGGTGTGTCTGCCAAAGATCAGAACTTCCATTTTGCCCGTGTTAAGTTTCTGGCAGTTGTCTTTTATCCATGCTGTGACGTTCTTCTTACAGTGTGGAAGGTGGTCTTCATCACGGTGGGGTCCGCTGAGAGTGAAAGTACGACCTTTGTATCGTCGGCGTAGGAAATGATGTTGAAGTCACCAGTGCTTAATTTGTAAAAAAAAATAAGTCCCAGGGCTCTAGTCAGCAGGCCACTTCCGCGTACACTGCCCATTGCCACTGTCAATTACAGTAATTGCATAACTAATAAGTCACACTCCTACAAGTGTTACAATTCTGAGAATTTCAGGATCCCAAAGTTAAAAAAATGGCTTTGGCTGCAGGTATTAGTCATTCTTAATGTATATTGAATTAATAAACACCAGTTGTTGGGCTCATCTCTGAATTCAAATAACACTGCAACCATGTGGCAGGCAGACTGCCATAGGTAGTGGTGCTGACAATTAAGTGCCGAGCACCGGGAACCACCGGCTGAAATTAAGTACTGGAAGCCACGCAATTTAACGATGTCTGTGAGAGGGGTCATGTAGATGTCAAAGAGGGTTGGACTTAGGGATGAGCCTTGGGGTACGCCTCAGATGGTGTGCTTGGGTTGCGAGGTGATGGGAGGGAGGCGTACTCTCCGGGTGCATCTAGCGAAGAAGGATGCCATCCATCGAGCACATCGTCTGTGATTCCTATTTGGCATACTCGATCGATTAGTGTACGGTGGGAGGCGGTGTAGAAATGATAAACCACTCAAAGTGCAATAGATTAATACCAATAATCACTATGGGAGACTAATGGCTAACAGACGCTGAGGATCAGCACTCTTATGTGTCACAAAGTAGAGCTCTGAAAGGTACATTTAGAAAGCAAGTTCCAGCCCCTCCCAGTAGGTGTGACATTAACCGCATGCACAAATGTCAATGATGGGCTGAACTGTAATAGCGGTGAGACCGTTCAGCCCGACTTCGAATTGAGTGTGTCACTCGCAATGTGTGAGGCTTGAGGTCTCTGTAGTAGTTTTACTTCAAACTATAATCAATAAAAGCAACTCCAAAACTGTACACATACTTTTCCAGCCCTTCAAATGTTATATTTCTCTTATAATATCATAAAAATACACACTCTTCGGAGAAGAGCTACTTCAAGGACACTGAGTCCACGGTGTAACCGTCTTCTCTTCCCTTGAAGCCCTCTGACAAAAACGTTAAAGGCTTTTTTAATCCTTCTTATTTGTTCTGCAGAAGGGGTATTTGCTACAGATCTTTGAACTACAAATTCCTGAAATGGCTGCACACGTAATTAATTCTGACTAAATGAGGGACACAAATTGAAATCTGGGGCTCTGATAGAAACACCGAGGGCCATTTGTTGGCGCTCAGTGGAATTATCTAACACGTTTATGAGTTCAGTTTATGTGACGTGGGTATTGTTGTTCAGAAATATTTAAGCACCCTCATACAGCCAATGTTTATTTTGAAGTTAAAAAAAATATTGACTTATAGTCCTCCTGATAATGGGATGATATTTCTTTTAAATGGCAAGCGTGTATCCCTACGAAAATACTTTCAGTCAGCCACAGAGGGTGACTCAGCAACAGGCAAACCCTCGTCTATTTTTAGTCAGTAGTGCCAGAGCAGAACGTGATTTTAGACAGAAACCCGTTGTGGCACTTTAAAAGGTGCTTCTTCCGAGGGGTATATCCGTATCACACGGTCACCTGCCTGCCCGTATCACACGGTCAGAGGCCTCGTCTAACGCTGTCGTTTGAATTAAGTTTTGAAGGATGGTGACTCCTTTTTTGGCAGGTTAAAATATTGTGCTTGACACGTCCTATCGCCACAGAACAAGCTTCCCTTAGGGTTTTGTACATAGGAGAGCCTCGTACACTAAATGTTGAATGGAGCAGAGTCTCTGCTGCAGAGGACTTACAAGGACATCTTAAGCATGTAAGGTCGAGGGCAATGGCTTCGCGAGGCTATTTGGGCTGAAGAGGCGGTCACGTCAGGCTCTGTCTGACATGTGACAGACTCTGCCCCACCTCTACTGGCCTTATCTAGCACACGTCAAATGACTAATGCAAAAGGCGCAGAATAAAATCAGAAAAGTGTATTAAGTTCATGTGGAGCAGGTGACCTACCGACGGAAATGTGATTGTCCCTTCAAACTCCTTTATGCAACGAGACTTCATTTCAATACACCAAATTAACCCCTTCTTCTTAGGTTGTACTGCCCATTCGTCTGGGTCATGGAACAGTATTTTTGGATTTCAAGGCTAGTCCTCACAACACCACATGCATGCTTCCAGAAGTGATATGCCCTGCTCAAACAGAATTACAGTGACGGCATATTACACTGTCTTTGTACCTACGTCACAACGATCATTTAGAGTTAAAAACATGCAATTGTTCAGAGTATGACAAAGCATCATCTCATTGGGTTAATGCACCTGAGAACAAGATCTCTCTGCAACCAGAGGGGTCAACAAGTTAAAACACTTACATTGTTGACTCAGACATTCAACCTTCTGAGGCTGATAAAAAAAGAGTGGCGTTCAGTTGGCAATATTTGTAGCACAAAATTATTTCAGATGAATACCAGAAATAAATCCTCATCCACTATTTTAGTTTCAAAAGTAAATCTAGTAAACATGTACAAAGGCACAGCTGTGAAGTGCCCCTCGTTGGAATGGTGCCTTATTTCATCATCATTTCCTATAAGAAAACAAGCATTAAAAATGCAATAGGTTTCGCCTTTCATTAAGTTAAAGCCATTTGCTTTGCTATACAATACCATTAGCAAAGCAAATGGCTTTAACTTAATCAAAGGCGAGACCTATTGCATTTTCAATGCTTGTTTTTCCTTTCTTTTTCGTTACCGATCCAAGTTGTGGAAAGAAAAAAAAAACACGCAAACGTTTTTGTTTTTATTCAAAGCAAGCGGGGGGGGGATCGGGACACAAGCAACAGGGGACCTAGAAGCAACACGAAGGAAGACGGGGAAAATGGACGCAACACGGGGAGGGTGGGAAGTGGGCGTAAGCAACACAGAGGAGAGTAGGACTGTAGGTGAAACAAACACAGATACGGAGAATCAAAATGGGGGTTAAGGGAAACAACACCGAATGCGTGGAAAGGTAACGGGGAGAAGCACGAGGGAGAGCAACAGGCAGGAAGACGCACTTAGGCAACAAAGAGCAACACAAGTGCATAGGGAGAAAAGTACACGAGGGAGACTGCTTGAGGACACAGGCACTTCATGAAGTGCTTAACACACAAGAAAAAATTGTGCTTGAAAAGCAAGCAGTTAAACCCACCGTCTCACGATAAAAAAAAACATTCAGTTAAACAGTAAGCAAGTAACAAAATGCAGCCCACACGCAAGACACCGCGCCTCAAGCGTATACTAACAAGATAGCGTATAATAAAGAAAATGCATCACACACGCAAGACACCGCGCCTGAAGACACGCAAGACGCGTGCAATAGTAAAGAAAAAAAGTGCCGAAAGTAAATATTAAACCCACCGTCTCACGCCGCCAGTAAAACATCCAATCCCGGTGGGCGGGGCCTAAAGAGTACAGGGTGGCAACCAGGAGGGACTAAAAACCCTCCGGTCCAATCAATGAATTCTGTTCGGCATATTGAATGACGACAAACGATGCACGCCAATCAAAATTACGGGCGGAGCAGAGACACGACTTCTGGAACCGTATTGATTCCAAGAAGCCCTCGCATGGCGAGAGCAGCGCATGCGCGCTGCTAACGCCAGGCGAGACCTAAAAAGAAGACAGAAAGAAAAAAAGAATGTTGCGACCAGGGCTTTAAGTGGGCCGGGTCTCTCCGGTGCTGAGCACCGGCAGTTTTTTAAAGGAGGCTTCGAAACGGGTCTCTATCGGGCTCTGTTTTGTGCCCTGGCACAGGCGGTCCGTTTTTTTCCGGACTGCATTGACAGCAGGCACATGGATGTGCGCTGCTCACACTGCTCACTTCTCACTAGTGGAGAAGTTATGGCACCCCTCGCCCACGTCGCCCGACAGCACAACCTCAACATCATCTCCTACGCCGACGACACCCAGCTGATCCTCTCCCTCACCAAAGACCCTCACACCGCCAAAGCCCACCTCCACGAAGGAATGAAGGCCGTCGCCGAATGGATGAGGACCAGCCGCCTGAAGCTGAACTCGGACAAGACGGAGGTCCTCATCCTTGGTTCCAACCCTTCAGCCTGGGACGACTCCTGGTGGCCAACATCACTGGGAACAGCCCCGCCACCCACCGACCACGTACGCAACCTAGGGGTCATCCTCGACCCCACCCTCTCCATGACTAAGCAGGTCAACGCCGTTTCCTCATCCTGCTTCAACATCCTCCGAATGCTCCGCAGGATCTTCAAGTGGATCCCCACCGAAACAAGAAAAACAGTCACCCAGGCCCTCGTCACCAGCAGGCTGGACTACGGAAACGCCCTCTACGCAGGAACGATGGCTAAGCTCCTGAGACGGCTGCAACGCATCCAGAACGCCTCTGCACGTCTTATCCTCGACATCCCCCGACGCAGCCACATCACACCCCACCTGAGAGACCTGCACTGGCTCCCTGTCAACAAGAGGATAACCTTCAAGCTCCTCACCCACGCACACAAAGCACTCCACAACTCCGGACCAGCCTACCTCAACAGACGACTCAGCTTCTACACCCCCACCCGCCAGCTCCGCTCGACCAGCCTCGCCCTCGCCACAGTCCCCCGCATCCGGAAAACGACCGCCGGCGGCAGATCCTTCTCCCACCTCGCCGCCAAGACCTGGAACACCCTCCCCACCAACCTCCGACAGACCCATGACCTACTGGCCTTCAGAAGACTCCTCAAGACCTGGCTCTTCGATCAGTAGCAGCACCACCCCCCCTCTTCCCCCAGCGCCTTGAGACCCTCGCGGGTATGTAGTGCGCTTTATAAGTGACATGATTCATTGATTGATTGACGTCATGCCAGGTAATCCTTTAAAGAGAGTCATTTTCTCTCTGGATTTCCCTTCTCTTTTTTAAACTCAGGAGCAGCAACATTGTCGTGGTGTCACCAGGGCTTTAAGTTGAAGCTTTTTCAATAATATACAAGCCATAGTTGCTGCTTATTTATCTTATGCAACTAACAACCATTGACAAAGCCAGTAGTCCTGACTTGTTGTAGGTATGATGTTCCTTGTATCAAATATCTGGATGCAATGACAGAAACAGCAAAATACAAGTCGGGCGACACACTATGCTAAGCACAATTTTTTAGCTTACGTGTTTTTGAGCCACGCCCTTAAATACATTGGCCACGCCCCCTTGAGAGACCCCCCAGTTTTTTCATCCCACTTAAAGTCCTGGTTGCAACTATTACCCTACAAAGTTTACATACAGCCCCCTTCCATTTCAATTGCTACCGCATTTCAACGTCAAAATGTCCTCATTTCAATTGTGGAATCCTCACACCTATGTATGTATGTATGTATGTATGTATTACTTTCCCACCACAAAACTCGATGATGTGGGCTATATCGCGGTCTCACTACTTGCCATGCACGTGCCACCGCCTGCAGCGTCCTGATTTGCTGATTCAGGGGGTCTTGCGTCAGCTGAAGGCTGCCTGGCACAATATACAAACTTGGCAGCAGCTGCCTCTGTAATTCTCATAGGATGCAGCCGGCATGGTTATTGATTTGCCATGATTCCCTTTCCATATGTCCTCAGATAAGATTATACGAGAGGTTATAAATGACGTACAGAAGCACATGCCGCGCCAGCCATGTGGCTCTATAGCAGCAGAAGCTGCAAGAGCCGTTCCTTACCCGGTTCCCAGCACAGGTCTTGTGTCTCTCTTGTCACTTCCTCGATACAGCCGAAAAGTGCAGCAACAGCTGCTCGTTTGCCGGCCCACCCCTTTCCACCAATCCGGGCCCAGCTCTATTAAGAGCGGCGCTTCAACGAGGACAATGAACAGCGAGGCCTGCAGGGGCGTGTCAGCAACTGAGCCGCGGTTTCGCTTTAAGACACCAGCCGGAGAAATGTGTGGTTGGCCCCCGTGTGAATCGCAGTAGCTGCTGCCTTTTTTGTGAAGCTCGGAACGCCGCATTGCATTCTAGGGCTTGTAGTTTTACTGTAGTCTATGTTATTACTGAGATAGGGTCGCGAAGCAAAATTTAGTTCGCCGATGACAGGAACGAAGAGGAGCCACACCACAGCTGCTTAATGCACGTACAAATGTATTAATGACGAAAAAGAACATCTATCCGAACATTTTGTGCTTTACTGCAACTAGCATGTCCTGGAGTGCCAATACTTGGCACCTGAGATATGCGTTTGCAGTTCTCAATGTGTGCTTGTGGTGGGTTACCAGCACTGTTTTTTGTGGACTGATGGGACAGAAAAGCCCTCTGCATGGTAATGGACACGTGCCCTTGCCCTGAGTGTCCCAACTGTACTAATGCCTGGATCCCTAATTCTTTTTGTTGTCCTAGGGAACGCGAATCATGCATGTGCACCACTACATAGGCCTGTCTCATAGATTGTGGTTTTGGTGGACCGGGACCGGTGCTCAAAGCACTACCCTCATAGTGGTGGAAGGTTACTGCCTTCACCAGGAGTTAAGCAGCACATGTGCGGTATTGGCAGCATGCTTTGTAGTCAGTCCTGCCAAGTGTCACACATCAGGCGTGACGCTAACGCATTTCAGTGTGGTGTTCCGCATCACCGCACTGAAATGCATTGTCACGCATTTTGCCCACTCTACTCTGACGCGCTGAAACTGGCCCGCTAGGTATAACGCAGGTGCCGCAGGCAGCGCACGCTGGCGCTGCCGGGCTGGTCACGGTGTGCCTCTGACCTGTGTGCGCGCGGAGGGGGGGGGAGCTGCTGCTCTGCTGAGACACTGCTCTCGCTCCCCGCAGGCGACAGAGTAATTGACATGAATCCGGCGGTCCCTGCAGCTCTGAGAGCCCGTGCCTCAGCGTGCGTGCCCAAATTGAAATATGCTGCTAGCTTGCTACAATGTTGCAAAACCTGCAGGCTGCAGTGTGCTGGCTCTTAATGATTCCCGCCGCGGAACAGGAAGCAGCGGAAGTAACTAGTGAGGCTCGACTTTGAGAAGAAGCGGGCGGGCGGGAGTGACTCTGAGTTGCAGAGTCTGTGTCTCTCAGTGAGTCACACCAATGACTACTAACTACTGAGCAACAATCGGGCGGGCCCAATCAGATGCCCGACGCTGCGGAGGACGTCACATCTTGTTGCTGGAGCGGGGAGTTCAGTTTAAGGAAGGCGCGCTGCTCTAGACTGGCTGTTTTGCGGTCAGCGCCGCAAATTCAATGATGGTATTGCTCACAGCGCTGTTGCAGGCAGCTCTGACCGGGCCGCCGCCGTGTAGCTCACTCAGCTGTATTAATTTTACCAGTGCAGCCCTTTCCTTTATCTACTTTGCCTGACATGGGTTCGGCCTTCGGCCCGCCGCCTCGAGGATCAGTGTCGGTGCATTTAGGTAAGCCGGGTTGGGGTTGTGGTATTCAGTGGGGGCAGAGGGTATGGACCTTTGGGGGCCAACTGTGGTGCATCCCTGTCTTTGTGCCTCCCCGACGTCAAAGGGAAGCTTAGAAATAGCACTGCTGCCCGTATGTTATGGAATGTGTTAGGAGGGACAGAAATACTGTTTTAATATGCTTGAATGTATTTTTATAATATAACATACAGATGTGAAAGCAAAATGTTTGTTTTCATGAATTATTTGGGTTTAAAATATTATTTAAATTTAGGCACAAGAAGCTTTTTTGTTTGTTTGAATAATGACATAAAAATATATATAATATCAGAGTCCGGCGTATAGTAGTTGCTAACTTGATATGGCTGCTAAAATTTGCTTCATTCTGAGCTGGCTGCCCTCCCCCTATATGTTTCCCTCTGCTTGATTTTGCTAGCGAGAAAGTGTCACTCATAGTCGTTAAAATGTCACTCCTAATTTCACTCAAATTAAGAAAATGTCACACATAGCAATCTGAAACCTTGGCAGCTATGTGTAGTGATCAGTTGGAGTGAACTGCTCCTTTTTAGGTTGAAGCCTGCCAGACTGCTAAAGATATCTTGGGGACATTCAGAAAGCTTCCCTGAGTATGAATGTCCGCCTGTTGCTTATCATTGGCTTTGTGGTTTGTAATTCACATTTTCGAGCTTTATATTTGCTGTCCTTATTTGTTTTATTCTTTCCAGGGCGAATTCGTGTCACAGAAGGAGCAAAGCTCTTTCACACCAACTCCTCTCCTCCTGTATACTTCCACGAGTGCTCCTTTCTGTAAAAAGGCCTGTAAATGTTGTTCTTATCTTGTCACATTGCTGTGCATTCATAGACAGAGGTCAAATGTCAAGCTCTGTGTTCTGAGGGTGCATGGTGTTTACTTTTCATTTTCTGACTTCAAAGTGAGAGGATTTATGTGACAATCTTGCTGGATACTTGGGGTAGGAAACAGTTATTTTCTAGCACACAACATTTAAATGAATTGTGCAAGTATTTCAGAATTAGGAACACACAAACAAAGCAATTTTTGTTAATTCTGAAGTGTGTTGGAAATAAATACTCTAATATGATCAAAACAAATCAATGCGCATGGTGATGCCATTTCCACACATTATCGTTTATGCACTGTAAAGTTTAATAGTAAAACTCTGTCTGTGCAAATGCAATTGTCATTTCAATTGAAAATGTATTGTGTGTAATGTCAGTGTGCTACTACCAGTAGCGGTCCGTGGTAGGAATGCCGGCCGGGCGGTGACGTGGTGCGGGGGAGGGGCAGGGTGGGGGTAGTAAACCACGGATTACGGCCGAATACAGGTAAGTAAACATTTAAATAAATAAAACGAATTTCGTTGCGCGCACTGCATCGCATTTGGCGATGCAGCGCTCACAACGAAATTCGTTTTATTTATTTAAATGTTTACTTACCTGTATTCGGCCGTAATCCGTGGTTCACTACCCCCACCCCATGTCACCGCCCGGCCGGCACTCCTACCACGGACCGCTACTGGCTACTACACCATGCATACTCCACTCTACGCCACTCCACGCCACTGTACTCTGCTCTGCACCACTCCACGCCACTTCACTCTGCGCCACTTCACTCTGCGCCACTGCACTCTACTCTGCACCACTCCACTCTAAGGCACTGCACTCTATGCACTCTTCTCTATGCCAATGCACTCTACGCCACTCTACACAACTCCACTCTACGCCTCTCTGCAACACTGCACACCATGCCACTGCACTCTATGCCAATACACTCTACACCAGTGCACTTTACCCTGTAACACTCAACTCTATGCCCCTGCACTCTATGCAAATCCACTGTACGCCACTCTGTTCTATTCTGCACCACTACACTCTATGCCACTGCACTCTACATCACTTTACTTTACACCATTACACTCTATGCCACTTTACGCTACTGCACTGTACCCTGCGCCACTCCACTCTATGCCACTTCACTCTTCTCTGAAACAATCTACTCTAAGCCACTGCACTCTACTCTACTGCACTCTATGCCACAGCACTCAACACCAATGTATTCTACACAACTACAGTCTACGTCACTGCACTCTACACTACTGCACTCTTCTCAGCACCACTGTACTGTACGCCACTGCACACTACGCCACTCTACACCACTGCACTCTACGACACTCTACTCTGCAGCACTACACTGTCCACCACTGAACTCTACGCCACTCTACTCTGCACTACTGCACTCTATGCCAATGCACTCTGCTGCACTCTACTCTGCATCACTGAACACTAGGCCACTGCACTCTGCCTTACTCCACTCTATGCCACTGCACTCTACACCACTCCACTCAGCATTCTTCTGTGTCACTGCACTCTCTGCCGCTCTTCTCTACTCTACACCACTCTACTCAACTCTACACCACTGCACTCTCCGCCACTGAACCATACGTCACTCTACTCTGCACTACTCTACTCCGTGCCAGTGCACTCTACAGCACTCTACTCTGCATCACTGCACTCTAGGCCACTGCACTCTGCATCACTCCACTCTATGCCACTGCACTCTACGCCATTTCACTCTGCACCCTTCTACGCCACTGCACTCTCTGCCACTGTACTCAACTCTATACCTCTGCACTCTATAGCATTGCACTCTATGCCACTCTACTCTGCACCATTCCACTCTGCACCACTGCACTCTACTATGCACCACTCTTATCTATGCCACTACATTCTATTATGCTGCATTGGACGTGGCTGAATTCTATGCCGTTGCACTCTACACAACTGCACTCTACCTTGCACCTCTCCACTCTATGCCACTTCACTCTACTCTGAAACAATCTACTCTACGCCACTGAACTCTACACCACTGCACTCTATGCCACTCTACTCCACTCCGTGCCACTGCATCCACACCACTCTACTCTAAGCCACTGCACTCTACGCCAATGCACTCTACACAACTGCATTCTGTGCCACTACACTCTCCTCTGCACCACTGTACTCTACACTACTCTTCTCTATGCAACTGCACTCTACGCCAATGCACTCTATGCCTCTCTACACCACTGCTCTATATGACACTCTACTTTGCAACACTGCAGTCTCCGCCACTGAACTCTCTGCCACTCTACTCTGCACCACTGCACTCAATGTCAATGCACTCTACACCCCTCTACCTGCATCACTGCACTCGACAGCTGCACTCTGCATCACTTCACTCTATGCCACCCAACTCTGCACCACTCTACGTCACTGCACTCTCTGTCACTCTTCTCTACACCACTCTACTCTACTCTTCACCGCTGCACTCTACACCACTACACTCTATGCCACTCCACTCTGCACCACTGCACTCTACTATACACCACTTTAATCTACGCCACTGCATTCTAGGACGCTGCACTCTACACCACTGTGCTCTACGCCACTATACTCTGCAACACTCTACGCCAATGCACTCTACACCAGTCCACTCTACTCTACGCCACTGCACTCTACTCTGCACCACTGTACTCAGTGCTACTGCACTCTGTGGTACTCTACAGAACACCACTGTACTGTGCGCCACTGCACTGTACACCAATGCACTCTTTGACACACTCTACCACACTCTAATCTGCAATACTGCATTCTATGCCTATGCACTCTATGCCACTCCACTGTATGCCACTCTATTCTGCATCAATCCACTCTATGCCACTGCATTCTACAGAACTCCACTCAACTCTATACCTCTGCACTCTATAGCATTGCACTCTATGCCACTCTACTCTGCACCATTCCACTCTGCACCACTGCACTCTACTATGCACCACTCTAATCTATGCCACTACATTCTATTATGCTGCATTGGACGTGGCTGAATTCTATGCCGGTGCACTCTACACCACTGCACTCTACCTTGCACCTCTCCACTCTATGCCACTTCACTCTACTCTGAAACAATCTACTCTACACCACTGAACTCTACACCACTGCACTCTATGCCACTCTACTCCACTCCATGCCACTGCATCCACACCACTCTACTCTAAGCCACTGCACTCTACGCCAATACACTCTACACAACTGCATTCTGTGCCACTACACTCTCCTCTGCACCACTGTACTCTACACTACTCTTCTCTATGCAACTGCACTCTACGCCAATGCACTCTATGCCTCTCTACACTACTGCTCTATATGACACTCTACTTTGCAACACTGCAGTCTCCGCCACTGAACTCTCTGCCACTCTACTCTGCACCACTGCACTCAATGTCAATGCACTCTACACCCCTCTACCTGCATCACTGCACTCAACAGCTGCACTCTGCATCACTTCACTCTATGCCACCCAACTCTGCACCACTCTACGTCACTGCACTCTCTGCCACTCTACTCTACACCACTCTACTCTACTCTTCACCGCTGCACTCTACACCACTGCACTCTATGCCACTCCACTCTGCACCACTGCACTCTACTATACACCACTTTAATCTACGCCACTGCATTCTAGGACGCTGCACTCTACACCACTGTGCTCTACGCCACTATACTCTGCAACACTCTACGCCAATGCACTCTACACCAGTCCACTCTACTCTACGCCACTGCACTCTACTCTGCACCACTGTACTCAGTGCTACTGCACTCTATGGTACTCTACAGAACACCACTGTACTGTGCACCACTGTACACCAATGCACTCTTCGACACACTCTACCACACTCTACTCTGCAATACTCAATTCGATGCCTATGCACTCTATGCCACTCCACTGTATGCCACTCTATTCTGCATCAATCCACTCTATGCCATTGCATTCTACAGAACTCCACTCTACACCACTGCATTCTATGCCACTGCACTCCACAGCACTATATTCTATTCTGCACCACTCTTCGCCATTTTACTCTGCACCACTCTATGCCACTGCACTCTGTGCCACTCTACTGTACTCTGCACAACTGCACTCTATGCCACTGTACTCTGCGCCTTCTCTACTCTGTGCTGCACCACTCCACGCTGCGCCACTGCGCTCTACACCACTGCACTCTAGTATGCAATGCTCTAATCTACACCACTGCATTGTACACCGATTGAATTCTATGCCGCTGCACTCTACGCCACTGCACTCTACACCACTATACTCTACAGCACTCTACACCAATGCATTCTACACCAGTCCACTCTACTCTACGCCAGTCCACTGTACGCCACTCTATGCGACTCCAGTCTATGCCACTTCAGTACACAACACTCTATGCCACAGCACTCTACTCCACTCTTCATCATTCCCTTCTACGCCACTCTCCTCCACGCCACTAACTCTTAGCCATGCTGTACAGCAGCCACGCTGGTGTACAACATGAATAAAACATTGGCAAAGCCAATAGCTCTTGCATGGGCGAGACCTATTGGCTTTGCCAATGCTTTTTAACCTATATGACTGAAGTAAGGCCTAAAGGCTCACTCATTATAAAGTTCTGATGCTGTGGGCTTAACTCACCCTTGTCCTACGTCAGTTTGTTGTGAAGTGCTGCGCAGCGCAGGAGTGGTGACTCCTCTGGGTGTATGTGTGGGAAAACAGGCATAATGCTGTGCTGGGCAGTACTTGCGTTGTGAATGCATGCACTGGATATATGTGTGCCTATGAGTGGTACACACATGAAGGATGTAGTGCTGTGCAGTGCATGCATGGTGAATGCATGTGCTGGATGTATGTGGGCCTATAAGTGGTGCAATTCATGGAGGATATGGCACTGTGCAGCGTGTGTGGCTGTATACATGCACTAGGAGTATGTGTGCCTGTGGATGGTACAATACATGGAGGGCCCTGGATTCCATTTTGGGAAATCCAGGCCTGCATGGTGAAGCATGGAGAGGAGGTAGAGAGATCCACCAGACAAGATTTGTGGATTGGTGCATTCCTGTATGCTGGGTGGGACCAGGAGCGGCTCCTTCACTAAGGCGGAGGAGCATCGCCCCACTGCTCAAAAGGAAAAATAAAATGATAATAATGTATCGTTATTATCATTTAATTTTCCCTATTGCAGTCAGTGGTGGGGAGGGACTGGCCAGAGCAGGGGAGGAGTGGTGTGCACTCCCTAAGTGCCATTGAACTGTTTGGTCGGCTCTCTTGGGCCGACCAAACAGTTCATGCACACTTTGCATGTTCCTACCAGGCTGCACTACACATTTTGGTCAGGAACAAGCACAGGCTCCGTGTTCCAGTCTGAGCGCCGATCCACGGCTCTCAGACCAATCACAACGCTGCATTGCAGCATTGAGATTTGCTCAGGGGATCTTGTCTGCCTGGGTGCTTCCTGCTGCCGCCGGCCGGGACAGGAAAATGAAGAGGGCGAGGACGGAGGAGAGGCAGCGGCCGGCCATTAAAAATAAGTCCTTTTTTTGTTACATTCCTCCCCCATCTCCCCCCCCACCCGCCCCACCACCCCAGTCTGATAGCCAGCGCTACTGGGTAGGACACACACTGGATAGGGGATAACCAGGCTTCCCCTTTACACTTCAAAGGGTGCTTTTTGATTCAGTGAGAGGCACATCTAAGGAAGCAGATGAGGCTAATAAGAGAATCATAAAGAGTCAGGCTGTGGGCCCTTGTCTAATCTTTTGTTGTCCATATCGCTTTGACTGACATCTAGGTGTGAACTCTAGTAACTTCCATAACCTGTGTTGTGGGACAATCAGCTTTGGAGTTGCTCCTTCTGTGACAAACAGCTTTTCAAGATGATGTGAGGAAATGGCTGCTGCACTGATCAGGCCAGTGCCAGTGTGCAGGACAAAGCCAGCAATCCCTGTACGCCAGGGGAGGTCCGCTGTGAAGTGAGCCATGTCCCGCACTGCTCCGATCAGGCCAGTGACCGTGCGTAGTGTCAAGTCAGTAATCCCATATGCCAGGAGGGACCGTTGTGAAACAGACTGATGTGCAATGAGTGCCGTAGCCGTGTGCGATAGTGGGCCACAACCCCATATGTCAGGAGGGGCAGCCACCCACGATTTCACTGTGCCAATCGGCCAGGACCCCGTGTGTTGCGGGATGCAGTAACCCTATATGCCAAATGGGTCACAGGGAGCATCAATAACTGTGACCTAGTCTGACATCCCCCGCCGGAGAAGTTAGTGCCACTGTGCATCATCACGTAGCCGAAGGACCAAGAACAGGATTGTCTCAACCATCCCCCACAGGAGACAAATCGGTCATTTACCCCACAGGAGAAGCCTCAGAGAATCTCCAGTTGCTTAGGGAGCGCGACCACGAGTTTGGGACTCTGCACCAGTGGAATGCAGCTGCCTGCACAACGTGCAGCAGACTCACCTGAACTCAGCAGTAGCTGCTTCGAGAACCCAAGGATGGGGCGCTCTCAGGAACTCTAGATGCTCCATGCCTACCGGTGCAGTTAAGACTGATTTCTGGCCTATTGGCCCCGGGGGAACTTGCTTCTACTAGGGTTGCAGCGCTAGAACACTGCTGACCTTAACTTAGAGTCAAAGTGGACTCTTGAGAATTGAACTGTGAGTGGGGCATACCCTGTTAATGCTCCCAATTATGAATGATGAATGATATTACCAATAATGTTACCAATAATGAATGGGTAATAACCTCTATTGCTAACACGGGGAGAGAGTGGGACTGGGAATCGCCAAAGAAACACTAGGGCCCCGACTTCAGGGGAAATTGTGTGATTATATGTGAATGTCATATTTTTCCTTTGTGTTGGTAGCGGTAGAAAATAAAATACTTCCCTTTTTTCATAAAAGTGAGTATTTAGCTGGACAATGTATTATTGCTGCTGCTGTACGTATTTTGAGTTGTGAGCCCGTGTTCACTATCCTGTATCCACACTTGCACCCTGAGGGAGCTTTGGGCTGCTTGGACCACACTAAACCTGAGCGTCTAGGGCAGAAGGGGTACTTGGCCCAGGTACTTGAAATCCATAGTAAGTCTGGCCACACGACATCAGGAGTAAAAGGCCTCAACCCCCACAGTTGGGCCCAGTAACCCCTGCTTGTGACGTTGATCTCTGAAAGGGGTTCTGACAAGGACCAGTACTTCATTTTCATCATTGAACTTTGACAAAGAGCAAGGTAGAAAAGTGAAAAGGGAGAAGGGAGGAGGAAGCAAAAGATTGTGGAAAAAGGAATAAAGCAAGGATGAAAAAGAACCTGTAAAAGTGAGACACAGTGCAAGGTGGTGGAAGAAAGAGACAAGAGGTGGAAACAAGACTAGGCAGCTTTACAGTTTGAGAACCCAAGCATTCAAAAGTCCTATCAGTGAGTCACTAAGATATACTTTGGTTCCTGCCTATTATTTTTTTTTTAGCAAATTAAGTGCTTTGTATGTGCATATGTGTGTGGATGAGAGTATTTTGGATGGAGTGACCAATATGGAAGGCAGAAGGAGTTGTTCGGTTGATAGCTGTTGAACAGCTGTATTCATGCTGCAGAGGGCTTGGCACAGTATATTGCGAATGGGGCATGTAAAGAAAAGAAGAGCGGGCCGGGGAGGCAAACAGTGGCGGCTCCTCCGCAATGGCGGAGGAGCGTCGCCGCACTGCCTGGCTCGGAGCCAGCAATTGTAAACGAAAACAATATTCTTGCATCATTTTATTTTACACTTGCCGGCTCTTAGCGAGCGGTGTTGGGAGGGGCGGAACCGAGGCATGGGAGGGGGGAGGAGGAGTGCTAGTATACTCCACTCCCTAAGTGCTCATGTGTTTTTGGCCGACCATCTCAGGCCGACCAAAACACACATGCGCACTTAGGTTTTCTCCAGCCCAGCTGCATTGAGCAGCCGGGCTGGAGAAACCCCACAGACTCCCTGGTCTGAGCAGGGCGTCTTTCCTGCCTGCTCAGACCAATCCCCGCACTGCTCTGCAGCACGGGGATTTGACAGGGAGTCGGTCCCAGGGGCTGCTGGGATCCAGCAAGAAGAGGAGAGGCGGCACGACGAGACGTGATGCTGGAGGCGGCCGGTGGCAAACTGTAAGTTTATTTTTAATTTTTAATATTGAATTCCCCAGCGTGCGACGCTTCCTGCGCGATGCCACCCGCCCCCCACTCTTTGTATATGGTGGCCGCTGCTGTAGGCAAAGCCGGACCGTAGGGTGACAGTGGCTAATGCATCTTGAGGTCTCCATGATGTACGGGAATCATCAAAATGGTATATGGGGAAGTGAGGTGGGAGAAGCAGAGAGCTAGCCAACCAGGCCCAGGAGCGGCGGGCATATGCACCCCGCCCCTCCTCTTCTAGTTCAGCAGGTAGCCATACCTTGATGCTGGAAAGCCCTGCACTCATTATTGGGCAGTATTGGTAAGGCGTCCTTTAAAGGAGCCAATACTGGGAGGATGGCTTGACCCACCAAGGTATTTGAGTTAATTTGTTATTATCCGCAGTAAGCCATAACTGTTATTTAAATTTGAAATGTGACTAGAGGACAGATGATAGTGGTTGTTTCTGTGTCTGCCGCTAGTCAAAAGCAGTTGATGGTGGCTTTTGTGGCTACCAAAGCAAACACAAGGAGATGATGGACGGAGCGCTGAAACTTTTCAGACACTCACCCCCAGTCACAGATCTGGGTTGAATCCATCATCGTTCTTTAGCTCACTTCGCCACCCTAGTTCAGACCCAGCTATATGCAAATCAGTCTTGACCTTGTTCCATATGGGAACAGTCCAGCCCGAACTGCCAAGCCAGGTCTTCCCTGGACCGGAAACAAGCCTCCTGGGACCGGTTTAGGTGTAACACCTCTCATCAGCCAGGCTAGCTTGAATCCAGTCGCAAAGTGAGCAATGGACCCACGTCTGGGCATACCCTGCCAACTTAGGGCAAACAAATTAAACACAAGGAGATGATGGACGGAGCACTGAAACTTTTCAGACCCTCACCCCCAGTCACAGATCTGGGTTGAATCCATCATCGTTCTTTAGCTGACTTTGCCACCCCAGAGCAGACCCAGCTATATGCAAATCAGTCTTGACCCTGTTCCTTATGGGAACAGTTCAGCCTGAACTGCCAAGCCAGGTCTTCCCTCGACCAGAAACAAGCATCCTGGGACCGGTTTCGGGGTAACACCCCTCATCAGCCAGGCTAGCTTGAATCCAGTGGCAAAGTGAGCAAGGGACCCACATCTGGGCATATCCTTCCAACTTAGGGCGAACAAAGCAAACGCAAGGAGATGATGGACGGTGCGCTGAAACTTTTCAGACACTCACCCCCAGTCACAGATCTGGGTTGAATCCATCATCGTTCTTTAGCTCTTGTGGCTAGACTTAACTGTACTCTTACCACTCACAGCCTATTGGGTAGGGTCTGTGCCTCACAGACCTAGGGTTGGAGGAGTCACATGGTATTTATAACTTGGTGTTCGTGCTAGGCCGGACTGGCCTAGCACGAACACCAAGGCAGTAAGGCAAATACCGCCAAGGTCATGAGTTTGATCACTGTACTGGCCAAGATAATCTATTTGGTGCTGAAGGGCTGCTCTGATAAGTCTGCATGTGGAACGGCTGTTTAGAGGTTTGTGGGCCTATTGTTGAGAGTCGGTGGGGTTTTCATTTTTCTCCTATAGCGCAAACAAAGCCTTTATTTAAGAAGCACGAATGCAGGTAGTCTTATATCTTGTAAAACATCTATGGTGAGATCAAAACTGCCCTGGTGGCAAATGAAGACCATTTGAGCTCTCTCATTAGGTTGATAGGGTCGATTTTGTTTCAGGCCGGGGCCTGTTTGGGTTGCAGGCCAAAAACTGCAGTACTTTCATGAAAGCGACCTGACCAATGTTTCAGTTACAGAGTAGCGCGCTCCTTCTTTTGCAGTTCTGGAGGTGGCAATTTAAATAGGGCTTGGGAGGATTGCATCTTAATGTATTCAAGCCCAAAGACTGCCGCAAACTGAGTTCCGACCCACTCGCATTTCACAATTAAAAAGTAATTGTGAAGGTTTATCTGGAAAAGCTCTGTCAACAATTACCTGTACTAGCATGTGGAAGGTCAATGAACATGCTGAATATTCATTTGGTTGCATGCAGTAACGCTACTTTGAACTGCCTCTACTAGCACGATCTACCGGGTACTGGCAGGGCAGTGGCGTAACACAGGCACCTGCACCCCTCGTGGTGCGGGGGGCCGAGCTGCAGGAGACCCCCTCAGCACAATACTCTGGCCTGAGAGCTCCTGATTAAATCCGGAGCAGACCCCTCCATGTACCTTGCAGGGGGGCCCCTCCAGTTTTGTTACACCACTGTGGCAGGGGCATAGCTTAGCCAATGAGATTCGGAGGGGGGGTGAATTTCAAATTTCCCATCTATGAAGCCGTATGCCTGAGGGTTCAGGGATGACCGAGGTTTGGGATACACTCTTCACATGAGGAACAGGTTCAGTACTTATTTCCATTAGGGGTGCCTCTGTCTAAGTCCTTTTAAAAACATAACAAGTAGAACCCTAGTCAAACAAGGACCACGAGAAAAAATAACAAAGGCATAGGAAGTGCTACTCAGGGCACCCTGACCCAACTCTCAAACCAAGAATGGATTTATTTGGGGGGGGGGGTGACGCTCTTAACACTCCCCCTGAAGCTACCCCCCTGGGTACCGGGAATACAGAGGCGCCATTACGGATCAGGTAGCAACCATAAGTTTGTTGTCCTGGGGGGGCAGCACATACTGCACTTGTAGCTTAAGTCAAAGTTGGGTTATATAACTTATAATGATGAACTGACCGCGCATGTCGGCTTGTTATTGAGTTCAGTTACCGTGGGCACTTAGTTGGCAATTAATGCATCATAGGTCATCCAAGAAAATGAGAGCATGTCTCTTGTATGCTTTGTCAAGGCAATCTGGCTTAACCCAGGCAGTCGGAGCAGAAACTTTGTTGATTTAAATAATAAACATTTGCAATGCAATAGGTCTCGTATTTACGAGAGTTTGAGCTATTGGCATTGTAAATGACAATGCCTTTTATTTATGTGTTGTTTTTAAAACAGATAAATAAAAGGCATTGTCATTTACAATGCCAATAGCTTAAACTCTCGCAAATGCGAAACCTATTGCATTGCAATAAAAACATTTAAAAAGCGTTAGGTGAGAGCGTGTCCGACAAAGCTATTTGAGAAAATAGTGCTCGGAGGCTGTAATTAAAGCTTACTGAGTAACAACACATGTAACAGGGTTTGCCGCCATGAGAGGTTACAAAATGAGACAAGGCGGTACTAAGGAGCCTATTGACCAATGAACAGCCACAATTTACAGTGGACAATAACACAAGCCAATTAAAAATATGGGCAGAGAGTGGGCAGAGCTTCAAGTCCCTACTTGAATACAGCTTGCCTCGCAGCGCATGCGCGGCCTAAGCTTGACCTAAAACATATAATCGACCCATAGCTCTATCTCGGACAAGTAAGTGTGACTGCAGTGCATTGAGACTGCGTACTAGTCTTTCTTCCTCTTTCGTTGTGCATTACTCAGAGATATGTAGTCTAGCCACCACCTTAGGCTGACTTTGTATTCTTGTCGGGTGTATGTACTGTATCTGAATAGGTGAAATTGGCAAGCTAGGCTGAGACCCCAGATGCAATACGGTTATAGTTCGGCTTTTAGCTGCCAACCAGTAGATGAGAGAAAGATGGAGTTTCTTCATACGGGGGGTGATTCTGTCAGCGTAGCGCGCCCGATGGTGACACACAAAGCTTTGGGCGAAAGATGAATTAAAACAAATCACCTACGGCAGATAAAAGTGTGCGATGTGCAAGTATGTGGGGACATTTGGAGCCAGTGAAATATTTCACAACTCCAGTTTAGTAATCTCACCGAAAGCTGGACGTTTATCTAAAGAAAGGTATCATTAGAAATTGTTCGGGGACACCACATACTAGTGCCAAAGCTGCTAACATGTTAGTTGTGACAGAAATTAAAAATGTGTCACACATAGGGTGACCAACCGTCCGTAAATTTCACGGACCGTCTGTTATTTTAGTATGATGTCCCTAAGGCGTCCGTAATTTGGGGTCCCCAAATTACGGACGCCTTACAGACATCATACTAAAATCAAATTGGGAAATTTCAGGAAGGTATGCTGTTCCCCTGCTAGAGGCCCCATGAGTTTAAAAGTTTTCACTCGGGGCCTCTCGCACTTATCTTTTAAACTGAAGAGGCTGCCTGCAGCTGCCCCTCCCTGACCTCGCGCAGACTGTGGAGTGGCCCATTGTCATTCTGAGACTGCAGCTGATTAGCACTTATAGAATGACAATGGGCCCTATTGTAGTGACAGCATGTGGTGTGCCTTCTCCTGCATCAGGCTAGGGCAAGGCATTTTGCTTTTGTCTTGGCGCCGTGCTGGAGAAAATAAAAATAAAATAACTGTGAAGTGCACGATTGTCTCAACCTTATATAAACTTATTTTGACTTGTACTTATTTTGGTTGTCTATTTACTTACTTATATATTATTGTGCGACCTCCTCTGATATGTCTGTAAAACGTGTTTTTGTCCCAAATTTTTGTCCTGAATTTTGACCTCCTGTCCTGAATTTTTGTCCTGAATTTTGACCCTTTGTCCTGAATTTTTACACTGAGTGTCCTGAATTTACACCCATGCCAGTTGGTCACCCTAGTCACACAACAGACTACCCCCACCATAGCGTCAGTGGTGGATAATGTATCGGTACACAGAGTTTCGAGTTCTAATGATCCTGAGGAGGATATCAATTACAGTACAGCCTCGCCAATAGAGAGAATTGTTTCAGTTCGGTGCAAGGGGAGGAGGGATGCGGGCATCCAGGCACAGGTGCCCAAAAAAAGGTGTGTCACTGTTCCAAGGCCACAGGGACTGACCGACGCAGCAGGCAGCTGGGGGAGTTTTTAGCATGGCGACAGTTGTGCCACACCTGCCTCTTGATCCACCAATCTGCACACCCCGGTTAATAGCTCAAAGTTAGTAGAGTGCTGCCCCTCCCTCCACTCCATTTTGTACCGCGGAGGCCAGTCATTTTCAACTGAGCACCTTCCAGTCACTGAGTGTGGTACTGAGAGTTCACTGACGCTACTGAGATGAAACATTGGGCCAAACAGTGTTCACACGTGCAGGATGACAAATAATCAGGCAATGTACACTCTATAATAGCCCACGCCAGAATAAAAGGTACAAAGCCTAGTGAATACAACCCAGGGCAGATATCCCCCTCCCTCCAGTGTGCGGTACACTGGTGGGAGCAAAGCAGGGCCCTGGCACGTCTGTCAGTGGGGGCTCACTCCTCCGATCTGCCTGGTGTGGTTGCTGTGGGTGTCTTGTCAAGGCTAGGCAGCTTATTGAGACACGACACAGGCCGGCAGCTGAACAAACACCAGTTACCAGAAAAACTGCATTGGTCTTTATTTAGGCCTGGCCTCCTGGCCGGGTGCCCCCTCCCCCCTCCTCATCCCACTGGAGTGTTAAGAGGAGCAGCCAAGGCCACTGTGCTCCGGATAATGAAAATGGCAGATGCGGATGGGTGCAGGCGTAAATTAATCCGCCCTGAATTGGGTAGTTCACCTTTCTGGGGTAGATATGGACATGTTCCTGAACATTTTGATGCTCTCCAACTAGTGGTGTGCTCTTAACCAAAAAGGGCCTAGCGATGAAGGGGGAGTTGCCAATGGTTGTGATACCACAAGCAGTGTGGTGGATACAGCGTTGTTAAACAGTGTCAATAGCACACAAGGGCGGCCGGTAGGCCATCACAAAGGAATGAGTTGTTATAACAGTGGTCCTTAGCACATGCTTTTTCACTTCAGTTCTACAATAAAGAACTCACCATGCCAGCGCTTCACCGTTTACGGCACAGCGAGGGCAGCTCGGAGGAAGGCAAGACTTTGCACACAGGCTAGATGAGCAGGCTGGCTGTGCATGTGTGCAGCGAGGGGCATATGTAAACGCGGCAATCATTAGCAGGGTTGGACTGAGACAGAAAATAGACATTGGCACCAAAATAAAAGTGGAAAGGGAGTCCATTCTAGCACAGACTCCAAAGAACTCCTTTCAGTACCAAATACTGGTCCTTCGCTTTCTTGGCATGTCAATGACACCATGGAGATCGAACAAGACATCTCTCACAGTATCCTGGAAGATCACCAAAACTGAGGATTCTACATCATCTTAAGCATACGTGCATGGCGAAACTTGTGATATGCTTGATGTCTGTTTCAAGGTCAAGCTGATGATACACTGATCAGACGTCAAGTTTCAAGAATAAAAATGGACCTGCCAAATCACTGTTGTTGTCATCAAGTGACAGGTTGAGGGTTCTGCTTCTTAGTTCAGAAGGCTCAGGTCCACTCAGGTGCTAATTTCCTCCTGCTGCTTGACCATATGAGCGAGGGTGCTCACGGTCGGTGAACTGAGCCATCCGCCTGCTTATTGAGGTTACTCTTCGCCTTAATGTGTACAGGGTCCGGTTGTTGTCAAAGAGCCATGGGTTTGAAAGTTGTTTTGATATGCTGCTCAACGTGATGCCCTTATAGACACTCAATATTTTTGAATAGGCTAAGGTACTCAGGTAGACAGCGTTGGATCTCAACATGGTGGTGGATGCTAACAACCTTTACCAGGATTAGCTGTCCTGTAGTACTAGCCAAATGTCACAGTCATCCATGGCCACATAGAAAGTTGCTGGCAGCATGCTGCCCTCAGAAACCTCAGCTAACAATGTTTACGTGCCTGACCAAAAAGACATCCAAACAACTTTCGAAGCTGCTGGTGTGTTTTCCATGGATGATGCACTGCCTTTGGCCACTAGGTGGCACTCACAAAGGCCCTCTGCAGTCCTGTCTTTATCCCCGAATGGGAATATTTACACTTCTACACCTTACATTTTCAGATACACTTCATATTCCAGTCCAGGCTCCTGCACTACCTTCCTGATGCATCATGGTCCCTGTAGTCCTTTCTGTCTCCAAACTCCAGCCCCCCCCCGATTACTCTCTGGTAGGAGTATTATTTTTTCTATCTTGACTCTAGGATTTTATAGCATTTCTGACCTCTTTACATCTGCATTCTGGACTTTCCTCTCTCTTTGATCTTACCATACTCCATTCCTGGTTTTCCTGTGTCCTGTTTTGTGTCTGCTAATTTCCCCTATCTCCCCCTTCCCATGTCCCATTTTGGTCTTCCCTTCATTGGTGGTTCCCTGATTCCTTGCACCTGGTTGATACCTTGCACCTGGCTCTCTCACTGCACCGGTGCTCCTCCCCTGAAACTCCTGCTATTTCTGCGTGGTGAGGCCAGAGTGCAGCGGCTTACAACTTAGTTGCTGCTGAGTCTCCTAGTGCTCTGTTGACCCTGCTACTATATTCCAGGCTTGCCTTTTAATATCTGCTTTCATTGTGGTTCCTATTCTAATCAGTTATTGTGCCTGTTGCCTTTCCCATGTTTATTATGCCTCTTTATTCCTGTGTTTACCTTGACTCTAGTTCTGATTGCACACATCCAGACCTGTCTTGTATATGCAGATTCTGTGTCTTGTTTTTCTGTGTTCATGTTCTGACTGCATATTTCTGTCCAGTTCTAGTTAGTTTGCAGGTTTCCAGTATTTTCAGTTTTGTGTATTCCAGTCCTGTCCTGACTGTTATCCCAGTCCAGTTTTTCCCTGAGCCCAGTTCCTGTTTCTGTGTACCTTCCACTGTTCTCCCTTGTCTTGTGTGTTTATATTATTATACTGATTTTCATTACTTCCACGGGTGCCAGTTAGACTCAAAGGCTTGTACCTTTGGCACAGAGAACAACCCAGCGATTCTTCTCCATAGGAGCTGCAGGGTATCTCCCTGAACTCTGTGAGATTCATCTGCTCCTTGCCATCTTGTAAGATCTTTTTTCACCGCACAGAAAGATCACTTCCGAGAAGTAGATAAACTATTATTTATGGTAGTTTGTATATAATTTCCATGCTTTTTACCTTTTTTTTTACGTGTTATCTCCATAGTTCCCATACAGACATCCAGTTTCATATTCACTGCCTGTTCCAACCTGCTTCTGTCCTGCTTTCCTCTCAGCTTTCAGATACTCTCTTGTTTTTATTTAACCCCTTCTCTAGAAAGCCTTTGACCCTGTATAGAGCAAGCACCCCCATTATCTTGCCTTGTCCTGAACTTAGCTAATGCCCCTTACAGATTGTCTGTAACTAGCTAGATTCCTGACAGCCTCATGGTATAGTGCCCATTGCACCCTGCAACCCTGGGCGAAATCCTTAGAGCATTCACCGGCACATTCCAATGGGCTACTCCATACCACACATGGGTGGACTCTTCAGAGGAACATGCCATGGCTGGTTGTACAATGCCCTTTCCTATGAGCTGCTACCTGACTCTTCAGGGTGGACACCCCAGAGGATGTATAATGCCCATTCCAGTTGTTTGCACATCTGTCACTCTTGTGTGGACTTTATAGAGCATCATGGGATGACCCAGAGAACATTTACTATGACTGGATATAAGGCATGCATTCTGATGGTTTATTCCCTGTCTCACCTATGTAGACTCCTCTGACTGGTTATTAATGGCCGCTTCTCTGCACCTCCTCTGTAGTGCCATCAGAGCTTGAACTATGGTTGGCTGTATAGCACCTGTCTCCACGGATTGTTTCCCTAGACGGCTCAGACTGGGTCAGTGGTGAAGCAGGTGAGACCGGAGTGAACCAATCTTTTTTGTTTCCCTCTTCTAACTCATTGCCTTCTCCCTCAGGACATTCTGGTGGCTCACCCCTGTTCTCAACGCCTCGTGGTATTCTCTTGAAGTATGAGAAATTAAGGATAACCATTTCAGTCCCCTTTTTGGCTGCTACAATTGACCCTTTCACTGAAATCATGGACCATGGGCCTTTTGCTCATAGGGGATGTGAAATTTCAAATGGTGTTGGTCTTTGATCAAAACTTAGTTCCCTCCCCTAGCAATCGGTTAGTGCCTTACTGACATCTAGTGGCATAATCACTATTCTTTGTACGGTGTTGCTGGCTCGCTTGGATGTCTAGGCTTCTTCACTGCCGGAATTTTATCTTTTTGTGCCCAGCAAAACATCAGAGAGGCTGTGGTGCACTGAGTGAGACAGTGTGGGGTGGAAAATGATACACTAACGGTGATATACAGACTCACTGGATTTTAAAGTAAGTGATGGTACCCGGCGTTAAGGTCAGGGTCAGACTGCACATTAGGGAGAACAGACAGTGCCCAACAGGCTAACTGACAGGTCAGTGTGTGGACCGATTTACTTACCTGTTTGTGGGCCTGTTTTATGGTCTGCTGGACTGCTTTTTACTGTTGATTTCCCTGATATTAAAACAAACATTACCTGCAGCAAGCTCAAATCCTGTGGTCTTCCATACTTTTCAAAGCACTTATACAACATGTCTTCACAAGTTCAAACTTCCCCAATTTCCAAACATGAGACACTTTTTTAGTGATCTAATTCACTAATGGAGGACACTTTTATTTTGTGACCAGGCTAAATTCTGTCCCAGTCTGACCCTGATTAAAGTCAAACATAGAGCGTTTCTGGGCTCCCGTAAGGTCAGTGACGATGTCTTCTATTGTGGGTGTGATATGTTGCTCGAGCCTGATGGCTCAATTGGGAAGTCTTCTGTCTATACATAGGCGGGCCGAGCCTGGTTGCTTGGGCTTAGGTGCTAGCACCATGGGAGATACCCATGGAGTTTCTCCAGTCACTTTCTTGATTACATGTAATGCCTCCGGTTTTCCAGCTCTTTCTCAACCTGTGGGTTGAGGTGAAAACGTACTCTCCAATGTCACAGTGCTGTTGGTTTGATTATCTTATTAATGTGCATCTTGACAGTGTGATTCTTGAGGCACCTTAGGCCTTAAAAGAGATACTCAAAGGCTTTGATTAAGGTCTCCATTGGGCAGTTGGAGACTTGATGCACGAAAATGACCAAGTCAAGGTCTTCCGTGGTGTGGCAGCTCAGCAGAGTGCCGTCAGTGTCAGTGATAAATTAAAACTTTGCATCTATCACTCCTGCCCTGTGATGTACTTTCGCTTCAAACATTCCTTCTATGGGCAATGGTGACTGTCCCAACCTGCGTATATGTTCGTTTTGGTGGGGCACAGCATCAGGCATGGATTGAGAGCTTGGAATTGTTCATAGTCAATAATATTTACAAATGCTCCAGTATCGATTAATACTTTGATGTTTGCCCCTTGTATTTTAACCTCACAGACTGGTGGTGGTCTCTTTGACTTCACCCTTTCTCCAGCATACGATATTAGAAAATCTTCTTCGTCATCATCCTATGTCTTGTATTCTGTGGTGATGTCCTATAATTAAAGTTTGCTTGGCAACCTACATCCATCATTATTGCCCTCACAGGCGAGGGAGCTGTGGTTGATGTGGGGATACTCTAATCTTGCCCACCTCCTCAGAAACCTTGTGCAAAGTGGTTCAGCTTGTGGCATTTGGAAGAGATCTTCTACTGCACAGTTCCCTTCGATGACGGGTGCTTGTCTAACCCACAATTCATCCAGGAGCTGTGCAGGGCCTATTGTGCAGTCGACATTCTGAGTGACCCTTTTCTCTGCATTGTTCTTTGTTTTGTTTTTTACCCTCAGTGGGGATTTGCATTGTTGGAAAGAAGATTTTTGGTAGCACCACTTCCATCTGTTCAGCTCTGCTTTTTAATACTTTACGAGAGTGGGCAAGCATCAATATGTCTTCCACCTTCATGCCAAGTTCACATAGAATGAGTCAATGTAGAAGTGATGACTTGCACCTCTCGATTATTTGCACGTGGACTTCCTTCTGCGGATCATCGTGGGCAGATGTGCTGGCAATCTCTACAGCCACATGTAGAAACAGTCAATGGTTTCTCCTTTTCCTTGCCTCTCTTGTCACAGTTTGATATGCTCGTAATCAGGATTGATCTGGGAGTCAAAATACGCATTGAGGGCAGCAACAGCAGCATCATGGATGTCATCATTTCCAGTGCTGGGGAGATTTTTGAATAGCTGAAAGACTTCCTCTCCCACAAAGTGCAGAAAATGTGATCTCTTCACTGTAGCGTAGACTTTGGGGTTTGCTTGATAGTAGTTTTTTTGCCTGCTTGGCCACGTCCTTCACCTGGGGGCTGCCATGGCACGATCAGTTACCTTGCTGAATGGTAGCACAACTCCCGCTTGCGCGGGTGTCATTATGAGAAGTCCAGAGGCCGCTCTATTATTGGGGCCAAATGCAGGGGCGTTGCCCTGTAGCTGGTTGTCCGCCATCACTGTGTAGTGCCTTCTTTTGTTTCTATGTGATAACACTGTTGCAATTATATGGTTGCTGGCACCTCGCCATTCCAATAGTGCGTGTGGACCCTTTTACTAGTATCTTCCACCGAGGCTCGAGCAGCGTAAGTGAGGGTGGCAGATTGCCAAGACAACTTGGAAGTGACAATGCGGTGCTTGTAGTATGCCACAGCGCTGGTCCACAGGGCATGTCAAGTCACGCTCACCCTCTCGTCGTAAGTCAAAATAGTGTATCAGTCTTTGGGAATGTTCCTGAATCACTCTTTCATCCTATGTGTGGTTAAAGCCCCCAGACGCTCTGTGGCACCAGAGAAGTAGAGATTTGCACTCTCCGATCTCACTTTTATGTCTTTGACAGCGTCATCGTTCAGCTGTAACGGTGCTAAGACTCATCAAGGCAAGGAGTGCGCTGGTCCTTCTGTGGACTAACAGCACTTTGGTAAAGTTGCATTGGTTTGTTCCTCCAACAGCGGGGAAACGGATGAGGTGACAGCTGACAGGAACACTGGTAGAGAACAGTTCAGATCTTACCCCCTTGCAGGGTAGATGAAGCAGGCGATGCAGGCACACATGCAGTAGCACAAGGCAGAATAAGTAGCTCATGTACACCAGGGGTTACATTATGGACTCGGCTTCGAGTAGTCTGACGTCCCTTTATTTTAACCCTTAGCCACACCTGGCCTCAGGGTGCACATGACAGCAGAGTGTCTCTGTTGTGGTGCCTGGTGGTTCATTTGCTTCCTGACTAACATTTTTTTCAGAAGGTTTAGAAAGCAGCCTGATATCCCCACTTGTCTCCTTGAAATTGATGAATTTAAAGGCATTCTTTATCATGACATTTGAGAATTCCTGCTTCATCTGAAGAGGTTGAGGGAAAAATAGTGTAGGAACACAGCTTTTTGAGCTAGGACAACAAGGTCACAGTCCGGATGAAAGCTGTGACTAATTGTCCAAAAACTTTCAACAATCTTGCTCCTTCTAGGTAAACCGGTTTCTGTAAGGCTTATCAGGCTCGCCATTGTTAGTTGGCTCTGGCACCTAGTCTTTCCTCAGAGAAATTCAACTGATACATGTACAGAAAATGGCAAAACAGCAAGACAGTCAAGAAAATAAAGACCATGGGAGGCCCCAAGTTAATCAAAAGATAAGAATTCAATAAATTAAATGTTGCAACAAAATGAAAGGAGTCTAATGTAGGGATGAAAGTTAAAACAAAAACACATTGTATTCCTTACTAGTAAAAGTAAGCTTTTGAAAATAATAAAACATTGCTGGATTTAGTTCTTAAATATGTCCACAAGGGGCAGCAATGCATTTTTTTGCCACTTAAAAAGCAATTGTTCCTACTCCAACCTTCTTCTGTTGAACTCCAAAGATGTGTATCAACGCAATGCAATGTGCGCAATCAATATTCTATGCCGCAAGGGAGCTTTGTTGTGAATGTACCTACTTTAGCAACGGCGTTGCTACCTTGCGTGGGTGTGGCAGTGATGTTGAAGGGTAGCACAAACACTGCACTATTGACCAGGAGTGGCACAGAACATCACTGGACCTGGTCAATGGGCAGTAGGAGCAGGCGTGACCACCAAAGCCGAACAGGCAACCATTGACATATAGACAAGGTTGTATATTAGAACCACGCAGACGTTAATCATGTCTGCCTTAATAATGCAGTCAGAACAACGAATGCATCTTTACAGCGCATTCCGTTACCATGCAAGTTGTTACAATGACTTGACTTAGGGAAAGTGCTGGAGTGGGAATAGCATAATTTACTATTCCAACTCCAGTCTGTGCAACAGTAGGGAAAGTGTTGGACTTAAAGTCCAACATCAATCCAACAATGCTCTCCCTAAGGCAAGTCATTGTAATGACTTGCGTGGTAAAGGAATGCATTGTAAATATGCATCCGTGGTGTGGACCGAGCTGTTAAGGCTCAGCATGGTTCGAGCCGCGGTGTAAAGGCTGTTTCCCTATAGACACACAAGAAGGAGAGGAGCCAGTAATCAAAGAGGGTGGGACAAGGATGGGGGCAGTCCAAAATCAGCAGACAAGATACCATCTGGGCCAGGCTGTTGATTTGTAGTGCGGCCCACATGGAAAGTGATTTTGGTGTTGTGCGTGATGGCCCTGAGTGATTCTCTTATCATGTCACTAGAAGCTGTGCACCAGTGTGTAGTAGTTTGAAGATGTGGGAGAGGCACAATGCTTAAACTCACACTGCATTTTTATTAGTCTTTGGATAGAAGTGTCATGCAAATTTGGCCTATGTGTGAAGTGTTTTGGTATCAAGGGTGATGAGCAGAAGTTGTTTTGTATTGTGTTGCTGTGATCTTGAAACTGGTCTACTCCACTGAATGGAGCCAAGTAGAATATGAAATAGCTGCACTTGTGGATGGGCCTGCCATTCTGATGTGGGAGATTGAATCTGGTTCTTGACTGGATGCAATTCCGATTATAGAACCAGGTTTTCACCATCCTCCTGAATTCCAAATGTTTCATCTTGGATGTTTCTTGTCTTTGACAAGAGGGAGTTCAATGGCTGTGCTTCTTGTTTGCTGAAGGAGGTTGCACTGATGCATAACATCTTGTCGGGCGGAATGCTCAACAGGGATGCTAGCCTAGAGGGATGTGGTTCTAGTATGCAAGTATTTCTGAAGTTTTACTTGACTAAAGGAAGGAGTGTGCTATAGCTCAGGGGTTATAAAACTGTGGTCCAGTGACGCCTTGGGTCCACAATGCCTACTTAGGGTGTCTGCGACTACTTGGATAAAAAAGTGGAATGAAATTGTTCGTGTAGAAACGTATGATAAACAAATTATTTCATTTAGTAACAAATTGTTAACGTAATTAAACCATTAAAATTAATAAATTATTTACCAATTCATACAAAATATATTTTTAAAATCTTCCCACCCTGCTCCCCCACAAATTCAACAACCGGCAAAAAAATAAATAAAGAATAATTATTTAAATATATTGCCAGAAAAATAAAAAACAAAAAAAATAATTACAAATACTGAACAATAAAATAACAATAGCATATGTCTTATACTAATGAAATATTACACAAAAATCAAATCAGAAATAGATATTATATAGTATATACTATGCTCTTTGAGATGCATTGGCAATAAACTTTTCGTTTTTATTGCACTGGATGCTGAGTGAGCATTACTTTATTTTGGTGACCCGTTCTTTCACATTGGTGCGCTCCTCCAGCTGGTGCTCCGCCCCTCCATAAGCCTGGTTCGACATTTGTAGCTGGCTGTTTGTGCACTATATATAGATATATTATATATAAAATATAGAACAAACCAGTATTACATTCAACGATTCTTTAAACAAAGTAACAAAAACGATATTCTAACCTGTGATGTTATGTCCCACAATATTCTGTACATCACGATGTTCTGGCCAAGATATTAGATACTGTAAAATCAAGTAACAGAGGCACTGGAGGACTCAGGAAATGTTTGAAGTAGGTTTATTCCAGAGAGTAAAAGGTCCCATCCATCAAACAGCTTGAGCCAGGTGCAACTGACTCTTGCAACTCACACAAGATTCTATTACCATGGAGCTACTCAAAAGGAAACAGAGTCAAGCATGAGGGAAGCAGAGAGCTGCAAGAAGGAAAATATATGCATGGAAGTAAGCACATTATTACACACCTTCCCTCTATATAATTCAAAGGAGAAATACAAAATGAAACCAAACAACATTAGAAACAAACTAGAGAAACCACAATAGTTATGCAAGTAAAGTATACTATTTAACACTTCATTACAAAGTCTTGGAACCTTGAAGGTTGTTTTCTTACTCTTGCTCTTCTTTCCCCTTGAGGTGCAGATGAACATGCAGTAGGACAAGAGGTAGAATTTGTTGGTTGCCCTGCAAGCTCATTATTCAACAAGGAGCTGTTCTTGATAACGACCACTCTATTAAGATTCCAAATGCGAGAATCTTCAGTCTTTATTGCATTAGTTAAAAGTTTAACAACTCTGTGTGGTCTTTGAAATAAACCGGAAGCTTTACGCCCAAAAGGTGCCCTGATCATGACCAAATCACCTACTTTTGCAAAAGTGGTTTTAACAGATTTCCTTGTATCATAACTTAGTTTCCGTGCAACAATTTTTTCAGCCTCTTTGGCCCTCCATTGACCATGTGAGGACCTCCTCCCTTTTCTTGATTCAACATCATTCACCCAATAAGGTGCTATGAGTGTATTAGGATGTCTTCTTTTTAATAATTCAAATGGTGTACATCCAGTAGTTGCATGAGGAGAGATTCTATACATCTCTACCTTTTTGTTAACCTCTTCTTTCCAGTCTAAATTGTTCTGTTTAGACTTGGCAATGGTTTCTTTAAGTACACGATTAAAGCGTTCCACCATACCATTCGTCTCGGGATGATAAAGTGAACAGCGTTTGTGTTTAATGGAACACCCTTGCAAAAACTCCTCCATTTCATTAGACACAAACTGTACTCCATTATCTGTTAATAGGAAACCAGGTAGACCTTCTCGTGTAAAAATCTGTTTCAGAAAAGTAATAACATGTTTGGTGTCAATGCTCTTAGTAATCTTAATTTCGGGCCACCTGGAGTACATGTCTGAGGACAAATACATAGGACTCACAGTCATTACTTTGTATAGGACCTAAAATATCTAGTGCTAATTCTTCCCAAGGACCTTTGGGGCGTTCCCTGATGGCCATAGGTTGTACCCTGGGTTTAAGACATTTTTCACTTAAGGTACATGGTATGCATTCTCTAACTAGACGTTCAACTTGTAGATCCATCCCTGGCCACCAGTAATTGAGTCTCAGCCTCTCTTTGGTTTTAGACATCCCTTGATGCCCTTGATGGGCTAACTCAATCAACCCACTGCGAAGTACCATGGGAGGAATCAATCTTGTTCCTCGAAAAATCAAACCACCAGACTCTGACAACTCATGTCTTACATTCCAATACTTTTCTGAGTTACCTTTGATTTTTTTATTCCACCCTTCTTTGATCAAAGAAGAGAGTTCCAACAATTCCTCATCAGAACTACACTCCTCACGCCACTTGCTTTCTTTTATCCCATCATTTTCAATGTTACAAACCCATTCACTCAGTTCTTGTTCCTCATAGTCCGAGTTATCTTCATTGCTTGAAAGTGTATCAGCAATGCAGTTGCGCGCTCCGGGCAAATACTCCACATTAAAATTATAACCTTGAAGACCCACAACCCACCTGGAAATTCTGCTCGATATGGCATCAATACCTTTTTTATTAAAAACTTCACACAGTGGTTTGTGGTCCGTACGCACAACAAACTTGGTACCCCAAAGAAGATTTTTGAGTTTCTTCGTGGCCCAGTGTATAGCAAGGGCCTCCCTTTCTATGACTGAATAATGTAATTCTGCCCCTCTGAGACTCCTAGAGAGGAACAGAATCACATTAACAGTGTCACCATTCTCTTGCTGCAAAACAGCCCCTAGGCCCTTCATGCTAGCATCGGTGATTAAAACCGAATTCAAAGAGGGATCAAAACTCCTCAACTTGGGAGTTTTCTTAAGTAATACTTTCACCTTAGTAAATTCAGCTTCACACTGTTCTGACCAGATAAAATCAACTCCTTTACACAGCAGTGTCCGCATGCTAACACACTTTTCAGCAAAACCCTTGACAAATTTGCTGTAGTACCCAGCCATGCCAAGAAATTTCATAAGTTCTTCTTTATTTGTTGGTGAAGCCAAATTTTGTATGGCCTCAAATCAACTCGCGCTTAGGTTCCACACCCTTCCCTGAAATTGTGTGACCAAGATAATCAATGGAGGATTTTCTGAATTTACACTTGTCTATCCTGACAGTGAGATTGTGTTGACTGAATCTTTCTAACACCTGTTTGAGTCTCAAATCATGTTCTTTTTCGTCTTTACCATAAATTAAGACATCATCTTGGTAGATTTTGACACCAAGTTGTCCCCTTAAAACTTTTTCTAGGGCTCTTTGGAAAACCGAAGCTGCCGACACCAACCCAAACGGTAACCTAATGAATCTGAAGGTCTTTAGAGTCATCATCTAATTTTATCTGATGATATGCAGATTTTAGATCTACCGTGGAAAATACTTCAGCTTCCTTTAACAACATGAGCATGTCCGACATTATTACAGATACCATCGATGTTCTTGAGATGATATTAAGGAAGAGCACCAGGTTCTCATGTCGCTTCATCATGCGTGCATCCACAGGGCATGTGGATGTAAGATGCCTTTCAAGACTGGGATTACTGGACTTTGCCTGGCAGCTGTGCATGTTGAGAAGTACGTGCCTGGTTCGGATATTGGCTCACATTTATTTTGTTCTTGTTGTCTTTCAGGTTCCCATTTTCGCTTTTCTCTCTTCTGTTGTGTAAGAGATAGTCCTGCCTGTACTGAAGGTGATCTGAATACCTAATAAGCAGGACAATATTAAATATCCTATCAATCCCTACACTTCACGATCAATCAGCGTGTGCTGCAGGGTTACTGCTGGACAGATGTCTTAGGGAGCCCTGCTCTGTGCACACAGAACACCTGACATGGGTTGGGTGAGTGGCGAGTGGCTACTTGGGTGCTGAAAGCCCCACGGAGACTGGAGAGGGCTGCTAGGGCGCAGCCATGCAGCGCAACTGCAGTGGAGCGGAAGCCCAGCACCATGCTAGCCACAATGCTGAGTGTCCATTCAGTGGCGTAGGAAGGGGGTTGCGGTGGGTGCGGGCCGCCCCGGGTGTCATCACTGAGGGGGGTGACAAAATGGCAAATATATGTGTTTTAAACACATATTTTTGCCATTTTGTCAAGCCGGGGGGGGGGGACAAGAAATTTTCCGCACCGGGTACCACCTGACCTTGCTACGCCACTGTGTCCATTTATGAGGAGTTTGACAAAAGCACCAAGAGCAGCAATTTAATTCACTCTACATGCTGTCCAAGATGGCTGTGTACTAGATAACGGCATTTCAATGCACATGCATCAGCCTGTGTTACTTTCTTTGTAGTGCTGGCAGAAGTGTTGAAGGGAATCACCTCGTGTCCAGGGATTGGGGGGTGATAAACAGGATGGTTCACAGGAGAAATGGCGATCACTCCCAAATCAAGTGCCTTTGAGATTGGAAAGGACTGGAGAGGGGTGGGAGCCGGGTGATTGTTTCAGAGGGTGGAACGAAAGGAAATTGGAAAAACAAGACACACAAGGAGACAAGGAGTCGTCTAACTACTTTCTGCACCTCCAAGTGGAAACTCTGTACGATAAACAAAAGGAACAGGTCAGAGACAATGTGATATGCGTTTCTAGAATCAGAAGGTGTTACCTAGTCCAATAAGGTACTGCGCCTGGCTTATTCTGGTGAACCTGCTATCTCCTTAGGAAAGCAGGAATAGCACTGTGGTACTTCTAGGTGACTCGTTAGACATAAATCTAGACGAACGCTTTTTCTCATGTTCTCAGTGCGGTAGTCCACCAGGACTCTTTTGAGTTCTTAGACAATGCGGTTGATGTTGATAACCTACTCTAGTATGTTATTTTTGTTATTTCTTAAGCACATGCAGGATATAGCTTCTCAGCCACAAAACTGTGATTCGCTTAATCATTTCCTAAAAGTTGAAATGCCACATATTTACTTGTTGCCAGAATCAGATCTGGCCCTTGTGAGCTCGGAGTGATGGGCGCAGAGTGCTCCAGAGCTTAGCTGCCACCAGTGTAAAGGCCCTGCCTTTGAGATCTTTTCATCTGACCCCAGCTGATCTCAGCACTCTAGTAGAAACAGAACATTTGAACGTGCATGGGCATATTAGAGGCAGTTGGTAAGAGGGCATCTGCCAAAACCCAGCAGATGCACTATTCTTGGCTTCTCTGCTTTATAGAGAGATGGTCAAACCACTTTATTTCTGATACCATAGCTTCACTGGCTCCACCATTTTAAAAATGTTCATGTTGTGTCGGCTGACACAGGACCACAGGCTCAATGACACGATAAACCCCATCCTGTTTGGGGAAGAGCTTCCTGTACTGTTTTTCAAGCTCGAGTCTGCCGCGGAGGGAAGATAACAAAATGTAAAATAAAAATGTTCTCCACTCTGAGAGAAGACTGCCAGTACATAAGGGGCATCAAAGTTTTGGTTTTCAAAAACAAGCCCCCGTATATAGGGTTTGTCTTTGCAAAATGTAACAAACATTCGGGAAAGCCAATGAACCTCGCCTTGGAAGGGTGAGACCCAAACCTTTGGCTTTGCGAATACCTTTTACCAATGGTGTTCTGCATTGACCGAAAGGAATATAAATGTTTTTTTACTGACATGGAACAGCATCGGTAAAAGAAAAAAAGAAAAAAAGCATGATGAGAAGAACGCATTCATGTGTTATCATGCTTCCATGCATCTGTGCTATGCCACTATGGCGGCCCCAGCCTGATGACGAGTACGTGTTTATACATCACCACATATGTACACGCATAACACGTGACACAGCGGTCATTTTGTCTTTGTTTTAATTTACTGTTCCAAAGTGGCAGACACTCATTACATTTTAAAAATGTGAAAAGTGTACCAAAATGCATTTTCTGCAGAAAGGAGTGATCTGGAAACAAATTGCAACTACTGGGCCTTGCCAAAAGTGACAAAAAAGCAACAATAGGCAGGGAGCAACAATGGAGCAGGTGAAGGAAGTAACCAATAGGCAGGGAGCAACAATGGAGCATGTGAAGGAAGTAAACATTGGCGAGCTGCATTGTGGGGAGCAACAGAGGAAATGGGCAAGAGGGGGAGGGTATTTAAATAACAAAAAAGCCGAAAGGGATGAAGAGGGGTGTAGAAGTAACAAATGAACATGGGAGGGTGGAGCTACATGGAGAGTATGGGGGCAGTGATGTTAGGGGGAAGCCACACACTAAGAGAGCAAGAAAACACATGGCGTGCTGAAACCTTAAGAAACAGATAGTTGCCTGTTGTGAAGCTGTCATCTTATCAAATGGGTGATAAAAAGCTATGCTCCAGGGGAGGAAAGCTATTGAATAAGATGTTGAATGAGAATGACAAGAATGCCAACCAATAGCAACCCAAGGGTTTACACAAATCCCACTGTAAATACTGGCATTGTGCACATTAGGTCTTTCACAGTAGACAGCTAAAAACCGCCTTTAGGCAAGAGCTAATTATTCCTGGCCAGTCTGTCATGCTGCTATGGTATGATCAGCCTGCCTTCTATGTCACTTTTCTCTGAATAATATAATCTTATTAACTGTACTGCAATTATGCCCTCACTATGAGTGGCCTCTTCATTTTGATGAGGCAGGTAACATGAGTTACTGATCCCACTGGAATTACAAGATTAATGATAACTACACTTATTATATTGTATTGTAATTTAATTTATATAGCACTTACAACCTCTGGTGAGGCTGAAGGTATTAGATATTGTTGCTTAATGGTTGCTTATTGGTAGTTAGTTAGTATTGGTTATTGAATTAGAGTTGTGTTGTAAAAAACATTCCATGCATTTACTCCAGTTTCCTTTTGGTCGCTTAAATTAGTGGGAGTTAGACGTGATCATTAGTGGTGAGTATGTGAGTGCATGCAATGGGATTAATAGAAAGGTGAGAGCTGATTAGCTATTGTTCATTTGCAGGGATATAGTTTATAAATAGGGAATTATGATCGGTGAGGGGTGGACAAATTGCAGAAATACAATAGTAGAGAGTAGGCAGACAAGCATGCGGCTTAGGGGATAGGCTACATTCAGAGTGAGGCATGCAGCGGGTAGAGGGTAAGGACAGGGTCATTCAATAGAAAGGAAGGAGAACTAAACAGTCACTAGTTTTAAGTCAAAGTAAATTTTTCATTCATGGCTTTAGGAATATAGAAGAGACTGTTTAAGATTGCATGCAATCTGAAGATGTAAAACTGCAGAAGAAATAACAGTATTTTCATGTGGGATAGTATACTGCACTGTATCACTGATCTGGTGTCTTTCACCCAGTGTCTCCATGTGGCACATCCGAAGTGAAATGAAAAATAATCAGGCGAATCGAGACCAGAATCCATGAATACATAGTAATTCCTCATTTCTCAATGGACCATAACGGTCTGACACATTCTTTTTGGTAACTCAACCCCACCTAGAGTTACCGATGGCACCGAGGGCGTTATCACATTCTTGTGGCATTTCATTTGTGGTCCTGCATTGTATTAATTAATTTATTGCATGTTGATAAAGAATTGATATTTTAATATAATGTTAATGTGTCATTAGACTTTGCTAACTATAATAAACTGATGACAGTTTGACAACCTCTATCTGTCCGTGTCTCTCTTGCTGGTTCTAGCTTTCTAATTTTGTGATGGTTTTTCCGTCTTTCTCTTCTTCTGTCTTTTCCCTTTGTGTATTTTCCCTCTTTTGCTCTTGGTAAATGTCCAATGTTGAAAAATGTGGGCCGGTCCCCAAAAATGAAGCCGGTGGGTTCCGCCGGCTCAAATTAAGCACCTGTAGTGCCTCTGTAAGGCACCTGCCTCAAAAGGTTATAGTGTAGCCCTGGACCTAAGCAGAGATTCCTGCTCAAGAGAGTGCGAAGGGACAAGCAGGAGAACTTTGTACCTCTTTTGATATAGAGCGCATTAAAGCTTCTTTTTGTGGCTGAATGGATTAAAGGAGAGTATGCCATATTTAAACAATATAACAGCTAGGTGCGTTATACCCTAACAGGGCATGTCCTTTTTTAGGCCGAGCCTACCATAGAGTGTAAGCCGTCTGGTTGCAAAATACCCATGTTAGCTTACCAAGAACTTACAGTCGACTTAAAGCACATCCATTACTTATCAGTGGTTGAATTTATTGTCACTCTTCTTTGCTCCCTCCTTATTTAATGGTTTGCCATGTCCATCTTGTGTTGGTCTCTCTTCTGAAGCATACCCTCTTTACCTGTGTCCTTCCACTGCTCACGTTTAGGGAACTAATTGTCACTTTTTGCTGAGGCACCCTATAGGAGTGCATGCGGTTTCCAGCTGTCTCCCTCATGTGCTTCTCTTCCCCCCACATTCCGTATTACTCTCTCTCGCTCGTGTTGTTTTCCCTCCTGCCCTCCGCTCTGTGTTGCTCTAGCGTGCGTGCTTCTAACTTCAACTCTGTGTGCGCATCCCCACCATCCTTGTTGCTTGCTCCATCCCACGTGTGCTTCCTTTCCTTCCCTCTACCCCACTCGCAGCCCCCCACCAGATCTATTTTTATTTTTCTATTTTGCCATTTGTTTGAAGATTGCTGCAAATTGCTGCTGCCCTTACGCATTATCAATCAAAACTACTTAATTTTCATATTTTTTTATTTACCAATACATTTTGGATTGGTAAATAAATAAAATGGCAGGCGCCTACAAAATGTGCCTTTTTTCCTTCTGTTCATGCTGTACAGCATAGCATCTACATGTTTGTTGATGCTGAACAGCATGAAAAAAGGGTCTTAGGAAAGGCATGAGGCCTCAAAGGTGAACTATTAGGGTTTGCCAATGCTTGTTTTAAATGGTAGCACTGCATATGCATCTGAAAACACAAAATCCCTTGGGAAATCAGACCAGAAATAATTCAATTGAAGCACGCCTGGCGTATCTTTTAAAAACTGTTAATTTTCTGTATTAAAAGTAACCACTCAAGCAACGTATTTTAAAACATGATGAAATAGCCTGCAAGGGGTGAATGCCTACTTCAATTACTATCGTGTGTTCATTCTTTCTTTGTTGGTGGGTGATTCCAAGGCTGAAACTAATGTTTGGGTCACAAAAGGCCCTGTATGGTTTTTGTGTCACAATATAATAATGGCTTCCCCGCTTTAGCCTTTAGTAAGTGGGAATTTCTGCCTTGTACATCTTGCAAAGCCAGCAGCCTAACAAAGAGGGCTGTTGAATGTATGGCCATAAGAGGTCTCATTGAATAAGCTCACTGACCTGTTTCATGTTTGACAGAATGGACACTGACAGTTCGTCTGTGATTCTTCTTTACCTCCAGTATTTTGGAAAGTATGGAGAATCTCTCTAAGCAAAAAAGCATACACTCACTGATGTGTATGTGTGTGTGTGAGATGTAGCACAAATTTTGCTCTTTCATTTGTAGGGGTGCATCATAATCATGGGTAGTCTGCGCCCACATATATTCCTTTGTCGTATTAATATATGGTGTTAGAACGTGAACTGTAATAACGTGAAAGGTGATCTTTTAGTGATATTTTCAATGTAAACGTGAAGAAAATTAACGTTGCAACTAGGTGTGTTTAGTTGAAACATTAACATGTAGAATTCGTATTTGCTGCTGACAATTATTTACGTATTTGATGTGCTTATGTAACGTGTTAATTTAGATATGCCTAGTAGAAGTGTTCACTTTATTTGTAATTCCGTGAGGCCTTTGTGCCATTCCTTATGTTGGCAGATTTCTGTAGGCCTGTAATCTACTTTTCCCTGTAAGCTCTCGCATTAGGTTTAACAGTGAATTTCATGTGCATGCTGGATTTGTTCTTTCTCACATTTCTGTTGCAGGTGGAGAATTCATCCTTGTCTTTGTTTTAGGAGTTAGACTTAGGGAGAAGAGGATACATTGAGCGTTGATACTGATAATGGAGAACTGTTGTACTTTCTCATCGGAGCAAGCCTGGGAATCAAGGGCATCTCGCCAAGGCCTGGGAGCATCGCTGCCTAATGGAAAATCACCTACAAGGAGGTGGCTTGACTGGATGGTGTGATGCTGCAATGCATCTTGGGATACTACCTGTGGTATTGATGTTTCGAAGTTAGGGAAAGTGTCTGGGGACTTCTGCCTTGAGAGAGAGAGAGCATCTTAGAATGGGCTCTGTAGCTTTATGCTGCTTGACCCATCTGATGTGAAGAGACTTCTTAGGAAGACTTCACACGCTGACACCTTAATGGATCTTGCCTTGGGGAATGCTATGTAGGGATGTCACGCTAGTTGTAGTGTAGGGACAGATTAGTGCTTTATACCCACGAACATCCAATGAAGGGGAATCTCGACATCGGTGCCATAATTTTCTGTATTCTGGTACTCAATCTGATTATCCTGTGCATGCTGCACCACCTTAACTTCATCCATAGATATGGTTTTCTTTTAGTTCCAATGTACTTCTACAACCTCACCTTGAGGTGCCTGTACGTCCAGCTGTTTTTGGCTTTGTAATAAATTAACTAAACTTAACTGGGAATCTGTGATTCTTAGGAGTCAAGGTAAATTGGCACTGCAATATTTAATTGTCCAACGATTTTTCTCCCCTCCACGCTTACATGCTGGCAGAAAGTACCAATCCAAAGCAGATCTAGAACATGGAACCCGGCTCCTTCAGTTGTTAGCAGAGGATGGTTGTCACTTGAAGCGGGGGGAGAAGCCAGAAAAAGCTAGAAAAGACTTAGGCCCTGTAGCGGGTGTGACTCAGGGAGGTCTAGATCAGAGAAGAGGTCCACTCCAGACTGTCGTAAACTGGGCTTTATTTTTCTGTATATGCGTCTTTTTAAGGAAGCCAGCGCAGTTATACAGGCAAAAGGGGAAAAAGAAACAGATAATGAACACAAAAGTTCTCTGTTGTCGTAGGTAAAGTTCCTTATCCGGCTCTCTCAGGGTGTAGAGTTCAACTCTGGTATTTCACTCCTAGAGGTCTTTATGGGCTGTGTCCCCGGGTCCGATTTGGAGGCTCCCACAACGGGTTGAAAGGAAATAAAGGGAAGAAAAAGAAAACGAAGCGTCAGTCCGTTTGTTTATTCCCTCATAAACAAAGGGTAGGGGAGGTGAGGTGAGGATACCCTGGACTGTGTCTTCGGGCATACCAGACAGTACGGGAGTGCTCGTGAGGGGAAGGGACCGGTTGTTTTACCGCCCAGGTACGACTACACGCTCCGCGCTCACTCCTCCTCCCGACCCAGCCCGACACTCGGCTCCGTACCTGTGAGAGCCACACTCCTCCGGGAGTGTGGCTGGGCGGTAAGCGGGGTCGTTGGCCTCCAGGCACTCGTTCGGTCTCCCGGTCTTCTACGTCCCGTGGGAGTCTCCAGGAGCTCTCGGCTCTGTTGTTCTCGCTCCTCTCGTCGTCACGTAGCTCTCGGCTCTCGGTCTCCGTGCTCTCTGTTCTTCCGGGTTCCTGTCCGCCTCTTCTATCCCGGGCTGCAACTCCTATTGGTGCGCTTTCGCTGACGTCCTCTCTCCAGGCGTGGTTACCCTGTTCATCCCAATCCTTAAAGGTATAGATCCCCGTGTCAGGGGATTTCTCGAACCATACTGTTTTTGGGACGGGGCTCCAGTTCTCGGGCTGAAAAGAAAGGATATGACGGTTTTCAGGGGGCGAGGACCACCACTCTTCCCGTGTTTCGTTCTCTTCAGGCAACATCATAGGGGAGGGGGTGCCCGACCCGTGACAGACCCCTAGAGCCCCGAAATAGAGTCCAATGATCGAGAGCGGAGATCGACGGAGCTTGATGGTGCGGCGAGAACAGAGGTGAATGGAGGAGTTGAGTATCAATAGGGATGTGTCTTGTGTTAGATTGCGGGAGTGTGTTGATTGTATGATATTTGGTGGAGTTTGTGTGAAAGTCAGGTGAATGTGGTTTCGGGCTGGACGTGGTCAAAGGATTGAGGTTTGAGTTTCAGGTCCTGAAGTGGCCTAAGATCCCGGGATAAATTAAATAGTGTAGAAGACACTGAGCTATTGTGATTGTCTGACCGCAGATTTGAGGAGTTAACGTGAGTCATCAGCAGTTCCACCTAAGACAGGGATCTTTGTGTGAATGGGATGTGTGGGAGTCATATGGTAAACCTTGTGTACAGGGGTGGACTATATTGATTCAGGTGACCCACGCAGGTCGAGGGTCGCTGTGTGTGAATGTTCTTGAGTGATTGAATTCTGTCGATCTTTTAGAAAGGCAGACAAGTACGGAGTTGTGATTGAGTGAATGCGAATTGAGAAATTGTAAAGGAGGGTGAGCCGATGCGAGGAGGAAAAGGTAACATCAGAGTGTGCCGTGCTGCGATAGGTCGGTTGGTGTAACGCCACGCTGGGATTGGCTGGTAGTCATTAGGAAGTTGTAATTGAGAAAATCTTGTCTGTTGAAGCGAAATATTGACTTAACCATGCAATGTTTTAAAGTGCTACGAGATCTGTTCTGGGGAGATCAGGGAGTGGTTACTCGAGTGGGTGAGGAAGCACCACCTGAGGATACTCCAGCACACTATATGGCAACAATTGTAGGACTTTATACTATAGTTTTGGTTTCTAAATTGGCACAAAATCACTGAAAAGGAGGGAGATTTGGCTTTTCCACGTTAAGGCTCATTTCGATTGGAGGTACTGCATCAGTTGAGGGGAGTGATGTCTTCACTACGGCCTCCACCCAGATCAACACAGTATGAGGCATTAGATGCGTGGATGCGAGCAGCACATGCACAAAACAGGGAGAGATTTCATGAAAAGATGAAAAAGGCAATGAAGGCATATCAGGATGCGCGATGGGATGCACAACTTAAGACATGGAGAGTAGACACCATCGAGGGAGATAGGCTGGTCCCAATGCTGGTGAGAGAGGGAGATACTCAGGATAGGAGTAGAGGAGAAAAATGAAATGATGGGAGTGATACTGATGACAGCTTGTTAGACAGATTATTGTCATGTTGAACTATTCCTCGGGAGCAGTACCCTCAAAATGCCCAACTTCTAGCAGCACTGATTCTGTGAGACAACTACACAAGAAGATCGAAGTGGCCAGTTGAGGGGAAGGGAATTAGGGAGGGTACTGCGGGGAGGGAGACCTGGAACAAGAGACAGATGCACCTTAAACGTAATCAAGCTGAATCAGGAATAGTAGGCATCAAACACCACACAGCATGAATGATACTACGGAACTTGGTTAGTCTCTTACCTGTGGAAATAAGAGTATCCTTATGTTATAGGAATCCTATGAATCTTAATCAATAGTCTTTTACTCACAAAGTCTTTATGGGCTATACTCAGCAGTGTTCGGATTCAAACACTCTTAATTGCAGAGTGTGGTTCAAACAAAGTTCTGCTCAGCAATGTTCTGCTCAGCAATGTTCGGTTCAACACTCTTAGTTGCAGAGTGAAACATATACTACTCAGAACTGTAATAATATATGCACATTAATGTCAAAACGCTCCTCTTTTCAGAGCGGAGGTAAATTCTTTTCTTTACAGAGTGGAGGCGAAATAACCAAACACATCATAAAACTACCAAAGTCATATTGTGCGCAATTCACGTATGCAGAGCATTGGTTACGTTCTTTTCCTTTAGCTATGCTCAATACCAATCATCCGAATGATTAACAACAATGCCCAGTTTAATGGTTTTTGCTTAATTCAAATTATCCTCTGACCTGTAATGGAATCTGTTTCTTGAAATGAACTATGAGTGCCTTAAGGTAGAATGCGGCATAGTGATTACTGCTGGAACTTCGATCCGGTTTACCGACAAGAAATGAAAGCATCTTACCATTCTTCCTCTGGCCTAGGGACTTGGGAACACTACATCATGTCAGGAACTCACCAAAACTCCCCTGAAACCAGGACACCGCAGCAGGAGCCACCGCCTCCGACGACGATCCAAGATTGCAAGCGGTTGGCTTCGGGTGTGGCCAGTATTTATAATATTGCCACACCCAAGATGGTGATCCAGCGCGATATTAGCAAACAGCAATCATACACCAGATACTCACTTGGGCCCATACATTCATACTACGCTAATACTTACGCTGGGTTTTATCAGTTGTACTCTTTATCAAAAATCCCTGCTACCAATTACCTTCCGAATGAAGAGTAATGACTTACCAATGAATCCTTTGCTAATTGGGAAATTTAAAATGAGTGACATTCCTTATAGTACATAATCCTGAAATAACCACTGAGTCAGGAAGTTTTAAAATGTTTATCTAAAGATTTTAGCAGAGTAAAAATACAGAACCACACGGTACTTAATCGCATACCCAAGATGAAGCATAGAATAACTATTGCTAATCAATGACGGTCCCTCAGAAAAGGAGAGGATAGAGACAGCAGCGCAACTAAAGGTTGCCTTATATTTACCTAAGTGCGAGAACCAAACCCCTTGGCCAAGGAGTTGGAAAGAATAGGACCCAGGAAGGATGAAGAGCAAAAGACTTCTTCCAGGATCAGGACAGGACCGGTGACCTCTCTACAACGACGCCTGCGTCGTTCCCCTCTCTGATACTCGACTTCTCCTCGATTCTCCCGTGCCTTCCTTCTAATGGACTCCGCCGCCCCCTCCTCAGGACCTCTCTGGACAGTGGTTCAGTCTGCAATCGATCAGCTTGGCAGTCTGGAGCTCTTCTGCCTGACAGCATGAACGCCTGTTCTCGTGTGTGTTAGTCTGCTCTCTTTCAGCATCTCCTTCTTGAACGCCTGCTCCTAACTAAATTAACTAATGCTATATTCTATTATACCCTTTTACACCCATGTACCTCCCCTTAATGTTGCTAAAATATGGGACCACTACTTCTGATTGGACAGGGACAGGGGGTGGATTCTCACACCATATTGATTTGTCTTGAATTCTGCAGCCTATTGTTTTTAAACTACCGCCCCTTCAATTTAATACATTTGCTTTATTTCCCACCCGTCTCATGGCAAAATTTACAATTTATTCATATAAAATGTTTCTTTTCGACGAGAACATCTTGGTATGTAGTGGTGTCGGCCAGCAGGTCATGGCCTTGGGTGATGTCCAAGTTGACTTCATCTTTTTCTTTCTGGTCTGCCACTGCAGGGCGCATGTGCGAAATCTTTGTCACACGAGCTTTCAGTTCACCAAACCCAGGCCCCAGTTTACGAACTAATAAAAGTCAAAGAAGAAAACATTAAAATCACAAATAAAATGTTTCACTGTATGCCCACTCTTTCTACTCTATTCCCATTTAATTATAAATTCTATCCCGCATTAGTAGCGTTAGAGAAACGACAGTTTAATAATGACATGAGAGCAAGCTGAAGCATGTGAAAACATCAAGCAGCCATTTTAATGCACATTGCGCAGAAGCAGAAATTTCCCACCAAGCAAGAAGAGACGTCACAACACGTGGTGTGGTTGGGACATGCGCAGTAAGTTTCCCGCGTTTTAGCGGCCATTTTGGATTACGGACAAGCGTTATTCATTAATAAAACACATAGGCAAGCATCCTTACTATTCGTGTAGTGTATGCAAGGATTAGTAGAGACAATACAAATTTAATAAATTAATACTGTGAGGAGATTGCATTCGAGCAAGTCTCATTTGTGAGTCCTTGCTCCATCAATCCCCTCTCTGATGGCGTTTCTGAGCCATCAAAATACTACCCACAATCAGATGCCAACTTCTAGCAAATAGTTTAATTCCCATTTTTACATTTTCTATTTTTACCATCCCCTTTCAATTTCTTGTATAATTCACTTCTCCATTCTTCAAGTTCTATTTCATCTAATTTTCTCTTCTTTCCTTTTCCTGTCACATTATATGTTCCATTCTTTCTACAACATTTGCACCATATTATTATTGTCAGTGCTATTATTGCTATCCCTGACAAGGGTACTAATATTTGACCTATAAGTCCTTTTCCTACATTAGCAAACCAGGTACCAATTGACGCAATACTACTTGTCAATCTTTCCCATACACTATCAACTTCCAGTGGTTTTAGTTCCTTCTCAAGTTTAGTTATATTCTGTATATACGTTCCAATTTCCGCACTCTTATCAGGAATATAAGTGCAACAGTGTTTTGTCTTCAATAATTTACAGACTCCGCCCTCTTTTGCCAATATAATATCAAGAGCAAGTCGATTTTGCATAACCATAGATCTAATCGCAACCATCTCCGCATTAATCATTAGAAATCCTCCAGCAGTATCCGTTGATAAACGATCAACCACTGTAGACAATTTACATATTTTCCTTGAGTTCAGAATTATTCCCACCGAAGGTATCAATGCACCAAATATATCACCTACAATTTCAGAAAACTAGCTCTTTTACTACGTATTAATTCACTATTGTTTTCATTGCTCCCAGTGTTTCTTTTTACGTGGTATATCTTTGGAAATACTATTCCAAAATAACAACTTCCATACCACCGTGCAGGAAGCCTAAAGTAAGCCTTATTCCCACACACATAATAGATTCCAGGAAAAACTGAATCTGTTCCTCCTTTGATTCCCCAAACTCCAAGAATTAAGAAATTATGTTCACATTCACTGGTACCGATGAAAATATTGTTATAATCAGTTTTTAACCTATGTAGACAAATTTTCCCTGTCTTTACAAAATCCAAAGCCATAGCAGCTTGAGCCTTGCCAGGTGTGTAACTCCCTTCTTTCTCAGCCCAAGGTGGCAAATGAGCCTTATGCTCAGAAGCTTTCTTTTGGAAATCTTCTATCTTCTATCTTCTACTAAATTCAAAAATATCTTTTCTTCTTCATGTAGAGAACATGTTAGATTGTGTCTATGTGCATGTGTTATGTCTATTGATTTCATTGTTAAGAAAAATTCTCCCATAAACTGTGCGTCTTGACTACTAAGCACTGGGTTCATACTCTTTCGAATCGGAACCTCAGAAAATATCACATCTATGTTTGAATAATAATACTGAAGTCTCCCTTTTCTATAAAATAAACTAGACAAAACACTACATGATATGCCATATGTCAGTGGTAAGTGATGATATGTTAATCCTTCTGGTACTGATTCAGGTAACTTCATACAGACATAACAATTACTAACTTCCATGGTATCTACATACTGAAATAATAATTTTGTGAAAACATTTAAACTAGTGTCGTTATCAGTTATTTCATGATGAAATTCTGGTTCATTTTCTGCCATTAGTTCTACTCTATTGCCCTTCATGTTTGCTGTCCTCTCCTTAGTTTCATTATTAATTCTTTTATCCATTATCATAAGGTAAGGAACTGCTACAATCAGGACTAACCATACTATAAGCACCATTACTAGACTACATATGCATATTGCACAGCATCTTCTACAACATCTCTGTTTTGGTCTCCCCTCAACTCTATCGTCAGGCATTTTCGACAAGGAAGATCGCTCTTCTTATCTATTTCCTTTTTTCTTTATATGACTCTTTTGCTTAGTCAAGGTGGTCTTGTTTCTTTCTCGTACGTTAGTTCTGCACTTGTTCCTTCGTCACCACTTTCACTTGACTCTGAACTTTCGTAATCTTCAAGAATGATATAAGTCCAATCAGGACCCTTGAATTTGTTATTCACAAGTTTCAGTCTTTTACTTCTTCTTTTCTCAGTTTTATTCTGTTGTTCAGTTTGGCTTGTCACTTCATTTACTTGATCTGGATCTTCACTTCTGGTTGTTATGTGGTATTTTACTCTTTTAATGACACTTGGCCAATGATCTCCTTTTCTTCTTTTCTTTGTTTGCACTGTTTCTTTATCTTCGTCTTCAGCAATCTCTTTATTTTCACTTTCTGACCCTTTTTCATTTTCTGCAATTACTGTTTTTCTTTCTTGCTCTTTTTCAGGTCTGATTTGTTTTTCTTCAGCAGCTCCACTGTGAGTTTCCAATAATTGACCTTGTGCTTGATTTATTTCTTCATGTTCATTTTTCTCGAGATCTTTTTCTTCTGTGTGATTTTCCTGATCTAACTGGTTCTGATCAGGGCTTATTGCACTTTGTACTTCTGCAGCCTGACCGGATTCTTCTAAACCTGTCTGTTCCTGCTCAAAACTTGTTGGTTCTTCGTTATTTTGAGCCCAGTTTCCTTTCCCTATCTGGTCCTGCTCAGGTTCTTTTATTGTATGTTCTTCGTTTTCCTGACCTGCTTCTTCTTCACCTATCTGATCTTCTTCAATTTCCTCCAATCTTGTTTGACTTCTTGTTCTGTGGTAAACTTCAGGAATTTCTACCACCGGTATCCAGTCCTGACTTGTGCTCGGTTGTTCTTCTTCAGCTTCTCTTGAATCTCGAGCCTGAGATTCCTCAGCTGGGCAACCTTCAGCTTCCTCAGTGATTGATGCTGTCTGAGGATTTTCTTCTTCAGGATCTGGTACTCTTTTGGTGTGGCTTACGTGAATCCAATGAGGAAATCCTGCACACTTCACTGCTTTATTTGTGGTCAGTATTACTTGACAAGGACTGCCACATCTAGGTGATAGACACGTTTCTCTGGTGTGATTCTTCACTACCACCCAGTCACCAGAATTCAGATCATGTTCCTGTTCAGGCTACCTGGAAACTGCGTCTTCTCCAACCTGGTGAGAGACAGAACGCACTAGGTCAGCCAGTCCTTTACAATAGTCCAGAACCATATCATCAGATATATTCAGCAGTTTGTTTGTGGGAACATGTGTTTGTCTCATTGCTCTTCCCATCATTATCTCGTGTGGGCTCAATCCTGTATTTCTGTCAGGTATGCTTCTGAGTCCCATTAAAACAAGTGGCAATGCATCTGGCCATTCTAATGATGTTGATGCACACATTTTTCCCAATCTTGACTTTATAGTGCCATTCAATTGTTCAACCACTCCAGAAGCTTCTGGACGATATGCACAGTGTAGTTTCTGTTTAATTTGGAATGCTTCACAGATTATTTGGATCACTTCACTGTTAAAATGTTTTCCTCTATCTGATTCCAAAGTTACTGGGAAACCAAACCTAGGAATGAGCTCTCGTAGCAACAGTTTTGCGACTGTAATGCTGTAATTTCTCCTGGTAGGGTAAGCCTCCACCCACTTTGAAAACAGACACACTATGACTAGTACATATTTCAGCCCTCTGCATGGTGGTAACTGTATGAAATCGAACTGGAGTCTTATAAAAGGACCCTCTGCCTTTCCAGTTTTTCCAAACCCAATTATTGTCTTCCGCCCTGGATTATGCATCTGGCAAGTTAAACATCTCTGGCAAAGACTCTCTGCAACAGCCCTGAACTTCGGATTGTACCAGTTTTGTCTAAAAAGCCTAATCATTGCATCTCTCCCTATGTGTGTGTCTCCATGATACATTCTGGCCATTTGTGAAAGTAAACAGTCTGGCATGACTGGTCTGCCATCAGCACTGATCCACACTTCATCATCATCTCCTCTTTGGGAACAACCCACTTTGATCCACAAATTCTTTTCATTTTCATCAACATCATCTTGTAATCTCTTTACATCATTCCAAGTTTCAGGTGGCATATACAGCATAAGTTGGCAGCTGATTCCCATTCTTTCCACCCTCTTATTGACTGACAATCTATTTTTGGCACAATGTTGAGCCACCAGATCTGCACATCTGTTGCCGACTACCACCCAGTCATCTCCTGACTGGTGTGCGGCACACTTCACCACAGCCAATTCTTTTGGTGATTGTATTGCTTCTAGCAATTCCCTTACAAACTGTCCATTTTTAATGGGGGATCCTGAAGAAGTCAGGAAATCCCTCTGCATCCATAGTTGGCCAAAATCATGCACAACCCCGTAACCATATTGGCTATCTGTAAATATAGTTACTTTTTGATTCCTCCCAATTTTGCAGGCTTTTATTAATGCAATCAATTCAGCTACTTGTGCAGATTTGACTCCTGGTAAATAGGATGCTTCGACTATTCCAGTTAATTCACATACTGCATAGGCAGCAGTTAATTTACCATCTTCATGTCTTTGACATGAACCATCAACAAATAGCTCCCTGTCTGGCTTTCTGAGGGGCTGTTCTTCAATATCAGGGCGAGGTTTCGTACATAACTCTGTAATCTGTAAACAATCATGTTCATTTTCTTCGTCATCTTTAATTCTCTCATGATATGGGTCTGGTAGTAAGGTTGCTGGATTTATTATAGTACACCTTACCATGGTCACATTTTCAGCACCCATTATTATTCTTTCATATTTAGTCAGCCGACTAGGAGCAAGATGTTGCGTTCTGGTTCTTGTCAATAGAATCACAACAGCATGTGGAACAAACACTTTTACAGGATGTCCCATCACAATTGACTCACTTTGTTCAATGCTCAAACAAGTAGCTGCCACTGCTTATAAGCATCCTGGCAACGCGGCTGCCACTGGGTCCAATGTAGCAGAAAAATATGCTATAGGACGTCTGTCTAAACCGTGTCTCTGGGTTAGGACAGAAAGTGCACAATTTTCTCTTCCATGACAGAATAATGCGAATTCTCTTTTATAATCAGGCATGCCTAAGGCAGGTGCTGAACATAGTGCATTCCTCAATTTTACAAAAGCTCCTACTCTTTCATCATCCCACTCAACAGGATCCCTTGCTTTCTTTTTTGTCATGTTAATTAAGGACTTAGCTAGTATAGAAAATCCTGGTATCCATTGCCGACAGTAACCTACTATTCCTAGGAACATTCTTACTTGTCTTTGGGTTACAGGCATTTGCATTTTCTTTATTAATTTTACTCTTTCAGAGGTTACTCTTCTTTTTCCCCTCTCAATTTGGTGTCCCAGATATTTAACAGCTGTTGTACAAAACTGCAATTTTTCAGGTGAGACTTTATGCCCTTCTCCGGCCAAAAGATTTAATAGTGCTATGGAATCAACAACACAGTCCTCTCTGGTGTTCGATGCCACCAATAGGTCGTCGATATATTGCACTAGAACTGAGTTTCCTGGCATCACTAGTTTCTCAAGGCACTTTTTCAATATCTGATTGAAAATAGAAGGACTTTCCGTGTACCCCTGAGGAACACGATTCCACCCATAAACTTTGTTCTCAAATTTAAATGAGAAAAGATACTGGCTATCCGGATGCAATGGTATTGAAAAGAACGCTTGACATAAATCAATTACTGTGAACCATCCTGCACTCCAAGGAATTTGGTATAGAATTACTGCAGGATTTGGCACTATAGGACAACATGGTTCCACTATTTTATTTATTTTTCGCAGGTCCTGAACACTCCTATATTTTCCACTAGGTTTCTTTAGTCCCATGATTGGTGAGTTACATGGACTACTCATTGCTTCTTTTAGTATGTTTTGTTCAACCATTCGATTAATTTCTTCAATGACTCCTGCTTTTACTTCTGCACTCATTTTGTACTGTCTGGTATTTGGGAAAATCGCACCTTCTTTTACAGTAATTTTAACTGGGTCTATTTTAGCCATAAATCCTACTTCTTTTCCTGTGAAATCCCATACTATGGAGTTTACTGTACCTTTTAATTCTTCTGGCAACTCGCCTTTTGTTAATACCGAAAACATCTCATCTACTTCTGTACCCTGTTTTGCAATCATAATTTTATATACATGGTCTTCATCTGGTGTCTGAACTGCCACACCATCCGGTGTGCAAAAAATTGTGCAGTTCATTTTGCACAACAAATCCCTGCCTAATAAGTTTACTGGGCTAGAATCGCACACTACAAATTGATGCATTTCTCTGAAGTTTCCAATTTTAACTTCCATTGGTTCGGTAAGAGGTGTTCTAATCCTTTGATTAGCTACCCCCACTACTTGGATATCTTCACCAGAGAAAGGAAGGTCTGGAATGTCTGCTGTTCTTACAGTAGACCGGGTAGCACCAGTATCCAACAGAAAAGTAATATCATTACCTTTCACATTTCCTTCAACATATGGACCTGACTGATCTACCGATAAGGATGTGCCAAGTACGCACTCCTTCTCCTAGGCACCGTCATGAACTGTATTGACAGAAATCGTCCTGTAAAAGAAACTGTGAGGTTATATAATCATTCTTACCACTTCCTCCTTGATATCCGATGTCTACCGTGCTTTGCTCTGCTTACATTACCCTGAATAGGTGCAGGTGGCAACTGACTCTGAGGATTTACACCCTGCTGTGAGTCATTCTGCGTCTGTGGATTTAAATTTTGATTTGGGCCATTATTATTCCGAATCTTTTTACATTCATCCTTCCAATGCCCCAATTTTCCGCATCCATGACAAGGAAATTTCTTTTTAGCTTCTTCTCTACTCATTCGTCCTCTCACTTTTCCACCATTCCCAGTATCACCACTCATTCCAGAATCCTTTCCCTGATTTTCACTCGGATTTTCCAAATTAATTCCCTGTTTCTCAGCCATTTTCACCTGTGCCCACATTACCTTCTCCTGTAATATCTTATGCCTATCCTCAATATCATCTCCACAATATTTAGCATATTTCAAAATCTCGTCGATAGGTTTCCCTTGCCAACACAGCATGTGTTGTTTAATCATCTGACAAATCTCCGGCTTCAAACCGTAAACAAATTGATACACAAACTGACTCATGTTTTTGTCTCCAATGTCCTCAAATCCACTATACTGTTTAAATACCTGCAATAAACGCTCATAGTAGGAATGTACCGATTCATTAGCTTCTTGTGTAGTTCGGTCTATTTTCACCCAATCGGTTTCTTTCGGTGGTATTTTCCCTTTCAGGTAAGTTATCACCTGCTGATACTTTTTCATCACATCATTTGACGGGGCACCTGTTTTCGGATCTCTAGGATACTCGTCACTTGGCCAATCAACTGTAATTTTACAATCTGTCCACAAATCGGCAGGTACCACTATGTCAAACAAACCATCTAAATCCTTCAACAATACCTTTGACACCTTCACAAACCTTTCAACCTGCTTGTACCATTCAATTGGTTTTTCTCTCAACTTTAGAAAATCATTCGTAAATGACAAAATATCCTGTCTGCTCCATGGGACATGTACATATCCTCCTCCCGCAACTTCTCGCATTGGGTACATTTGATCAGCTTTCCCTGTCTCTTTCATCACATATTCCGATGCTGATCTACTTGATCGTGCTTCTTCCTTTTTCTTGGCCCACCTAGTTCTCCATTTATCTAGGTCTCCCCATTTTTGTAGAACTATCATTAATTCCCTTACTTGTAATTTTCTTCCAGAGGCATTCATGTTTTCTAAATCTTTTTCTGTAAATTCTGCTCTATATGGTTTCTGCAACACCTTTGATCTCCCTATTTCTATTCCCATCTGTAGTGCTAAATTGGATAATTTTTCATGGAATAATCTTACATTTCTTGTGATACTCCTGCACATAAATAATAATTCTTCATCATAGGTATTTAAGCGATCTAGTCCTATATTTCCTGCTATTATTTCTTCTAATTCGACTTTCAATTTATGAATGTCTATTATTTTTGGAGGTGTGCACTGTTTATCTGATTCTTGTGCCCACCTTTCTAAATCTTCAGGGGTGACTATTGTGGCACTTTTAGCTTCTAATGAAGTTACTAAACTTATATCTTTTGAACACCCAGGTGTAGTTCTCTTGGGAGTAATATTGACAGAATCTCGAATGGGTAAATCCATCAATGATATTGTGGATTCGCTGTCACTAAAGTGATCTTCAACCATTACTACTGCTTCAGGTTTTGTAGCGTTTACAGGAGTAGGTGCAAGTATCGGTGGAGGACAGTTTCCCTGAGTACCATATAATGGAACTACTGGACCAATTGTTATAGGTATGGTCAATGAATCAGGATGTACCTTTTATCTGTGTTATTTTCTGTATTAATTCTGCTCTGGTCTTCTCTAGGGCTTCCCTTTCTTTGTCATGAAGTATTCTACTAGGGGTGAATTCATGCATTACCTGTGGTACTAATGGGGTTTTTAACGGTGGTGCACTTGGGGTGCATCCACTTGTCCCTTCCTGATATGGTGGGGGGTTCCTTAACATTTCTTCCATAAATTCATCTTCAGAATCGTCACTTCTCATTAAATGTTTTCTTTTCTGTGCATTTACTTCCTAATTTTTCTTCTGCTGTTAACAATGGATATAGTCCTTCTGTAATCATTGCCCTTCTCCATTGTTTCATATGACTGTCCCTAGACTCATGTTGGTTCCTGGGAAAGAATCCTCGATAACCCCTGTTACTTCTGAATCGGTCACGCTCAAATGCTTCGGTTTCCCATTCCTCTAAAGCTTCATATTGAGTTAATCTAGGTCTGGGTTCTAAGTCATTCATCCTTAATCTCAAGTTTTGAAGAATTCGTCCATTGAACGTGCCATTCTCGGGAAATGCTAGTATTCCATCATTTTTGGTATATTCTATCCAATTCTCTATCCATACACAAGTATGATAACCTCTCTCCATCATCATAAATGAAGCGGGCGTTTTAGCTGGTGGAATGATAATTCCTTCTCTAGTTTTGATTGGTTTGTCCTTTTTAAAATAGTTCTTAATCTTTTGCAAAAAGGACATTTTTCTCTTCTCTCTGTACATTCTATCTAATCTTCGGTGTATAAAATTATATTCTGCAAAACCTAGGAATCTCCTATCCGGATGAGTTTCTGTTAAAGTCGGATCGCGTTTTAACATGCAATCTCTATCCACTAAGAATTTAGCTTCTAGAATATCAACCAATCAAGTGTCTGCTATCTTTTATTCCCGAGCCAATCCTTGCGCGGCCTTTTGGTGACGTTTGTCTGTCAACCCCTCCTTTACAATCTGCTTTTTCCTGTCCCTCGCTGTTTCAACCAATCCCAGCGCGGCACCTGTGACGTCAGTACTACTCCTGACTACTGACCCCTCCTTTACAAGGGTCTTTCCACACCCGCTGTATCAACCAATTCCAGCTCGGCGTTTGTGACGTCAGCTCCCTCTCCGGCAGCTGACCCTCCCTTTACAAAATCGTACGCAAACTTATTTTCTCTATAATTCTTAATTGAATTTCAATAACAACATAAAACATTCGCTATCGTGCCAGTTTCTCTAAATTCGAAAAAGATAGTTTCTCTCACACTTAGTAAAACCTTTCCGTTTACTAAACATACACTATGAGTAAAACCCTTCCGTTTACTCTTCACACAAGCTCCAGAAGTACCTGTTACTTCTTCAATGTTACCCTTTCTAGGTGATATAACATCAAATTTTCACCAGCGTACTCTTTTGCTATTACTCACACACATAGATTCCCTAACCAGTACTGATAGTCCTGCTTAACTTTTCAGTACTATTTCTGCCTGACAGATAACCTCACTGCAGTATGGCTTCCACTTACCAACCGCTATTCAATTTTCCCCGGGGATTCTGGACAACATAAAACAAACTTTGAATACACGGATGTTAGTTCATAAAAATAAAATTCTCATTACCCAATTAACAAAGAGTAACCATCCTCTGATACCAGAAAACTGATCCAGCGCGATATTAGCAAACAGCATTCATACACCAGATACTCACTTGGGCCCATACATTCATACTACGCTAATACTTACGCTGGGTTTTATCAGTTGTTACTCTTTATCAAAATCCCTGCTACCAATTACCTTCCGAATGAAGAGTAATGACTTACCAATGAATCCTTTGCTAATTGGGAAATTTAAAATAAGTGGCATTCCTTATAGTACATAATCCTGAAATAACCACTGAGTCAGGAAGCTTTAAAATGTTTATCTAAAGATTTTAGCAGAGTAAAAATACAGAACCACACGGGACTTAATCGCATACCCAAGATGAAGCATAGAATAACTATTGCTAATCAATGACGGTCCCTCAGAAAAGGAGAGGATAGAGACAGCAGCGCAACTAAAGGTTGCCTTATATTTACCTAAGTGCGAGAACCAAACCCCTTGGCCAAGGAGTTGGAAAGAATAGGACCCAGGAAGGATGAAGAGCAAAAGACTTCTTCCAGGATCAGGACAGGACCTGTGACCTCTCTACAACGACGCCTGCGTCGTTCCCCTCTCGGATACTCGACTTCTCCTCGATTCTCCCGTGCCTTCCTTCTAATGGACTCCGCCGCCCCCTCCTCAGGACCTCTCTGGACAGCGGTTCAGTCTGCAATCGATCAGCTTGGCAGTCTGGAGCTCTTCTGCCTGACAGCATGAACGCCTGTTTTCGTGTGTACGTCTGCTCTTTCAGCATCTCCTTGAACACCTGCTCCTAACTAAATTAACTAATGCTATATTCTATTATACCCTTTTACACCCATGTACCTCCCCTTAATGTTGCTAAAATATGGGACCACTACTTCTGATTGGACAGGGGGTGGATTCTCACACCATATTGATTTGTCTTGAATTCTGAAGTCTATTGTTTTTAAACTACCGCCCCTTCAATTTAATAGATTTGCTTTATTTCCCACCCGTCTCATGGCAAAATTTACAATTTATTCATATAAAATGTTACTTTTCGACGAGAACATCTTGGTATGTAGTGGTGTCGGCCAGCAGGTCATGGCCTTGGGTGATGTCCAAGTTGACTTCATCTTTTTCTTTCTGGTCTGCCACTGCAGGGCGCATGTGCGAAATCTTTGTCACACGAGCCTTCAGTTCACCAAACCCAGGCCCCAGTTTACGAACTAATAAAAGTCAAAGAAGAAAACATTAAAATCACAAATAAAATGTTTCACTGTATGCCCACTCTTTCTACTCTATTCCCATTTAATTATAAATTCTATCCCGCATTACTAGCGTTAGAGAAACGACAGTTTAATAATGACATGAGAGCAAGCTGAAGCATGTGAAAACATCAAGCAGCCATTTTAATGCACATTGCGCAGAAGCAGAAATTTCCCACCAAGCAAGAAGAGACGTCACAACACGTGGTGTGGTTGGGACATGCGCAGTAAGTTTCCCGCGTTTTAGCGCCATTTTGGATTACGGACAAGCGTTATTCATTAATAAAACACATAGGCAAGCATCCTTACTATTCGTGTAGTGTATGCAAGGATTAGTAGAGACAATACAAATTTAATAAATTAATACTGTGAGGAGATTGCATTCGAGCAAGTCTCATTTGTGAGTCCTTGCTCCATCAATGGCGCCCGAGACTAGAAACGTCTCGCAGGTACACTTCGCACGGGCACTCAAGCAATGGGATGCCTGCAACATAAACAACATCAGTATACATGGGGCAGACAGCAGCATCAGTTCACATGTGACAGACAGCAGGAGAAAGCCATACCAGGGCGCAAGATGGGCTTTCAACACCTGCTTATGACATTGGCAGCAATCAACATCTTGTCAGTTTTTATGAAGGCACACATGACATGAGGACCAGAAACAGCAGGTTATTCAATTCAGCACCGTCAGTGTCTGTATACAAGGTGCACAATCAGCGCAGACACAATACTAGTCATGACAATTATTGGCAGAGCGTCCTCCACCTTATAATCCACATTCAGAGGAGGGAAGGTGAGAACCGGCAAATGCAGCAAATATGGAAAGAATGGGGACAACACAGACAGGCCCTAGTGCAGCGATAGTGGGAAGGATTTCAACAGGAACAGAAGGAACAGGAATACCTGCCTTAGGAGGTGCAGAGTCAAGTGGAGTCAATGCTGCCTTACGGTTGCCAGAAGCCCTTACAGTACCAGTCACCATTGGACCTGTAGTCTCTGTGTATGACCCGAGCTTGGTGGAAAACGCTAGTCAACTACAGACAGGGATAGAAGAAAGGACCAGCTCAGGAGGGAATGTGACCATTAGCGGGAATAATCCATTTCTGGTGAATATAGAATCTAGTACCCCGTTGCCAGCAACTGCAGATCCTTCGAGAGTATCCATTGGGTCCAGTACCATACGATCTGTGTCATTAGCAAACTCTAATTCAGATTTGAGGATGTGGGAATCTCTGGTCAGAGGACCCATGGGAAAGATACTAAAAGCAGGGGTAGGTCAGGGAACCTCCGGAAACCAGCATGTGTTGCAGACTTCAAATTCAGAGATTGGGCAAAGAAATCGGAGCAGTGATAGCGAAGGACAGAGTATCGCGTCGAGTCAGGGCACAATCAAGGCTGCGGTAAAGGCAAAATTATTGGATGTAGTGAGGTTGAAAACTGAGGTAGATGAAATAATCGGTGGGAACTTGCCTTTGGGGAGGATAGAGATTTATGAGCAGGATGAGCTATTGTTAGTGGCAAAGTATTTAATCCATAAAGCGAGACAAGCACATGAGAAATTGACAGAGTTGGCCCAAAAGTATGATGCAGACCTGTCCAAAAGAAAAGTGTTACAGGGAATCCATAGGTTGAATTACAGTGAACAGGAACTGGAAGAGAAATGGGTAACAGGCTTGAAAACACACACTCAAGAGCTGATTATAGGGATAAGCGCATGGCGCATGCTTGACAAATGGGAGGAAAGATGGTCAAAGAAAAAGAGCGTTAGGAAGGTGACAGGAGAAACTCCACCTCAAGGAGGGGGAACACCAGGAGTTGAGGCTTACCCGCTGCGAGAGATGCCTTGTAGAGGGTATTTGCATGTACCTTGCAGCAGGGGTGATTTAGCAGCGTTCACGAATGATTTTCCTCGTCTGAAGGAGAAACCTGCTGAATGGTACAAGTAAGTTGATTGCTTTGTAAAGATTTTAAAGGTGTTGTGGATTGAGTTGAACACATTGTTTGACATTGTGGTTCCTAGTGATTTATGGTCTGCCTGTAATATTGCTATTAATTGGCCTTCTGCGGAACCAGACCGAGATCCCATAACTCACGGTCCTTCCCCTTTGGTTATGAAAAAGTTTGAACAAGTAATTACGTGGTTGCAGTCCAAAATAGCCCCACAAGATATCGATTGGGTTAAAATAGATCGGACGACACAGGAACCCAAAGAATCAGTACATGCTTACTATGAACAACTCTTGCAAGCCTTCAAGTAATATAGTGGGTTAAACACTCTTGGTCCGAAGGACATGGGACAGTTTGTTTCCAAATTTGTGCTGGGACTGAGACCGGAAATTAGTGTTATGATTCAACAACATTTGATCTGCTGGCAGAATAAGTCCGTGGACGAGATCCTACAGTATGCCAGGTACTGCAGTGATGAGGTGGATTCCAAGCACAAGAGGATAAAGGACAAGTTGATTTTGGTCCAGATGAGGAATGCGAACAGAGTAGATCAGGTGCAGACAAATGGGGGAACCATAGGTTGGAATCGGGGAAATAACCATGGAGGGGTTCAAAATGCTCCAAACAATACTGGACAGGGAAAGGGGAAGGGAGTTCCTATAGACCCAAAACAGGTATAGACATTGCCAGGCTCAAGAAAACGACCGCTTGTCATTATTGTCACAAAATCGGGCATTGGAAGTGCGAGTGTCGATTAATTCCAGCAAATCAGTTGCAAGAAGGAGAGTTAGTCTCAAGTGCCTGTTTAGATAAACACTGTGATACGACCAAGATCTTACAATGGGGGAAGTCAGAATCAGCTAGTGCAAGTACTCCAACCTCTGAGAGTTCCGCAGAGTAATCGAGCGTACCACCAAATGCCCTTCATAGAAACTCTAGATGGATTCAATCGGGACCTGTCACAATGACGGTGCCTGAGGGGGGAGGAAGACTATACCCTTGGAGCAGTCTTAGAGGTGGACCAGAGGGGACCGATGTGGAGGCAGACGTAGGCGGTCATCGCATTACATTCTTGATTGATACTGGTGCTACCCGTTCTACTGTGAGATCTGCAGTAGTCCCAAACCTAGCTCTCTCAGAACAATCGATCCAAGTTGTAGGAGTTGCCAATAAGAATATGACAAATCCATTGACAGAAGAAATACCCATGATGATCGACACCAATTTGTGGTGTGCAATTCAAATCCAGTCTGTTTGCTGGGATGTGATCTCTAATGCAAGCTGAATTGGACCATCTATTGCACGCCCAATGGAGTTGAGATGCAGACTAATGATGATGACATTGCATTCAAATTGGCAAACCAGCACCACTGTGTAGACATGTTTCCAGTACTACCAGTGGAGGACATGCCATGGGATTTGAGAGAGACCGTCTCTCCCGTGGTGTTGAACAATTGAATACTGAAAGTCCATCTATCTTTAACCAAATTCTGAAAAAGAACATTGAGAACTTGGTGTTGCCACAAAACTCAGTGCTTGTGCAGTACATTGATGAACTCTTAATTGCATCAGAGACAGAAGAGGCTTGTAGAGACAATACCATTGCTTTGCTGAACCATTTAGCTGAAAATGGACATAAGTTGTCACTGAGCAAGCTTCAATACTGCTTGATAGAAGTTCAGTACTTGGGTCATTGCATTGAAAAAGACAAGAGAAAGGTGTCACCAGACCCTATTGAGAAGATCATGAAAATGAATGCGCCTACCACTCAGAAGGAAGTCAGGATGTTTTTGGGAATGGTTGGCTACTTCCGACAATGGATAGCAAATTTCTCATTGAAGGTGAAGCCCTTATAGAGATTGATGCACAAGGATGTGAGTGAAACTGTACCCTGGCATAACGATTGCTTGGTTGCCTTCTTGAAGCTGAGAGAGTGCCTTTGTCGCACTGAAGCTCTGGGAATGCCTGATTACAACAAAGCGTTTTCGCTATTTTGCTGCAAGAGGGAGGGTTGGGCTCTATCTGTACTCACCCAGACACATGGGGGTGTCCGTGGACCAGTGGCCTATTTGTCAGCTACTTTAAATCCTGAGCTTCAGCATTGCCTGAATGTCTCAGATCCGTTTCTGCAACAGGTGTCAGCATTGAAAGGTGTGAAAGTATCGTGATGGGTCATCCTCTTAACGTTTATGTTCCACACTCAGTTTAGCTCCGATGACGAGAACCAAAACACAGCATTTGATGAATAATAGGTTAACCAAATATGAACAGATCTCATTGGCCGCTGAAAACATTACCCTGAAGTAGTGTTTTGTTTAAAATCCTGCTACCTTGTTGCCTATTTCAAATGTCGATGGGCAAGATTGTAAGGACCATGACTGTCTAGATGTGACTGAACTTTGCACCAAACCAAGACCCGACATTGTCGATGAACCACTGCCTGACCAAATTCTTTTTGTTGATGGTTCATGCTTAAGAGACAATGAGGGTTACCTAAGAGCAGCTTTAGGTACCTGTACCATTTCTGGAATTGTGGAAGCTGCTTGTTTACAAGGGGTATACTCCTCACTAGTAGCTGAAATCATTGGCTTGACTCGTGCATGTCTTGCTTCTGATCAAATCCGAGTCACCATCTTTATCGATAACCAGTACGGTTTCGGTGTAGTTCATGACTTCGGACAGCTATGGTCACAGAGGGGGTTCTTAACATCATCAGGATCTCCCATTAGGAATGGGGAGTATGTGAGACAACTGTTGGAAGCCTTGCAGTGACCAAAGGAGGCAGCGGTCGTGAAGTGCACTGCCAATGGGAAGGGGAAGATTTTGTAACTGTAGGAAACAGATACGCGGATGAAGTTACCCACTTTTGTGCAACTCATGCATGTATTTTTAATGGGGAATATTCAGACGAGAGCACAGAAAGAACCGAGCTCAGTATGATGCTAGCCTTCGCATATACCTTGGATGAGGTCAGGCGTCTGCAGGGAGAAGCGTCAGATGAAGTACAGAGCAGGTTGTGAAAAGAGGAAAGATGACATTTGGGTTTCAACTGATGGTAGAGCAGTGTTGCCAGATTGTTTACTGAATCCTATGGCAAGACAGATTCATGGAGCAGTTCATATTGGGAGAGAAGCAAAAGTGTGAGTGTTCAGACACACATGGTTTAACCCAAGATTTTGTGTGGTTGCTGATGCAGTGTGCCATCGATGTGTTACATGTCAACAGATGAATGCTGGAAAGAAAACTGTGGTTGCTTTGAGTCACATTGGAAGGTTGGGAGGTCCTTTCAACCGAATGCATCTGGATTTTGTAGAGATGCTTCGATTCAATGAGTTGAGATACATTCTGATTGCAGTGTGCATCTTTTCATGGTGGGTGGAAGCATATCCGACTAGAAGATGTGATAGCCTCACAGTAGCCAAGTTATTGCTAAGGGAGCTTTTCCCTCGGTTCGGGTTTCCAACTACATTAGAGTCGGATAGAGGAACTCACTTTCATAGTGAGATCATGAAGCTGTTGTTCACTGCCTTGAATGCCGACCAGAGACTGCACTGGAGCTACAGGCCAGAGGCACCATGAATGGTGGAACAAATAAATAGGACTCTAAAGATGAGAATAGCAAAGGTGTGCTCTTCAACGTCTCTGAACTGGCCTGATGCATTGCCTTTGGTGTTGATGAGTTTGCGCAGCATTCCAGACAAGACGACTGGGTTATCGCACCATGAAATCCTCATGGGGAGGGCGATGTGGTCGCCGGCAGTGCCATCCACAACATTAATTAACATCACAGATGATTTGGTTCTTGGCTACTGCAAAGGATTGGCTGATGTGGCTCATTCTGTGTCTCACCAGGTTGAAGCTGCGACTGCACCGTTCTCAAAAGACATCTGCCATGACCTGGGCCCGGAGGATTGGGTCCTGGTCCGTAAACATGTGAGAAAAAACTGTCTCGATGCACGTTGGCAAGGTCCCTACCAGGTGGTTTTGGTGACTAACACTGCAGTGAAGTGTGGATGTTGCCGAACTGGGTACACACCTCCAACACCCACAGAGTTTCAGGACCGTTGGAAGAAACAGCTCCTCTCCCTGAAGTGACTCCAGCCATGGTTGCAAGACCACCGGAGAGGGCAAGCCAAGCTGTGGAGGTTCCTGAAGAGGCTGGATACCCACCAGGTCTAGCTGAGGGGGTCACACTACACAAGGCCCAGGTAAAGACTCTGAGGGAGATGGTAATGTTGCGACTGGTATAGAGTCTGACTCAGCTGAAGAGACTGGTGTGGAAAGTGGTGGGGTGCTGCAAAATCATCAGAATACGATCAAAGGGAGACAGAACAAGCTCAGGGGAGCCTGAGAAGATCAAGGAGAGCAAGAGTATCGTGCCAAAGATACGCCCCTCTGGAGTGGACTTACCTTACTAAAAATGCCGGGGAGCGAGAGGTCCGGGATGTCAGGGATGATAATTGAGATTGAACTGCTAGTCCCTGGAGTAGAGGCTAATGGAGTTCTGACATTTACTGTACCATATCCACGAGACTGAGTGGCTTACGGAGCTTGATTTTGGAAGATCTCACATTTCCAACTTTTGGAAATCAGCCATCAGCTCAGGAGATTGCAGCTTTTCGCATTGAACTTTTGCAGCGTGTCATTGAAGAAGTTGGCTCTGACCTCATAAGGGATGCAAATTGAACTTTGAACTGTAAATAGAAATCCTTTTGCTTAAGAAGATAACCTAGGCCTGAGTGGAAGAAGGATAAAAATAGGGACTTTTCCGTACAAGAAGAAAGGAGGCTAGGGAAGTCTTCCAAGCTGTGTAAATACAGTGCCATGAACTGAAAACTGTTTCCACGATTTCAAGAAAATTGTTTATAAACTTTATTGTGCAACAGTGAGAGGCAGAGAAAGAGACTTTGCATTGATCCTCTTGCAGCCACAATCCGAACTCAGTTGAAAATGGAGTGTGGAAATTCGAATCTTAGGCACAAATGTATAATAGATACACATATTGAAGGAGTGATCATAGTAATAGCTGTAGTCATTGGTATGTCCATTATAAGTTCACACGAAGCTGAAGATAAGGGAGTTGGAATACATGGGACATCCACACCTACCACTTCTTGCACAAAAGGGGCTACATTAGGAGCTGACAATGCTTTGATAGAACAGACTAGTCGCTTTTTGCATGTAGATTTGTCCAAGGGTGAATATACGTTGAATGCTTATGCAAAACTATTGTATGAGTATGTAAATACAATGGATGTGAGAGATTGCTACGTGTGTATACAGATGCCTCCATCAGTTGAGGAGGGCATCAGGTATCATCACCTGCCCTTGACGCATAGCATTAGCTGTAGTTTGCTTCTTACCATGTTTTATGGAAAGGGTCATTACGAGTACTATTTCTCGAATTATGATTTGGTGCTTTCAGAAATTCCAGTCTACAAGCACCTGAACAAATATGGCTATTACAAGCAAGAAGAGAGAATGGGAAAGAATTTTGTACCTACTGTTACGTTAGATACAGCTTATGCACATAGACATAATTTAACATGTACGCTAACTGAGATAGGAAAAAAGTTTGTTGATCAAGTAGAAGATAGACATAGGGGGATTAACAGTTAACCTTGACAGTAGGGAGGAGGTTTTCAACGGGACCAAGGAAGAGTTGGCTCACAAGGCTAAAGGAAGTTATGCTCCGATAGCTCTGGATTGGGAACAGCGAGGTAAGCTTTGCATTCAACAAGTACAGACGTATTATGATACCATCTTTGTAGGACAAAGTGCATGCGAACAAACATTTCTGATTGATGCCTCTTCAAAGAAGTTTTTGCAGGATGCAGTACAAGTGGTACCAAATGTGTATTTTGTGTGTGGGAAAAATGCGTATGTCCAATTGCATAATAATTGGGTTGGTACATGTTATGTGGCTGTTGTGTTTCCTAAGATATACCATGTAGACGAATTGAAGAGTTTGGAAGGGAAGTCACTGCACAGAGAGCAATGTGGTACCAGGGCAGGAGAGATTGTAGGAGATGTGTTTGGAGCAATGATACCTAGTTTGGGAGTGGTCTTAAATGATGTCAAGATTAGAAGGTTGTCAACTATAGTAGATAAGTTGTCAGTCAATACAGCTCAGTCATTGTTACTCGTAGATGGAGAGACGGTCTCGATAAGAGCTATGGTGATGCAAAACCGTCTTGCTTTGGACGTGTTATTAGCAAAAGTGGGCGACGTCTATAAAATGCTGAGGGTTCAACAGTGCTGTACTAATATCCCAGACCATAGTAAGGACCTGAGGAAGTATATAAGTAGCATCACTGAGATACATGACTTGGCAATTGAGGGAATTTAGGCTAAAGTTGGAAAAGGTTTTGGAAAAGTCAAAGTTGGTTTGCAAATCTTAGGCAAGGAATCATTGGCTATATCTTGAAATTAATAGTAGTGATTTGTGTCATCTTGATGTTGGAAACAGTGAAGGCCTATAAGTGGCATCAGTCTAGACAAGCTGAAAATTCTCTTAGAGAAAGAAGAATGAAAAGAATGCAGGACAGTCACTATGAGAATCTTAAGCGCTTAGAGAGGTTTCGACAGGGAAGTCTGGTTACAACGTCTGTTTGTCGGTTCTTTCTACAGGGAGTTGTAATGTGGGTGTGATGATACTTGTCATCAGGGGGGACTGATGTAGGCCAAATTTTGCTCTTTCATTTGTAGGGGGCATCATAATCATGGGTAGTCTGCGCCCACATATATTCCTTTGTCGTATTAACATATGGTATTAGAACTTGAACTGTAATAACGTGAAAGGTGACATTTTAGGGATATTTTCAATGTAAACGTGAAGAAAATTAACGTTGCAACTAGGTGTGTTTAGTTGAAACATTAACGTGTAGAATTTGTATTTGCTGCTGAAAATTATTTACGTTTTTGATGTACTTATGTAACGTGTTAATTTAGAAATGCCTAGTAGAAGTGTTCACTTTATGTGTAAGTTTGTGAGGCCTTTGTGCCATTCCTTATGTTGGCCGATTTCTGTAGGCCTGAAATTAATTTTTCCTGGAAGCTCTTGCATTAGTTTTAACAGTGAATTTCATGTGCATGCTGGATTTGTTCTTTCTCACGTTTCAGTTGCAGGTGGAGAATTCATCCTTGTTACTAAAATAATGTCTTTGTTTTAGGAGTTAGGCTTAGGGAGAAGAGAATACATTGAGCGTTGATACTGATAATGGAGAACTGTTTTTCTTGCTCACCAGAGCAGGCCTGGGAATCAAGGTCATCTCGCCAAGGCTTGGGAGCATCGCTGCCTAATAGAAAATCACCTACAAGAAGGTGGCTTGACTGGATGGGGTGATGCTGCAATGCATCTTGGTATACTACCTGTGGTATTGATGTATCGAAGTTAGGGAGAGTGTCCGGGGACTTCTGCCTTGCCTTGAGAGAGAGAGAGAGCAACTTAGGTCAAGTAGCATAAAGCTACAGAGCCTGTTCTATCTGATGTGAAGAGACTTCTTAGGAAGGCTTCACATGCTGACACCTTAATGGATCTTGCCTTGGGGAATGCTATGTAGGGATGTCACGCTAGTTGTAGTGTAGGGACAGATTAATGCTTTATACCCACAAACTTCCAATAAAAGGGAATCTCAACATCGGCGCCATCATTTTCTGTATTCTGGTACTCAAACTGATTATCCTGTGCATGCTGCACTGCCTTAACTTCATCCGTAGATTTGGCTTTGTATTAGTTCCAATGTACTTCTACACCCTCACCTTGAGGTGCTTGTACTTCCAGCTGCTTTTGGCTTTGTAATAAATGAAGTAAACTTAACTGGGAGTCTGTGATTCTTAGGAGTCATGGTAAATTGGAACTTCAATGTTTAATTGGCTAACGATTTCTCTACCCTCCATGCTTTTGTGCTGACAGAAAGTACCATCAGCCTGTGGTTCCAGAGCAGGTTTAGAACATGGAACCTGGCTCCTGTGTGTGTGTGTGTGTGTGTGTATATATATTCACTGAAAAAACCATAGGTTTTAGGGACAGTTATAGTTAGTTGGACATTTCACTCGTACAAAACCATAGAAATTCCCCGTTATAGTTAGTTCAGCTAACTATAACTCGCGCCCCGCAATGCACTGCTGATGACGTCACATATTACATCACTCATGACATGGTCAGTGACATCACTGATGACATCACTGATGACATCTCAAATGAAATCACTGATGACATCATCCAGTGACTGTGTGTTTCTGTAAAGTTTAAATATGTTTAATATATATAGGGAAAGGCGTATTGAAGAATGAGTGGGTGTTTAAGTGTCTGAATGGATGATTTAGTACGTGCGTGACTGACTCTACAAGTGAGTGATTAAACGTATCTTACTGAATGCATGGGTTAGTGACTAAACTGTGTGAATGTCTGTATCCGTCTGTTTGTTGGTGTGTAAGTGGATGCATGGATTTGCGAATAGCTACATGAGTGTCTATATGGGTTATTGATTGGTTCTCTGAGTATCTGTATGGCTGCCTGAGTGTTTGTGTGGGTGGGGTGTGTGTGACTCTGTACATAGATGTGTGAGTGGGTGATTCACTGGGTGCATGATTTCAAGAGTGCATCTGTGATGGACTGCTTGGGTGGGTGAGTGTGTGTATGGGTGTGTTAGTGAGTGAATGTATATCTCAGTGGTACATGTGCGAGTAACTACATATGTAAAAGGCAGTATATATGTGTGTTAGAGTATTTAAATGTCTATAAGTGAGAGTGTGTGATTGTGAGAGTGGCTGTATGGATGCGTGTGTGCTTGTATCAGTTATTGTATAAGAGCGTAAGAATGTGCTAGTATTTGTATGAGTAAGTGAGCTGGTGTGTGTATAACTGTATAGGTGAGTAAATGGGTGTGTGATTAATTTTTGCATGACTGACTAGGTGTGTGAGTACCTCTATGGATGAGTGGCGGTGTGTGAGTGTTTATATAGGTGTATGAGTGCATATGATAGTCCTGTACTGAGTGACTGTAAGTATGAGTGACTGTACGGGTGAGTGAGTAGATGTGTGTGTGTGTGTAGACCTAAGAATCAGTGAGTGGGTATGTAGTTATTGGTATTGGAGTGTGTATGGTTTTGAGAATGGCAGTCTGTAATTTAGAGTGGGTGTATCAAAAGCTATATTAGGGTGTGAGAAGATGCATGAAATTATCACATGGATGATGTCATCAGTGATGTCATTTGAGATGTCATCAGTGATGTCATCAGTGATGTCACTGACCATGTCATGAGTGATGTAATATGTGACGTCATCAGCAGTGCATTGCGGGGCGCGAGTTATAGTTAGCTGAACTAACTATAACGGGGGAATTTCTATGGTTTTGTACGAGTGAAATGTCCAACTAACTATAACTGTCCCTAAAACCTATGGTTTTTTCAGTGAATTTCAAAGGTTTTTTAAATGCTAATTTCTAACTATAACGTGCCTGAAACCTATGATTTTTAAGTGAATTTCAAAGGTTTTTAAATTCTAGTTTCTAACTATGCCTACAGAGGTAGGACATGTGAAGAAAGAAGAAAAAACGCGCAGAAAGAAGCAAAAGAAATGCAGAAAGAAGCAACAGAAGTCCACAAAGACGAAGAAAAGTGCAGGAAGAAGCAAAAGATGTGCAGAAAGAACCAACAGAGGAGCAGAAACAGGCCATGTTGCAAAATCATCCTGTGCCCACAACATTTTCAGACGGGTACTGGTGGTAACTGACTCTGACTAACCAGAGTCAGTGCTATGCTAAAAGACACTTAGAATACAGTGAAAACACCTACATACACTAGGGAACACTATGCGTTGGGGTACCCCTGTGATTAGCATGACCTCCTCTGTAAGTCCCTAGTACATAATAGGGCAGGGGGATTAAAACTACCTCTTAAAACGCGTGTGCAAACGCGCCCCGTGGCGCGTTTTAAGTTGCGGGATTAAGTCCCCTTGAATCCTGAGGGTCCCTGGGGCCCAACTAGCCCCCAGGTACCTACAGTTAGGACCACAGAGCTGAGTTGCAGAGAGGCGTTCCGAGGCCATGCACCTTTTTCACCTCTCTGCAACGCAACTCTGTTGTGCTTACTGAAGGTACCTGGTGGGCTAGTGGGCCCCCAGGGTCCCTCAGGATTCAAGGGGGCGTGTTTGCGCACATGTCACCTGAGGCCCGCCCCCTCCCTTCACCACTGTGCAAACGCGCCCCGTGGCGCGTTTTAAGTTGGGGGATTAGGTCACCTTGAATCCTGAGGGTCCCTGGGGCCCAACTAGCCCACCAAGTACTTCCAGTAAGCACCACAGGCCTGCGTTGCAACGCCTGTAACAAATTGTGTAGTTGTGTTTAGGTAGTGAAGGGGGTCGTGCTGGGGGTAGTGTTTAGGGTAGTGCAGTGGTGTTTGTGTAGTGTAGGGGGTCATGCTGGGGGTAGATTTAGGGTAGTGCAGTGGTGTTTGGATAGTGTAGGGAGTCGTGCTGGGGGAGTGTTTTAGGGTTTAGGGTATTACAGTGGTGTTTGTGTAGTGTAGGGGGTTGTGCTGGGGGTAGTGTTTTAGGGTTTAGGGTAGTGCAGTGGTGTTTGGGTAGTGTAGGGGGTCGTGCTGGGGGTAGTGGTTTAGGGTTTAGGGTAGTGCAGTGGTGTTTGGGTAGTGTAGGGGGTACTGCTGGGGGTAGTGTTTTAGGGTTTAGGGTAGTGCAATGGTGTTTGGGTAGTGTAGGGGGTACTGCTGGGGGTAGTGTTTTAGGGTTTAGGGTAGTGCAGTGGTATTTGGGTAGTGTAGGGGTTCGTGCTGGGGGTATTGTTTTAGGGATTAGGGTAGTGCAGTGGTGTTTGTGTAGTGTAGGGGGTAGTGTTTTAGGGTTTAGGGTAGTGCAGTGGTGTTTGTGTAGTGTAGGGGGTCGTGCTGGGGGTAGTGTTTTAGGGTTTAGGGTAGTGCAGTGGTCTTTGTGTAGTGTAGGAGGTCGTGTTTTAGGGTTTAGGGTAGTGCAGTGGTGTTCGGGCAGTGTAGGGGGTCATGCTGGGGGTGGTGTTTCAGGGTTTAGGGCAGTGCAGTGGTGTTCGGGCAGTGTAGGGGGTCTTGCTGGGGGTGGTGTTTCAGTGTTTAGGGCAGTGCAGTGGTGTTTGGGTCGTGCTGGGGGAGTGTTTTAGGGCAGTGCAGTGGTGTTTGGGTAGTGTAGGGGGTCATGCTGGGGGAGTGTTTTAGGGTTTAGGGCAGTGCAGTGGTGTTCGGGCAGTGTAGGGGGTCATGCTGGGGGAGTGTTTTAGGGTTTAGGGCAGTGCAGTGGTGTTCGGGTAGTGTAGGGGGTCGTGCTGGGGGAGTGTTTGAGGGTTTAGGGAAGTGCAGTTGTGTTCGGGTAGTGTAGGGGGTCGTGCTGGGGGAGTATTTTAGGGTAGTGCAGTGGTGTTCGGGTAGTGTAGGGGGTCGTGCTGGGGGTTGTGTTTCAGGGTTTAGGGCAGTGCAGTGGTGTTCGGGCAGTGTAGGGGGTCGTGCTGGGGCTGGTGTTTCAGGGTTTAGGGCAGTGCAGTGGTGTTCGGGCAGTGTAGGGGGTCATGCACGGGGTGGTGTTTCAGGGTTTAGGGCAGTGCAGTGGTGTTCGGGCAGTGTAGGGGGTCGTGCTGGGGCTGGTGTTTCATTGTTTAGGGCAGTGCAGTGGTGTTCGGGCAGTGTAGGGGGTCTTGCTGGGGGTGGTGTTTCAGGGTTTAGGGCAGTGGTGTTCGGGCAGTGTAGGGGGTCTTGCTGGGGGTGATGTTTCAGGGTTTAGGGCAGTGCAGTGGTGTTCGGGCAGTGTAGGGGGTCTTGCTGGGGGTAGTTTTTCAGGGTTTAGGGCAGTGCAGTGGTGTTCGTGCAGTGTAGGGGGTCGTGCTGGGGATGGTGTTTCATGGTTTAGGGCAGTGCAGTAGTGTTCAGGCAGTGTAGGGGTCGTGCTGGGGCTGGTGTTTCAGGGTTTAGGGCAGTGCAGGCAGTGGTGTTCGGGCAGTGTAGGGGGCCGTGCTGGGGCTGGTGTTTCAGGGTTTAGGGCAGTGCAGTGGTGTTCGGGCAGTGTAGGGGGTCTTGCTGGGGGCAGTGTTTCAGGGTTTAGGGCAGAGCAATGGTGTTCAGGCAGTGTAGGGGGTTGTGTTGGAGGTGGTGTTTCAGGCTTTAGGGCAGTGCAGTGGTATTCGGGCAGTGTAGGGGGTCTTGCTGGGGGTGGTGTTTCAGGGTTTAGGGCAGTGGTGTTCAGGCAGTGTAGGGGGGTCGCGCTGGGGGTGGTGTTTCAGGGTTTAGGGCAGTGGTGTTCGGGCAGTGTAGGGGGTCGTGCTGGGGGTGGTGTTTCAGGGTTTAGGGCAGTGCAGTGGTGTTTGGGCAGTGTAGGGGGTCGTGCTGGAGGTGGTGTTTCTGGGTTTAGGGCAGTGTAGTGGTGTTCGGGCAGTGTAGGGGGTCGTGCAGGGGGTGGTGAGTCAGGGTTTAGGGCAGTGCAGTGGTGTTCGGGCAGTGTAGGGGGTCATGCTGGGGGTAGAGTTTTAGGGTTTAGGGCAGTGCAGTGGTGTTCGGGCAGTATAGGGGGTCGTGCAGGGGGTGGTGTTTCAGGGTTTAGGGCAGTGCAGTGGTGTTCGGGCAGTGTAGGGGTCGTGCTGGGGTTGGTGTTTCAGGGTTTAGGGCAGTGCAGTGGTGTTCGGGCAGTGTAGGGTGTCGTGCTGGGGGTGGTGTTTCAGGGTTTTGGGCAGTGCAGTGGTGTTCGGGCAGTGTAGGTGGTCTTGCTGGGGCTGGTGTTTCCAGGTTTAGTGCAGTGGTGTTCGGGCAGTGTAGGGGGTCTTGCTGGGGGTGGTGTTTCAGTGTTTAGGGCAGTGCAATGGTGTTCGCGCAGTGTAGGGGGTCTTGCTGGGGCTGATGTTTCAGCGTTTAGGGCAGCGCAGTGGTGTTCGCGCAGTGTAGGGGGTCTTGCTGGGGGTGGTGTTTCAGGGTTTAGGGCAGTGCAGTGGTGTTCGGGCAGTGTAGGGGGTCTTGCTGGGGCTGGTGTTTCAGGGTTTAGGGCAGTGCAGTGGTGTTCGGGCAGTGTAGGGGGTCTTGCTGGGGCTGGTGTTTCAGGGTTTAGGGTAGTGCAGTGGTGTTCGGGCAGTGTAGGGGGTCGTGCTGGGGCTGGTGTTTGAGGGTTTAGGGCAGTGCAGTGTTGTTCGGGCAGTGTAGGGGGTCGTGCTGGGGCTGGTGTTTCAGGGTTTAGGGCAGTGCAGTGGTTTTCAGGCAGTGTAGGCGGTCGTGCTGGGGGTGGTGTTTCAGGGTTTAGGGCAGTGCAGTGGTGTTCGGGCAGTGTAGGGGGTCGTGCTGGGGGTGGTGTTTCAGGGTTTAGGGCAGTGCAGTGGTGTTCGGGCAGTGTAGGGGGTAGTGCTGGGGCTGGTGTTTCAGGGTTTTGGGCAGAGCAGTGGTGTTCGGGCAGTGTCGGGGGTCGTGCTGGGGGTGGTGTTTTAGGGTTTAGGGCACTGCAGTGTTGTTCGGGCAGTGTAGGGGGTCTTGCTGGGGGTGGTGTTTCAGGGTTTAGGGCAGTGCAGTAGTGTTCGTGCAGTGTAGGGGGTCATGCTGGGGGCGGTGTTTCAGGGTTTAGGGCAGTGCAGTAGTGTTCGGGCAGTGTAGGGGGTCGTGCAGGGGGTGGTGTTTCAGGGTTTAGGGCAGTGCAATGGTGTTTGGGCAGTGTAGGGGGTCGTGCTGGGGGTGGTGTTTCAGGGTTTAGGGCAGTGCAGTGGTGTTCGGGCAGTGTAGGGGGTCTTGCTGGGGGTGGTGTTTCAGGGTTTAGGGCAGTGGTGTTCGGGCAGTGTAGGGGGTCTTGCTGGGGGTGATGTTTCAGGGTTTAGGGCAGTGCAGTGGTGTTTGGGCAGTGTAGGGGTCTTGCTGGGGGTAGTGTTTCAGGGTTTAGGACAGTGCAGGGGTGTTCGTGCAGTGTAGGGTGTCGTGCTGGGGATGGTGTTTCAGGGTTTAGGCCAGTGCAGTAGTGTTCGGGCAGAGTAGGGGGTCGTGCAGGGGGAATGGTGTTTCAGGGTTTAGGGCAGTGCAGTGGTGTTCGGGCAGTGTAGTGGGTCATGCAGGGGGTGGTGTTTCAGGGTTTAGGGCAGTGCAGTGGTGTTCGGGCAATGTAGGGGGTCGTGCTGGGGCTGGTGTTTCAGGGTTTAGGGCAGTGCAGTGGTGCTCAGGCAGTGTAGGGGGTCGTGCTGGGGCTAGTGTTTCACGGTTTAGGGCAGTGCAGTGGTATTCGGGCAGTGTAGGGGGTCATGCTGGGGCTGGTGTTTCAGGGTTTAGGGCAGTGCAGTGGTGTTCGTGCAGTGTAGGTGGTCGTGCTGGGGCTGGTGTTTCAGGGTTTAGGGCAGTGCAGTGGTGTTCGGGCAGTGTAGGGGGTCATGCTGGGGCTGGTGTTTCAGGGTTTAGGGCAGTGCAGTGGTGCTCAGGCAGTGTAGGGGGTCATGCTGGGGGTAGTTTTTCAGGGTTTAGGGCAGTGCAGTGGTGTTCGTGCAGTGTAGGGGGTCGTGCTGGGGATGGTGTTTCATGGTTTAGGGCAGTGCAGTAGTGTTCAGGCAGTGTAGGGGGTCGTGCTGGGGCTGGTGTTTCAGGGTTTAGGGCAGTGCAGGCAGTGGTGCTCGGGCAGTGTAGGGGGTCGTGCTGGGGCTGGTGTTTCAGGGTTTAGGGCAGTGCAGTGGTGTTCGGGCAGTGTAGGGGGTCTTGCTGGGGGCAGTGTTTCAGGGTTTAGGGCAGAGCAATGGTGTTCAGGCAGTGTAGGGGGTTGTGTTGGAGGTGGTGTTTCAGGCTTTAGGGCAGTGCAGTGGTATTCGGGCAGTGTAGGGGGTCTTGCTGGGGGTGGTGTTTCAGGGTTTAGGGCAGTGGTGTTCAGGCAGTGTAGGGGGGTCGCGCTGGGTGTGGTGTTTCAGGGTTTAGGGCAGTGCAATGGTGTTCGGGCAGTGTAGGGGGTCGTGCAGGGGCTGGTGTTTCAGGGTTTAGGGCAGTGCAGTGGTGTTCGGGCAGTGTAGGGGGTCGTGCTGGAGGTGGTGTTTCTGGGTTTAGGGCAGTGTAGTGGTGTTCGGGCAGTGTAGGGGGTCGTGCAGGGGGTGGTGAGTCGGGGTTTAGGGCAGTGCAGTGGTGTTCGGGCAGTGTAGGGGGTCATGCTGGGGGTAGAGTTTTAGGGTTTAGGGCAGTGCAGTGGTGTTCGGGCAGTATAGGGGGTCATGCAGGGGGTGGTGTTTCAGGGTTTAGGGCAGTGCAGTGGTGTTCGGGCAGTGTTGGGGTCGTGCTGGGGTTGGTGTTTCAGGGTTTAGGGCAGTGCAGTGGTGTTCGGGCAGTGTAGGGTGTCGTGCTGGGGGTGGTGTTTCAGGGTTTTGGGCAGTGCAGTGGTGTTCGGGCAGTGTAGGTGGTCTTGCTGGGGCTGGTGTTTCCGGGTTTAGTGCAGTGGTGTTCGGGCAGTGTAGGGGGTCTTGCTGGGGGTGGTGTTTCAGTTTTTAGGGCAGTGCAATGGTGTTCGCGCAGTGTAGGGGGTCTTGCTGGGGCTGATGTTTCAGCGTTTAGGGCAGCGCAGTGGTGTTCGGGCAGTGTAGGGGGTCTTGCTGGGGGTGGTGTTTCAGGGTTTAGGGCAGTGCAGTGGTGTTCGGGCAGTGTAGGGGGTCTTGCTGGGGCTGGTGTTTCAGGGTTTAGGGCAGTGCAGTGGTGTTCGGGCAGTGTAGGGGGTCTTGCTGGGGCTGGTGTTTCAGGGTTTAGGGTAGTGCAGTGGTGTTCGGGCAGTGTAGGGGGTCGTGCTGGGGCTGGTGTTTGAGGGTTTAGGGCAGTGCAGTGTTGTTCGGGCAGTGTAGGGGGTCGTGCTGGGGCTGGTGTTTCAGGGTTTAGGGCAGTGCAGTGGTTTTCAGGCAGTGTAGGCGGTCGTGCTGGGGGTGGTGTTTCAGGGTTTAGGGCAGTGCAGTGGTGTTCGGGCAGTGTAGGCGGTCGTGCTGGGGGTGGTGTTTCAGGGTTTAGGGCAGTGCAGTGGTGTTCGGGCAGTGTAGGGGGTAGTGCTGGGGCTGGTGTTTCAGGGTTTTGGGCAGAGCAGTGGTGTTCGGGCAGTGTAGGGGGTCTTGCTGGGGGTGGTGTTTCAGGGTTTAGGGCAGTGGTGTTCGGGCAGTGTAGGGGGTCTTGCTGGGGGTGATGTTTCAGGGTTTAGGGCAGTGCAGTGGTGTTCGGGCAGTGTAGGGGGTCTTGCTGGGGGTAGTGTTTCAGGGTTTAGGGCAGTGCAGTAGTGTTCGTGCAGTGTAGGGGGTCATGCTGGGGGCGGTGTTTCAGGGTTTAGGGCAGTGCAGTAGTGTTCGGGCAGTGTAGGGGGTCGTGCAGGGGGTGGTGTTTCAGGGTTTAGGGCAGTGCAATGGTGTTCGGGCAGTGTAGGGGGTCGTGCTGGGGGTGGTGTTTCAGGGTTTAGGGCAGTGCAGTGGTGTTCGGGCAGTGTAGGGGGTCTTGCTGGGGGTGGTGTTTCAGGGTTTAGGGCAGTGGTGTTCGGGCAGTGTAGGGGGTCTTGCTGGGGGTGATGTTTCAGGGTTTAGGGCAGTGCAGTGGTGTTCGGGCAGTGTAGGGGTCTTGCTGGGGGTAGTGTTTCAGGGTTTAGGGCAGTGCAGGGGTGTTCGTGCAGTGTAGGGGGTCGTGCTGGGGATGGTGTTTCAGGGTTTAGGCCAGTGCAGTAGTGTTCGGGCAGAGTAGGGGGTCGTGCAGGGGGAATGGTGTTTCAGGGTTTAGGGCAGTGCAGTGGTGTTCGGGCAGTGTAGTGGGTCATGCAGGGGGTGGTGTTTCAGGGTTTAGGGCAGTGCAGTGGTGTTCGGGCAATGTAGGGGGTCATGCTGGGGCTGGTGTTTCAGGGTTTAGGGCAGTGCAGTGGTGCTCAGGCAGTGTAGGGGGTCGTGCTGGGGCTAGTGTTTCACGGTTTAGGGCAGTGCAGTTGTGTTCGGGCAGTGTAGGGGGTCATGCTGGGGCTGGTGTTTCAGGGTTTAGGGCAGTGCAGTGGTGTTCGTGCAGTGTAGGTGGTCGTGCTGGGGCTGGTGTTTCAGGGTTTAGGGCAGTGCAGTGGTGTTCGGGCAGTGTAGGGGGTCATGCTGGGGCTGGTGTTTCAGGGTTTAGGGCAGTGCAGTGGTGCTCAGGCAGTGTAGGGGGTCATGCTGGGGGTGGTGTTTATGGGTATAGAGTAGTGCAGTGGTGTTCGGGCAGTGTAGGGGGTCGTGCTGGGGCTGGTGTTTCAGGTTTTAGGGCAGTGCAGTGGTGTTCGGGCAGTGTAGGGGGTCGTGCTGGGGCTGGTGTTTTAGGGTTTAGGGCAGTGCAGTGGTGTTCGGGCAGTGTAGGGGGTCTTGCTGGGGGTAGTTTTTCAGGGGTTAGGGAGTGCAGTGGTGTTCGTGCAGTGTAGGGGGTTGTGCTGGGGATGGTGTTTCATGGTTTAGGGCAGTGCAGTAGTGTTCAGGCAGTGTAGGGGGTCGTGCTGGGGCTGGTGTTTCAGTGTTTTGGGCAGAGCAGTGGTGTTCGGGCAGTGTAGGGGGTCGTGCTGGGGGTGGTGTTTCAGGGTTTAGGGCAGTGCAGTGGTGTTCGAGCAGTGTAGGGGGTTGTGCTGGGGGTGGTGTTTCTGGGTTTAGGGTAGTGCAGTGGTGTTCGGGCAGTGTAGGGGTTCGTGCTGGGGCTGGTGTTTCAGGTTTTAGGGCAGTGCAGTGGTGTTCGGGCAGTGTAGGGGGTCATGCTGGGGCTGGTGTTTCAGTGTTTTGGGCAGAGCAGTGGTGTTCGGGCAGTGTAGGGGGTCGTGCTGGGGGTGGTGTTTCAGGGTTTAGGGCAGTGCAGTGGTGTTCGAGCAGTGTAGGGGGTTGTGCTGGGGGTGGTGTTTCAGGGTTTAGGGCAGTGGTGTTCGGGCAGTGTAGGGGGTCTTGCTGGGGGTGATGTTTCAGGATTTAGGGCAGTGCAGTGGTGTTCGGGCAGTGTAGGGGGTCTTGCTGGGGGCAGTGTTTCAGGGTTTAGGGCAGAGCAATGGTGTTCAGGCAGTGTAGGGGGTTGTGTTGGAGGTGGTGTTTCAGGCTTTAGGGCAGTGCAGTGGTATTCGGGCAGTGTAGGGGGTCTTTCTGGGGGTGGTGTTTCAGGGTTTAGGGCAGTGGTGTTCAGGCAGTGTAGGGGTCGTGCTGGGGGTGGTGTTTCAGGGTTTAGGGCAGTGCAGTGGTGTTCGGGCAGTGTAGGGGGTCGTGCAGGGGCTGGTGTTTCAGGGTTTAGGGCAGTGCAGTGGTGTTCGGGCAGTGTAGGGGGTCGTGCTGGGGGTGGTGTTTCAGGTTTTAATGCAGTGGTGTTTGGGCAGTGTAGGGGGTCGTGCTGGGGGTGGTGTTTCTGGGTTTAGGGCAGTGTAGTGGTGTTCGGGCAGTGTAGGGGGTCATGCAGGGGGTGGTGAGTCAGGGTTTAGGGCAGTGCATTGGTGTTCGGGCAGTGTAGGGGGTCATGCTGGGGGTAGAGTTTTAGGGTTTAGGGCAGTGCAGTGGTGTTCGGGCAGTGTAGGGGGTCGTGCAGGGGGTGGTGTTTCAGGGTTTTGGGCAGAGCAGTGGTGTTCGGGCAGTGTCGGGGGTCGTGTTTTAGGGTTTAGGGCAGTGCAGTGGTGTTCGGGCAGTGTAGGGGGTAGTGCTGGGGCTGGTGTTTCAGGGTTTTGGGCAGAGCAGTGGTGTTCTGGCAGTGTCGGGGGTCGTGCTGGGGGTGGTGTTTTAGGGTTTAGGGCACTGCAGTGTTGTTCGGGCAGTGTAGGGGGTCTTGCTGGGGGGTGGTGTTTCAGGGTTTAGGGCAGTGGTGTTCGGGCAGTGTAGGGGGTCTTGCTGGGGGTGATGTTTCAGGGTTTAGGGCAGTGCAGTGGTGTTCGGGCAGTGTAGGGGGTCTTGCTGGGGGTAGTGTTTCAGGGTTTAGGGCAGTGCAGTAGTGTTCGTGCAGTGTAGGGGGTCATGCTGGGGGTAGTGTTTCAGGGTTTAGGGCAGTGCAGTAGTGTTCGGGCAGTGTAGGGGGTCGTGCAGGGGGTGGTGTTTCAGGGTTTAGGGCAGTGCAATGGTGTTCGGGCAGTGTAGGGGGTCGTGCTGGGGGTGGTGTTTCAGGGTTTAGGGCAGTGCACTGGTGTTCGGGCAGTGTAGGGGGTCTTGCTGGGGGTGGTGTTTCAGGGTTTAGGGCAGTGGTGTTCGGGCAGTGTAGGGGGTCTTGCTGGGTGTGATGTTTCAGGGTTTAGGGCAGTGCAGTGGTGTTCGGGCAGTGTAGGGGGTCTTGCTGGGGGTAGTGTTTCAGGGTTTAGGGCAGTGCAGGGGTGTTCGTGCAGTGTAGGGGGTCGTGCTGGGGATGGTGTTTCAGGGTTTAGGCCAGTGCAGTAGTGTTCGGGCAGAGTAGGGGGTCGTGCAGGGGGAATGGTGTTTCAGGGTTTAGGGCAGTGCAGTGGTGTTCGGGCAGTGTAGTGGGTCATGCAGGGGGTGGTGTTTCAGGGTTTAGGGCAGTGCAGTGGTGTTCGGGCAATGTAGGGGGTCGTGCTGGGGCTGGTGTTTCAGGGTTTAGGGCAGTGCAGTGGTGCTCAGGCAGTGTAGGGGGTCGTGCTGGGGCTGGTGTTTATGGGTATAGGGTAGTGCAGTGGTGTTCGGGCAGTGTAGGGGGTCGTGCTGGGGCTGGTGTTTCAGGGTTTAGGGCAGTGCAGTGGTGTTCGGGCAGTGTAGGGGGTCGTGCTGGGGCTGGTGTTTTAGGGTTTAGGGCAGTGCAGTGGTGTTCGGGCAGTGTAGGGGGTCTTGCTGGGGGTAGTTTTTCAGGGTTTAGGGAGTGCAGTGGTGTTCGTGCAGTGTAGGGGGTCGTGCTGGGGATGGTGTTTCATGGTTTAGTGCAGTAGTGTTCAGGCAGTGTAGGGGTCGTGCTGGGGCTGGTGTTTCAGGGTTTAGGGCAGTGCAGGCAGTGGTGCTCGGGCAGTGTAGGGGGTCGTGCTGGGGGTGGTGTTTCTGGGTTTAGGGTAGTGCAGTGGTGTTCGGGCAGTGTAGGGGTTCGTGCTGGGGCTGGTGTTTCAGGGTTTAGGGCAGTGCAGTGGTGTTCGGGCAGTGTAGGGGGTCATGCTGGGGCTGGTGTTTCAGTGTTTTGGGCAGAGCAGTGGTGTTCGGGCAGTGTAGGGGGTCGTGCTGGGGGTGGTGTTTCAGGGTTTAGGGCAGTGCAGTGGTGTTCGAGCAGTGTAGGGGGTCGTGCTGGGGGTGGTGTTTCAGGGTTTAGGGCAGTGGTGTTCGGGCAGTGTAGGGGGTCTTGCTGGGGGTGATGTTTCAGGGTTTAGTGGAGTGGTGTTCGTGCAGTGTAGGGGGTCGTGCTGGGGATGGTGTTTCAGGGTTTAGGCCAGTGCAGTAGTGTTCGGGCAGAGTAGGGGGTCATGCAGGGGGAATGGTGTTTCAGGGTTTAGGGCAGTGCAGTGGTGTTCGGGCAGTGTAGTGGGTCATGCAGGGGGTGGTGTTTCAGGGTTTAGTGCAGTGGTGTTCGGGCAATGTAGGGGGTTGTGCTGGGGCTGGTGTTTCAGGGTTTAGGGCAGTGCAGTGGTCTTCGGGCAGTGTAGGGGGTCTTGCTGGGGGTGGTGTTTCAGGGTTTAGGGCAGTGCAGTGGTGTTCGGGCAGTGTAGGGTGTCGTGCTGGGGGTGGTGTTTCAGGGTTTAGGGCAGTGCAGTGGTGTTCGGGCAGTGTAGGGTGTCGTGCTGGGGGTGGTGTTTCAGGGTTTAGGGCAGTGCAGTGGTGTTCGGGCAGTGTAGGGGGTTGTGCTGGGGCTGGTGTTTCAGGGTTTAGGGCAGTGCAATGGTGTTCTGGCAGTGTAGGGGGTCGTGCTGGGGCTAGTGTTTCACGGTTTAGGGCAGTGCAGTGGTGTTCGGGCAGTGTAGGGGGTCATGCTGCGGCTGGTGTTTCAGGGTTTAGGGCAGTGCAGTGGTGTTCGTGCAGTGTAGGTGGTCATGCTGGGGCTGGTCTTTCAGGGTTTAGGGCAGTGCAGTGGTGTTCGGGCAGTGTAGGGGGTCATGCTGCGGCTGGTGTTTCAGGGTTTAGGGCAGTGCAGTGGTGCTCAGGCAGTGTAGGGGGTCGTGCTGGGGGTGGTGTTTATGGGTTTAGGGCAGTGCAGTGGTGTTCGGGCAGTGTAGGGGGTCGTGCTGGGGCTGGTGTTTCAGGGTTTAGGGCAGTGCAGTGGTGTTCGGGCAGTGTAGGGGGTCGTGCTGGGGCTTGTGTTTCAGGGTTTTGGGCAGAGCAGTGGTGTTTGGGCAGTGTAGGGGGTCGTGCTGGGGGTGGTGTTTCAGGGTTTAGGGCAGTGCAGTGGTGTTCGGGCAGTGTAGGGGGTCGTGCTGGGGGTTGTGTTTCAGGGTTTAGGGCAGTGGTGTTCGGGCAGTGTAGGGGGTCTTGCTGGGGGTGATGTTTCAGGGTTTAGTGGAGTGGTGTTCGGGCAGTGTAGGGGGTCATGCTGGGGGTGGTGTTTCAGGGTTTAGGGCAGTACAGTGGTGTTCGAACAGTGTAGGGGGTCGTGCAGGGGCTGGTGTTTCAAGGTTTAGGGCAGTGCAGTGGTGTTCGGGCAGTGTAGGGGGTCGTTCTGGGGGTAGTGTTTTAGGGTTTAGGGCAGTGCAGTGGTGTTCGGGCAATGTAGGGGGTTGTGCTGGGGCTGGTGTTTCAGGGTTTAGGGCAGTGCAGTGGTGTTCGGGCATTGTAGGGGGTCGTGCTGGGGCTGGTGTTTCAGGGTTTAGGGCAGTGCAGTGGTGTTCGGGCAGTGTAGGGGGTCTTGCTGGGGGTGGTGTTTCAGGGTTTAGGGCAGTGCAGTGGTGTTCGGGCAGTGTAGGGGGTCGTGCTGGGGCTGGTGTTTCAGGGTTTTGGGCAGAGCAGTGGTGTTCGGGCAGTGTAGGGGGTCATGCTGGGGGTGGTGTTTTAGGGTTTAGGGCACTGCAGTGTTGTTCGGGCAGTGTAGGGGGTCTTGCTGGGGGTGGTGTTTCAGGGTTTAGGGCAGTGGTGTTCGAGCAGTGTAGGGGGTCTTGCTGGGGCTGGTGTTTCAAGGTTTAGGGCAGTGCAGTAGTGTTCGTGCAGTGTAGGGGGTCATGCTGGGGGCGGTGTTTCAGGGTTTAGGGCAGTGCAGTAGTGTTCGGGCAGTGTAGGGGGTCGTGCAGGGGGTGGTGTTTCAGGGTTTAGGGCAGTGCAATGGTGTTCGGGCAGTGTAGGGGGTCGTGCTGGGGGTGGTGTTTCAGGGTTTAGTGTAGTGGTGTTCAGGCAGTGTAGTGGGTCATGCAGTGGGTGGTGTTTCAGGGATTAGGGCAGTGCAGTGGTGTTCGGGCAATGTAGGGGTCGTGCTGGGGCTGGTGTTTCAGGGTTTAGGGCAGTACAGTGGTGTTCGGGCAGTGTAGGGGGTCTTGCTGGGGATGTGTTTCAGGGTTTAGGGCAGTGGTGTTCGGGCAGTGTAGGGGGGTCTTGCTGGGGGTGATGTTTCAGGGTTTAGGGCAGTGCAGTGGTGTTCGGGCAGAGTAGGGGATCGTGCAGGGGGAATGGTGTTTCAGGGTTTAGGGCAGTGCAGTGGTGTTCGGGCAGTGTAGTGGGTCATGCAGGGGGTGGTGTTTCAGGGTTTAGGGCAGTGCAGTGGTGTTCGGGCAATGTAGGGGGTCGTGCTGGGGCTGGTGTTTCAGGGTTTAGGGCAGTGCAGTGGTGTTCGGGCAGTGTAGTGGATCATGCAGGGGGTGGTGTTTCAGGGTTTAGGGCAGTGCAGTGGTGTTCGGGCAATGTAGGGGGTCGTGCTGGGGCTGGTGTTTCAGGGTTTAGGGCAGTGCAGTGGTGTTCGGGCAGTGTAGGGGGTCTTGCTGGGGGTGGTGTTTCAGGGTTTAGGCCAGTGCAGTAGTGTTCGGGCAGTGTAGTGGGTCATGCAGGGGGTGGTGTTTCAGGGTTTAGGGCAGTGCAGTGGTGTTCGGGCAATGTAGGGGGTCGTGCTGGGGCTGGTGTTTCAGGGTTTAGGGCAGTGCAGTGGTGTTCGGGCAGTGTAGGGGGTCTTGCTGGGGTGGTGTTTCAGGGTTTAGGGCAGTGGTGTTCAGGCAGTGTAGGGGGTCTTGCTGGGGGTGATGTTTCAGGTTTTAGGGCAGTACAGTGGTGTTCGGGCAGTGTAGGGTGTCGTGCTGGGGGTGGTGTTTCAGGGTTTAGGGCAGTGCAGTGGCGTTCGGGCAGTGTAGGGGGTCGTGCATGGGGTGGTGTTTCAGGGTTTAGGGCAGTGCAGTGGTGTTCGGGCAGTGTAGGGGGTTGTGCTGGGGCTGGTGTTTCAGGGTTTAGGGCAGTGCAATGGTGTTCTGGCAGTGTAGGGGGTCGTGCTGGGGCTAGTGTTTCACGGTTTAGGGCAGTGCAGTGGTGTTCGGGCAGTGTAGGGGGTCATGCTGGGGCTGGTGTTTCAGGGTTTAGGGCAGTGCAGTGGTGTTCGTGCAGTGTAGGTGGTCATGCTGGGGCTGGTCTTTCAGGGTTTAGGGCAGTGCAGTGGTGTTCGGGCAGTGTAGGGGGTCATGCTGCGGCTGGTGTTTCAGGGTTTAGGGCAGTGCAGTGGTGCTCAGGCAGTGTAGGGGGTCGTGTTTATGGGTTTAGGGTAGTGCAGTGGTGTTCGGGCAGTGTAGGGGGTCGTGCTGGGGCTGGTGTTTCAGGGTTTAGGGCAGTGCAGTGGTGTTCGGGCAGTGTAGGGGGTCGTGCTGGGGCTTGTGTTTCAGGGTTTTGGGCAGAGCAGTGGTGTTCGGGCAGTGTAGGGGGTCGTGCTGGGGGTGGTGTTTCAGGGTTTAGGGCAGTGCAGTGGTGTTCGGGCAGTGTAGGGGGTCGTGCTGGGGGTGGTGTTTCAGGGTTTAGGGCAGTGGTGTTCGGGCAGTGTAGGGGGTCTTGCTGGGGGTGATGTTTCAGGGTTTAGGGCAGTGGAGTGGTGTTCGGGCAGTGTAGGGGGTCGTGCTGGGGGTGGTGTTTCAGGGTTTAGGGCAGTGCAGTGGTGTTCGAACAGTGTAGGGGGTCGTGCAGGGGCTGGTGTTTCAAGGTTTAGGGCAGTGCAGTGGTGTTCGGGCAGTGTAGGGGGTCGTTCTGGGGGTAGTGTTTTAGGGTTTAGGGCACTGCAGTGTTGTTTGGGCAGTGTAGGGGGTCTTGCTGGGGGTGGTGTTTCACGGTTTAGGGCAGTGCAGTGGTGTTCAGGCAGTGTAGGGGGTCTTGCTGGGGGTGGTGTTTCAGGGTTTAGGACAGTGCAGTGGTGTTCAGGCAGTGTAGGGGGTCTTGCTGGGGGTGGTGTTTCAGGGTTTAGGGCAGTGCAGTGGTGTTCGAACAGTGTAGGGGGTCGTGCAGGGGCTGGTGTTTCAAGGTTTAGGGCAGTGCAGTACTGTTCGTGCAGTGTAGGGGGTCATGCTGGGGGCAGTGTTTCAGGGTTTAGGGCAGTGCAGTAGTGTTCGGGCAGTGTAGGGGGTCGTGCAGGGGGTGGTGTTTCAGGGTTTAGGGCAGTGCAATGGTGTTCGGGCAGTGTAGGGGGTCGTGCTGGGGTGGTGTTTCAGGGTTTAGGGCAGTGCAGTGGTGTTCGGGCAGTGTAGTGGGTCATGCAGGGGGTGGTGTTTCAGGGATTAGGGCAGTGCAGTGGTGTTCGGGCAATGTAGGGGGTCATGCTGGGGCTGGTGTTTCAGGGTTTAGGGCAGTGCAGTGGTGTTCGGGCAGTGTAGGGGTCTTGCTGGGGGTGGTGTTTCAGGGTTTAGGGCAGTGGTGTTCGGGCAGTGTAGGGGGTCTTGCTGGGGGTGATGTTTCAGGGTTTAGGGCAGTGCAGTGGTGTTCGGGCAGTGTAGGGGGTCTTGCTGGGGGTAGTGTTTCAGGGTTTAGGGCAGTGCAGGGGTGTTCGTGCAGTGTAGGGGGTCGTGCTGGGGATGGTGTTTCAGGGTTTAGGCCAGTGCAATAGTGTTCGGGCAGAGTAGGGGGTCGTGCAGGGGTAATGGTGTTTCAGGGTTTAGGGCAGTGCAGTGGTGTTAGGGCAGTGTAGTGGGTCATGCAGGGGGTGGTGTTTCAGGGTTTAGGGCAGTGCAGTGGTGTTCGGGCAATGTAGGGGGTCATGCTGGGGCTTGTGTTTCAGTGTTTAGGGCAGTGCAGTGGTGTTCGGGCAGTGTAGGGGGTCTTGCTGGGGGTGGTGTTTCAGGGTTTAGGGCAGTGCAGTGGTGTTCGGGCAGTGTAGGGGGTCGTGCTGGGGCTGGTGTTTCAGGATTTTGGGCAGAGCAGTGGTGTTCGGGCAGTGTAGGGGTTCATGCTGGGGGTGGTGTTTTAGGGTTTAGGGCACTGCAGTGTTGTTCGGGCAGTGTAGGGGGTCTTGCTGGGGGTGGTGTTCCAGGGTTTAGGGCAGTGGTGTTCGGGCAGTGTAGGGGGTCTTGCTGGGGGTGATGTTTCAGGGTTTAGGGCAGTGCAGTGGTGTTCGGGCAGTGTAGTGGGTCTTGCTGGGGCTGGTGTTTCAAGGTTTAGGGCAGTGCAGTAGTGTTCGTGCAGTGTAGGGGGTCATGCTGGGGGCGGTGTTTCAGGGTTTAGGGCAGTACAGTAGTGTTCGGGCAGTGTAGGGGGTCGTGCAGGGGGTGGTGTTTCAGGGTTTAGGGCAGTGCAATGGTGTTTGGGCAGTGTAGGGGGTCGTGCTGGGGGTGGTGTTTCAGGGTTTAGGGCAGTGCAGTGGTGTTCGGGCAGTGTAGTGGGTCATGCAGGGGGTGGTGTTTCAGGGTTTAGGGCAGTGCAGTGGTGTTCGGGCAATGTAGGGGGTCGTGCTGGGGCTGGTGTTTCAGGGTTTAGGGCAGTGCAGTGGTGTTCGGGCAGTGTAGGGGGTCTTGCTGGGGGTGGTGTTTCAGGGTTTAGGGGAGTGGTGTTCGGGCAGTGTAGGGGGTCTTGCTGGGGGTGATGTTTCAGGGTTTAGGGCAGTGCAGTGGTGTTCGGGCAGTGTAGGGGGTCTTGCTGGGGGTAGTGTTTCAGGGTTTAGGGCAGTGCAGGGGTGTTCGTGCAGTGTAGGGGTCGTGCTGGGGATGGTGTTTCAGGGTTTAGGCCAGTGCAGTAGTGTTCGGGCAGAGTAGGGGGTCGTGCAGGGGGAATGGTGTTTCAGGGTTTAGGGCAGTGCAGTGGTGTTCGGGCAGTGTAGTGGGTCATGCAGGGGGTGGTGTTTCAGGGTTTAGGGCAGTGCAGTGGTGTTCGGGCAATGTAGGGGTCGTGCTGGGGCTGGTGTTCCAGGGTTTAGGGCAGTGCAGTGGTGTTCGGGCAGTGTAGGGGGTCTTGCTGGGGGTGGTGTTTCAGGGTTTAGGGCAGTGGTGTTCAGGCAGTGTAGGGGGTCTTGCTGGGGGTGATGCTTCAGGTTTTAGGGCAGTGGTGTTCGGGCAGTGTAGGGTGTCGTGCTGGGGGTGGTGTTTCAGGGTTTAGGGCAGTGCAGTGGTGTTCGGGCAGTGTAGGGGGTCGTGCACGGGGTGGTGTTTCAGGGTTTAGGGCAGTGCAGTGGTGTTCGGGCAGTGTAGGGGGTTGTGCTGGGGCTGTTGTTTCAGGGTTTAGGGCAGTGCAATGGTGTTCTGGCAGTGTAGGGGGTCGTGCTGGGGCTAGTGTTTCACGGTTTAGGGCAGTGCAGTGGTGTTCGGGCAGTGTAGGGGGTCATGCTGGGGCTGGTGTTTCAGGGTTTTGGGCAGTGCAGTGGTGTTCGTGCAGTGTAGGTGGTCATGCTGGGGCTGGTCTTTCAGGGTTTAGGGCAGTGCAGTGGTGTTCGGGCAGTGTAGGGGGTCATGCTGCGGCTGGTGTTTCAGGGTTTAGGGCAGTGCAGTGGTGCTCAGGCAGTGTAGGGGGTCGTGCTGGGGGTGGTGTTTATGGGTTTAGGGTAGTGCAGTGGTGTTCGGGCAGTGTAGGGGGTCGTGCTGGGGCTGGTGTTTCAGGGTTTAGGGCAGTGCAGTGGTGTTCGGGCAGTGTAGGGGGTCGTGCTGGGGCTTGTGTTTCAGGGTTTTGGGCAGAGCAGTGGTGTTCGGGCAGTGTAGGGGGTCGTGCTGGGGGTGGTGTTTCAGGGTTTAGGGCAGTGCAGTGGTGTTCGGGCAGTGTAGGGGGTCGTGCTGGGGGTGGTGTTTCAGGGTTTAGGGCAGTGGTGTTCGGGCAGTGTAGGGGGTCTTGCTGGGGGTGATGTTTCAGGGTTTAGGGCAGTGGAGTGGTGTTCGGGCAGTGTAGGGGGTCGTGCTGGGGGTGGTGTTTCAGGGTTTAGGGCAGTGCAGTGGTGTTCGAACAGTGTAGGGGTCGTGCAGGGGCTGGTGTTTCAAGGTTTAGGGCTGTGCAGTGGTGTTCGAGCAGTGTAGGGGGTCGTTCTGGGGGTAGTGTTTTAGGGTTTAGGGTAGTGCAGTGGTGCTTGTGTAGTGTAGGGGGTCGTGCTGGGGGTGGTGTTTCACGGTTTAGGGCAGTGCAGTGGTGTTCAGGCAGTGTAGGGGGTCTTGCTGGGGGTGGTGTTTCAGGGTTTAGGGCAGTGGTGTTCGGGCAGTGTAGGGGGTCTTGCTGGGGGTGATGTTTCAGGGTTTAGGGCAGTGCAGTGGTGTTCGGGCAGTGTAGGGGGTCTTGCTGGGGGTAGTGTTTCAGGGTTTAGGGCAGTGCAGGGGTGTTCGTGCAGTGTAGGGGGTCGTGCTGGGGATGGTGTTTCAGGATTTAGGGCAGTGCAGTAGTGTTCGGGCAGTGTAGGGGGTCGTGCAGGGGGAATGGTGTTTCAGGGTTTAGGGCAGTGCAGTGGTGTTCGGGCAGTGTAGGGTGTCGTGCTGGGGGTGGTGTTTCAGGGTTTAGGGCAGTGCAGTGGTGTTCGGGCAGTGTAGGGGGTTGTGCTGGGGCTGGTGTTTCAGGGTTTAGGGCAGTGCAATGGTGTTCTGGCAGTGTAGGGGGTCGTGCTGGGGCTAGTGTTTCACGGTTTAGGGCAGTGCAGTGGTGTTCGGGCAGTGTAGGGGGTCATGCTGGGGCTGGTGTTTCAGGGTTTAGGGCAGTGCAGTGGTGTTCGTGCAGTGTAGGGGGTCATGCTGGGGGCGGTGTTTCAGGGTTTAGGGCAGTACAGTAGTGTTCGGGCAGTGTAGGGGGTCATGCTGCGGCTGGTGTTTCAGGGTTTAGGGCAGTGCAGTGGTGCTCAGGCAGTGTAGGGGGTCGTGCTGGGGGTGGTGTTTATGGGTTTAGGGTAGTGCAGTGGTGTTCGGGCAGTGTAGGGGGTCGTGCTGGGGCTGGTGTTTCAGGGTTTAGGGCAGTGCAGTGGTGTTCGGGCAGTGTAGGGGGTCGTGCTGGGGCTTGTGTTTCAGGGTTTTGGGCAGAGCAGTGGTGTTCGGGCAGTGTAGGGGGTCGTGCTGGGGGTGGTGTTGCAGGGTTTAGGGCAGTGCAGTGGTGTTCGGGCAGTGTTGGGGGTCGTGCTGGGGGTGGTGTTTCAGGGTTTAGGGCAGTGGTGTTCGGGCAGTGTAGGGGTCTTGCTGGGGGTGATGTTTCAGGGTTTAGGGCAGTGGAGTGGTGTTCGGGCAGTGTAGGGGGTCGTGCTGGGGGTGGTGTTTCAGGGTTTAGGGCAGTGCAGTGGTGTTCAAACAGTGTAGGGGGTCGTGCAGGGGCTGGTGTTTCAAGGTTTAGGGCTGTGCAGTGGTGTTCGAGCAGTGTAGGGGGTCGTTCTGGGGGTAGTGTTTTAGGGTTTAGGGTAGTGCAGTGGTGCTTGTGTAGTGTAGGGGGTCGTGCTGGGGGTAGTGTTGTAGGGTTTAGGGTAGTGCAGTGGTGTTCGGGCAGTGTAGGGGGTCTTGCTGGGGGTGGTGTTTCAGGGTTTAGGGCAGTGGTGTTCGGGCAGTGTAGGGGGTCTTGCTGGGGGTGATGTTTCAGGGTTTAGGGCAGTGCAGTGGTGTTCGGGCAGTGTAGGGGGTCTTGCTGGGGGTAGTGTTTCAGGGTTTAGGGCAGTGCAGGGGTGTTCGTGCAGTGTAGGGGGTCGTGCTGGGGATGGTGTTTCAGGGTTTAGGGCAGTGCAGTAGTGTTCGGGCAGTGTAGGGGGTCGTGCAGGGGGAATGGTGTTTCAGGGTTTAGGGCAGTGCAGTGGTGTTCGGGCAGTGTAGGGTGTCGTGCTGGGGGTGCTGTTTCAGGGTTTAGGGCAGTGCAGTGGTGTTCGGGCAGTGTAGGGGGTTGTGCTGGGGCTGGTGTTTCAGGGTTTAGGGCAGTGCAATGGTGTTCTGGCAGTGTAGGGGGTCGTGCTGGGGCTAGTGTTTCACGGTTTAGGGCAGTGCAGTGGTGTTCGGGCAGTGTAGGGGGTCATGCTGGGGCTGGTGTTTCAGGGTTTAGGGCAGTGCAGTGGTGTTCGTGCAGTGTAGGTGGTCGTGCTGGGGCTGGTGTTTCAGGGTTTAGGGCAGTGCAGTGGTGTTCGGGCAGTGTAGGGGGTCATGCTGGGGCTGGTGTTTCAGGGTTTAGGGCAGTGCAGTGGTGCTCAGGCAGTGTAGGGGGTCGTGCTGGGGTGGTGTTTCTGGGTTTAGGGTAGTGCAGTGGTGTTCGGGCAGTGTAGGGGGTCGTGCTGGGGCTGGTGTTTCAGGGTTTAGGGCAGTGCAGTGGTGTTCGGGCAGTGTAGTGGGTCGTACTGGGGCTGGTGTTTCAGGGTTTTGGGCAGAGCAGTCGTGTTCGTGCAGTGTAGGGGGTCGTGCTGGGGTGGTGTTTCAGGGTTTAGGGCAGTGGTGTTCGGGCAGTGTAGGGGGCTTGCTGGGGGTGATGTTTCAGGGTTTAGGGCAGTGGAGTGGTGTTTGGGCAGTGTAGGGGGTCTTGCTGGGGATAGTGTTTCAGGGTTTAGGGCAGTGCAGTGTTGTTTGGGCAGTGTAGGGGGCCGTGCTGGGGGTGGTGTTTCAGGGTTTAGGGCAGTGCAGTGGTGTTCGGGCAGTGTAGGGGGTCGTGAAGGAGGTGGTGTTTCAGGGTTTAGGGCAGTGCAGTGGTGTTCGGGCAGTGTAGGGGGTCGTGCTGGGGGTGGTGTTTCAGGGTTTAGGGCAGTGCAGTGGTGTTCCAACAGTGTAGGGGGTCGTGCAGGGGCTGGTGTTTCAAGGTTTAGGGCAGTGCAGTGGTGTTCGGGCAGTGTAGGGGGTCGTTCTGGGGGTAGTGTTTTAGGGTTTAGGGTAGTGCAGTGGTGCTTGTGTAGTGTAGGGGGTCGTGCTGGGGGTAGTGTTTTAGGGTTTAGGGTAGTGCAGTGGTGTTTGTGTAGTGTAGGGGTCATGTTTTAGGGTAGTGCAGTGGTGTTTGGGTAGTGTAGGGGGTCGTGCTGGGGGTATTGTTTTAGGATTTAGGTTAGTGCAGTGGTGTTTGGGTAGTGTAGGGGATCGTGCTGGGGGTAGTGTTTTAGGGTTTAGGGTAGTGCAGTAGTGTTTGTGTAGTGTAGGCGGTCATGCTGGAGGTAGTGTTTTAGGGTTTAGGATAGTGCAGTGGTGCGTGTGTAGTGTAGGGAGTCGTGCTGGGGTAGTGTTTTAGGGTTTAGAGTAGTGCAGTAGTGTTTTTGTAGTGTAGGGGGTCATGTTTTAAGATGCAACGCTCCAATACCTGACCAGTCTGCACTACATAAAACTGCAAAAAAACCTAAAAATAAAAAGGGTTTTGCACACTTTTGTCATTGGGCTATATGTGGGCTACATCTGGGTAATATTTGTGCTACATTTGGGCTCTTTTTTCTCTGGTGGCCTTCTTGGAAGACTTCTTTGTTATGAAGTTTCCTAATTTCCTCATTTACTGCAGTCTCCTCAGTAGGAAATGCTTTCAGTTTTTTACTTTGATTCCATCAAGAAGGCATTCAGATGTGTCTCACATTTGCCATAAATTCAGAATGTTAGCACTCTAGTTGCTCATTAGATCACTGTACTAAAGCTACTGCTCACCAGGGAGTTAACTGGAAGTCTGCTGCTGGTATTGAAAGTGATTGTTTCAGTCTGCATGTCAGAATTTTCTAATGAAATAGAAGAGGATTTGAGATCTCACTTAAAACATGCCCTCATTTTTCTTTCTGCAGCACTAACCATAATTTCTATTTAAAAAAGAACCCCCTCATTTTGTTCCTTTTTAAATTAAATGTTTTAAGTATTAACGGTTTATTCCAATCAAGATGGCTTCAGGTGTGCCATACTTTTGTCATAAGTAAGGCTGTTAGCACTCTAGTTGTTCTTTAGAACACTCTGGGAAGCTGCAGTAGAACACAAAGGCATCAACTGACAGGCTGCTCCTGTTGAAATATAACAGGAAGATATTTGAGATCTCACTTGAAACATGTCCTAATTTTTCTTTCTATAGCACTAACCATAATTTCTATGACAAAATGAACCCCATCATTTTGTTCCTTTTTAAATTAAATGTTTTAAGTGTTACCAGTTTATTCCAATCAAGATGGCTTCAGGTGTGCCATACTTTTGTCATAAGTAAGGCTGTTAGCACTCTAGTTGTTCTTTAGAACACTCTGGGAAGCTGCAGTAGAACACAAAGGAATCAACTGACAGTCTCTGCCCTTGTTGGATGTACATGTTTTACTGAGAATGTCAGACTTCATTCTCACATGACTGAGAAAGATAATGTGAATTTACAGAAAATATGCTCTCATTTTAGCTTCTGGAGCACCTTCCAAAACTGTATGGGACAAGCATGTGAAAATAGTTTTCTCTCAAACATGATTCATGATATCCCAGCAGAAGGTTTTTCACAGGGTAAAATCACCTTAGAACACACCACAGTTCCTGAAATTAGTATGGTACCATCAACAAATGAATTCTAATGTAACTAAAGTCTGTTATCACCGTTAATAGTTCTCCTTTTGGTAACCCTCAAAATCTTTGATTCACTACAAGGCATTTCAATGGGGTACTATCATGTATATTGGTCTCAAGATGGCTGCCAGCAATTCCAGGATGAAGTGCTGACAGCCAATCAGATCTCACGATGACATGTGTGGTTAGGCTCCGCCCAGATATATATGTGTTTTTACTTTTGATTTTCTCAGCAACTACTGAACGGATTTACACCATTTAACAAAAGGGTTCTTTCTGAACCAAGAACTACCTCTTTGCCAAATTTGGTGTAATTCCGTTCAGCAGTTCGGGCTGTAGCCTTGCATAAAGTTTCCTATGGGAAATTGATTTTTTGACTCTTATTTTTTTAATTTCTCCGCAACTACTGAACGGATTTACACCATTTAACAAAAAGGGTTCTTTCTGAACCAAGAACTACCTCTTTGCCAAATTTGGTGTAATTCCGTTCAGCAGTTCGGGCTGTAGCCGTGTCTAAAGTTTCCTATGGGAAAATGAATGGGGAAAACATGTTTTGGGACCCCCCTTTTTTCTCGGCCCCCGCTTGATGAATCACCCCGAGACTTTCAGGGTAGGAGCGGACCGGAGCGGGCCATAAAGTTTGAAAATTTCGCGAAGATTCGTCAACCGGCAAGAGAGTTATTTCAAATAGAATGTCGCGGATTTCCTATGGAAAATAGGTCCTAACTATAACTATCTACTGGCGACCGCCAGTAGATTATATATATATATATATATATATATATATATATATATTGTCCAATTGCTCGAAGCTTTGAAGGGAGCACTCACAACCGATGTGAGCCTTTCGGTTCAGTAAAGCAGAAAACCAGCAACAACATTTCCGGGCTTCTTATTCTTCTGCAACGCGTTTCGGGGCTCCGGCCCCTTCATCTGGCAGCTGGTAAGGTGCGGCATAGATTTCCAACTCTGCATGCATCATTTTATATGTCTGCCTATTAGTGGGCTCACGCTGACTTGCGTTAGTGTTTCTGTTGCATGCTGGAATATGTAGTTTTCGTTGGAAGTTTCATTGTTCCCCACAGTGGGCCCCATGCCACATCTTTTCATTTCAACAGCTCTTCAAACATTAAATTACCTATAGTAGGCCCCTTTCGTGTTGGCACGAAATAGGTAATTTAATGTTTGAAGAGCTGTTGAAATGAAAAGATGTGGCATGGGGCCCACTGTGGGGAACAATGAAACCTCCAACGAAAACTACATATTCCAGCATGCAACAGAAACACTAACGCAAGTCAGCGTGAGCCCACTAATAGGCAGACATATAAAATGATGCATGCAGAGTTGGAAATCTATGCTGCACCTTACCAGCTGCCAGATGAAGGGGCCGGAGCCCCGAAACGCGTTGCAGAAGAATAAGAAGCCCGGAAATGTTGTTGCTGGTTTTCTGCTTTACTGAACCGAAAGGCTCACATCGGTTGTGAGTGCTCCCTTCAAAGCTGTGAGCAATTGGACAATAAAAAAAAAAATATATATATATATATATATTTCGAACGCTCGTTTTCAAGTTCTTCGTGACAATATATATATACCTTTCCAGGTTCCAGCATGTTCTCCTCCAGCTGCCTGATCGCCGGCGATGCTCGTGTTCAGTGCTAAGCCACGCGCTTAATTTAAATCCACAAAGCGGCTTCCTCTCGGTCAAAGAACACCACGGCACTTTGGTGCAGTTAATGATGTAGCTTTAATAATCCACCCAGAAGAAAAACATCAATGTGATTCAGTGCCTCAGAACGCCTTGGTCACAATGCTGACTGTCTCAAACATTCACCATTTAAAACCCACCCACCGGGAACAATTTCATTAACACTGAGGAAGGCCAAGCTCATTCTGGTTTCCAACCGCAACAAAAGTATCATATAACTGAAGTCTAAATGTAAAGTATTATGATTTTTGCTACCAGATCATAAAAATTAATGTATGTCTATGTGCAATATGCCGTGATGAAAGCCGTTGCAATATGTCATGGTTGAAAAACAGAATGAGGTTGTCCTTCCTCAGTGTTAATGTTATTGTTCATGGAGGGTGGGTTAAAATGGCGAATGTTTGAGACGGTGTGGGTGTGAGTAGTTGTATGGGTGTGTGTAGGTTGTATGGGCGTGTGAGTAGGTGTCTGAAAAGCTGTGTGTGTGAGTGGTTATATGGGTGTGTGAGTGATTATATGGGTGTGTGAGTGATTTTATGGGTGTGTGAGTTGTGCTGTGTGAGAGTGGTTGTATGGGTGTGTGAGTGGTTATATGAGTCTGTGAGAGGGTGTGTGGGTTGTTGTATGGGTGTGTCACTGGGTGTGTGATTGGTTGCATGGATCTGTGAGTGGGTGTGTGAGTTGTGTGAATGTTTGAATGGGTGTGTGAGTGGTTGTATGGGTGTGTGAGTGGATGTGTGAGTGGTTGTGTGGATGTGTGAGTGGTTATGTGGATGATGTCATCAGTGATGTCATTTGAGATGTCATCAGTGGTGTCACTGCCCATGTCATGAGTGATATAATATCTGAGGTCATAAGCAGTGCATTGCGGGGGCATAAGTTATAGTTAGCTCAGGTAACTGTAACTGCTGAATTTCTATGGTTTTGTACATGTGAAATCTGAGCCTAACTATAACGTCCCTGTAACCTTTGTTTTTTCATTGAATTTCTAAGGTTGTTTAATTCTATTTCCTAACTATAACGTCACTCTAACCTTTTGTTTTTCCAGTGGATTTCTACAGGTTTTTAATGTGATTTCCTAACTATAATGTCCCTACAACCTTTGGGGTTTTTTGCGAATTTCGAAGGTTTTTTTATTTAATTTCCTAACTGTAATGTGTAACCTTTGAGAGTGGGTGTGTGAGTGGCTATATAGTTTTGTGAGTGGCTTTATGTGTCTGTGAGTGGGTGTGTGGCTGTATGGGTCTGTGAGTGGGTGCATGAGTAGTTTTGTGGGTGTGCGAGTGTGGCAGTATGTGTTGGTGAGTGGGTGTGTGAGTGCCTGTATGGGTCTGTGAGTAGGTGTGTGAGTGGCTGTATGGGTCTGTGAGTCAGAGTGGTAGTGGCTGTAGGGGTCTGTGAGTGTCTCTATGGGTGTATGAATGTGTGTGTGAGTAGTTTGATGGAGTGTGAGTGGGTGTGTTAGTGGATTTGTGATTGTATTTATGAATAGCTGTATGGATGTGTGAGTGGGTGTGTGAGTGGCTGTATGGGTTTGTGAGTGGGTTTGTGAGTGGTTGTATGGGTTTGTGAGTGGGTGTGTGAGTGGCTGTATGGGTCAGTGAGTGTTTGTGTGGGTGTCTGTATGGGTATGTGAGAGGTTTTGTTGGGGTTTGAGTGGCTATATGGGTCTGTGAGTGGGTGCATGAGTGGTTATGTGAGTGTGTGTGTGAGTGGCTGTATGGGTGTGTGAGTGTGTGAGTGGTTTTGTGGTTGTGTGAATGGGTGTGTGAGTGGTTTTGTAGTTGTGTGAATGGGTGTGTGAGTGACTGTATAGGTGTGTGTGGGTTTGTGAGTGGCTGTGTAGGTCTGTGAGTGGATGTAAGAGTGGCAGAATGGGTGTGTGAGTGGGTGTCTGAGTACCTGTGTGGGTGTGTCAGTATGTGAGCGACTGGGCCAGAACAGAACCTCCCCAGCCCCTTTATCCAACTGGAGTCCACAGTTCTGCACAAAAGATCTACCCATCTGGAGTACTTTCTACTGGTTAATTAGTAAGTGCTAACTCGGGTAAATGTCTTGTGCATATTCTACACTACAGCTGCACGTAAAGGACCAGGAGGAAATGTCTCCAGTGACTTTGTGTGTTTAATTTAGGCAATGTGATTGTTCCTCAAGCATCTTCTTCCAGAATTCTGTGATAAAATAAATTCTCCTGTAGAGAAGATAACGAGACTACAAAGAGGTGAAACTCCACAAAACAACGGCACTTCCTCTTAACTATATAAAATGAGTGCTTCTTTGTTTGGTGGAGATGTACTCAGATTCTTCAGCATCAAGAAGGCGTCACCAAAGTCAGAGGGAAATGCACTGGGGGACTTTTTAGTAAGCTGCCCATCATACTGGCAAAAAGCGGGAAGACCTTTGCATACTACTAAGGTGGACTTGGCAGTGCCAAACGGGCGAAGCTTCCAGTTGATTTCGCGCATTTTCAAACTTGTAATAATTTAAAGGGTGAACCATGGACTCACTCTCACCAGGAAAGGCCAAGAAGGAACTCACTCATCACAGTCACTACAGATTGTGCTCCAATAGATTAACGATTCATTCATGGGGATGGGGAGCCATGCGGCCCTCTTCCTGGGCCGATTTTGGCCACAGGTACCCAATCCCCCAAGGCCTTGCCACTTGATGCTGGGTGCCCTGGTCCCACCCAGGTCACCCAAAGTGCAGTGTTGAGGACCTTGGGAGGAGCCTTAATGCCCCCACAGTCCCTGCCAGCTCCCTGCCTCCAGCGGGAGCTGTCATTGCTCCTGCACGCAGGGAGCAGCCAAAAATGCTTCTCCCTACATGTGGAAACAAACATTTCATCTGTTTTCCTGCCCACGTAACAGCGGGCAGGAATTCAGTTGAAAAGTCCACTCCTAGCAAGCAGGAGCAGTGTTCCTGCTCCCACCTGCTGGGAGTGGATTTACTGTTTGTTCTTGCTTGGCGGGAGCTGTAATAGTTCCCGCCAAGCGAGAGCAAACTATTATGTCACGGGGGCAGGCACCCCAGGACATAGTGAGCCGGCCCTGGGCAGTGGCGGTCCCCAGGGCCATTAATGGCTCCAAGAGGGGGGCTGCATGCCCTCCCTCCTTTGTTATTTTAGGGCCTGACCTGGGGGTGGTGATGGTCCCCGTGGTCGAAAACGGACAGGGAGGGGGGGTCACACGGCCCCCCTCCCCTTTCAAAATATGTCGAAGCCCCGGGGAGTTGGTGGTCCCGGGGCTGAAAATGGCCCAGGAGGGGGGCCACGCAGCCCCTCTCCCCCTTTATGTTCAATCGGCCTGGCCCTGGAGAAGTGGCTGTCCCTGGGGCCGTAAAAGGCCTGCAGAGGAGGAGGGCCATGCAGCCCCCCTTTCATATTAGCACATTGGCCTGGCCCAGGGGAGGTGGCAGTCCCTGAGGCCCATATCGGCCAATTGGTGGGGGCCGCATGTGCCCCCCTCATAATATATATTAAAAAATGCCTGGGGATCTGACCCACCTTGGGGCTGAAATATAAACAAGCGTGGGAGACAGCGCTTGGTTGGTTTTTTTTTCGCTGGGATGCGTGAATCCACTGTGATTCTTGCTGTAAAAAAAATTTTTTAAACTGCTTTTTGACCCAGGTGGGGTTCTTGGGGGGGCCCCGGCACCAGGCCTAGCGGGTCAGGCTTTTCCTACCCTGCCCCCCTTCTCTTTTATTTATCTTTTTGTTAGGGACTTGCCTCAGTCTGAGTCCCAAAATAGCTTGCAACACTTCCTGGTTGAAGTGTTGGCAGCCAATCAGATCTCAGCACAAGTACCTCTCGTTTCAAAATAAATAAATCGGGCCTACTGCATTTGTTACAACTTTTTTATAATAAGCATACTTATAGTAACTGAAATAAATTCCCCAATGAACTAATCAGGTGTACTGTCTTTATCATTTCTTTGTCACCATAACCAACTCAGACCTACCGTACTGAGCATAAACGTTTGAACAACGCAACATCACATATGAAGTAGTAAAATTACAAATATGTACACAATTATCATTGTAAAAAAAAATATAAAATCCCTCCTAAAAGGGCACTAAAGGCAACACTCTCCAGGAGTAAATTATCATTGGGAAAGGTTTGAAAGTTTGAATTTCCTCTTTTAAAAAAATGCACAATACGATGTACGTAAAGGAGTGTAAAGGACCCGGCAACGGATAATTATAGGGACTACTCTATAAATATGATGAATATTTGAAGCATTTGTAACACTGTGGGAGGGCGGGTCGGATAAACAGACGCGGAGGCCGGATATATGGTCCAAGGACTCGTGTTTTATTTGTGTCAGGTGTCACAGTCTTTGGTTTCCCTACAGGGATGGGGTGCTCTTCGTTTTGTGCCGGTCTCCTTCTCTGGGGTCGGGATTCGGGATCAGATCGTTCCTCCTCTTCCTCTTCTTCGACGGGGTGAAGGGGGTTGGATTCGGGCTCCTCCGTCGTGTCGTCACCCACCCGGAGGCTCGTTCCGAGGAGAAGAGAAAATGGAGACCGTCAGTGAAGTCTGGGAAGGGGGTGAGTGGAGAAGCCAAAACCCGTCACCTTCACCCGGTGAATATCTCGAGCGTGATGTGAAAAGGGAACTAGACAAAAAAGGGGCTGTGGTGCCGTGATTCTTGGGGTCAGAATAGCCACCAAAAGATAGGGTCGGACCCGAAATGCCAGTAAATGATGAACCCCCTTTTCTGGTTCTCTGTTTGTTGCTCTCACCCTTTGTATCCCATTTCCACCCTCCTCCCACGTCTATTCCAACCCACTATACCCAATTCCAGCGCCACTCACCAGCTCCGCCGCAACTCTCCTGAGCTGCGGCCGCTCTTCAGCTACCTCCGGTGGACGCCACCACTCTTCGGTCCACTGGTCGTCTGCTTCCTCTTCCTCCTCCTCGATGCTGCTTCGTTCGCCGTCCTCTCGTCCCGCTCTTTGTCCTTCGTCCTCCTGTTGTCCCGCTCTCTCTTCCTCGTCCTCCTCTCGCTCCGCTCTCTGTTCTCCGTCCTCCTCTCACTCTCCGGTCAACGACGCCTCTCCTCGGCTCTTCTCCGATTTTAAAGTTCCCGCCGCCGTCCTTCCGGGGTCAGCTCCTCCCCTCTTCACCTCCTGGTCGCGCTGTGGAGAAACAGGAAAGGTGGGAGGGTCACTCCCCCAGACAACGCCTTCCTCGTGCACGCCCCTAGCATGCCGATCGTTGCCCGCTAGGGAGTCTGGTAGTTGTAGTCCTCCCATCGCCGCCGGCGCGGTAAGTCCGGGGCCCGCTTTCTCACATCCCTTTTCCCTTGCTGTCTTATTACAAGGGCTCTGTTCTTGGGGGTATCGTGACAGAAAGTCCACGTTGCCTTGTTCTGTTCCTTTTCGGTGACGGGTTAGGAACCTATAAGGTTGTAGGGCCAGGAACCACCTCAGTACCCTCACATTGTTACCCTTGTTTCGCGCCAGCCATTCCAGGGGGCATGATCGGTATATAGCGTAAACTCTCTGCCCTCCAGGTAATACCGTAAGGTGTCTATGGCCCATTTAATGGCCAACGCCTCCTTCTCTATGACGGCATAGTGAAGCTCCCTAGGAAACAGTTTCCTACTGATGTATAGTATTGGTTTTTCCCCATGTTGTGCCGTTGTCTGAGACAGTACCGCCCCCAGGCCCCGTTCTGAGGCGTCCGTCTGGAGAATAAAGGGGAGGGCATAATCAGGACTAGCCAGCACGGACTCGGACGTAAGGGATGATTTCAAGGTCTCAAATGCCTATATGATCTCCCGTGTAGGTGTCCTCAACCTAACTTCTGTGTTCACTGTTTTCTTTAGTAAGTCGGTGAGGGGGGTTGCAATGTGTGAGAAGTTGGGGATAAACCGTCGGTAATAACCAAGCAGTCCTAGGAAGGCACGGAGATCCTTCTTTGAATTGGGTAACGGGATTCGGGAGATAGCCGTTACCTTGGAATCTTGGGGTCTAATGGCTCCTTCACCCAGCAGATATCCGAGGTATCGGACGGTTTGAGCTGCAAGACGGCTCTTGGCGGGGTTGATCTTAAGACCATGATGTCCTAGGGCTTCTACCACTCGAGTCAAATGGGTCATGTGTTGTTCCCAGCTATCACTGTAGATGACGATGTCATCTATATATGCACCGGCATACCTCTCATGTGGCCGTAGAATTTGGTTCATAGCTCTCTGGAAGGTAGCCGGTGCTCCATGCAGTCCAAAGGGCAACACCTTGAATTGGTACAACCCATCTGGTGTGGAGAACGCTGTTTTTTCCTTGTCTTGTTCACGCAAGGGTATCTGCCAATACCCTTTACAGAGGTCCAGGGTACTAATATACCTGGCCCTGCCTATTCTCTCGACCATCTCGTCCACTCTAGGGAGGGGATAGGTGTCGAACTCAGATATTTTGTTCACTTCCCTGAAGTCGATACAGAAACGTACCGAGCCATCCGGCTTCGGTACGAGGACAATCGGCGAATTCCACTCACTGATGGACGGTTCGATGACGTCCATCTGCAACATTTTCTGTACTTCCTCTCGGATGGTGTGTCGGCGGGCTTCGGGTACTCGATAGGGCCGGAGACGTACTCGCTTACCGGGGGGGGTTTTGATGGTGTGTTCCACCAGGGACGTCCTCCCAGGGTTTGTGGAAAAGGTGTCGTGTAGGGGAAGTAGCACGCCAGCCAAGTCCGCCCTCAGACTGGGAGGGAGAGCCGAATCCATACACTGTTCGAACAAAGGAACCGCCACCATCGCGTCGACAGCGAGAGCCAGAATGGGGCCCTCCCATTTCTTCAACAAATTAATGTGGTAGATCTGGGAGGTGCCACGAGCCGGATCCGTCTCGACTCGGTAAGTCACCGGAGTTACCTTTTCCCTCACAGTATATGGTCCCTGCCATTGTCCCAACAATTTGTGGTCGGAGGAAGCCATCATGAGCAGAACGGCATCGCCTACTGCAAAGGATCTCACCCGGGCTTTTTTGTCATACTGTACTTTCTGTGTCATCTGGGCGTTTTCTAGGTTGATGCGGACGAGGGATCTGATCTGGCCTAGGTGGGTCTTAAGAGCGGAAACATAGTCAACCAAAGGCTTGGTATTATCCGGTTCGGTTTCCCACTTCTCCTGGACCATGTCCAGTAGGGTTCTGGGTTGATGGCCATATAATAATTCGAAAGGTGAATACCCGGTGCTTTTCTGTACCTTACATCGCAAGGCGAATAGGGCTAGGGGTAACATGTCCTCCCATTTCCTTGTTTCCAAGGCTAACAGCTTTTTAAGAGTGATCTTCAAAGTAGCGTTATATCGTTCTACGAGGCCGTCCGTTTGGGGGTGATACGCGGCGGTTCGTATTTGATGGACTCCCAACAGGGCACATACCTGCTTCATAACCTTGGATACGAAAGGGGTTCCTTGGTCTGTTAAGATCTCCTTTGGGAACCCCGTTCGTGAGAATACTGTGATCATTGCCTTGGCGATGTTGGTGGCGTCCGGACGGCGTAGGGCCATCGCCTCCGGAAACCGGGTGGCGTAATCAACAAGGACCAAAACGTACCGACACCCACTCCGGGAAGGCAGCAGGGGTCCTATAATGTCCATCCCTACTCTACTGAAGGGTTCCTCAATAATGGGTAAAGAGGCGTAAGGGTGCTCGGGGTGGCTTATACCTACTATTCTTCTTGCAAACGGGACACTCCTTGCAATACCTCTTCACTTGTTGGAATATACCGGGCCAGTAGAACCGTTCCGTTATCTGTTTTTCCGTCTTCTCTGTCCCGAAGTGTCCCCCCAATAAGTGACTGTGGGCTAGGAAGAGAACCTTTTCCCTAAAGGGCCCTGGAACCAATAACTGGGGGCCTGGGTAGGATTCCCTTTTCGGTATAGCAACCCGTTCCTGCTGTAGAAGTAGGGACCTACATGTAGGGGGTCTTCTTGCTCTAGAGCGGAGTTCCATGCCTCTTGTAGGACGGGATCTTCCTGTTGAGCGGCCCGGAAGCTTCTATCCGTCGCCCAGGGCGTGTCCTCCTGTATAACTGGCAACACTAAGGGGGGCTTCCCTTTCTCTGCTCTGTTTCTTGCTCTTCCGTGGTTTGGGTTGGGTCCACTCTTGATTTTCCGCACAGGAAAAGGGTGCCGTGGCCCACCATTCCTCTTCTTTCGTAGGAGCGCTGTTTATCAAGCGGGGTAGGTTCGGATAGTCGTCCCCGAGAATGACCTGTTCTGGCAGATTGGGGATAAGGCCCACCTTCAGAGTGGTGCCCGGGTCATTCCGATGTTGTATGTGTACCTGCGTAGTGGGATACTGTTTCGTATCCCCATGAACACATCGGATAGCAACAGTCCCATCAATGGGTCCGATCCATGGTTCCAAGTCCTGAGGCCTTATGACGCTTTGGCGGCAACCCGTATCGGCCAGGGCAATCGCGGGTTGTCCGTTGACCGTCACCTGGCAGTGGTACTGAGGAGGCCTCCGTTCGGTGGGGGAACAATAATAGTTACGAGCCATCCCTATCTCCATGGGCTCTTCTTTTTGTGGACAGAACCTGGCTATGTGTCCCATGCCTCCACAATGAAAACACTGGGGTCCCGAAAGAGGGGCTCTATGAACAGGAGGACCATGTGCTCCCGGGACAAAGGTTATGGGTTCCGGTTTTCGCAGAACAGACGGACGTAGGGGTCTATGAACTCCAGGGCCTCCTGACCTCCAGGAAGAATCGTCCTTTCCCTTTTGGATGTCTTGGGCGCGGCTGTAGGCGCTGGCTATCTCCACTGCTGTCTCTAAGGTGAGATGGGCCTGTTGTCGGACCCATCTCTGTATGGGGGGTGAAGGGAGGACAAGTATTGTTCCAGATAGATCTTTGCCATGATTCCATCTTTATCCGTGGTGCCAGGCTTCAGCCACCGATCCGTCATGTCCTTCACCCGGTAATACAATGCTCGCGGGGTTTCCTGGGGACCTTCTTTTATTTGCCTTAACTTAATCCTATAGGACTCGTCATCTATTCCCAGGCGCTCCATAATGCACTGTTTAATGTCCATGTATGGGACTGCTCCCTGGATGGTAGCTGCTTGGTATGCCGCCTGTAGATCACCAGAAAGGAGGGGCCCCAGATACTGTCCCCACCTGTCAGCAGGCCAGGCCGCCGCGGTGGCTATGCGTTCGAAGTTGTTAAAGAAGAAGTCTGGATCTTCCCCGCTGACGTATCGTTGGAGGACCATGGATGGGAGGGTGGTGGGACCCCTCTGCTGTCCCAGGGCCTCAGTCAACTTCTCCATGGCCGCCCCGTGGGTTTGGCCTTGCCCCGATAGCACCTGCTGTATCTTGCCCCGGTCTTCTTCCACCACCGTAAGGAACCGTTCCATCACTTTGCCCAGATGTTCCTGGTTCTCCGCCATCTTTGCCATAGCGGCCTCCATGTCTCCGCCAGATCCCACTTCTGACACCACCTGTGGGAGGGCGGGTCGGATAAACAGACGTGGAGGCCGGATATATGGTCCAAGGACTCGTGTTTTATTTGTGTCAGGTGTCACAGTCTTTGGTTTCCCTACAGGGATGGGGTGCTCTTCGTTTTGTGCCGGTCTCCTTCTCTGGGGTCGGGATTCGGGATCAGATCGTTCCTCCTCTTCCTCTTCTTCGACGGGGTGAAGGGGGTTGGATTCGGGCTCCTCCGTCGTGTCGTCACCCACCCGGAGGCTCGTTCCGAGGAGAAGAGAAAATGGAGACCGTCAGTGAAGTCTGGGAAGGGGGTGAGTGGAGAAGCCAAAACCCGTCACCTTCACCCGGTGAATATCTCGAGCGTGATGTGAAAAGGGAACGTGCACAAGAAAGGGGCTGTGGTGCCGTGATTCTTGGGGTCAGAATAGCCACCAAAAGATAGGGTCGGACCCGAAATGCCAGTAAATGATGAACCCCCTTTTCTGGTTCTCTGTTTGTTGCGCTCACCCTTTGTATCCCATTTCCACCCTCCTCCCACGTCTATTCCAACCCACTATACCCAATTCCAGCGCCACTCACCGGCTCCGCCACAACTCTCCTGAGCTGCGGCCGCTCTTCAGCTACCTCCGGTGGACGCCACCACTCTTCGGTCCACTGGTCGTCTGCTTCCTCTTCTTCCTCCTCGATGCTGCTTCGTTCGCCGTCCTCTCGTCCCGCTCTTCGTCCTTCGTCCTCCTGTCGTCCCGCTCTCTCTTCCTCGTCCTCCTCTCGCTCCGCTCTCTGTTCTCCGTCCTCCTCTCGCTCTCCGGTCAACGACGCCTCTCCTCGGCTCTTCTCCGATTTTAAAGTTCCTGTCGCCGTCCTTCCGGGGTCAGCTCCTCCCCTCTTCACCTCCTGGTCGCGCTGTGGAGAAACAGGAAAGGTGGGAGGGTCACTCCCTCAGACAACGCCTTCCTCGTGCACGCCCCTAGCATGCCGATCGTTGCCCGCTAGGGAGTCTGGTAGTTGTAGTCCTCCCATCGCCGCCGGCGCGGTAAGTCCGGGGCCCGCTTTCTCACATCCACTGTTCCACAAAAAGAAATTGGAAACTATAAAAACTTCAAAATGCTAATGAAATCCTTAAAAAAATGTATATAAAAGTCCAATTAATTTAATTATTGTGCCATTATTTCCTTTAGGGTGATTTTAATTCTCTGCCACCATTGTTTTTCATGGGTGTGTTGCAGTACTGAAGAGTGTTCATGTGTGGTGGTACACTTAACAGCTGGGCTAGAGTGCATTTACACCTGTTTTGTTTCCATTAAGGATGCAGTAACTTTAGAAGTGTAGTTTGTGAAAACAATGGTCCTACTCTTTTGTGGATGTCTGTTTGCATTAGCATGTCCCTCTCTAAACCCCCTCCTTCTATTTCCCTAAAGCCCTCTATTTAAGAGTAGCTATTCCCCATTTTCCTACCACTCCTGCTGGTTTCTTCCTCATTTACACTTAAATTAGGGTGCGGAGATCTCCTCAACAGTGGAGTAGAACAGATATGAAAGGAAGAGGTCTCAGCCCTTAGATTAGTGAATACCATTTTGCAGTACATAAATCGTACTACTCTAATACTACTCACATACTGAGAAATGCAGTTTGTGAATGAGCTTGTAGTGTTCTAGTGCATGCACCTGCGCAGTAGAATCCCCACTGCACTATGATACAGTGAGGGCTCTTATGAAAAGTAAGGTCATCAATTTTGTTTCATATGTAAAAAATATAGTTTTTTAAATTTCAGAAGCAGGTTGAATCACATCCTTTAAGTAAGTCACAAAACTATAAATGCCATGTTAACAAACTAACATTGCATGCTATCTACCCTCTACCCTCTAACGAAATCAACTCGCCCTTGGCTCTAACTTCCCCACTGCTTTTAGTCCACTATCATAAACTTGAAGCCAATTCTTCCTTTCTTAGTATTCAGGGCCTACTGCCATCCTATGCTCAGTGGCGGTGCGTCCATTAGGGCGCTGGGTCGTTGCCTCACAAGCCGCCACGCCCGCAGCTCCCTCGGCGTCTCTGAACTTAAGTAAACTCTCAGTTTACTTAAGTTCAGAGACGCCGAGGAGAACTAACTGACAATGCATGTCCAGTCAGCATGACGTCGGACCGCCCACCCCCTTCAGAGTCTGAAGGGGGTGGGCGGTCCGACGTCATGTTGACTGACATGCATTGTCAGAGTGAAGACCAGGGGCAGGTAGCAGCACAAGTGCGCATGACTGGTGAAGGTCGGCAAATTTTTCTGACCAGCCCAGTCATGCGCACTAGTGCCTGCTCAGGCTGGCGGCTGCGCATTAGGAGACCGAGGGTTAATCAAAGGCTCAAACCTCGGTCTCCTAATGGGCAGGTGGGCGGCGAGTATCCCCGCTAAGCCTATCCTGGCGCTGCAGGAGCAGCGCCAGTATTGGCTGAGAGGGGTTGCCAGCAGTGACGCAGCTGTTCCTGTAGGCGCCAACAGGACCCCGGAGCAGAGGCGGCGCGGACCCGGTAAGTTTTTAAAAATTTTATTTTAAAACTCCCCCCGGCCCCCCCCCTCCCACGAGTATTGCGAGCCGGGACTGTGTATGTACCTTCACTTGGTGCCAGCTGCAGCGCGTAGTTACTTCAGGAACTCAGCACCAACTTCCCCTCAACCTTTGGGTGCCGGAGAGGACAGTGACCCCGCGCGCTCTCACCGTCGGTTCCCTCCGCTGCTCTAACGCAGGCGGGACCAGAGCGCGCGCCGGACACCCCCATTGAGGCCAAGAAGCGCACGTTCGTTGTTGTGAGAGACACATACCTAAGATTTTGTTAGAGACAGGTGACAGCAGATGGGTAGGATTACGCAGGATGTTTCGGTGATAGTGCTGTGAGACTTTCTCACAGCCTAGCGCTTCGTGGTAAGGGCAGCTTCGGAGTACTTGGAGGCGGAGCTGAAGCACCACTTTACACTGCCTCCGAGACTGGCGGTGAGTGCGCGGGAAGGACCGAGTTCAGAGGGAGCGGCAGTTCACCGAGGTGTCCCACATCACTGATGCCGCCAGTTTGTGATAGGGGATAGTTGAAGAGTGAGGCTAGCATAGTGCCGAACTCGCTACAATACTGTGGTGCGAGCGCTAAAGATGTCAGTGGTGTGAAGCGGTGGCTCACCCCAGTGTGTGTTGGGCACTAGGCGCTATCTCGAGATGTCACGCAAACACTTATCATGCGAGTGTGTAGTGGGGGCAAAGACAGGTGAATAGTGTGTCGAGCTGCATGTCCTTAAAACATTGAAGGCAGGTGTGTGTGGGAAGAGCAAGGGTGCAGTTCATAGACAGGTGAGCAGGGCGTGGGCTCTGCCACAAACACTACTGTGGTGGTTTGGGGTGTGTGTGTGTAGGGAACGCAGACAAGTCTGAGGTGAGATGAGCTGCATACATGCCACACAAACTGCTGTTCGACTGTGCGGGGCGAGTTCAGACAAATGTGAGCAGTTCATGGAGCTGTACTACAAGGACGTTTGTGGGGAAAAGACAACTTTCCACAGCATGGGCCAGTAGCCGTAATAACTAATCTAACTCCAGTCCTGGACTCGTTGGGCGGGGGGGCGGGTTAATAAATGAAAAAAAACAACTATGTTAAGAAAGTTTGGGAAATCAGTAATTTTGATCGCGGTAAGTGCTTCAATAAGAATTCGCTCTAGTGAGAAAAGAAAATGTCAACATGGCAGTGGCGGCTCCCCCATTGGGGTGTGGGGGCGTCGCCCCACTGCTTTCTCGCGGTGCGAGAAGGCAGAAACATAAATGGTAAAAACTACCATTTATGTTTCTGCCTTCTTGCATTGCGAGAAAGCAGAAGTGCCTCTGTGCCTGGTTGGGGGCGGGCAGTCCTGATCGAGGGGAGGTGGGGAGTGGCTTGCCCACTGTTGTGGGTATTGACTGTTTGGTCGACCCTGGAGCCATTGCAGCGTTGTGATTGGCTTGCGTAGGGGAGGGAAGCTGCCTGCAGGCTGCTTCCTGTTCCTGCAGCAGCAACACGCGGACCCAGCTGCCGCTGCACCAGTACAGCGTGACCGGCCAGGAGCGGAGGCGGTGCGGTACCCAGCACTCAGGTACGTTTTATTTTAATTGTTTTATTCCCCACCCGCGACCCCCCCCTCCCTCCCTCGAGCATGCCGGCCGCCGCTGCTTTTGGGGGACAAGACCTTCTTTGTCTCTTCTTCGAAACCTTATCGTACTTTACAATATTGCTTTATTACTGAATGCGTTACTTTTAAAATTGTGTGTGCGCAGGCTGGTGTACCATCTCCGGCGCTTGAAAGAACCTTCTCCCGGGACTGCTTGTTCCTTCGCCGTTTAGAGAAAGTTTACAGCTGCTCTGTTGGTTCTGAAGTTGGTGATTTTATTTTTGGTTTTGTTGGAAAGAACAGGGTCCCAGTGTTCTGTCTCACCCATTCCTTCCCAAGGACAACGTCACACTGAAAAATCCGGGAGCTTGCCCTTCAGAGAAGTTAAGGTTCTTTTTTTGTTTATTTTTAGGATTCACCCTATATTTAAGAAACTACCGAGACCTCGAAATTACATTCTTAGTGTTATATTATCCAGTGCTCGTTTGTGTGTCACGCGTCCAGTATTTGACAAACTGTAGGATTTTGAGAATTGTGCTGAGGGACATAAAGGTGTGCTTTTAGGGCTATCTATCTTGGAAGAAGGAAAGCCATAACATTAATAGGAGATGCCTAGCCAAAGTTCTGGCTTGGCTCTTAGAGTCAAAGGACTAGCCGAGCAACTGAAATATTTGGCATTTAAACCACTCAACCAATGTTCTGTAAAATGACAGACTCTTTAAATTTCAATTTTTAAAAAATTTCTTTAGCACCTGTGTTTCAATATACTAAATTACATTATATCACTGCATTCAGTGGCAGTTATTGGAAGTAATAATTTCTAACATGATTTAGAAACATCCATGAGAGCCCCAATGTCCTGATGCCATTAGTGAACCAAGAAACGACAGTTTGTCATGTGGTGCGTTTGTGTAGAGCAAATCTTGAACAGCATTACTTAGATGTGCTGTCGAATGTGACTATTACGGAAAGCTATGCTTAGTGAAGGAAAGTTGGAAGCGTAACAGTGACTCCTGTGAACTAGTAAAAATAGTAATAATAAAGATGCACACAATGGCAATGTACAGAGTCACGTTGATGTCAGAGAGAGAAGCTAACCACAGACACAGAAGTGTAGGTGTATAACTGCTTTTATAAATTTTGGTATGTAAAATACAAAGTATATAAACTAAAAATACAAAAATGTTTATGTTAGGAAAACAATAGTTTACCAAGTAGTGAATGCGTGTCCCAGTGAAAAAAACATAATAAACCTAGACAGATAGTGACATAATGCGTGACTTATGTACAAGGTTTTAAAACAATAGGGCGACCATTTGTAGTTTTTACAATATAAACAACACTAAATACAATCATCAATGTTGGATCAAGGTTCGCCCTGTTTAACAGTCGACGGCGTTTCGACCCTGTTTTGAATTGTAGGGTCTCTTCAGGACCTGGAAATGTGGGACACCTGAAGGGCGGTAGATCCTGCCTAACGTGAAGAACAGTGCCACCATGTGATAGGGGAGAAGGGGGAGAGAAGGAAAAGGCTACTCACAGGGAACACGTCCGGGTGCCCAAGTGAGGAAGGAGTGTGGTAGACAAGACCTGAACTCAAGACCGGGAATTCCTCAGCAATACTGCAGGCCCTCTTTTTAATCTTTAGTTTTTGGCAATCTTAATTGTTGCAAGAAATCCGATGTATGATTTTCCCTGGGCCTGCTGGAGTGAAGGAGCGTGCGTCTCCTTTGGTGCATTGCACGCTCCTTCACTCCAGCAGGCCCAGGTAAAATCATACATCGGATTTCTTGCAACAATTAAGATTGCCAAAAACTAAAGATTAAAGAGGGCCTGCAGTATTGCTGAGGATTCCCGGTCTTGAGTTCAGGTCTTGTCTACCACACTCCTTCCTCACTTGGGCACCCGGACAGGTTCCCTGTGAGTAGCCTTTTCCTCTCTCCCCTTCTCCCCTATCACATGGTGGCACTGTTCTTCACGTTAGGCAGGATCTACCGCCCTTCAGGTGTCCCACATTTCCAGGTCCTGAAGAGACCTACAATTCAAAACAGGGTCGAAACGCCGTCGACTGTTAAACAGGGCGAACCTTGATCCAACATTGATGATTGTATTTAGTGTTGTTTATATTGTAAAAACTACAAATGGTCGCCTATTGTTTTAAAACCTTGTACATAAGTCACGCATTACGTCACTATCTGTCTAGGTTTATTATGTTTTTTCACTGGGACTACGCATTCACTACCTGGTAAACTGTTGTTTTCCTAACATAAACATTTTTGTATTTTTAGTTTATATACTTTGTATTTTACATACCAAAAATTTATAAAAGCAGTTATACACCTACACTTCTGTGTCTGTGGTTAGCTCTCTCTGACATCAACGTGACTCTGTACATTGCCATTGTGTGCATCTTTATTATTACTATTTTTACTAGTTCACAGGAGCCACTGTTACGCTTCCAATTTATTCACCCAGGCTCCCAGTGAGTAGGGTTCCCTTGTTGTTCTTTTAATAGTGAAGGAAAGTAACTGCCTAAGATCACACAGTTTGGGCGTGTGTGGAAGCCAGGATTTAAGCCCAGGTTTCCTCATGGCACACTGTGCATTTCAGATACTAAATGTCTCCTCTTTCCCTGTTAAACAACAAAGGGCACTGCTTGGTGTTCAGTTATTTCAAACGATAAATTAGTGCATTGTATTCAGTATATACGCACTTAATATGTTAAATCATCATGGGAGAAGAACTTGGGCACATGCATCAAGTGCAATTCGGGCCTCACTGGGAACTGTTGGTGTGCAACTTCTCTTTTTATTGACAGGTAGGTTGTGATGAGCCATGCGAGTTTACATGTCAACGGCTGTGCAATCAGGCGATTGCTTGTTTAATGTATGCTAATTAGATGGGTTCATGAGTGAAATATGCGGTTTGTATGGCTATGTGGTCGCTAACCACTGGGGTGTGTTCCTTTCACTGGTGAGCACCGCCTCCTGTTCAAGCAAATAGAGTTGGCACGGGGTGTAAATGTCGGTGAACACCACAGTCTCACCGGCACTCGGGTGACAAGGTCTCAGTGTTAATAAGGCAGGGGAGCCTGAGACGTGGTGTGCAGGCCACAGACACCGAGAGTGTCTGCCCAGCAGCAGCCAGGTCTGAGAGCAGGACGTGTCAGGGTGAATGGTGGGAGTGAAGCACGGAGAACAGAAAAGGGCGTAGGGACTAGGGGTCTGCAATTGCGGAGGAGCTCTTTGGACATCTGCGGAGGAACACAGTAAATAAAGGGTCATAGTGGAGAGTAGAAACGCGTGAGCAGGCGGGGACATATTCTCCCTGGGATATGTGTTCCCAAGACATGCACGCCTGGACATATCTGCTCCATGAGATAAATGCTTCTAGCTGTATGTGTTCTATGACGTGTGCTCCTTGATATATGTGCCCTATGACTTAGGTGCTCAAACAGCAGGCTCTGAATTCGGAGGGGATTTACCAGAAAGACAAGAAGGGGAGAAAGCCCATTTGGCGAGGTGTAGGGCACGGGTTATGTAGTTGCACTGTTCTCAGGGTGGAGACTGTTTTGCAGGAGGTGTGTATCTCGCAAGTAGCAACAGAGAGACAGTGTGCCCTCACCTGCGGAAGCAGTTCACCTTGGAGGTAAAGAGAGGGGGGCACTGTCTGATATTGCTGAGACACAGAGGGACACTGTGCTCCACTGCTCCAGGTACTGGCAGGCCACAGAAGGGCTGTGCGCCGAGCTGCAAAGAGAGGTCAGTAGATTGTTCTCCCTCAAGAGGACCCGACGGACAGTGTGTCCTGCTGCAGGAGGCACAAGGGCAGTGTGCCCTGCCGCAAAGAGAGGCCGGTAGACTGTTCTGCAGGAGGAATAGAGGTACAATGTGCCCTGCTTAAAGAGGCACTGAGGGCAGTGTGCCCTGCTGCACAAGACACAGAGCACAGTGTCCTCTTCCGGGAGGCACAAAGGGACGGTGTGCCCTGCTGCCTGAGACACAGACAGGGGGTTGTGTGCCCTGCTGCAGTAGGCACATTTTATCAGGAGTCCGTGATACTGGAGGCACAGTAGGGCAGTGCACACTGTCACAGAAGGCTTCGAGGAGGGTAACACAGTGTGTATATTGCTCAGAGGTGCGTGGCACTGGCAGGGCCTAGCTTCAGAAACATTTCTATCTACATGTTGTTATATGACATCCCTTTATTAATGTAATAACTGCACTTTCACAATTGCTCTATTAACCTTCTTGCTTCTCAAATTTGCTTGAAAATGCACCATTTACCCACTCTTTTTTCAAAATTTTCTCTGGGGGGAAAACCCCCGAACCCCCCTTAAGATGTTCGGGCTCGGGAGCTGAGCTCGCTCGCCACGGTGCGCTACGGCAGAAAGTTTACGCCCCACCACTTTCAAATGTCACCAGCCACCACTGCAACATGGCGTAAGGGACAGGTAAAGATTAGGGTGAGTATGCTGCTGAGCACTTACTTCACAAACACCATATGGCCAATGCGGACGGTGAGGGCAGGTTAGGCGCGAGGTCATCAGTGCACGAGTACGGTGGAGTTCAGACCAGAGGGGGCAGAGCAGCATGCCCAGGTGTCCCACGGATGTTGGTGGTGCAAGTATAGCAGACAGTGCTTTAAATGGGCAGATACTCAGTCACTGAGTGCCTGCACTTCTTTCAGAACTTGAAACGGAGAGTGCCTACACTTCTTAATGGGCGTTCAATACTTTTAATGGAAGTTTACCGGCCCTTCTCAATAGCACCCAGGTACCCTGGGACTGTGTGTATCTACACTTCTATAACACCATTTTAACCACTGATAGTGGGTGGCAGCGTGAGTTGAAAAGTGTGCACACTCACGTGTTGCGCGAGCGTTTGGGGACTGGGGTATTGCCGAGCACTAAGTTGTCTCTCAAACCGTGGTGCTGAGAGAGCGGGAGCACAAAGCAGGCTCGCAGTGTGGTGGGCAGTGCACTATAGTGAGTGGACCCGAAACCACTGGTGCTGCGAGTTTGTATCACAGTGAAAATTGAAGGGTGGCAGTATGTGCTTGATAGAGCGACATGTTCTTGTGAATTGTAGAGGTGCATCATAATCACTGACAGTCTGCACCCGCATGTACTCAGACATATATTCGTATATATTCAGTTGTATATCCATGCATGTTTAGTAAAGAATGAATAGTTCACTGAGATAAAGTGAACTCAGCAGTATAATTGTGTTATGATAATCATGTAATGTAATGCTTATTGAATTGTGTGAACATAATGCATAGAGATATTAGTTCGTGTGTAATTCAATTGCAGTAGTTTAAACGTGCACCATATTAAAGTTGCACATGCAATTCATTGTTTGCATATGAATCGTAATGAAAATGCTTATAGGGAAAAGTAAGATGTGTGTTTAAAAGTCATATGTAAAGGCCTGACTACATATATGCTTAGGGAAGGCCTGGTTTATTCTTATGTTAGCTTATTTTGTAGGCAGAGAAAAGTTTCTCTTGGTAAGGCTCTCTGGGCACAAACGGTAGATTTAATTTGCACAGTAGAAGGTTTCTGTTGAACGTATCTTTTGTTGCAGGTGCAAGGACACATGTCTCGTTAGTAAAGACTAACTCTTTGTTTTCAAAAGTTGGAGAGATGGGAGGCATGGTACGGGAGTGCAATGGAATTTAGGGATGATACTTTCAGCGGAGAAGGTGCCTGGGACTCAAGGTCATCGCAACCGTCCAGGATGAAGTAACCGTTTCGATGGAAAAGTACAAGAAAGAAGACCTGGCCAAGGAGGCGTGATCAAGGCGTGTACAATTGTATTAGGGATTTGTATTAGGGATAGTGCCCTGAGGGAGGAGGCCAGAGAAGAGGTAGGGAGACCAGAGAGAAGGACAGAGCTGAGCTTAGGTATTATGTGATAGCACTTCTTAGGAAGTCTTCACAGCTGACACCTTTATTCACTCTTGCCTGGAAAAATCGTTATGCAGGGATGTCACTAAGTGTTAGTGTAGGGACAGCAATCGATTTTAAGCTTGCTTAGATAAATGAAGAGCAACATAGAAATTGGAGCAATCATAGCTTGGTTGATCCTTCTAGAACTTTCTATTCTCTTTATCCTGAGTCGGATGAGACTCTTGCGTAGGTTATTGTTTGTATTAGTGCCCATCTATTTCTTTAACCTCGTGTTGAGGTGCTTGCATGTCCAGTTATTTTTGGCGATAATAAATTCTTAAACTTGAATTTGGAGTCAGTGGTCCTTTCAGATAAAATGAATGCTGTTATATAACCAGATGAGATTCTCTCCTTTACACTATTCAACAGGTAAAAAGATCTTGGCGACCAGAAGGTTCTTATAGATAATTAGATAAGAATCGGCGTTATCAGTTGGTAGCAGAGTAGGATGGTTACCTTTGATGGTAAGGGGAGATCTAGAGCAAGATAGGAGATTAAGTTGCCCCATAGAGCCAGAGTGACGCAGATCCAGAGGACCGCGGGAGAAAGATGTCGGAGGTCGTTGAAAACTGACGGAGAGTGACGGTGCGGCGGAAGTAGCAGTTCGTGGTAGAGTGAGTATGAAAAGAGTGGTGTTTGGTAGATTGCGGTGTTTTATTGTTGTGTGATGTCTTGCGGAGTTGGAACGAGAGTTGTGTGATTGAGAACCGGACCGTGAGCGCGCGCAGGACCGGGAGATTTATTGTGGTGTAGAATACACCCAGAGTTGAGAACGTTGACCAGAGGTTGTGGGGGTCACGAGACGTCATTGACAGACCCACTGAAGATAGGGAACATATGTGTGAGTGTGTGAATAACCAACGCAGGTCGTAGGTTATTGTGTGCAGAACTATCGAGTGATTGAATCCTATCGAGTGTGTTAGAGGCGATTGTCCGGTCGTTTCGCGGACAGACGGTTGCCAGATTGAGGTCAACAAGCTCAAGAGGCTGATCGGTCATTGGTAAGACTGACGGTCAGAGAGGTAATTGTTCGGTAGGATGGACATTATTTCAGAGTATGATTGGGACAGGTGCGAGCGAGAACGAGTGAATTAGGAAGGAGGGGAACTGCTGCGAGCGGAGGAAAAGTGACGTCAGACAAGTGCCGCGCTGCGATAGGCCGGTTGGTGTGAGCCGCGCTGGCATTGGTGGATTGAAATCAGGAAGTAAAAGCCGACATTTTGAGTGCAAATACAAAGTTGATTCATCATGAAATGTTTTAAAGTTTTACGGGAACTTTGTAGAGGTGATCGACATGTGGTTACTCGGGAAGGAGAGGAAGCTCCTCCCGAGGATACGCCAGCACATTATATGGCAAAGAATGTAGGATTGCATACTATAATATGGCTGGAGAATTGGCATAAAATGACAGAAGGAGAGTTGTCTTTCCCACGTTATGGTACTTTCAGATTGGAGGTGTTGTACCAGCTAAAAAGTATAATGGCTTCTTTACGACCACTACCTAGACCAACACAGTTTGAGGCGCTACATGCGTGGATTAGAGCAGCGTACGATAGGAGGAAAGACAAGAGCCAGGAAAGGGTGAAGAAATCGGTCAGGGCATTTCAGGATGCAAGGTGGGATGCACTGGAGAAAAGGTGGAGAGTGGAAACAATCGAGGGAGATAAGTTATACCCATTGATAGTACAGAACGGAAAGATTATAAGAATCGATGAGGACGACAGTGATACAGACGACAGCCTGTTAGATAGGTTGTTGGCAGAGAGGCCACCACCATTTAATCCAGACTCAGAAGAGGGAAAGCCGACTCCAGCAGTAACAATTGATGGGAGCCAGAATCAGACTAGCATGAGAGTAGTGGGAAGGATTTCCACAGGAACGGAAGGGGCAACGACGTCTATGATAACACAGCCTCCTGTTGGGAACACAAGGTTACCGGACTCCTTGACAGTACCGGTTACCATTGGCCCTATAGTACCGGTATATGACCCAGACCGAGTGAGAGAAGGGAGCTCAGTACAGATGGGAAGGGAAGAAGCAACCAGCGGGAACGGGTTCGGGGTACGAGTGGTTCATTTCCCAAGACCAGTGGAGACAAGTACGCCGTTACCTGCTACGGCAGACTCTTCCTTTAGACAGGAGGAGGAGGAGAGACCAGTCAGACCGAGGTCCTTGCAGGAATCCAAGTCAGCTTTGAGGATGTGGACACCAACAGTAACAAACCAAGAGGATAGGATGCCAGGAGATAGGGCACAGAACATCTCGGAAGACAGACCATGTTCCAGGAATATGATGGAAGGGAATAGGTCACAAGGACAGAATAGTGACTGTGATGAGCGGGATGGTTCAACTTGTCGAGAAGTACTGAGGAGTGCAGTACAGGCAAGGTTGCTAGACGTAGTGAGGTTGAAAGCAGAGGTAGACGAGATGATCAGCGGGGGGCTGCCTCTGGAAAGGATAGAAATTTATGGATCAGATGAGCTGCTGTTTGTAGCAAAAGATGTGACTCGAAAAGCTAGAATGGCACATGATAGATTAAAGGAATTGGCCAAAAGATATGAGGTAGACCTGAACAAAACTAAAGCGTTGCAGGGACCACATAGATTACATTACAGTGACCAGGAGCTGGAGGAGAAAAGAATCACAGGATTAAGGACACACACCAGAGACCTGATTGTAGGAATGAGAATATGGATTTTGTTGGACAAATGGGAAGAAAGGTGGTCCAAGAAGAAACCAGCAAAGAAAGCTGAGGGGAAATGCCGCCTCCAGGAGGGGGGCGACGGGCGTTGGAAATTTTCCTTTACGGGAAGTACAGAATGGAGGGTATGTGCATGTGCCGTGGAATAGAGGTGATTTGGCTGCATTTACAAATGATTTTCCTCGGCTGAGGGAGAAACCAGTAGAGTGGTACAAGCAGGTTGAGCGGTTTGTTAAAATTTCAAAAGTATTGTGGATTGATTTGAACACCTTGTTTGACATAGTGGTACCGGGAGATTTGTGGACAGCTTGTAAAGTCGCTGTCGAGTGGCCGACTTCGGAACCTGAAAGGGAGCCGGTTACAAATGGCCCATCACCCTTAGTAATGAAAAAGTATGAGCAGGTGATTACATGGCTAAAACTGAAGATTTCACCCCAAGATATAGATTGGGTTAAGATAGATCGGACCGTACAGGAACCCAAAGAAACGGTGCATGAATATTATGAAAGACTTCTGCAAGCTTTTAAACAGTATAGTGGGCTAGATATCTTGGACCCCAAAGATATGGGTCAGTTTGTCTCAAAGTTTGTACTAGGTCTGAGAATGGAAATTAGCCTCATGATACAGCACCATTTGATCTGCTGGCAGAACAAGCCGTTAGATGAAATTTTGAGGTATGCGAGATACTGTAGTGATGAGGTGGAATCGAAACATCGGAAGCTAAAAGACAAGTTGATGCTTGTCCAGATGCAGACAGCACAGGGTCAGCCTAGTGGAGGGACTTTAGGAAGAAAACAAGGAAATTTCCAGGGGAATCAGAATGGGCAAGCCCAGGAAAGGGGAAACCAGTAGACCCCAAGACAGGAGTGGACGTGGCCACATTGAAGAAGACCACAGCGTGTCATCTTTGTCGCCAGGTCGGACATTGGAAACGCGAGTGTCCTTTGAACCCAGTTAATCAGTTGCAGGAAGAGGAAGAGGGGCTCAGGCACCCGCGCAAGAGGTAGTTAACACAGTGACGAGGCCTAGGACGATGAAAGGGGGGGTTTACAGCTCTCACGCCCAGGTTCCCCAAGCTCCAAGGATTACACAAGGAATACGAACGTACCAACAGATGCCCCTGTTTGAAGACTATGACGAGAGTAGCTCAGACCCTTTTTCCTGACGGTACCTGAGAGGGGAGGAAGACTGCACGCTTGGAGCGGTCTTGGAGGTAGACCAGAGAGGACCTTTTGTGGAGGCAGATATTGAGGGTCATCCTGCCACACTTTTGGTTGATACTGGTGCTACCCGGTCTACTGTGAGATCAGCAGTGGTCCCTAACCTACCCCTCTCGGGACAATCAATCCAGGTTGTTGGAGTAGCGAACAAGAGAATAAGCAGCCCATTGACAGAACCGATCTTAGTAAAGATAGGTTCCTTCCAAACTAGACATCAGTTTGTAGTGTGTGATACGAGTCCAGTTTGCCTTTTGGGAAGAGAACTGTTGTGCAAGTTGAACTGCACGATCTATTGTACGCCTCAGGGAGTGGAGGTCCAGACGAGAGATGACGATGCTGACTTTAAGGTTACCAATCAGCATCTATGTATAGATCTGTACCCAATGGTGACGGTGGAAGAACTTCCACCTGATCTGAGAGACGCAGTGTCATCTGTGGTGTGGGATTTCGCAGGCGATGAAATAGGTCTAATCAGAGGGGTTGAACCAGTGCGGATTGAGGTGAAACAGAATGTTGATTTCCCCAGGACACCTCAATACAACCTGTCGCCAGAAACGATTGCAGGGATAAAACCTGTGATCGAGACTTTCATTGAGAAAGGCATTCTGAAAGAGATCAGAGGTAGCCCCTGTAATTCACCCATTATGGGGCTACAGAAACCAAGCGGGAAATACAGGATCGTGCAAGACCTGCGAAAGGTCAACACGATAGTTGTCCCCTGTTGTCCAGTGGTACCGAATCTTTCAGTAATACTGTTCCAGATCCCATGTGAAGCCGAGTGGTTTACGGTTATCGACTTGTGTCAAGCCTTCTTTTCGATACCGCTCCACGAGGAAAGCCAATTTCTTTTTGCGTTCAGGCTGGAAAATCGCGTGTTAACATGGTGTCGTATCCCTCAAGGGTATACGGAAAGTCCATCGATCTTTAACCAGATTTAGAAAAAGAATCTCGAGAGTCTTGTGTTGCCGCAGAACTCAGTCCTCGTGCAATACATAGATGACTTGCTCATTGCCTCAGAAACAGAAGATGCTTGCAGAATTGACACTGTAGCCCTGTTGAACCACTTAGCAGAGAATGGACATAAGGTGTCCCCGAACAAGCTGCAGTACTGTTTGAATGAGGTACAGTACTTGGGACACAGATTGGAAAAAGGCAAGAGGAAGGTGTCACCAGATCGAATTGAGGCAATAATGAGCATGGCAGTACCCACCACACAGAGAGAAGTTAGGATGTTCCTGGGAATGGTTGGCTACTGTCGACAGTGGATTCCTAGTTTCTCCTTGAGAGCAAAGCCTTTGCAGAGGCTTACGCACAAGGATGTGAGTGATCCGGTACCATGGGACGAGGAGTGCTTGATGTCATTCCTGAAACTGAGAGAGGAATTGTGCAGTGCTCCGGCACTGGGAATGCCTGATTACAACAAGGCCTTTTCGTTGTTCTGTTATGAGAGGGAAGGATGTGCATTAGCCGTCTTAGCTCAGAAACATGGAGGTGTCCGTAGACCAGTTGCCTATTTCTCAGCTACTCTAGATCCAGTAGCTTCTGCGTTGCCCGGATGTCTAAAATCCGTTGCTGCAACAGGTGTCAGCATTGAAAGATGTGAAAGCATTGTAATGGGACATCCATTGACTGTACATGTGCCACACTCGGTTGAGTTATTGATGACCAGGACCAAGACCCAGCACCTAACAAACAATAGGTTAACGAGGTACGAGCAAGTCATACTTGCCGCAGAGAATGTGACTCTGAAAAGGTGCTCGGTCTTGAACCCTGCGACATTGATGCCTACACCGAACACGGATGATGAAGATTGTGCGGACCATGATTGTCTCGATGTGACCGAGCTTTGCACCAAACCGAGACCTGACATTGTCGATGAACCATTGGCTGACCCAGATGAAATTTTCTTTGTCGATGGTTCATGCTTAAGAGACAGTGTGGGGCAATTGAGAGCAGCGTTTGCTGTATGTACCATTTCAGGAGTGGTCGAGGCTGCTTGCCTAGAAGGAGTACGCTCCGCGCAGGTAGCTGAGATCATTGCCTTGACCCGTGCCTGTTTGGTCGCTGATCGAATTCGAATCACGATTTACACAGACAGCCAATATGGGTTTGGCGTGGTGCACGACTTCGGGCAGTTATGGTGTCAGAGGGGATTTTTGACATCATCTGGTTCACCCATTCGGAATGGAGAATATGTAAGACAACTGTTGGATGCATTATAGCATCCGAAGGAAATTGCTGTTGTAAAGTGTTCAGCCCATGGGAAAGGGGAGGACTTTGTGTCATTGGGCAACAATTACGCGGATGAGGTCGCCCGTTTCTGTGCTGAACAAGGATGCATATTCACAGATAGACACGCAGGGGAGAGCCAAGAAAGAACCGAGCTCAGCATAATGTTGGCCATGGCAGACACTTGGGAAGAGCTTAAGCGATTACAGGACGAAGTTTCAGTCCAGGCGAGAGAGGGATGGATCAAAGCTGGTTGTGAGAGAGGAGATGTGGATGTGTGGGTATCCAACGATGGGAGAGCCGTATTACCAGAAGAATTGTTGAGTCCGATGGCAAGGCTGATACATGGACAGGCACACCTTGGTAGAGACGCAATGATGAGAGTGTTTAGACAGACGTGGTACAACCCACGATTTCGAGCAATGGCTGAAACAGTGTGTCAAAGGTGTGTTACGTGTCAGCAGATGAACGCTGGAAAGAAAACTGTAGTTACATTGAGTCACATTGGGAGGTCGGGTGGGCCTTTCAACAGGATACAGCTCGACTTTGTGGATATGCCTAAGTGTAATGGGTTGAGGTACATTTTAGTGCTGGTATGTGTATTCTCACGGTGGGTGGAGGCTTACCCAACACGCAGGTGTGACACTCTCACAGTGGCTAAGTTATTGTTGAGGAGCTCATCCCTAGGTTCGGGATCCCGACCTCTTTGGAATCAGATAGAGGAAGGCACTTCCACAGTGAAATCATGAAGTTACTTTGTGCTGCATTGAATATTGACCAGAGACTTCACTGTAGTTACAGACCAGAGGCTTCTGGGATGGTGGAACAAGTTAATGGAACTTTGAAGGCCCGGATGGCAAAAATGTGTTCTTCGACATCCCTGAAATGGCCCGACGCTTTGCCGCTCGTGCTGATGAGCATGCGAAGTGTCCCAGACAGGAAAACCGGGTTGTCCCCCACGAAATTCTAATGGGAAGGGCAATGAGGTTGCCGGCAGTACCAGCTACAGCTTTGATAAGCATCACTGATGACTTGATTCTCGATTATTGTAAAGGACTCTCTGATGTGGTCCGTTCTGTATCCCAGCAGGTGCAAGCAGCAGTGGTCCCAGCCTCGAGTGATCTGTGCCACGACTTGTGTCCCGGAGATTGGGTGCTCGTCCGGAAGCACGTGAGGAAGAGTTGCTTGGATGCCCGCTGGCGTGGCCCGTATCAGGTGATACTCATCACGAACACAGCAGTAAAGTGTGGAGGATTGCCGAACTGGGTGCATGCCTCCCATACCCGCAGAGTTTCAGCACCCTTGGAAGAAACAGCTCCTCTCGTAAATGAAAATCCAGCTGATGTGGAAGGGCCACATGAGAGGACAAGTCAAGCTGTAAGGGTCGCTGACACAGCTGGTGGTGCACTAGAGCAAGCTGAAGGGGGTTTCCACAGTTCAAACCCTGACTCAGACACCGAAGACAGAAACGGTGCAGTGGGCGGAGAAGAGTCAGATTCAGCAGAAAGAGGAAGTAGTGCACTGGGTATAGCAGGGGAAGGCAGACGAACGAACAGAAGTGCGGAAAGTTGGCCTGAAAGACAGAGGCGACGGAACTTGAAGTTAGCACCTGAAAGAGACCTTGCCCCAGTGTCTGAAGCATCTGAAACAGAGGCAAGCGACGAAGACCAGGCTCAAGATAGTCGGCGAAGGTCGAAAAGAACCAGAGTACCTTGTCGCAGATACTCTACCCCTGAGTGGACTTTTTTTTTTTTTTTCTTTTCACCCCTGAGTGGACTTACACGGTGTTTGATGCAGGGGGGGGTGAGCACGGGAAGGCTGAGGTCAGTGCTGGTGGTCCGTCGGAGCCCGAATGTGGTGGTGAAGGTGGTGCTGCAGTTGCCAGGGCTCGAAATAGAAGGAACACCGACCCTCACAGTTCCGAATCCCCCGCTTCTGAGTGAAGTTCGAAACTTGGTTCTGCATCGACTCGAATTCCCGCCTTTTGGAGTTGAGCCGTTTTCACATGAAGTGTTGATTTTGCGTCTTGAACTTTTGTATCACGTTCTGGTATTGCTCAATGAGGATCTTATTGTGGATCAACTATAAACTGTAAATAAAAGTCTAAAAGAAGAAGATAACCTAGGTCCGAGTGGAAGAAGAATAAACTTAGGGACTTTCCACAGAAGAGGAACGAAAACTAGGGAAGTCTTTTTCTGGACTGTGTAAATAAGATTGTGATCGAGAAGGGAAAATTCGGAGATTTAATGGTTGCCCGAGCTGGTTAAGCAAGTCACGAGTAAAGGACACAGAGACTTTTTCAGGGTTCATTGCTATAACCAAGACTTTTGAGAACTTTCAAAACCATGGAACCGGGAGATCCCAATCGTAGATCAAAGTGGATTGTAGGCATTCTTATAAGTAGTGTGATAGTTTCTATAATCATAGTAATCATAGTCTCATATACTGGTTCGCATGAGCTAGAAGTGCAGGGGGTGCCAGGGACACCTACACCTAGCCAAAAGGGGGTAAACATGGGAGCTGACAGAGCTTTGCTATTAGAAGAAAGTCGTAGGTTACATATAGATTTATCTAGGAGTGATTTTAAGCTTAACGCATATGCTAAGCTGCTATATGAGTATGTTGATGTGATGGATGCGAAAGATTGTTATGTGTGTATGCAGTTGCCTGCTTCAGTGGACGAGGGTATTAGGTATCACCATCTTCCACTGACTTATGGAATTTCATGTAGTCTTGTGCTTAGTTTATTTTATGAGAGAGATCAGTTTGAGTATTTCTTTTCCAATTTCGACGCAGTGCTTCCTGAAGTCCCAGCTTACAAGCATTTGAATAAGTACGATTATTATAAGACCGAGGATAGACTCAGGAAGTTCTTCATACCGAGTTTGGAATTGGATACAGCATTCGCTCACAGACACAATCTGACCTGCTCGAGGTCAGATGTGGAGAAAAAGTTTGTAGATCAGGTAGAGGACAGGTATAGAAAGCTGACCCACTCCCGAGACTTGGGGCATCACAGGCTTGATTGGACAGATGAAGAAAAGTTGCATAGGACCAAGGGAAGCTATGGTCCTATAGCGTTAGACAAAGAGCAGAGGGGTAAGTTGTGTATAAGGCGTTATCAGACTTACTACAAAAAGGTTGCAGTGGGACAGAGCACTTGTGATCACGTTTTCACCATGGCAGATGTGGCAAAAGATTTTCTCCAAGGTCCTGTACAAGTGTTACCAACGGTGTATTATGTATGTGGGAAGAATGCTTATGTGAGGTTGCCTGCAAATTGGTATGGAACATGTTATTTGGCAATAATATTTCCAAAGATTTACCATACAGAGGATTTGGATCTTCTAGAAGGTGGAGAGCATTCAAGAGCGAGAAGAGCTGCAAGTGCAGGAATCGTTGTGGGGGATATCTTTGGAGCTATGATACCCAGTCTGGGAGTAGTCTTGAATGATGTGAAGATCCGGAGGTTAGCGACTGTGGTGGATGAATTTTCAATGAATACAGCAAAGTCATTGGTGTTGGTGGAAGGAGAGATGTTGTCGATAAGGGGGATGGTTTTGCAGAATCGCCTTGCTTTGGATGTCTTATTGGCAAAAGAGGGCGGAGTCTGTAAAATGTTGAAGGTTCAATAGTGCTGCACTTATATACCAGACCGTAGCAAGGATCTGGAGAAATATATAAGTAACATCACTACAATCCACACAAAAATAGCGGATTTGACCGAAGAGGGGGCCTGGGAAAAGGTCGGCAAGGGTTTTGGTCAAGTGGGAGGTTGGTTTGCGAATCTAGGAAAGGGATTCCTTGGGTACTTTCTGAGACCCCTCCTTATCTTGGTGGTTTGTGTGGTTGGTTTGTGGATTTTGATCAAGGCCTACAAGTGGTATCGGGCAGGCCGAGTCAAGAGAGCTTTGAGGGAAAATGAGATGAGATTGGCAAGACTGCAGGACAGTCAGTATCAAAGGCTCAAGAGCATGGAGAAACTAAGATCAGGGAAGATGGCAACAAGTTCTGTTTAGGTCGGTTCTTTCTCCAAGGGAGTTGAATGGAATGTGATGACAGGAGTCATCAAAGGGGGGAACTGATAGAGCGAAATGTTCTTGTGAATTGTAGGGGTGCATCATAATCACTGCCAGTCCGCACCCGCATGTACTCAGACATATATTCGTATATATTCAGTTGTATATCCATGCATGTTTAGTAAAGAATGAATAGTTCACTGAGATAAAGTGAACTCAGCAGTATAATTGTGTTATGATAATCATGTAATGTAATGCTTATTGAATTGTGTGAACATAATGCATAGAGATATTAGTTCGTGTGTAATTCAATTGCAGTAGTTTAAACGTGCACCATATTAAAGTTGCACATGCAATTCATTGTTTGCATATGAATCGTAATGAAAATGCTTATAGGGAAAAGTAAGATGTGTGTTTAAAAGTCATATGTAAAGGCCTGACTACATATATGCTTAGGGAAGGCCTGGTTTATTCTTATGTTAGCTTATTTTGTAGGCAGAGAAAAGTTTCTCTTGGTAAGGCTCTCTGGGCACAAACGGTAGATTTAATTTGCACAGTAGAAGGTTTCTGTTGAACGTATCTTTTGTTGCAGGTGCAAGGACACATGTCTCGTTAGTAAAGACTAACTCTTTGTTTTCAAAAGTTAGAGAGATGGGAGGCATGGTACGGGAGTGCAATGGAATTTAGGGATGATACTTTCAGCGGAGAAGGTGCCTGGGACTCAAGGTCATCGCAACCGTCCAGGATGAAGTAACCGTTTCGATGGAAAAGTACAAGAAAGAAGACCTGGCCAAGGAGGCGTGATCAAGGAGTGTACAATTGTATTAGGGATTTGTATTAGGGATAGTGCCCTGAGGGAGGAGGCCAGAGAAGAGGTAGGGGAGACCAGAGAGAAGGACAGAGCTGAGCTTAGGTATTATGTGATAGCACTTCTTAGGAAGTCTTCACAGCTGACACCTTTTATTCACTCTTGCCTGGAAAAATCGTTATGCAGGGATGTCACTAAGTGTTAGTGTAGGGACAGCAATCGATTTTAAGCTTGCTTAGATAAATGAAGAGCAACATAGAAATTGGAGCAATCATAGCTTGGTTGATCCTTCTAGAACTTTCTATTCTCTTTATCCTGAGTCGGATGAGACTCTTGCGTAGGTTATTGTTTGTATTAGTGCCCATCTATTTCTTTAACCTCGTGTTGAGGTGCTTGCATGTCCAGTTATTTTTGGCGATAATAAATTCTTAAACTTGAATTTGGAGTCAGTGGTCCTTTCAGATAAAATGAATGCTGTTATATAACCAGATGAGATTCTCTCCTTTACACTATTCAACAGGTAAAAAGATCTTGGCGACCAGAAGGTTCTTATAGATAATTAGATAAGAATCGGCGTTATCATGCTCTCACCACGGATTATGCTAGTTTTATTTCCTGCTCCGCCCGTGCTATGGAAGAGGCGTTTCAGTGTCTGTTTAATGACATTATTAACCCGCTGTGTTGTGTTTCAGTTTTATGACATTAATCGCTTGCTGTGTTGTTTTTGTTCAATGACATTAATCTCGTGCTCGTTGTTTTTGTTTAATGACATTAATCTCGCGCTGTGTTGGTTTCCAGGAGTTTACGACTTGAGGACTTTTGAGTGTTTTACATCAGCTGTGAGATTGCAGCCGATGTTTGCAGAGTCCACAGTTACCACCAGTGCGGTTTGTGCTCTCACTGCTCGTCTGTTAAAGGGAGGGCTGGAGGCCGCTTGTAGCATTAGACACCAGACGGGACTTCTGGCCCTCTGTCCCCGCCTCCCACCTGCCCACATAAACACACTTGGTGTGCTATTCAGGCAGCCCGGCGGTCTGTTTCTTAGTTGTTTGAAGCAGAGGGCGCATAAGGTGCTCATTGCTAATGCACACTCGTGCGTCTTGGAACACTTGCGAGTGGGCTGTCTTTTCTCACACAGGGTGGAGTGTGCACTGTTTGTGTTTGAAGTCCAGTGGTTCCGAGTGTAACAGCTTCTTGTCGTGAACCTGCCTTGGAGAGTGAAGACAGAGCCGCTATATTTTAGCAACACTCGGGCACCACAGATTGTAGGCACCGCATTGTTTGTACTGCCTTAAACCCTGCCTGCTGGCTGATACGAGCAGACGTAGCAAGCTTTCTCTGGAGCCCTGAGAGGGCTGTCGTACGCTCTGTTTGCTATGTTAAGTGCCTCTAAGTGAGTCACCCACTGAAGGTTCCCTGGCAGCTCTAACCCAGATTCACGAGCAGCGGGCCTTAAAAATCACAGAGGTCATTGATTGGGGTTATTCCTTAACTTTGCTGTCGGCCTCTAATGCTGCCACTGTTTGCCAAGCAGTGCAAACTGTCTCGCAGGTGTTAGATGATGTCAGCAGCAATGAGCGTGTGATGCACACCCGTTGCCGTCCCTCCCTCAATCCCCGCACTGAGGCGCCTATGGTCACATAAGTGTTTAAAGCGGGTGTGAGCCCAGCTTGTGTTGCTCCCCTACGTCATACTGTTAAATTAATAGCTTTTCCATGCCAGCAGTGTTTTTTGCCATTGAATCGATATTGATAATGTAAAGTGTGGCTTTTGTTCAGTAGGAAGGTTTTATTACTTGGCAGGGAGGAATTCGTGCATTGAAAGCAAATCTTCTTCAGCCACTTAACAGCAGAATACTTTTGCTTTAAAATTCACCATTTGCCAATCTTTTTCCAATTTTCTCTTGGGAGGAGGACCCAACCTGTACCCACTTTTGTTAGCTTCGCTTTGCTTGCGGCTTAAAAGTCATGCCCAACTTTACGCCCCACTGCTTTCAAGTGTCACCAGCCGCCACTGCCTATGCTACACCATCAACACTGCTCTAGGATTTCTCCTGCCAGCCTACCCCCTCCAGGCAGAGGACAGCCTTCCAATATCCCTCTTAACTCTGATCTTGCCAGTGGTGTAGGAAGGGGGGTGTGGTGGGTGCGGGCCGCCCCAGGTGTCATCCCTGGGGGGGGGGGGGTGACAAAATGGCAAAAATGTGTTTTAAACATTTTTACCATTTTGTCAAGCCGGGGGTGACAAGAAATTTTCCGCACCGGTTACCACCTGACCTTGCTACGCCACTGGATCTTGCTTCAATTTTTTTCCCTTTAACTTTCACTTGCCCATGAAATGTTGCTTGCTCTCAATGTGCACCTCGTGTGATAAACCATACCAAAGTACTCTCCCGCCTGAACCTGCTTCTGAACAAATCACTCCTACTAGCCCCTTGCTGCAATGGGGGGGGACGTGGGCCTAACAGCATAGTAGATAGGGAATGAGATTTTCCCCAGCATGCGATAGCCGTGTAGCTGTCACCTTGACCTATGTCTCACCGTTCCCTTTCCAAAACTCCCTGCACACAGGGGGCAGTCCCTGCCGTTCCTCTGAGGGCCCTCCTTTGGGAAAAGGAAGGATAGCAACAAAATGTATGCGAAAAAGGTTGCTTTTTATTTCAGAAGCAGGTTGAGCTCACAAGAATCAAATCCTTTAGCTAAGCTGTACAAAGTACAAATGGCATGCCAAAACTCTTAACACTGAACACTAATACTCGCCTCACCCTCTAAACAAATCAACCCGCCTCTCAGCTCTGAATCCCTCACTCTGCTTTAATCAATCTCTAGTATTCTTGGTTCCTCCTCACCGTGTCCTGACGAATATTGTGGAAGACTGGTGGTAACATTCCATGGAACATGAGGGTTTTTCAAGACTGGCAGTAGGGCGGGCTGATACCTCATATGAGCAGCTCGGAGTGGTGTCTGTCTTTATCACTTATGAATAAACGGCTCCGCAATACAAGCCTGGCTCCCCAGCATCATTACTAGAGACTCGTAAAAAACTTGAAAACAATTCTTCCTTTCTTAGTAATTTGGGCCTACTGTCCCTTTATGATTCGCCATTCTTACTGCTCAGGGACTTCTACAAGTTCCAAGCAGACTGCCCCCTCTACGCCCAGGCAGGACTGCCTTCTAATTTTCCTCTTAACTCTGATCTCACTTCCTTTTCCTACCCTTCACCTTTCCCACCGCAACACAATAATTCTTACTCTAAGCTCTCTCACCGCCATCAGAAAAACCTCTTCTGCAGTGTTCCTTCTGTCTGCCCAACCTTAACAGGCATCCTGCCACTTCCTTCAACATCAAATTCAAACCCATAACATACCACTACTCCTCACACTCCTCAACACATCAACCACGTCAATACCATATCCATGCAGCAGACAAATGCAATAGCCTCCTTTATTAAACACTTAACTGTTTCAGCTCATTACATGCAAAGCCCAGTATGACTACAGCCTTGCTTGCTGTTGCTCTACTCATCGACTGCACCAACTGTCATCTGCATGTCCCCAAGCGTCCCAGATAGTCAAAGTATCTTTATGTCAGTTAATAAAAACCATTATATTTACTGCATGGATATCAGCCTTAAAATATGAAAATATTGATATATATGCACAATAAAAGAATATCATAATGTTTCTGTCATACTTCCAAATTGAATGCAATGTATTAGTGCAATTTCATTAGAGGTATCATGCAATTCAGATGGCATCACCCTATTCCTATATTATTATTACCAGAATATGGTTCCTGCCCTTTTCGGTATCAGATGCAAAGGTAATTAATACAAGTTTACTGAGCAAAGTAATTCAATAAATTTGTGAGCGAGTATGAATAAATAACTCCATATCCATGTTTTCATATTCAATAGTAGAGAGAGAATGACACAGCAGTACAAAGTTGGCTAAAAAGAACAGAAGCAATGCATTGGACAATAACATCGACAGTATCACTATTTCTCATCAGTCATTGTTCTGATCATGCTTCAGATTAAAGTGCCACGATGTTAGTGCAAATCACGCTAAACGTGCAGTGCCATGCAAAGGTAGCATAGTACACATGGAATCTCAGCATCACTATTTTCGAAATTCCTTAGCCAACCCTGAAGGGCAAAGAAAATAGTGCAAAAAATTAGCTGAAAGTGCATTGTAATAGAACATTGCATGTTTAATACAAATTTTGTTAAAAGTGCTGTGCGATTAAAAAAAAAAAAAAAAAATATATATATATATATATATATATATATATATATATATATATATATATATATATATATATATATATATATATTCAATACAATGAGCACTCGAGAGTGCTCGGTTTGAGAGGAACACTGCTCGGGATTAGTGAAGGCAACAGGATTCGCTTTCCTTTGGAATAATTTAAAAGCCTTACGCGTTTCGGAGCTCTGGGCTCTGTGAACAAGGAGCCCAGAGCTCCGAAACGCGTAAGGCTTTTAAATTATTCCAAAGGAAGCGAATCCTGTTGCCTTCACTAATCCCGAGCAATGTTCCTGATCAAACCGAGCACTCTCGAGTGCTCATTGTATTGAATATATATATATATATATATCTCCAATAATCAAAAGAATGTCGCACTCCAGAGATGCGTATTCCCAGGATTTTATTCACACCACTGACACCAACGCGTTTCGACACAAGGTCTTGATCACGACCTTGTGTCGAAACGCGTTGGTGTTAGTGGTGTGGATAAAATCCTTGGAATGCGTATCTCTGGAGTGTGGCATTCTTTTTGATTATTGGATTAATTCACGGGCTGGATTCCACACTGCTCCAGTTCGGGAAAGACCTCAAGACCTGGCTCGTCAGATGACGGAATGGCACCCCCGCCCCCCCCCCCCCAGCGCTTTGAGACCCTAACAGGTGAGTAGTGCGCTTTACAACCCCTTGATTGATTGATCCTGGGTTTTTTGCCATGCATTAAATGGATTCTCTGCTTCCCAATTGGATGTTAAACTGGCTTGTGTCCAAATCTCATAATGGGTTGGAGAGAACTTGTTCCACCTAACTCTTTCCCAGTAAGTGCCCAGATCTTAAGTACCAATAGCTCTATATATTTGCACCTACTCATGTATGCTAAAGTGCATGGTGAGCCTTGTAACTAATTCCCAACTCCCCTCCCTCCTACTCTTGTGCCAAAACTGCACCAGGACATACCCTTCCCTTAGGTACAACGGGACGGATTCACAAAAGTAATCTGAGACAAAATCCTAACTTTGCGACTTTCGGTATTCACAGAAGGCATTTAGGAGTACTAAAGTTAGGATTTTGTCTGTCAATCTTAAGTTTCGGTCTTTAGTTAAACTTAAGACAAACTTAAGTTTAACTGAGACAAAATCCTAACTTTACGACTAGGATTTGGTCTCAGTTAAACTTAAGTTTGTCTTAAGTTTAATTTAAGACCAAAACTTAAGATTGACTGAGACAAAATCCTAACTTTAGTACTCCTAAATGCCAGTAACTGGTTGGGAGTATGATCCCACCCTTCTAGAGGGATAGACATGTACCTACTGTGGAAACGCAGTAGAATCCTGAAGAGCCCTGGCATCACAAAATGGATGCCACCAGTCACAGACACTGGGCTGCCCTCCTGCTGATGACCGAAACTCGCAGTGGAGGAGGCCCAACAATAGGTATCCTGTCGCAGGGGGGTGTGACCACCTCCCAGACAGGGTTTAGTGTATTTGGGCTGGGTGGGTGCACTCCTAGAGTGCTTTGAAGTCCTGCACTGGGGGAGCAGGAGGCTCCTCTGTGCATACACCAGTTCAAACCGGCTCAGGGGCTACCTGTCCCTGCTCTGGCGCGAAACTGGACAAAGGGAAGTGGGTGTAGCCACCCACTCCCCTGACCCTCCCATAGGTGGGGTCATAGAGCTAGTCCCTCCCTTCCTTTTAGTTAAGATGGGGAACCTGTGCATTGCAACCTAGATATCCCTGGACGACGCTCTAAAGAAGAATCCCGGACCTTCGACGTTCCACTACCTCTGGAAGACTGAAGAATCTCCCTTGGAGTCAAGGAGTGACTCCCCTGCTTGGCAGGCACCAAAAACTGCAACGACGGTCGTAAACTACGCCGCTCCCGCCGGAGCCCGAAGTCCCTGCAGCCCAAGACGAGGATTTCCGGACTTCTCCAAGGCCATCGTGAGTCCCCAGTGAAGCTGAGTCCCCAGTGGACCCCACGAGTGACGAGGAACCGCAGTCCCTGGGTACCGTGCACTATTTTCAAGTGCAACCCCTTCACGACGTTCTAAGAACCTGTGCTTTGGATCACGTGTGGTCCCAGCCTCTAGCAGAGATCCCTCCCAAGATCAGAGGCCTACCCCGTCCCGAGTGACCGTGGGCCCCTGTTGAGTGAATCCTCCCGAGGTGTCTTCGCGATCCTTTGCCAGCCGGCTTGTGGGTCCTCTGAAGACTTTTCTACAAAACCCAAGGGCTCCCCTCATTGCTCCAGGCCTGCCCTGACCTACCCTCGCTGGGTGAGTCCCCCAGACCTTGTTGGTCTGCACCGCTGACTTTTTGTCCTTTCCACGAGACTTGCTGTTACCAAGGCTTGTTGGCTCCAATCGGGTCACCGACACCTCAGTAAGCTGCAAACTTCGTGCGACATGCCGAATCCAGCTCCTGGTTGTCATCGACGCCGCCTGGACCTCGTGGTCGAAGAGTCAAGACACCCGTGAACGACCTGAATCTGTCGACGGCGGTGGGCATTCATCTTCCTTGCCCCGGGTCACTGCCAAGTGACTTTGAACACTGTCCCCTCTGCTTTCAGGTCTTCCTTCTTCCGAATCCAGGCTTGGATTCCACCGGACACTTCTCCTGTCGTCGCAAGCAGCAAGTCTTCATTGGCTCCCATTGAAAACGACGCCGCGACCCGACACCAAAGGACACCTATGCACCCGGCTTCCCTGGGTGAGGTAACTCCAGCACTACGGTGCTCCTGTGGGTGTTGGCCCTAGAACTACTTACCCTGTAAGTGACTTGCTTGTAGCTACTCCCGAAGTGCCCTGAAACTCTTAATTTCCAACCGCGACTTGCCCCATTGAAGTCAACGGCGATCCGCGCCTGTGTTCACTCACTGCACGCGTCCCCCATGGGTCCTTTACTTACCTACCTTGGGTGGTTTCGTGAGGCCCCAGCACTTCTGAAGGCCCTAGGCCTTGTCCCTTTGCAAGTGGTTGTTCTTAAGTCTCTTTTTTAGTATATGGTCTGGTACGCCCCTAGGGCCCCAGCCATATTTGTGCTTAACTGATTGTGAAACGTTGATTTGTATATATGTTCCTGACTTCTAATCTCACAAGAGATTAGTAGAGAGTTGTTTAGTAATAAATACATATATATTTGATATATATACCTGTGTGGTGTCCTTTCATTTGGTGATTCAAGAGATTGTGTGGTAAAACAAGCTGCTTTACATTCCTCCAAGACTTAGCCTGAAGGCTGCTCTCCACAGCTACCACTAGGATAGCTTTCTTTAAAGGTTGTCTTAAACCTCCCTACCATAAGAGTCGAATTGTACTGGTGCAAGGTGTCCACTTTAACTAGTGGACAGCATATACCAGGCCAACTTCTCACATTGGTGTGCAGCGTGTGGGATTCCAGCTTGCTATTGTTTTACCAGAAAATCTCTATTTGAATTACTAACTGAAAACCACTATAGGTACTCAAGGGACATATAAAGTCAAGCTTAGTATCAATAAGTTCTACTGAACTTAGAGCTGTGTGCCAAGGGATAGCACACCCTTTCTACAGCTCAAGCTAGTATCAGTAGGCCACAAACTAGTGTAGGTAGTACAACACTGCACAACACTAGAATGTCCTTAAGGGTTGGACCCAGTGGATCCACTCAGCCTCAGTATGAGGACATGACTTTCTTTGACTTGAAAGCCATGTGTGCTGCAAGGCACCTGAAGATAGGACAGAGTCCCTCCACACTACACCTGATAGATCTGCTGACAGCAGATGATCTTAGATTAGCTCTAGGAGCTAATGGGTCTGAATCAATGAGTGGGTCAATTACAGTGTCTGGGTCAGATGATGAACATCAGGTTGACCAAGACTCTGTGGTTGTAGGGCCAGGCCCCAAGGGGTCTGAACAGGACAGAGGAATTCTCCCTAAGAGAACTGACAGAGTGGAGGAGAGGCCTAGGTCCCTTTCTAGGGAATCTGACCACTCCTATCACTCTGGCAGAGAATCCGTCCACCAGAGGAACTCCTACTTCCCAAGAAGAGAGACCTCCTCTGACAGAATGTACAAACTGCTGCAGTAAGAGGAAGCAAGATTTGCCCTCAAACCCAAGCAGTTGGCATTAGATAGAGAAGCCCTTGAGCTCCAGAGAGCTTCTAGAAGAGAGGGGTTAGAACCCCCTGGTGGCAGCAACAGTGTCCCTAGAGGCAGAGAAAATATTCCAGACCATAGGAACCTGAGCAAGGTTGTTCCTCCCTATCAGAGTGGGGATGATATCCATAAGTGGATAACTGCTATGGAAAGGGCCTGTAGAGTACAACAGGTCCCCCAAAAGCAGTGGGCAGCAATCTTGTGGCTCTCCTTTTCAGATAAAGGTAGAGACAAGCTCCTCACTGTTAGAGAAGAGGATGCTGATGACTATGAAGTCCTGAAGAGTGCACTGATAGATGGGTTTGGCTTAACCACTGAGCAGTACAGGTTGAAGTTCAGAGACACCCAGAAGGCACAGACTCAGGACTGGACTGACTTTGTAGATTGTGCAACCAAGGCTCTGGAGGGTTGGCTGGTTGGCAGTAGGGTTACTGATATCAAGGGATTGTATAATCTAATGATGAGAGAACAGATCCTTAATAATTGCCAGAACCAGTTGTTGCATCAATACCTGGTGGACTCAGATCTGACCTCTCCCCAAGAATTGGGAAAGAAGGCAGACAAGTGGGTCAGAACCAGGGTGAGGCAGAAAACCCAGAACCAAGGGGGTGACACAAAGAAGCAGGATTCTAAGGGCTCTGAAAAAAGTGGGGATAAGTCAAAAGACCAGAAGTCTTCACAAGGGCCCCAAAAATCTGCATCTGGTGGGGAGTCACAATCCAACAAGGGAAAAGGCCAAAAGAAGCCCTGGTGCAAATTCTGTAAACAGAAAGGGCACTGGACTTCTGATTGTACCAAGTCCAAAGACCAAACCACCACCACTCCTGCCCCTAAGGCAACTGTTCCCCCTAGTTCAGCTACTGGTGGAGGTGGTACTCAGAATAAGGGTGTAGTAGGGTTGACCCTGGGTTCTGAAGTGGACTCTGGCCTAGTCAGAGTACCCACTCAGGCAATGCTGATTTGTGATGGAGACATTGACATGTCCTTCCTGGTGAGCCCCAGTAATCTGGGCAAATACAAACAGCAGCCTGTAATAAATGGCAAACAGGCTTTGGCATTTAGGGACAGGTGCTAGTGTCACCATGGTGGCAGAAGATCTTGTGGACCCTGGACAGATCATCCTGGGCGAAATGTACCAGGTGACCAATGCAAGCAATGTCAGGACCAACCATAGTCTGGCAGTTGTGAATTTCTCCTGGGGAGGGGTAACTGGCCTCAAGAAGGTTGTAGTCAGTGCAGACCTCCCTGTAGAATGTCTATTGGGCAATGATCTAGAGACTTCAGCCTGGTCTGAAGTAGAGTTATGGACTCATGCTGAGATGTTGGGCATCCCTGCAGAGGTATTTGCTGTGACCAGGTCACAGGCCAAAATGCATGACACTGAACCAGCTCTGGATCCTGAAACTATGGACCAGATGCTTCCCAAGAAGAGGAGCAGTAGGGTTAAGGCAGTGCCTTCCCCTCTGTCTCAGATCACAGATTCCCCTCTCAAGGTAGGAGGAGCAGATCCTGAAGAAGGAACTGCCCCAGAGGGACTTGAGCCTGATCAGGTTGAGTTCTTGGGGGCAGGGGGCCCTTCTAGGGAAGATCTGAGTAAGGAGCAACAGTGCTGCCCCTCTCTTGAACCCCTCAGACTGCAGGCTGCTGCTGAGGCTGCTGGGAGTGCTAGTGGGTCCCATAAAGTTTATTGGGATGAGGGACTCCTATATTCTGAGGGTAGAGATCCAGCCCCTGGAGCCACCAGGAGGTTGGTAATACCTCAGAAGTTTAGGGGTTCCTCTTGACCCTAGCACATGATATCCCTTTGGCAGGTCACTTGGGCCAAAACAAGACCTGGGACAGGCTTGTTCCACATTTTCATTGGCCACATATGTCCAGAAGACACAAAGGAGTTTTGTCGCTCCTGTGTCACATGCCAAGCCAGTGGCAAGGCAGGTGGCACAACAAAGGCCCCCTGATACCACTACCTGTGGTGGGGGTACCCTTTGAAAGGGTAGGGATTGACATTGTTGGTCCCCTTGACCCTCAAACTGCATCTGGGCACAGATTTATCCTGGTGGTAGTGGATCAATCCACCAGGTACCCAGAGGCAATTCCCCTGAGGACCACCACAGCCCCTGTGGTGGCAAGAGCCCTCATGGGAGTTTTTTCCAGAGTGGGTTTCCCAAAGGAGGTCATCTCTGACAGAGGTACCAACTTCATGTCAGGATATTTGAAAGCAATGTGGAAGGAGTGTGGTGTAACTTATAAGTTCACCACCCCTATCACCCACAATGCAATGGGTTGGTTGAACGTTTCAACAAAACCCTTAAGGGAATGATTAAAGGACTCCCAGAGAAGCTTAGGCGGAAATGGGACCTTCTTCTTCCCTGCCTGTTGTTTGCATACAGAGAGGTTCCACAGAAGGGGGTTGGTTGCAGCCCATTTGAGCTTCTGTTTGGGCATCCTGTAAGAGGTCCATTGTCTTTGGTAAAAGAGGGCTGGGAGTTACCTCTCAAACCTCCCAAACAGGATGTGATGGACTATGTACTTGGTCTCCGCTCCAGGATGGCTGAATACATGAAAAAGGCAACCAAAAACCTGGAGGCCAGCCAAGAATTACAAAAAGCTTGGCATGACCAAAGGCTGTGCTGACTGTATACCAGCCAGGACAGAAAGTGTGGGTGTTGGAGCCTGTGGCCCCAGCAGCCCTCCAAGACAAATGGAGTGGCCCCCATACAATAGTTGAGCAAAGGGAGAAGTCACCTATCTGGTGAATCTTGGAACTCCCAGGAGCCCCTGAGGGTGCTCCATGTCAACAGATTGAAACCATATGTTGACAGGGCTGACATGGGCTTGCTCATGGCAACTGATGAGGAACAGGAGGAGGAGAGTGACCCTCTCCCTGACCTGCTCTCACAGAACCCTGATGATGGGTCAGTAGATGGTGTTGCTTTGGCAAGCAGCCTCACTTGTCAGGATCCGCCAGCCGGTAAAGCACTGACTGCCCGACAACAAGGTGGAACCAGGAAGCCCGGTAAAAAACTACACTTCCCAGCATTCTTAGCATGGGCACGCTCCACGTGATTTAGACGCTGATTCCACCCGGATATAGGAGCGTCAAACACCCCAGACGCTGCCGATTATTCTTGGATTGCCTCCGGCTGTTTCAGCGTTTCCTTCCCAGTTCTTCGAGGCGGTAAGGGTGCCCTCCGCACCTCGAGCTTGTTCTTTGAATTACCTTTGCCCTAATACGTGCGCACTGAGAACAGGCTTTCTCTGCGCTTTCCTTACCCAAGCTTCTCTGTTGGAGAAACGGCGTTTTTAGCTGTTTCATGCAGAGAAGCAATACGAGTGACAGTGTACAAGGAAGGTGAGCTCATTGTTTCTCTGTTGGCGGAACCACTCCTTCCTTGGTTCCTTGCAGAGAGGCGCTTGTGGGATTCACAGTATTTCAAATCCTTTGTCATTTCCTGTTGGTGAGACCAGGGGCTCCTGGATTCTCGTGCAGGAACTGAATTCTTCTCTTTTGACTATCCTTTCTTTTGTACTGCATAAACTACCAGTCGATATACTTATACGTCTTCTGTGGAGTTTTTTTAACCTTGTTTTTCACTTCCAAATACACCTGGGCGCTATTCAGGTTGGCCATATAATTATTCAACTCCAGTGGAGCACTTTAAGTTTTCTCAGTGCCGAAAGTATTGAGCACCACCTTTTTGTTGTATTCATACATGATCTGTTTTATATATCATTTCCTAGGAGAGAGAGAGTGATAAGAGGGCGTCAGGGAGTTCCCATATTGCTTTTGGGACTATTCCACACACGGCCAGGTATGTCATGTTGGAAGACGGCAATCACCCTCTTCTCTCTTCTGGTAGAACGTCTCTTTAATTTCCTTTACAGGTAGAGTCCTTTATATCTTCACCAAAATATACCCCGCAGAAAGCTCACCTGTTTAGTAGTGTTGTTGCGCCCAACTGGGTATTAACATTGTTTTTCCTGTGTTTCCCTAGATCTCCCTCCCAGCTGTTCCTACCCTTTCCTTCCCTCACTTGATTATCCTACTAGTCCGCGTGTACATATATTCCGGACTTGGGGCAATCGTGAGGTGGACCCCTTTTGAGCATCAGCACAATCCCGAGGATTCTGGAAGGCGAACCCTGACATCACTGACCATCAGCAAACTGAGTGCAGACAAGTTCTGCAGCAGTACAGACATATGTTTAGCCTGACCCCTAGTCAGACTACCTGGTGCACCCATGAGGTGGACACTGGAGACAGTCTGCCTGTCAAGAGTAAAATCTACAGGCAACCTGACCATGTCAGGGACTGTATCAGGACTGAAGTCCAGAAAATGTTGGAGTTAGGTGTGATTGAGCCTTCAGATAGCCCTGGGCTAGCCCAGTAGTCCTAGTACCCAAGCCTCATACCCAGGGTGGTAAGAAAGAAATGAGGTTTTGTGTAGACTAAAGAGGCCTCAATGCAGTCACCAGGACTGATGCCTATCCCATACCAAGGGCAGATGAGCTGATTGATACTTTGGCCTCAGCCAAGTATCTGAGTACATTTGACCTAACAGCTGGCTACTGGCAGATCAGGTTAGCTGATGATGCAAAAGCCAAAACAGCATTTTCGACCCCTGGTGGGCACTACCACTTTCTGGTGATGCCCTTTGGATTGAAAAATGGACCTGCCACTTTTCAGAGGTTGGTGAACAAAGTTCTGGCAGGGATGGAAACTTATTGCTCAGCTTATCTAGATGATATTGCTGTCTTTAGTTCCTCCTGGCAGGATCACCTGGTCCACCTCAGAAATATTTTGGAGGCTCTGCAAAAAGCAGGCCTCACTATCAAGGCCACTAAGTGCCAGATAGGGCAGAGTCAGGTTGTGTACCTGGGCCACCTTGTGGGTGGAGGCCAGGTTCAGCCTTTACAGAGCAAAGTCCAAACCATAATGGAATGGGTTCCTCCAACCACCCAGACACAGGTGAGAGCCTTCTTAGGCCTGACTGGGTACCCCCTTCAATGATCTGACCTCAAAGAAAATGCCAAAAAAGGTTCAGTGGACAGCTAGCTGTCAGAAGGCATTTGAAGACCTAAAGCAGGCCATGTGCACTGCCCCCATCTTACAGAGTCCAGACTACACCAAAAAGTTCATTGTCCAAACAGATGCTTCTGAGCTGGGTGTGGGAGCTGTACTGTCTCAACTGAATGATGAAGGTCAAGACCAGCCAGTAGCTTTCATTAGCAGAAGGCTGACCCCTAGAGAGAAACGTTGGTCAGCTATAGAGAGGGAGGCCTTTGCTGTGGTGTGGGCCCTGAAGAAGCTGAGGCCATACTTGTTTGGCACTCACTTCATAGTTCAGACTGACCACAAGCCCCTCCTATGGCTTAAACAGATGAAAGTAGAAAACCCAAAACTTTTGAGGTGGTCCATTTCCCTACAGGGGATGGACTATACAGTGGAACATCGACCTGGGACCCAACATGCCAATGCAGATGGACTCTCAAGGTATTTCCACTTAGAACACGAAGACTCAACTGGTCAAGATTAGTTTAGTGTCCCTGCGTTTGGGGGGGGGTTGTGTAGGAGAGTAGGATCTGCCTCTTATGTTGCCCCCACTTTTTTTCTGATGTTTACACTGGTTTCTGGCTATAGTCTGGCTGGGACCCTGCCAATCAGGGCCCCAGCCTCTCTGTTCTCTCTAAATGACTTGGAGTGCACTCTAGGTGCACTAGTGATTGGATACTGTGGTACCTTATGAGTCCCTAGTATATGGTACCTTAGGTACCAAGGGCATAGGTACTTCACAGGCCTACCAGGGGCTGAAGCATGTATTATGCCACCCCTGGGAAGCAGACTAAATCTGACACCACAGGCCTGCTACTGCAGCCTGGGTGAGGAGGTGCTAGCACTCCTCACTGAGATATAGGTCCCCTATATCTCTCCTGCACACACATTTAAACTTATCAGTCACCCCTAAGGCAGGCCCTATCAATCCTGAGGGCAGAGTGCTTAGTTTCTATGTGAGAGGGTGCCTCTGCCTGAGCAGGGCCCCTCTGCAGCTCTCAGAGTCTATTCTCTGGGGCTGTTTGTGAATGCGGTCAAACCATATACTCTTAAGTGCATTATAACCTCGCGGTTAATGCTAACTTTGGAATGGCTGCATCAAAACATGTTGTGTTTGGTGTCAAACATTTTGGAATCATACCCCCACACCAGTAACTGGTGTGAGAGTATGATCCCACCCTTCTAGAGAGATAGACATGTACCTAATGTGGAAACGCGGTAGAATCCTGAAGAGCCCTGGCATCACAAAATGGATGCCACCAGTCACAGACACTGGGCTGCCCTCCTGCTGATGACCGAAACTCGCAGTGGAGGAGGCCCAACAATAGGTATCCTGTTGCAGGGGGGTGTGACCACCTCCCAGACAGGGTTTAGTGTATCGGGGCTGGGTGGGTGCACTCTCTGAGTGCTTTGAAGTCCTGCACTGGGGGAGCAGGAGGCTCCTCTGTGCATACACCAGTTCAAACCGGCTCAGGGGCTACCTGCCCCTGCACGAAACTGGACAAAGGGAAGTGGGTGTAGCCACCCACTCCCCTGACCCTCCCATAGGTGGGGTCATAGAACTAGTCCCTCCCTTCCTTTTAGTATAAGATGGAGAACCTGTGCTTTGCAACCTAGATATCCCTGGACGACGCTCTAAAGAAGAATCCCGGACCTTCGACGTTCCACTACCTCTGGAAGACTGAAGAATCTCCCTTGGAGTCAAGGAGTGAGTCCCCTGCTTGGCAGGCACCAAAAACTGCAACAACGGTCGCAATCTACGCCGCTCCCGCCGGAGCCCGAAGTCCCTGCAGCCCAAGACGAGGATTTCCTGACTTCTCCAAGGCCATCATGAGTCCCCAGCGAAGCTGAGGCCAGTGGACCCCACGAGTGACGAGGAACCGCAGTCCCTGGGTACTGTGCACTATTTTCGAGTGCAACCCCTTCACGACGTTCTACGAACCTGTGCTTTGGACCACGTGTGGTCCCAGCCTCTAGCAGAGATCCCTCCCAAGATCAGAGGCCTACCCCGTCCCGAGTGACCATGGGCCCCTGTTGAGTGAATCCTCCCGAGGCGTCTTCGCGATCCCTTGCCAGCCGGCTTGTGGGTCCTCTGAAGACTTTTCTACAAAACCAAAGGGCTCCCCTGGTTGCTCCAGGCCTGCCCTGACCTACCCTCGCTGGGTGAGTCCCCCAGACCTTGTTGGTCTGCACCGTTGACTTTTTGTCCTTTCCACGAGACTTGCTGTTACCAAGGCACCTCAGTAAGCTGCAGACTTCGTGGGACACGCTGAATCCAGCTCCTGGTCGTCATCGACGCCGCCTGGACCTCGTGGTCGAAGAGTCAAGACACCCGTGAACGACCTGAATCTGTCGACGACGGTGGGCATTCATCTTCCTTGCCCCGGGCCACTGCCAAGTGACTTTGAACACTGTCCCCTCTGCTTTCAGGTCTTCCTTCTTCCGAATCCAGGCTTGGATTACACCGGACACTTCTCCTGTCGTCGCAAGCAGCAAGTCTTCATTGGCTCCCATTGAAAACGACGCCGCGACCCGACACCAAAGGACACCTATGCACCCGGCTTCCCTGGGTGAGGTAACTCCAGCACTACGGTGCTCCTGTGGGTGTTGGCCCTAGAACTACTTACCCTGTAAGTGACTTGCTTGTAGCTACTCCCGAAGTGCCCTGAAACTCTTAATTTCCAACCACGACTTGCCCCATTGAAGTCAACGGCGATCCGCGCCTGTGTTCACTCACTGCACGCGTCCCCCGTGGGTCCTTTACTTACCTACCTTGGGTGGTTTCGTGAGGCCCCAGCACTTCTGAAGGCCCTAGGCCTTGTCCCTTTGCAAGTCGTTGTTCTGAAGTCTCTTTTTTAGTATATGGTCTGGTACGCCCCTAGGGCCCCAGCCATATTTGTGCTTAACTGATTGTGAAACGTTGATTTGTACATATGTTCCTGACTTCTAATCTCACAAGAGATTAGTAGAGAGTTGTTTAGTAATAAATACATATATATTTGATATATATACACCTGTGTGGTGTCCTTTCATTTGGTGATTCAAGAGATTGTGTGGTAAAACAAGCTGCTTTACATTCCTCCAAGACTTAGCCTGAAGGCTGCTCTCCACAGCTACCACTAGGATAGCTTTCTTTAAAGGTTGTCTTAAACCTACCTACCATAAGAGTCGAATTGTACTGGTGCAAGGTGTCCACTTTAACTAGTGGACAGCATATACCAGGCCAACTTCTCACAACCCTCTTTCCAGTCTGTGCTGTGGTTCGTCTGGTGTCTGTTCACCCATTATCATGGTGTTTTTGGTGCCGGCTGTGGGCTCATGTAGTAGTGGTGACTTTCCTCAGGAGGGTCTTGGCCTCAGATGCCGGTTTATGGACTTTCCTAGGCAGATGTATAACTGGATCCAAGTGCAAGAGACTCACTACCGTGTGGCCATCTTGCTCGCCAGCTCTTTGGCGCCCCCTTCACATGTAATTTTATACCTAGTGTCCGCATATTCTTGATAGTATGCTCGTCTATGAACATCCTAAAATTCTTCTTTAAATTTTTACTTTTAGACAAATCAACTCCAAACTCAGTACGTAACCCCTCAAATCTTTTGTGAGTTTCACAAACATGTGTAGCAGCTTCCTTACTCAAGAATAAAAGTTCCTCCTCATTGTACCCATCTATGAATCCCAACTCAAATTTCCCTTTGATAAGTTCTTCGAATTCGGCCTTTAATCTCAAAACATCCAGTCCATAGAGGGGGTCCCCTCTCTGGGGTTTGTGACTCAGGACCTTCCTGAACCTCTATGACAGGCACACTCACAATATGAGATCTTCCTGTTCGGGGTCGTGCTCCCAAATCTAGTGTAGTATCAATGCTTGATGTACCAGAGGCTGTAGTGACTGTGAATGTACCTGGAACAGTAATATTAACAGTAGTACTTGTGAGTCTCAATAATGGATCTGGAGAGATAAGGGGTAAACCTCCCATGGGGAGATTATTATCAATGGACAGATTCACACCTGTGCCTATGGGCTGCTGGTTTCCTCCAGTCTGAGGGACAGTGTTACACGGAGATGGTTGAGAAGTCAACAAATCTTCCAAAAAGTAATCGCTTGAGTCACTGCCACTAGTCTCATCTCCCATCTCTTCATTCTGACCTCCCTCTGTGATTTCATCCTTTCTGCTTTCCCTCTTGCTATCGCAGGGTTCATCCTTATGCCCCTATCATGCTTTCCCTCCAAATCCTGCTGTTCTGCTTCCCACTTCCTCTCCATACACATATGAACCTTATTTCTTGCTCAGGTCTGATATTTCTCCTTAGCCTTCACATGTGCAACATGCTGCCATGCATTTAAAGCCTCATACTGAACAGGTCTTGGAGGGGGTTTCATCTCATACAATACTCACCTCAAGTTCTCAATTACTCTCAAATTAAAGGTCCCATGTGGGGAAAATTGCAAGGACTTTTCATTCGCTGGGATATTATTCCAGTGTCTGACCCAGATATATGTATGTAAGCTGATCTTGGTTGTCATGTAATGTGCCGACAGGTATTCTTACATCATCTCTAAACAAAGCTCACAGTTTCTTGAAAAATTCAATCTTTATTGTGTATGCAGCACAACACAAAATATGTAAACGTCAATTTAAATAACCGGCGATTCACAGCAAAGCAAAATGCGATACACTGCAACACCAGAATCCGTTATTAGCGTGATACCACTGATCTGACCAGTCACAGTGCGGCACCCAATGACTAAACAACCAATCCCAGCATTAATACATAAACCAACAGTCCAATGCCAGTGTGACACCTTATGAAGTAACTCTCAGCACCTCACTGCAGCTCTCACTTCACAGCAATCCACTTCAAATAAGCAAATTATTGAAACTCAAAAACAAAACAATAACTCTTGTCTGTTCTACTAAGAAAAACCCGGTCACCAATGACTCTAAGGGAAATGGAGAATAACGCTCTCATGGCGCTAACACACACATGAAGTGAATTCTCGACCTGTGAGAAATTATTCTGATTATTGCTGTCTACTCCCATGCATAAAGGATCAACCAAACACCAATCTCAGATAGTACACTCTTACAATGGAAGTTCAATAAGTCCCTCTCTTCATGGTTCAACACCTCAACTTAACAAACAAGTCACACCCTTGATATTATTCAATATTTATCCTGGTATCTTGGATTACAATGAATCCGATGCCAAACTTCAACTGTTTGCAGCAAGTGCATTTATCTTGATAAGCACAAGCAATAAACACGAAAACGCATTTCAATTTTCAGCTTCAACACAGAGCTCTTCTGGATCCACTTTGATACCACACCGTGAAACACACTAACTAATCAAAATCACAAACACCACAACTTTCTACAATGCACAATGAACGGCTCATAACCCTACTTGTATTCAGTCTCATAGGACACTGCAAGCGCTTCAGGAACACCGGAACATCACCAAAACTCCAAACTGGGTCATGGAAACTCAGGAACGTGGGCTGGGTCAGGGCAGATTCTAACTGTCTCTGGGACAAATTCTGGATCCCTATGCCTCAGTACCGATATTAGGTACGGATATAAATACGGCCAACTCCCAATTTGAGAAATGGGTAAAAGATGCCGTAGAAGAGGTAGCACCTTGGAGTACTAGGAGTCCCAAGAGACAGAAGGCATCAGCTCAATGGTACAACGAAACCCTTGCCAAATCAAAGAAAGAATGTAAGAAGTTGGAGCGGACTTGGCGTAAAATTTTTTGTGATAAGGCCAAGGACTGTTATAAAAGAGAAATAATAAAATATCATACTTTAATTAAGAAAACGAGGTGCGAGTTTTATACGGAAAAAATAGAAAGAGCGAGGAGTTCCTCCAAAGAAATGTTTTCTATACTAAAGTCGCTGAAATCATATGAAAACCAAAAGGGGGAAGGCACTCCCTCAGTAGAAAATTGCAATAAAATTGCCGAATATTTTGCAGAGAAGGTGGCAAAAATATATAATGTCTTCCCAGCAGGAGCATGCCAGGGGAAGAGCTTAGAACCTAGGAAGGGGAAGAAATTTACAGGGGAAATGTTCAAGGAATTTAAAATGTTAGAACTAGATGAACTAAAAACTATAGCCAAAGGAATTCAATCTGGCTCCCCCCGAGATCCAGCCCGTCCAGAACAACTTCTGATGGGAGTAGATCTTATCATGCCTTATATCTCTGAGCTAATTACTACCTCCTTCCAGAAGGGAGAAGTTCCCATTAGCTGGAAACAAGCGATAGTGCGTCCGCTGAAAAAAAAACCCATTAATAGATCAAGCAGTCCTAGAAAATTTACGCCCAATTTCACTGCTACCATTCGTCGCGAAGATCGCCGAAAAAAATAGTAAATAAACAACTTACCAACCATATCCAGAAAAATGATTTACTACACCCCTCCCAATCCGGCTTTAGAGCGGTCCACTCGACGGAGTCAGCTCTGCTCCTGGCTACTGACACAATGAGACGCTGTGCGGACGAGGGGCAGACAGTGGCAATGATCCTGTTAGACCTAAGTACGGCTTTCGATACCGTCTCACATGGGCTGCTTTTGCACAGACTAGAGGAATGTGGTATAGAAGGTACTGTATTACGTTGGATGGCGTCCTTCCTCTAGAAAACGTAGTTTTCAAGTCCTACAGCAATCACAACTATCTAAGAGTATTTTACTGCCCCAGGGGGTCCCACAGGGATCAATCCTGAGTCCCACGCTATTTAATCTATATGTGGGACCACTGGCAGAGCTAGTGGAAAAACATCATGTTACCATCGTATCATACGCTGATGACACTCAGTTAATTGTGACATTATCAGGAAACAATAAACAGACAGCGATCAATTTTACTAGGTGCTTAGAAGAGGTAGCAAGATGGATGTCTAACCACTGCCTGAAATTGAACGGGAATAAAACAGAGGTAATGATAGTGGGCAATGCACCGAATATATGGTCCTCTGCATGGTGGCCAGAATCACTGGGACAAGTACCTACTCCCAAAATGGAAGTAAAAAATTTGGGAGTTTGGTTCGACCCTAAACTGTCTTTCGATGCCCAAATATGGAAAGTAGTGGGTAAATGTTTTGGCATTTTAAAAATTCTGAGAAAGATTCTGGACCTACTACCACATAATGCAAGGAAAACCATAGTGCATGCCCTGGTGACTGCCCAATTGGACTATGGGAACGTACTGTATCTGGGAATATCAAAAAAGGGGCTAGCCAAATTGCAGGTGGTGCAAAATGCGGCGGCACGGTTGGTACTGGGTCTTCCCAGAAGAGCTTCCACTAGGAAAGCCCTGCAGGACTTGCATTGGCTGCCGATAGAGAAGAGGGTTCTGTTTAAGTCAATGTGTTACTGCCATAAAATTCTTGCTAAGAAAGGTCCGCGGTACTTGCACCCTTTAATAACACAATACATTCCAGGCCGCAATCTGTGATCAGAAGGAAGGGCGCTAGTGAAGGTTCCAAGAGTTCAGAAGGCAAGAATGGGGGCACGGTCCTTCAGTTATCTTGCGGCCAAATCTTGGAATGGGCTTCCGGAAACCCTAAGAATGGAACCATGCGAAACAAAATTTAGGAAACAGCTAAAAACATGGCTATTTTCCTCTGTATCCTAAAGTGAATGATAGCGACAGGAGTGTGTTGTAGGCAGTTTCAAGTGACGTGTCTAGGGACGTTTCTTGCTAAGCGAGTCCGTTCAGCGCGGGGACACGCAGGTTGGCGTAACCATGCGCTTTAGAAATGACCAAATAAATAAATAAAATCTATGTCCGCAGTTTGCCTAACTCGTGCCTGTGTGACCATAAGCACCCTCGACCACCACCTAATGTCACAATCAATCAGCCAAAAGTTCTTATTGGGGTGACTTCAACACAAGCAATGAGCCACTGAATTATATATCTTGGGTGCCCGAACCGGAAGACGTGTCTATGGCTAATCCGGAACTAAATGCCACCCCCTTAAAATCCTCTTCTGCGGTTGTTACACAGTTGACCCTGTTTAAGCTCTCTCATAGAGTACGGGCATGCAGCGGCAGGTCAGTGTCTGATGCATGCAGGGCTTTTACCTTCCACCGAGGGGCTGCTAAAATCTGAATTGATTACATACTCCTTTCCCTTGAACTTTGCTCATGGCTGGTAGACTTTGGGGTTGTAGACAGAGTAGAGAGTGAGCACAACCCATTAATTTTAACTTTCAAAGAAAGGCTGTTAGCTACCCCATCGGAGGTAAGGTTTTTGGGGGACGTTATCGTTGGAAATTCCAAAAGGGTCCTTAAGTGGGCGAAAGTTATTTCTTGCCCCAGGCTATATGGCACAATCTATGAGTGTTTTGACACAGCACTTTCGTCGTACTCGGACTCATAACCACCTTTTTAGTGTCCTAAGAGGATATTCCAGGTTGAGGTAGGTCCTGGTGGCAATAAACAACCTAATGCCAGCACAGCCCCATGGTTCTCAAAGGACCAAGGCGGGCAAAAACTAGTCTGATACTAGCTACTAAAACCTTAAATCCCCAATGCATACGTGAAGCTAGAATCTTTATGAGAAGGTCTTAGAGGCAAGCAAAAAGGAACGTGATGAACAAAACTGGCAAGGTCTGTTGGAGGTTTCCCAAAAATATGATGTTCCAACCTTCTGGCATATTATTGCCCATGATAGCCTAAAAGCTTGTACTCCAACACTCCACCATATACCACAACGGGTTTGAGTACAACATTTTGCAAACCTCTACTCCATTCCTTATCAGGATCAGCCCACTTGTGATATTAATTCTTGATCAACAAATATTGGCAATACAATGAATCATCCATTATCACAGCTAGAAAAATTGGCCAATGCTAGCAATCCTGGTCTTAGGGGCTATGGTGACTGATTGAATCAGGTGGGCGATATGTTTTCACTTGAAGACACCAGGGCAGCAATCCAGTCCTTGAAACCTGGGATTGCCCCGGACTCGATTACATGCTGGGTGATCTGTACAGATCTGAGGTCGATGTTTGGGCCCCTTACATCAACGTCTTGTCAAACGCCATTATGGCTGTAGCTTACCTACCTGACACTTGGAGTGGCGCTGTGATCATACCCATTTATAAAAAAGGTGTTAGATCAGAGCCCAGTAATTACAGGCCAATCAGCCTCATCAATATATTGCAAAAGGTGTTTTGTCTCCAGGTTCTTGATAAACTCTAGGGGTGGATAACTGACAACAATATTCTTGCCCCCTTCCAGGCTGGGTTCAGGTCTAGGGTGGGAACAATGGATCAGGTTTTTAGATTTTCTATGATCCTCTGTAAATACATCAGGATCCTGAAGGATCATTTATACGTAGCCTTCATTGACATGTGAGCTGGTTTTTATCTGGTCCCTAGATCTAAACTTTGGGACTGCATCAGGTCCATGGGGGCTTTGTCACAACTGTTGGAGATCTTAATGAGGGTGCACAAAGACAATTTTGTTCAAGTTCAGTGGGGGCCACATGGGGAACTAACAGAGATGATAAAGGTCACACGTGGGGTGCGGCAGGGATGTGTCCTTGCACCCACCCTTTTTCATTGTTTATCAATGGTGCATTTGACTATCTCCTAGAGTGTACTCATGATGCCTCTAAACTCTGTGGTACCCTTATACCTGGCCTATTGTTTGCAGATGACACATTGCTTATCTCAAGTACCCCAGCTGGACCACAGAAATTTTTATATAAATTCCAGGATTTCTGCAACCTTAGAGGGCTTGAGATTAACGTTGCCAAAACAAAGTGCATGTATCATAGGCCACACAATTCATTTAGGTAGAAACTGAATCTAGTGGGGCCTAGTACTAGAGAAAGCCAAATCCTTTGATTATTTGGACCTAAGAATCAGTAGTCGCCCTCTCATGGCATTCCCAGATAGAGAAAAGTAAGGCTCTTATTGAGCACAAAGCAGCCGCAATCAGGAGAATGTATAGGGCTTCCAAACAGAGGGCAGTTTCTCCCACAGTAGAAATGTATAGGGTTGCAGTTCAGTCAGGTGCCTGATACGGGGCTGAGGTTTGGAGAGCGACTTTTGTTGATCAGTTATCAGTGAGTGAAAATAACTTCATAAGATCCTTACTCTCTTTGTCGCGAGCAACACCACTTGTTCCCGTGTATTATGATCTTGCCCTTAACAGGATTAGCGATTTAACCATTTTAAGACCATTGGCTTACTGGGTGAGAACCTGGTCCACTCCCAAATTGTGCTCGTACCAAGAAGGCCTCCTCGATCTTTTTTTTTTTTCCTTTTTTTTTTTTTATTGAGAGTTCAAGAAAAATACAATAATACAATTTTACACGATAAAGTGCAAAGTGCGAGATATTTAGGATATAGGTACTCAAGTTGTCTTACAGTTAATCATATTGCAAAGAAGATCATAGCAAGTAAAAGATTAGCTAAAAGCAAGAAGTGCTAAAAAATTATGAGTGAATAAAGTGCATAAATACATAATATCGTTAGTTTCGGAGATTGATCTGAGAAATGAAACTTTCCCGGATTTTGCCATTTGATCCAAAATTCCCCCCTCTTCTGCTTTTTATACCATATAATTACAATCATTCTCCCTTGACCCCGGGCTAATCCCTATGGAGCTCCAACGTTTCTCAAACTTCCTTAATGACCCGGATCTCAATGCATATTTTCTCTCAAATTCCTTAATTTTATTAAGTTTCGATCTCCAAGCTTGGAAGGAGGGTATCTTTTCGCTGCGCCAATTTGGTAAAATTAGGGATCTTGCTACTAATGCTGCAATATATAGGCACTCTTCTTGTATATTACTTAGCGTTACATTGGGGGGAACAGCCCATCACTGCGATGAATTTATCAATGGAAATAGAAGGATCAATGTTGGCTCTGAGGTAATTTTCAATTTCTTCCCATAAGCTGCTGATTTCCGGGCAGTCCCATACAATATGTAACCAGGTGCCGCAATTCTCTCTAGCACAGCGAAAACACCTGTCTTCGATTTGTGGGTAGATATTGTGTAGAAAGGAGGGTGTCCTGTAAATTAACCATTTAGAATAAAATTGCATACGTTTAAGATTTGCGCCTCTCAAAACTGTAGCATTTAATTTGTTAATTCTATTCCAAGTTAATTTTGAGAGCTGTAATCCTTCCCTTTTCCACCATCTGTCTTGGATTTTTTCATATATGGGGTGAGGCTTATTCTTGTCGAAGATTTTCACCCATGCACTAACAGACCGTTGTACTGGGGATTCAAAAGCTTCACTAATTCCTACGCTTGGTGTTATACTCCTGGCATCAAACTTTTCCAAAAAGGGTCTGAGAGCAATATATGACCATTTCAGCATGGCTTTAGAGTGTAAAAGCCCCATTTCTATCTCAGGTCATGTCTTCCAGGAGTTGCCATTAACAAAATCTATAACCTGTGTATAACCATTCTTTTCCCATTTTCTTAGGACGCCAGTCTCTAATAATCTTCTCTCCCCCATGTAAAAATGAGACAGCCTTGTCGAGCCATTTATTCCTGGAATGCCATAAAATGATAGGAATTGAGATTTTTGTTTAAACATCCATTTGAGAGTCTTATATCGTACTTTCTTAGGGTACTTAACTATTCTTGTTGGATCTATGATGTTATACTCCATTAAGATCTTGTTCATAAAAAAGTTATCAACCTCCGGGGGGTCTGATTGAGATAAAAATCTAAAACTGTTATGTGCAAAACTTGCATGATAATAGATCCTAATGTTTGGGAGGGACAACCCCCCTCTGCAGCAGGATAGCTTAAAGTGCTAAGTGCCAACCTCGGTGTTTTATTAGTCCATACAAAGGATGAAAATAAACTATTTCTTTAAAAAAGATGTTTGAAGTGCACACGGGGCAGCTGAAAATTGGAAATTAAATAAAGGCAGGATAGACATACGTTTTTCTTATTGATTTTATACCCCCCAAAGGCCTCATATCGTTCAAAAATCTGAAAGGCCTTAGCCTGAACTTCCTTCTCCGGTTTTATGATGAGCATGATATCGTCTGCATAAAGTTTTATTTTACTCATATTTGAAAGTGGAGGGCAAACATCAACATTATTCCTTATGGCAATCGCAAGGGGCTCAATAAAGAAGGCAAATAGCACCGGGGACAGCAGGATTCCCTGTCTAGTGCCCCTTTTTACTTTCACTTGACCTGCCTTCACAGCATTAATAATGATATTTGCCTCGGCCCTCAAATATAGCCGCTCAACCAACCCCATGATTTTAGAAGGGATTCCAAATTTACCCAAAATACAAAATAGGGATTCCCAGATCACCAAATCAAAAGCCTTTTCAGGCGTCTAAAAATAATATTAAGGCTGGTATCTTCTGGGTATCAAGATAGTCAAGTGCCTCCACCAAAAAGTGTGTGTTCGTGCCTAACTGCCTTCCGGCTATAAAACCATTTTGATCCTGATGGATTAACTCTGAGGCAATTCCATTAAAACGATTAGCTAAAAGTTTAGTTAGTATTTTGTAGTCAGAATTTAAAAGCGTAATTGGACGATATGAATTAGGGTCTTCGCTATTTTTGCCTTTTTAAGAAAACTGACTACACTTCCTTCTCGAAATGACAGCGGGATAGGACCCCCTCTAAAATTAAATTTAGGATTAATAAAAGATAGTCCACAATCACATCTAAAAAGGTTTTAAAGAATTCGGCTGGCAGGCCGTCCGGGCCGCAAGCTTTGCCGCTAGGAAGATTTTTAATAACAAGCCTTAACTCCTCTTTTGTAAAGGGACTCACCATGTGCCCTTTATCCTCCTCTGATAGAACGGGCACTTCTATCAGAAAGTCTTCCAGCGAAGATATATCAATTGATAATTGTTTGCTATAAATGGCCTTGTAATGTTGAACCATTATGTCTCCAATTATCTCAGGGTCTTCTGACCGAGTGCCAGAGGTCGGGCATCTTAATGCCAGTATTTGATTCTTTGCGGCACGTTCGCTAGCCTGCCATGCCAAGAATTTTCCTGTGTAATTGCTTTCTTCATATATCCTTTGCCTATCCTGAAGGAGGCGGGAATCACTTTTAGCATAATATGTTTCAAACGTCTATTTGAGGGCGAGGGGCCAAGAAGAAATCTATCTAGGGCACTTTGCACTCTATATTCTAATAACTGCTTTTCCTCCTTCCATTTTCTGGAATTCTCTGCGTCTTTACCAATGGCTAGGCCTCGAAAAAATGCTTTAAACGAATCCCAAATCACATGGGGTGATGCGGAATTAAGGTTTTCGCTCAAAAAACTCTGCAATTTGTATTTTAGTTTTAGCTACCCAATTTTCGTCTGACAAATATTGCCGATTTAACGACCACCTTTTCCCGGCTGAACTACCTTTACCTAAAGCAAGCTCTAATATCACCAAAGCGTGGTCTGAGAACCCATTTTGGAGAATTTTCTGTTGTAAAAGCCAACTTCCTGGAGACAAGAAAAAGTCGATACGAGAGAAGGTTTGAAATCTCCCTGAGAAGCAAGTATTCACCACTTCCGACGGAAACGCAGTCCGCCAGGGATCGGCTATATCAATCATCGAGCTATAGCTAAGTACAGATTTCAAAGTTTTACGTTTTAGCAGTTTTTTTATATTCGATGAGGAGTCAATTTTAGGATTCATTAATAAATTGAAGTCCCCCCCCACAATCAAATCTCCAGAGACTGACATTTTATTATGTGGTGTTGGGGTATCTTCGGATTTACATCCCGATATTATCTCATGTTTTAACATAAACCCGAAGAGATATCTAGGGGTTCAGTTTTCACCATTGATTTCAGAATTATATGTCTTAAATTTTGCTCCACTTTTGCACAAAGTTCGAGATCTGTTTACACAATGGAGTCCCCTCCCTTTGACTATTTTAGGCAGGGTGGCTTTGATTAAGATGTCAGTGCTTCCACTTTTTAACTTCCTTTTATCGGCAATTCCATGTGTTTTAGGTAATTCTTTTTCACGAAAATAGAGTCTATGTTCACTTCTTTTTTGTGGGCTAAGAAGGTACCCCGAATTGCACTGAGCACTTTATATGAGGAGCGAGTAAATGGTGGGTTAGCTCTCCCTAATTTGAAGGAGTATTACTTTGCATACTTTGCACAATATATGTCAAGATTTCAGCAGTTATCACAGTCAGGCTTTTTTGAAAACTTCTTTATGAATTTAATCTGTGAGGAGAATCAGATCCATTGCCCACTTTTAATTGTCAGATCTCCTAAATTAGTTCGCTATAAGTGTTTTCTTTGGTTTTATCATAAACGTCGGGCACTATATAGAAGATATTCTATACCAGTAATTAATTGCTCTACTCCCATAGCAGTTCTCATTTCCTCTGCAGCCATTAAAGATCCATATATAATTACCCAAAATTGGATTAAGGCAGGGTTTTGGAAACTTTCTGATTTCCTGCAGAATGACCGATGGCTAAATATAAATTAAATGTCTCGTTTAATTCCCGGGATTTTCTTCTACTAGGATCATACAATGTCTTTAGGAAGTTCCTCAACGAATTGGATTTGGTCCAGATTATTAATCAGAAAAGTTTAACCTGTGATCTTTTAGAAGATTCGGTTTTAAAGAAACCAGGGAAATGGAGAAAACGCTTAGCCGTTATTAAAGGAAAGATCTTGAAGCGAAGGCTATAATCAAATGGGAGAAATATGAGGAGACGGAGATTACTTCTAATGTTTGGTCCACTATTAATAAATTAAATTTCAGTACCGTCAGAGGTGCCAATTGGCAGAGGATGCTATTTTTTAGTAAGTGGCTTCTGTACAGAACCCCTAGTTTTATAGCGAAGGCGTACCCTAATAATTCGGGGCAATGTTTTCGGTGTCACAACTATCCTTCTGCTAATTGGACACATAAAATACTACAGTGCCCTCTGATTAAGATATTTTGGATAGAAATCTTTGAGTATTTATCAGCAGAGTGTATATTAATAAGTGAGCCTAATGCCCTGCTGATAGTGTTAGGCTATGATCCAGATCTTGGCCTGACAGAAAAACTCATTAAACTCTTGTATATTGGAATGGCCGTTGCCAGGTCACTTTTACTGCAAAAGTGGCGCACGGATTTAATACCCTCGAAAATTGAATGGCTCCGGAAAATGGCACAAGTTAAAAGATCTGAACGAACGTATGCTGCACGGACGGGAGGGCTGAAAAAGTTTGAGATGATATGGGCTGACTTTAATGGAGATGTTTAAGCCGCATAAGTGATTTGGGAGTTGGGTATTGGCGGAGCCCGAAATTTTTAGGAAGTCTTGGAAAATAACAGTAATATGGCAATGGATGTTTTAAGATGGATAGATGTTTCTCCTCATGGTTGTAAAGTCTAGCGCTTGACATGATGTCTGCTGAAGCATTGATTATTTGTATTTATGTCGAATCATGTTTTACAATGTTGCTGAATTGTAGGATCTCTTTTATGATAATAATGCTAATTTTATGGATTTCAATAAAAATAAATAATTTAAAAAAAAAAAAAAAAAAAAAAAAAGGAGGATAGACATACGTATTAGTGCCACCCGACCTAATATTAATAATGGAAGTTGGTTCCAACGAATTAAAAGGCGCTTCACTTTTTGGATCAGCGGGATATAGTTCAAGTGGAAAATGTCCTCTATTTTCTCAGTCACAAAAATCCCTAAATATCTCTTTGGGCGAGTATTATAGACTGATCTAAAATTTGGCAATAGCAAATCAATGGGACAATTGCACAGTATGATTTCCGTCTTGGACTTATTTATTTTATAGCCTCCTATTGCTAGGAAATCTGAGAAAATCCCCAATATTTCCTCCTGGGTACCTTCTTTAGGGTTTAGAAAAAGGACAATATCGTCCGCTTACAATTTTATGTTAGACATCCCTTGAAGGGGGGCCGTATGAGCCTTTTTCTGTCTGATTGCTATTGCCAGGGGCTCTATAAATAACGCAAATAAAATCGGCGATAGAGGACACCCTTGCCTAGTACCTCTATTTATTGGGCAGGTGCCTACATTTACGGAGTTAATTAGAATTTGCGCCTGTGAGTGAAGGAAAGAGTGTGATTCTTCACCGAAGAACGGTGTTGGTGTCGCTCTACACATTTTGGAGCCAGTGTGCCCGTTTTTCTTACATCGGAGTCCTCGTTGTAGGACTCACTATGGTGCCCTCCCTTCATCACAGTCCTGAGGAAGACCCCCGTGTAAGGTGTTAATTGGCCTACGATATACCTTGGGGTCGAAACGTCGACACTCTTTCCTTTGTGCCAGCCCCCAGAAACAACAGAGAATACTCAATTGTGTTTCACAAATGTGGTCTAGCTATTTGAATTAATGAATAATTCATGTATTACTGGCAAAATATTTAGGCCAGAATTTATTTGAATTGGGCATTTTATGCATTCACGATTTCCATACTTCCTTCACAATCTCTTACCCTCACGAGAATCACTTACCTTTTCACCCCCTTTTCCCTGTCCTTTTGGGCACCTGTCTGTGTATTGACTTGAATTTTGTTATATGTACAAAGCATTTTTTCTATGCAGCAGTGTGATTAAATAACACTTGCTATGTATTTTCGTTTTGTAGTGTTGTTAATTTAATGCGATTACAATGCTTTATATTATGTCCAGTTAGTTCTAGTTTACTGGGATCATTCTATATTGTACTGCTAACTACCCAGGTCCCAGTACCATTGGGTCTATCCTTTTATGTATAATAACACTCTACCATGTCAGCATTTTCCAGGCCCTCCGGTATTCCGACCAGGCGCAGATTGGAGCGCCTATTATAGTTTTCTAAGTCCTGGAGTTTTAGCTCCATCAGATGCTTGTTTTTATTTAGAACTTGTATATCTCTCGGCATAGCTGAAACATTGTCCTCAAGGTCTGAGACACGGCTTTCGGCTTCTGCTAATCTTTTTGGAATGTTAAATATACTCTCCTCTAGTTTGGTCAGTCTTTCGTGCATCTGCGCGTTCTCCAGTGCCTGAGATGCTTTAAGATCCCTGATCTCTAGCAGAATAGTTGTTAGCATTTTTTTTATTGAGCCATCCCCTTTCGACTCATCGCCTGAGGACACTGATTCTACATCTGGGTCGGAGTCGGATTCAGACTCTTCTACAACGTCAAGAGTGCCACTTATTACAGCTTGCGAGGACTGTGTAACTGCTTGACCATTTTGAATGGGGATGGGAATGGGAGGGAGGCAACCAAGGGCCGTTTGTGGAGAGTTTGTCTCTTCTTGCATGCAGGACTGTGGCTGAGATGGTAGAGCTAGCGGGGCAGGCTGATCTGGTTGATGTTGTTGGGCTGATTGAGCTTGTTGGACTGGGGCCAGTTTTTCCCCATTACTAGGCTGCATCGTGACTATCGATTTAATCTGAGGTAACCAATGTTTATGAAAGAGAGGGTATTGTTTGGGGCTAAGCAGACTATCTCTATTCGCATCGGCAACCTCCCCGTCTGCGGCATGAGCTAGGCAGCTTTGGTCTAATACCAGATCAGGTGTAGATTCAGGTGAATGTTCATCGTTGTCTGAGCCATCATTCAGAGAGTTTTGCCCAGATTGTTTTTCCTTCTCGGCCAATGCCTTAGCTTTCAGTTCCATCCTCTGTTGGGCGTTCCTCTGGCCCCTTCACATCCCTCTCGGGGCTGGAGAAGGTGTTACTATTTGCCCAGACATTTCTGAAATTTCTTTCCCCTCACGTATCTTACTCTGTTTTTTGCGCATCCCCGATTTGGACAAACAGGTTAAAAAAGAGACAGGGAGCGAAGAAGCAGAATAGAATCGCAGGAGTAGCAGAGGTAGGATATACGCAGGAATTACCAGAGACTGCCACAGACTGACACAGACTGATTGCCTGAGCAAAAATTTTAAAGACGAGCTCCCCACATACAGTCTTATCGAGGATGGCTGTGGCTGAGCACCTAATACTCAATGTCCAATACAGATCAGCTACGCCAGAGGTACCAAATAGGCCAGCTTAGTCACTGCTTAACACCTGGACTGCGTTTCTCCTGAGTCTTAATGCCAAGGTCTTACCCCCCCAGTAGCCAGTAGCCAGTATCCGGCTCTCCCTTCTCGGCCTCTGGACCTCCGAACCTCCCAAGAACCAGCCGGAGCACAACCAGAGCACAGCAGAGCTTTTCAAGAAAACAGAAAGCAGGGAACATTCAACTTCCAGAGAAAATGCATAGGTAGCAAAGCGTTCTTCCTGCTGCAGCCTTCGTTTGCCTTCGTCTACTTCGCGGCTTTCTAGAATTTCCAGATTTCTCACTCCTCCTTGCTCCTCCCTTGCCCAGTCCAAGTTATTGCAAAAAGAAGAGAAAAAACCAGTCCGCCTGGGTCTTACCGGTGTCGGAGCCAGAGCTGGTAGCCGTGACAGTGTCGAATATTTATTACAGCGCTGTGTCCCGTAGCCGTCACGGCCGCCGCGGGCGCTTCAGTTTCTGCAGGGGGCACTTTCAGTTCTGCATAGCTTTCGGAACACCCAAATACGCCAAAGTAAGCCACGGCTCTCAAGCACTTCAGTTCCCGTGCAGTTTTCGGAAACCCCAGGTGTGCTAAAGTACACCAGAGTGTTCCGTGCTAAACCGCAATTCTCAAGCCCACAGGCCCTCTGTAGCGTGGTCTGACAGCTTCTCCACACTCGTCTCACCAAACTATTCCAATTCCGATACTATGGAGGGGCAGACATTCTACCCCGTCGCCTTCATGGAGGAGCCGGATCCGGAAACCAGCAGCCGAAAATGGGTGGGGCTCCGGGTGAATCGAACGGCGCTTAGCAGCTACGTGTGTGGGTCACGTCTTCCGCCATCCATCAAGGCCTCCTCGATCTTATCCAGCTGGATAGGAACACGGCCACTCCTCGGTTGGCTCATGTCAAATTATGTCTTTCTAAATTGGGTTTGGGAGAATTGTGGACTAAACCCTTAACCATTAATTCTGCCTCAGAGGTTCTTCTAAAGAAATCCTTCTGGGGGTATATGAATTTTAATCTCCACCAGACATTCGGTAGTGATAGTCTTACTGTCAAGTTTTTATCTATAAAATCAACACCACATTTTGAACCCTACATTAATGAGATCACGCCCTTATGGGCCAAACTTCTTTTTATCAAATGTAGTTATGGTTTTTAGCACTTAATTGTCATACCTGTAAACTGAGGAAGGGGAGCACTGCTATTAACAATCAAACATGTTTTATTTTGCTGACCATTGTACTCCCGGCATAGAGGTTAAAAAATGATTGCCAGAATTTGGGATTCCGGTGTTATTTACCAGCCTTTCGTATCATGAGAACAGATACCAGCCATTATACGGTCTTTTTGTCTGAGCAGATTTTTATTAGCTGCAGGTGTGACTCGAAAACGGCTAAGCCTCCCATTTTAGTATAAATTTATATTGTATTTTTGGCCAAAGGTAAACGCTGAGAGAGATGACTGTACTGTGTATAGATTCCTTGATCATTTTCCTGTAAAGATGTAACAACATGCAGTGTTACTTAGATATGAGCAACCGTAGGTGGTTCCTATAACTGGCTAGGGCTCTTTTACTATACCTACTTTTACTAGCAGGCTTGCGATATATCTTGGGGGAAGCTCCATTTATTGTGGATGATATGATTTCGTTCTTAATTTATTGCATATTTAATTCAATTTTAATTAAACACTCTTGTTCTGTATATGCTTACCCCTTATGCGAAAAGTTATGTTAGTCCTCTGGATATGTGTTTTACTTTTAAGTTCATTGTATTTTTAATCACAACCTGTTTTAGCTTGTGTCTTGATTGATGGTCTGTGACCGAAATAAAGCATTATACTACTACAGCAATATGATAAATTCCTTCAGGATGTTCTTATTCCCAGATGCTCTCTCATTATTTCGCTCTTCGGGGAAAATAGAAAGATAAACATTCACGTGAAAATTAAACAAGAGATACATTAAATTAACGTTGGCTTGTACAACTTTGCTCCTGTAAACAGAAAGAGTAAAAATACACGACAAACAGGAAACGTGGCAACTAAACATTCGCCATTTTAAACTGAAGCCTACATAAGCTATAGGTAACGTGAATATCACACAGTAAACACATTTTCGTGTTGTAGATTAATGTAAACATACGTGCAAAGCATTTAATTTTTTTAAATCCCTTCAGAAGAAAAATATACTGTAATAGAAAGAAAAACGTTAGCAAGTGTTTGGGATTTAAAGCATTTCTGTCAGTTCATTGGGGCACTTAAGTATTGCTAAGACCTGATCATAAGGCATTAAGGAAAAGGCTCACCACTCAAAGAATGTACAGAGCATCAGCCAGAGTAGTAAGGATGTCAATCAGATTGCCAATTATAAAATGGGATATGTGCCAGTAGTGAGGAACAAACTTGCTGATATTTTAAGTCTAATGTCAATTCCAGTAAAGAAAGTTCATCGAAGTGAATGGGACAACTGTTTTGTAGACAATGTGTGTAGTGTCAGGGACTGTCCGGGACTATGTCGGGAACACAGTCAGGGACTTGGGCAAGGACTGGGAACGGGGTAGAAAACGTACACAGAGAGAGGAGTATAGCGCTGCCCAGGATCACACAGGAAGTCAGAGGAGAAAAGGGATCCAAAGGGGAAGCCTGTACAAAGGAACAAGATGGCTAAGACTCAGAAAGGAAGGGCACTCACAAGGCAATTTAGCATTCAGACTAACTACACCCAGGACGACGTGCAAGACACATATATATATATATATATATATATATATATATATATATATATATATATATAATACAACATTAACAATAAAGGGAATGTCGGGTAAAGCACTCAGGAGCTCCACACGGTAAGACTGAAGCTCAGTAAGTTCCTCACCCACAATTGCTGTTACAGATACTGACTGAAAATACCCACATATAGGATATGCATGCAAAGACAGGGTCTGTGGAGCTTATACCTATGGTGATGTTATAACAGTAACTCAAAGACAATTCTCACAGTGAACAAGAAACCCCACCTAGGTAGTCAGCTGTGCCCACGGATCCTGGCGATCAAACAGGAACACGCAAGGCAGTAACAGCAAAGGGGTAGAACTAAACACAAGCACAATAGACAAAGAGCTAGCAAGGAGGAGTGCTTAACAGGAAAGGAAGGAAATCACAGGGCACACTTGGCAGAAAGCAGGTAACAAACATACAAGGTAACGGAAGCAAGACAGCAGAAATAGAAAGACAGCAAACTAGAACTGGAACCAAGGAAATGGGAAGAAAGGCAGGGACTGGAAAAGGATATACAGAAGGGGAGGCTACAAGGGTATACTAGAATAGTGCAGGTTCAGGAATCAAGAAAACAAAGTAGCATAGAAGGCAGTGCTGGGGCAGGAACAAAATTGAGCAAAAGCTCAGGAGTCAAAGTAGCACTGCAGGTAGTGCTAGTTCAGGAGAAGGGAAACTGCTGCAGGTCAGGAACAAGGAATGCTAAGGCTCAGGAGTCAAGGTAGCACTGCAGGCAGTGCTGGTTCAAGGAAACAGGAAATGGCTACAGCTCAGGAAACAAGAAGTCAAAAGAGCACTGCAAGCAGTGCAAATCAGGAACAAGAAATAGTTGAAGCCCTGGAACAAAGAATAACTATAGCTCAGGAACTCAGGAAACAAGGTAGCACTGCAGGCAGTGCTAATTCAGGCACAAGGAATAGCTATAGCTCAGGAATTAAGGAACAAGGATTAACTATAGCTCAGGAATCAAGGAATATCAAAAGCTCAGGAAACACTGGAAACACGGATCGGCCTCACCGGTATACAGCTACAATGACCAACAATGGGCTAAAGGGAGCTGGGGCTTAAAAGAGCTCACAGTAATCACATGCATCAGGTGTGAGCAGGCTAGCAGCAGCCAGCCACAGGTGAACTGAATTCCTCCACCCATCCTTGGCCGGCAGGGGTGGAGACAAAGCAGTGAGCAGGGGATTATAGGTAATGGAGTTTCCACCATGAGCAGACTGGCTTCCACAAAACCCGGCATGGATTGGGAATGGATGTCAATTCCTAAATGATGTCCAAATGCCTGGAAGTCAGGATATGCATGCAGGGGAGTGTCTGGAAGCATATTAGAACACTGGAAAGCCCCACAATTTTGCCCCCAGTTGGTGGGCACGAGAGCACAGGGAGTGAATCGTGACATGTAGAAAGGACTTATAAAGAATCAGTGAGGTATGGAAGGGAGAATATAGTTAGGATGACGTTTTGATGAAAGTCAAAACAAGTGGAGACTAGCTGGCCCTCGAAAAAGAAATTAGATAAGAAATTATTGAAGTTTTTAGAAGTGAGAGGAATTAACGTGATAAACTCTGACAGGTGTTAGGTGACTTTCAGGCCACCACTATGGTAAATGAGTTGCAAAAACTTGCAGTGGGGGGGAGTAGGCATTGACATCATGGTACCCATTTAGAAAGAAGGGGGTCTTAAGTGTTTGGATGGAAAAGTCCTCTGCAGGGGCGGCTTTAGCACTGGTTGTGCCCAGTGAGACAATGTTTGTTGGTGCCCCCAATGACCACCTCCGGCACGGATTCCCTCACTACCACCCTTTAACAGTGCTCCTCAAGTCTCCATAACCACTCTCCCTCAGATGCATTTAATTAGTTTTATAGTGCCGCTCATCATGGACATCATTTGGGAGTAGTCGGGGTCGCAGCTGTGACCTCTAGCTTGTTCCCTGCTACTCCTGGCACTTTTTTCTGACCCCTGGCCTCAGAGGGGGCGAAACCTTGGTCTCCTCTAAGCCCAGCCCAGCCAGGAAGAGCCAGGAGTAGCAGGGAGCAACCAGAGGTCACAGCTGCGACCCCTGACTACTCCCAAATGACACCTATCCAGCCACTCATGCCAGTGTAGGGTGTCAGAGCACTTTACATCACACACACTACAGTCAGAGCACTTTACATCACACACACTACACAGAGACAATCAATCACAGGTGTGTAAATCAGTGTATAGAAATTGTTACGTAAGACAGAGGATTACAAGGTGTAGGAGGTACATGTCATCCATACTGGTAGACAGTATATTTTAATAGTGCATAGTCTGGAGAAGCACAAACTCAGAATTTAAAACATAACTCCATGGTTGGGGGTTCTCTTTAATATTCAGAATTGATTTCTATCCAAATGAACCCTTTTTCCAACATTTGGATAATGAAAGACTGGGGGAAAAATCATAATGTTCTGTTCTTTACCTTGTAGTTTGCATGCAGCTGTTTGTTGACGGTTAATAGCTCATTGATCTATGTTAGTATTTTAACATATAAACCGCAAGTAACAAAAGGATATCTCAGACAAAAGCAGAAACCCAGACCTATTTACATTATATGCACTTTCTGATCTGCATGGAAAACATACAAAAGACTCATGTGCATGAGTCTTTGGAAGCAGGTATGCAGGAGACCCAGGCCTTGGAGGTTTACATGTTGAGAGTTTTGTCTCTGATGCTGGAGATTCAGTTTCTGAATGTATATGTATTGAGACCTCTGAAGGCTGGCAAACTGGAAGCACAGGGTCAAAAAGTTGGCAAGATAGAGGCTCAAGGCCAGAACGCAGGGAGCCTGGAAGCTCTGGTGCTGAAGTCAGGGAGCCTGGAAGCTCTGGTGCTGACGTCAGGGAGCCTGGAAGCTCTGGTGCCGACGTCAGGGAGCCTGGAAGCTCTGGTGCCGACGTCAGGGAGCCTGGAAGCTCTGGTGCCGACGTCAGGGAGCCTGGAAGCTCTGGTGCCGACGTCAGGGAGCCTGGAAGCTCTGGTGCTGAAGGCAGGAAGCCTGGAAGCTCTGGTGCTGAAGGCAGGAAGCCTGGAAGCTCTGGTGCTGAAGGCAGGGAGCCTGGAAGCTCTGGTGCTGAAGGCAGGGAGCCTGGAAGCTCTGGTGCTGAAGGCAGGGAGCCTGGAAGCTCTGGTGCTGAAGGCAGGGAGCCTGGAAGCTCTGGTGCTGAAGGCAGGGAGCCTGGAAGCTCTGGTGCTGAAGGCAGGGAGCCTGGAAGCTCTGGTGCTGAAGGCAGGCGGCCTGCAGGTTCTGGTGCTGAAGGCAGGCGGCCTGCAGGTTCTGGTGCTGAAGGCAGGCGGCCTGCAGGTTCTGGTGCTGAAGGCAGGCGGCCTGCAGGTTCTGGTGCTGAAGGCAGGCGGCCTGCAGGTTCTGGTGCTGAAGGCAGGCGGCCTGCAGGTTCTGGTGCTGAAGGCAGGCGGCCTGCAGGTTCTGGTGCTGAAGGCAGGCGGCCTGCAGGTTCTGGTGCTGAAGGCAGGCGTTCTGCAGGTTGAAGTTCCGTAGGTAGGCCGGCAGAGGACTCGGGCTCTGAAGGCAGCGGGCCGGCTGAGGACTCGGGCTCTGAAGGCAGCGGGCCGGCTGAGGACTCTGGAGACTCTGCAAGAAGACAAGCTGAAGGCAAAGTGACACATGGTTCATAGACTTTAGGCTCTGGGAATGGTAGTAGCTTGTGAACAGTAGATTTGCTGTTGTCAGTAGTGACATCTTCACAGGTCCTTGTCAGATTAAAACACACGGGAGTACTTTCTTCTAGATGGCTAAGAATAGTGCTTATCTTAGAGTTCCTGATGCACAGGCTTCTTTCACAATTTGGCAGTTAACACCTCACAGTCAGAGGAAATAGGTCAAAGATTCCTTGGCCATGGGAGATCTTTTCATTTTCTTCTGCATTACAAGATGGTACAGATGCAACAGAGCATAGAGTACTATAATTTCCTGACTTTTCAATATGTGGTGTGCTTGAAGGCAAGAAAACAAACCAGGGGTCAGAACTTTGCTTCTTCTCAGCAAGGAGGTGGTCTTCAGTCGCAGCAGCTAGATCAAGAGCGTGGTCTGAGTCACAAGAAATTGTCACATCAGGGATTATGTGGGGCACTGATTCAGATTTTATCTGTATGTCAATGGCCTGTCTATGGGTTATCTCTGAGATAGAACTGACCTCACTACCAGGAAAAGAAAGCAAAGAGATGTTTTGTGTCTTGCCTGGCATTTGGGGTTCATGAAAAGTGGAGGGGCACATCTCAGGTGTAGAGCCTAGATGTAATTTAGCACTAGAAGACAAAACACCAGCTGAGTTAAAAAATTCAGACTTCAAACACATACTTTGATTAACTGCACTGTGAGACAAGGTACTATGGCTTTTCTGAGTGGAATTTGAGTAATCAGCTACGGTATTATTCACACAATTGCTGGACCAGCTCTGAGGGGAACGCAAAAGAGAGCGCAAGGCTTCATTCTCCAATTCTAAGGAGGCTAACATAGAGGTGGAAAAGTTGTCTTGTACAGGGGTTTGATTCCCACTTGAACTCTGGGTTATAATTTTTTAACAGAGTCTGAAACATTTTATTCTCTAGCTGTAATTCAAGAATCTTAGATGTAGTTATATCCTGTGAAGACTGCAGATCTTTCTCTACACGGACAGTGGTAGACTTGGCAACTTCACAACAAGCAAGAGAGCTACAACTTGGATTTTGTTCAAACTGGCTATTAGCTGCCTGTGTTCTAGTAGGTCTTTTCTCTCTTTTGTTAAACTGATTATTGTTTACTTTGAATGTAGTATTTAACAAGGTCCCTTTAGTATCCGGAACTGTGCTCTTTACTGGATTACAAGACTGGGTAACATTATTTAAATGGGGACCAGAGGTTATAAAATGCATCTGCTCTTTCTTTGGTTGTGTGGTTGAATACTGTATTTTACAACCACTTACAGCACACATGCGAGATTCAGAATTCTTGTTCAGCAAACTGAGTAAGGTAGCATTCTCCTTATGCAATGCTGACACAGACATTGAATCTGGATCAGAATAGAATATTAAGTCCGGATCTGGCAAAGAGGTGTTTGAGAGCCAATGAGTAAAATATTCAGAACGTAAATGTCCATTTCTCATAAGAGGATTCATTGTTTCAGGACTAGGGTGAACAAACTGTAAAGTAGACACTAAATGCTTCTCATTGTTGGGCACTGGGGAATTGCCCTGCACAAACCTAAATGATGTACTGGTGTGTTTCTTTCTTAAACCTCTCATTAGGACACACCTTCAATGTTTTCACACACAAATGTAACAGAAAAATGGTAGCTAACTGAACGCAAAGAAACCTCACAAGTGACCCTGGAAATGTAGGTTGGTCATTCTGTCAGGGACTGTCCGGGACTATGTCGGGAACACAGTCAGGGACTACGGCAACGACTGGGAACGGGGTAGAAAACGTACACAGAGAGAGGAGTATAGCGCTGCCCAGGATCACACAGGAAGTCAGAGGAGAAAAGGGATCCAAAGGGGAAGCCTGTACAAAGGAACAAGATGGCTAAGACTCAGAAAGGAATGGCACTTACAAGGCAATTTAGCATTCAGACTAACTACACCCAGGACGACGTGCAAGACATTTATATAATACAACATTAACAATAAAGAGAATGTGGGGTAAAGCACTCAGGAGCTCCACACGGTAAGACTGAAGCTCAGTAAGTTCCTCACCCACAATTGCTGTTACAGATACTGACTGAAAATACCCACATATAGGATATGCATGCAAAGGCAGGGTCTGTGGAGCTTATACCTATGGTGATGTTATAACAGTAACTCAAAGACAATACTCACAGTGAACAAGAAACACCACCTAGGTAGTCAGCTGTGCCCACGGATCCTGGAGATCAAACAGGAACACGCATGGCAGTAACAGAAAAGGGGTAGAACTAAACACAAGCACAATAGACAAGGAGCTAGCAAGGAGGAGTGCTTAACAGGAAAGGAAGGAAATCACAGGGCACACTTGGCAGAAAGCAGGTAACAAACATACAAGGTAACAGAAGCAAGACAGCAGAAATAGAAAGACAGCAAACTAGAACTGGAACCAAGGAAATGGGAAGAAAGGCAGGGACTGGAAAAGGATATACAGAAGGGGAGGCTACAAGGGTATACTAGAATAGTGCAGGTTCAGGAATCAAGAAAACAAAGTAGCATAGAAGGCAGTGCTGGGGCAGGAACAAGAATTGAGCAAAAGCTCAGGAGTCAAAGTAGCACTGCAGGTAGTGCTAGTTCAGAAGAAGGGAAACTGCTGCAGGTCAGGAACAAGGAATGCTAAGGCTCAGGAGTCAATGTAGCACTGCAGGCAGTGCTAGTTCAGGAGAAGGGAAACTGCTGCAGGTCAGGAACAAGGAATGCTAAGGCTCAGGAGTCAAGGTAGCACTGCAGGCAGTGCTGGTTCAAGGAAACAGGAAATAGCTACAGCTCAGGAAACAAGAAGTCAAGAGAGCACTGCAAGCAGTGCAAATCAGGAACAAGAAATAGCTGAAGCCCAGGAACAAAGAATAACTATAGCTCAGGAAACAAGGTAGCACTGCAGGCAGTGCTAATTCAGGCACAAGGAATAGCTATAGCTCAGGAACTCAGGAAACAAGGTAGCACTGCAGGCAGTGCTAATTCAGGCACAAGGAATAGCTATAGCTCAGGAATCAAGGAACAAGGATTAACTATAGCTCAGGAATCAAGGAATATCAAAAGCTCAGGAAACACTGGAAACAAGGATCGGCCTCACCGGTATACAGCTACAATGACCAACACGGGGCTAAAGGGAGCTGGGGCTTAAAAGAGCTCACAGTAATCACATGCATCAGGTGTGAGCAGGCTAGCAGCAGCCAGCCACAGGTGAACTGAATTCCTCCACCCATCCTTGGCCGGCAGGGGTGGAGACAAAGCAGTGAGCAGGGGATTATAGGTAATGGAGTTTCCACCATGAGCAGACTGGCTTCCACAAAACCCGGCATGGATTGGGAATGGATGTCAATTCCTAAATGATGTCCAAATGCCTGGAAGTCAGGATATGCATGCAGGGGAGTGTCTGGAAGCATATTAGAACACTGGAAAGCCCCATAATTTTGCCCCCAGGTGGTGGGCACGAGAGCACAGGGAGTGAATCGTGACATGCAGAAAGGACTTATAAAGAATCAGTGAGGTATGGAAGGGAGAATATAGTTAGGATGACGTTTTGATGAAAGTCAAAACAAGTGGAGACTAGCTGGCCCTCGAAAGAGAAATTAGATAAGAAATTATTGAAGCTTTTAGAAGTGAGAGGAATTAACGTGATAAACGAGTTACTAGTAAAAGAGGTCGGATGAATCCTCCTGTTGGAGTCCGAGAGAAGATCTTATATATAGTATATAAAGGTCACTTAAGTATCATAACTAGGATGAGAACAAAAAATTGTTTATTGGTGGACAGATATGGATAAAAGAATAGACAAAAGAATCAGGAGTTGCTTGGAATCTGAAAACTCTGACAGGTGTTAGGTGACTTTCAGGCCACCACTATGGTAAATGAGTTGCAAAAACATGCAGTGGGGGGAGTAGGCATTGACATCATGGTACCCATTTAGAAAGAAGGGGGTCTTAAGTGTTTGGATGGAAAAGTCCTCTGCAGGGGCGGCTTTAGCACTGGTGGTGCCCAGTGAGACAATGTTTGTTGGTGCCCCCAATGACCACCTCCGGCACGGATTCCCTCACTACCACCCTTTAACAGTGCCCCTCAAGTCTCCATAACCACTCTCCCTCAGATGCATTTAATTAGTTTTATAGTGCCGCTCATCATGGACTTCATTTGGGAGTAGTCGGGGTCGCAGCTGTGATCTCTAGCTTGTTCCCTGCTACTCCTGGCACTTTCTTTCTGACCCCTGGCCTCAGAGGGGGCGAAACCTTGGCCTCCTCTAAGCCCAGCCCAGCCAGGAAGAGCCAGGAGTAGCAGGGAGCAACCAGGGGTCACAGCTGCGACCCCTGACTACTCCCAAATGACACCTATGCCACTCATGCCAGTGTAGGGTGTCAGAGCACTTTACATCACACACACTACAGTCAGAGCACTTTACATCACACACACTACACAGAGACAATCAATCACAGGTGTGTAAATCAGTGTATAGAAATTGTTACGTAAGACAGAGGATTACAAGGTGTAGGAGGTACATGTCATCCATACTGGTAGACAGTATATTTTAATAGTGCTTAGTCTGGAGAAGCACAAACTCAGAATTTAAAACGTAACTCCATGGTTGGGGGTTCTCTTTAATATTCAGAATTGATTTCTATCCAAATGAACCCTTTTTCCAACATTTGGATAATGAAAGACTGGGGAAAAAATCATAATGTTCTGTTCTTTACCTTGTAGTTTGCATGCAGCTGTTTGTTGATGGTTAATAGCTCACTGATCTATGTTAGGATTTTAACATATAAACCGCAAGTAACAAAAGGATATCTCAGACAAAAGCAGTAACCCAGACCTATTTACATTATATGCACTTTCTGATCCGCATGGTACACGTTCTTTGCAGCAGGCATATTAACCCACAGCGCTACCTTACCATGAGTCAAAACTTCCACTAGACAAACCTCCGACCGCTCTCTAGGAAGAACATCACCGGAGTTATCTTGACATTTTTATTGTTGCCTTAAAATTGCTGGAGGCCAGGAACGCAGCAGCAGGTGCTTTTCAAACCATAATGTATTTGCAAACAGACGCCCCATCCCAAGTCAGCGCCCTGTGCGGTCGCACCGGTTGCACCACCCTAGAGTCGGCCCTGGTCCTCTGTATGGATATGGACGTGTACCCCTGCCCTGAGTGACCAACTGTACTGTTGTCTGGATCCCTAATGCTGATTTTTGTTGCCATAAACAAATGCGGATCATGTGTGTGCGCCGTGACATAAATCTGTCTCCTGGAAGGTGGCCTTTTTAGACCGCAAGGGGCATTCACCAAGAGTTAAGCAGCAAGATGGTGGTGGTGGCAGCATACCGAGTGGTGATCAGTAGGAGGGAAAAGGTCCTTTGTAACCTGTGTCACTGGAGTCAGGCTGCAGTGCGCTTAACTTATCCTTGGTCTACATCAGTTAGATGTACAATGCTGCACAAAGCAGGAATGGTGACTCTGCGCTGGATGTATGTGTGCCTCGGAAGGGTACAGTACAGGGAAAGAGCAGTGCTGTGCCATGCATGCATGGTGAGTGCATGTACTGGGTTTATGTATACTGGAGAGGAATACATTCCATCAGAGATGCAGTGCTGTGCAGCGCATGCACAGTGAAAGCATGTGCTGGGTGTATGTATGCTTTGAGAAATACAATACATGAAGGGTAAAGTGTTGTGCACTGTGAGCATGGTGAATGTGTGTGCTAGAATTGTGTGTTTGCATGTTGCACACCGTGGCATAATACGAAAAGGCTACAGTACTGAGCAGTGGATGTAGAGTGAATGTGTGGCTGAATATATGTGCTCCTAGGGTGGCACAATACATGGAGGTAACAGTGCTGGACAGTGTGTGTGTGCTGTGTATGTACACTGAGTACAAGTGTGCCAGCAATAGTACAATATATTGAGGACACTGGGTACCATTGTGAGAGACCCAGGTCTGCATGGTGAAGACATAAGGAGTAGAGGAATCCCCCCAGACAGAATTGTGTATTGCTGCATTGCTGTTAGCTGGGTGAGACACACTGGAGATGGTAGAGAGAAATTCCCCTTGTATGCTTCAAATGGTGCTCTTTGCTTTAGTGTGTCAGTGAGAGATCACAAGGAAGGGGCCTGACCATATCTCAGGAAGGATATGGGGTTATTAAGGGAATCATAAAGAGTAGGGCTGGGAGCCCGGGATTAACCTTTTGATGCACACGTCACTGTGGCTGACATCCAGGTGTGAAATCTAGTCACTCCCATGGCCTGTGTTGTGGGACTGTCAGCTTCGGATCTCCTGCTGTGACAGAGACCCTTTCAAGAGGAAAAGTGTACACTTCAAAAGAAGCAGAACCTCAACATAAAATTTCGAAGACCGAGACACTAAATCAAATTTGGTGTCTGGAAATGGACTATAAGAAGTTGAGGTTGAGACCCCAAAAATGTGGCATCTGCCAAGCAGCCAGACTAGCTGTTTGAGTAGGGGAAGCTCTGCAAGACTTCTGCCTGTGACCAGGACTGGGGAACAAGCCCTGCTAGTGTCCCTGCTGGGTGAGGGGACATCACCAGGAAAACCAAGACCACCATCTCTGGAGCCATGGGGCACCAGTGCCTGCCTGCTTACCAAGACAAGTGTGCCCTGCGAGGAAGAGGAGACATTGGAGGGAGTGAGGTCTAGTGGGGTTCCGGTGCGAGGTGTGAAGAGACAGCTGCTACATCAAACAGGTTGTTGCCCATGTGCAGTTTAAGTTCGCCAACCTCAGTGTGCCAGGAGAGGGCGTTTTGAATATATCTGTGGGCTGAGTGCTGTGCGGGGAGAGTTAAGACTGTACTGCATCGTTGTGGTGACCCCATATGCCAGGAGAGGCCGCTTTGGATGTCATTTCTGCAGACAAGCGCCAAGACTTGTGTGGGGCCTTAGCGGCGACCCCTTATGCCAGAGGGGGCCATTGTGGTATAGATTGCCATGCAGCGAAGACCGACACCTTGTTTGGAGGAGCTGCAGCCACCCCAGATGCCAGGAGGGGCTGCCGGTACCGAGTGAGCTGTGATGTTTGGACTGCTGCCCGAGAACTGAACACTGTGACCCGTGGGATGAACTAAGCTTTGAGAATTGATACAGACATGCCCCATGGATTGAGGAGGACGCTGTGAGTATGAGTGGATCGTCACATCACTGGGACCAGATTGGGAGCACCAGGATCAACCAAATTCCCCAATGGGAGTGCTGGACTTAGGATAGGATAGGATAAATATTTCTAGAGCGCTCGAATGCCGCGGCGTCTTGGCGCTGGGTGTGTATGTAAGGAACTGGGCTCTAAGGTCAGGGACCTCAATCTAAGGAAAACAGCCAAGTTTTCAGCTTTTTCCTGAAAATCAGCCGATTCGATTGAAGTCGCAGGGTAGCCGGTAGTTGGTTCCATAGCTTGGCTGCACAGAAGGATAGGGTCCGCCCCCCCCCCACCTTGCTCTACGTATTTTGGGGGTGAGGAGAAAGCCCATGTTTGTGGATCTAAGGGTTCTGACGGGGGAATACCGTGAGAACACCTTCTGGATCTACAACGCGCCCCCACCATGTAAAGCCTTGTGCACCAGGCAGAGGGCCTTAAAATCCACTAGTTTCTGGACTGGAAGCCAGTGTAGTGACCTTATACCTGCCGAGGTGGGGTGGCCTTTAGGGATGTTTAATACTAATCGAGCCGCAGCATTTTGCAATGATTGTAATTTCCTCATCTGAGACTTGTCAATGCCCATAAAAAGAGCATTACAATAGTCCAGTTTGGAAAGAAAGAGCGCTACTTCCACAGTTCTTTTAAGGTCTTGTGGGATAAAGGGAAAAATCTTCCGTAAACTTTTTAGGAGGAAGAAGCATGACAAGGTCAGGTAATTGACCTGGGCAGAGAGGTTAGGCTGATCGTCAAAGATTACACCAAGATTCCTCACTTTGGAGGAAGGGCTGGGACACTCCCGGCCTCACTCGGCCACCAGGTGTTATTCCACAGAGAGGTGCCCTTGCCAAACTCCAAGACTTCCGTCTTGTCGGTGTTTATCTTAAGGAAGTTTCGACTCATCCAGCCCATAATATCCGTCAAACATGCATGAAAGCTGCTGGCAACGGTCTATAGTTGTTTCGAAACCGATATTATGAGCTGGGAATCATCGGCATACGAGATCAAGGTGAAACCATGTTTTCTAATAAGACTAGCCAGCGGGGTGACATATATATTAAAAAGCGTTGGGGACAGCGCCGAGCCTTGTGGTACTCCGCACGGGAGATGAAAGGTGTCAGACTGTAAATGCTCCCAGTGTATATTCTGCTCCCTGGCTACGAGAAAGGAGGAGAGGAGGGCCAGAGCCATGCCCCCGATTCCCACGTCCCTCAGCCGCTGCACTAACACCGTGTGATTCACGGTGTCAAATGCTGCCGATAGGTCTAGGAGAAAGAGGACAGCTCTGCCCCCTCATCCATCACTTTGCGTATCTCCTCTGTTGCCATAATCAGGGCTGTCTCTGTGGAATGATAAGGCCTGAAACCATGCTGAGTCGGGTCAAGCAGATTGTTAGCTTCCAGGTATTTAATTTACTCCTTATTGACCGCTTTTTCCAGAATTTTGGCTGCAACCGGTAGCCCTGAAATCGGTCGATAACTTTTTGTTTCAAACGGGTCCAGTGCTGGCTTTTTAAGGATTGGCCTAATACAAGCTTTTTTCCTGACACCCGGGTACGTACCAGTTTCCAAGTCTTGGTTTAGAAGGGGGGTTAGATATGCACTGATACTCCTGGAGGCCAAATGTAGTGTAGCCGGGGGGCAAGGATCATTTGGAGATCCTGACTTAGTAGATAGGAGGAGGTTGTTAACCTCCTCGTGAGAGAGTGATTTAAAACCAGTTAGCCGACAGTGATCTACCTTCCCCACCATAGATGGGGCGTTCTCGCCAGCTGTGGAAACGGACCTGTGCAGTAGATCGTTGTAGATCAATTGCACTTTACTTTGAAAGAATGATGCCAGTTTGTTACAAAAAGCTTGGTCCGGTCTAAACTGGTTCGCCTGCTGTGGTTTGGCTAGCAGTTGCACCGCTTTAAACAATTCTTTAGGGGAGTTCCTCGCGGTCTCAATCTTAGTAGTGAAGTACATACGCTTTGCTTCAATGATTGCTTCCTTATATTGTTCTAAATTTAAGTTATAGGCTACTTTGTGCTCATTACTGTAATCTGATCTCCAGATTCGTTCGCTTCTCCTGCAATTTATCTTTAGGCGCTTAAGGTCAGGCCCATACCATGGCGCAGTTGGTGAGCCTCTTTTGACTGAAATAGTTGTTTCCGGCGCCACACAGTTCACAGCTTTATGAATCCAGTTGTCATACTGGTCAGCTGCTTGATCATTATCCCTTGCTAGCATGGGGGAGCAAAGATTAAGGGTTTATTCCAGGTCCTTCCCTTGAATCCTGTTCCACCGCCTGATTCTCACCCAAGGGGGTCTGTTTGAGGTTAAAATACTAGGCTTAGTAGTCCTGATATCAAAGTAGATTGCCCTGTGATCAGTCCAGGGTAATGTCAGGGTCTTGGCCAACGTGATATCAGGGTTGTTAGTAAATAACCCATCTAACGTGTGACCAGCTGAGTGCGTGGGTCCTGACACTAGTTGCGAAAGACCGTGGGCTGCTAGATTGTCCAAGAGTCTAGCCGTGTCTGAGTTGGTACTTGCTTCTAAGTGATAATTAAAATCACCCAGAATCGTAATTGATGAAAAGTCCAGGCATGACTCTAGCAATGTCTGAAGGGCTAAGGAAAACGCTGCTCTGGGACCTGGTGGCCGGTAGACTAGTAGACCTTGAAACGTGAGGATGTTATTTAACCTGATGGAGAAACGCATCCCCTCCGCTGGGAGCGTTGAAATCGATTCAACTCGGACTTTTATGTGATCCCGGGAAATTAAGGCTATTCCCCCTCCTCTGTTCCCGACCCTGTCCTGTTTAGTCACTGCATAACCTGGGGGGAGGGCCGAATTCCAATCTGGGTCTGAGGTTTCATCCGTCCATGTCTCGGTCAGAAAAACTAAGTCCGGCTTATCGAGCTGTAAGAGACATTCTACTTGATACTTGTGCTTGACCAATGAACGCACGTTAAGTAGCATACACCTCAGTGCAGGAGGAAGCACTGGAGCACCTCTGATCGCTGTTGGAGTTGCATATGCTCACGGAGAGTCTGCGCCTGCTGGGTGCTGCTGCACCCCCTGCGTGCAGACCGATTCTTTTGAGCAGGACTGCAGCATCACGAATGCCCCTGGTCGGGGCACCCACTAGGACGCTAAACGCTTCTTTGCTGTTGGAGCAGGCAAGACTTGTTATGGGCTTACCGGGCCCCATGTAGACTCGCTGCTAAAGGTGCTGCGGCACCAAAGCACTTTTGACTACTTTCTAGGCGTCATTATTAGTAAGCTTTATTTGATTTCAATTGAAATCATCAAAGCATAAAAAGCATTACAGCATAGGAAAATATACATGTTGAAGAAAAATACATCATCAAATATGACTATATAAAACATCGTAACATACAATAAAAAGAGATCAGACAGTAATAGTAAAAACATTCGTACATACAAGGATCAATCAAAAACATGCCATCTAAAAACGCCATTATCATATACAATATTGTGCATAGGTCAAAACTTCTTTCTTGCAAAGATCACTACTCACAAAAAAATTGACAGATAGCAGCATATGTCCAGAGAAGGTAAGGTTTGCAAAAACAAATATGCTGGGTGACATTGTTTGAAATTCAAAGACATTAGAACTAGAATAATATAGCGTTTCCTCTGTTCTATATACAGTTGCAAGAAAGCACTGTGTGCATAGTGCTCTGTTTTGACACTTGGTCACAGGGACATTTATCTAATTTTTTAGACCAATCATTCATTATGGGGAGCTGGTTAAATGGTGAAAGATATCCATTCTGGAACGCGTAAGTACAAACCTATGCCTGGGGTTCGGAATAAACTTAAGGTAAGGTTGCATATAGTTAGGCTTTCCTGTTTTCAGTTTCTATTTTTGGTAAATTCTGGTGGGGTTTTTTCTTTGTTTTCAAGTGATTTCAATACCTTAAAAAAACAGTGGTTATCAGTGGTTACACATTTTCACGCCATTAAAAACAACATAAACAGTGTTTTTCCGGTATTTATGGAACATTTTGCTTTTATTATTGCTTGCTTTCTGCACTGATAGTGCATTGTATATGGACAGTGTACGTACAGTGTAGACGAGGTCCAAATACATTTTTGCAAATCAAACTTATTGTAGTACACCATAGAATACTTCGTCAGTGAGTCTTTGGTCATGTGCGCTCACTCTTTCCTTCCCATGTAAACTTTTTTCTGTGAAAAGGCCCTCTCAACATTGGCACTTGAGACGGGCAACGCCAAAACAGCCAGTACACAATTTGCTAACTCTGGCCACTGACATAGCTTTCCATGCCAATACTGGTGCACTTGCACATTCGATTCTCTGGGCAGGTTCTGCAACATTTGCCTTGAACTGGGCGCTTATGCCCTCAGAGTTATTGAAGCGGTCAAAAATGAAGCAGCACTTTTGAAACTACGGAGAAGATTCCCTTTACGGAAGGAATCTAGAACTTGTAAAGAGTACCACAATGAGGTTTCATTGACTTCAAATGCCATGGTTGTTGAATGGACATTTCTATGCATTATTGCAAGCCGTTTCTCATACATTGTAAAATAAAAGTTCCTGAATTTCTCTTCAACATTGCTTTGCTTACCAAGTGGCAAGTACTCTAACATGGAACATGTTGCAGTGCTAAATTCACTAAAGGTGTCACCCAGCCTACTCTCAATGAGATGTTTCACATCTACACCAATTATGCTGAACACTTGGCAGGCAAGGGTGTTTTCAGACTCTAGTTTTTTTATTATGTCCACTACAGCAGTTATGTTTTCCTGTAAAAATCTAAGAATGCAGTAGAGTTTTTTTCCCATCACTATCAATATGCGACCAAAGATCATCACATTTCTTGCCTTTGGCATCATCACTCAGCAAAAATTCTGTAAACGATTGCCACATGGATAATATAGCATTCACAGCCCCTTCCCTTGGAAAGAGAACCATCAACTAAGTGACACAGTTGGGATGACTCTTTGATGCCACACAAAGTACAAAATGAGAAATATTTGTGTTTTAGTTCCCGCGCATAACAAAACAGTGCATCAAAATGGACTAAAAAGTCAATAGCATTCTTCATTAGGTCTGAAGATTGTAAAGATGCTTTCATCATACCGTCTAACAAGTGGCAAGGATCTCTTACAGGGAAGCACTTCAGCTCAGGTATCGATTTTGACAGGTCATCACACAACTTTTTCATATACATAGCTGAATCACTGCAAATACAAACAATATCACTTCAATCTTTGTTGAACTTGGAAACAACCTTTTTGCAGCAGCATTTCAAGTGACACTGCGTTCCATGTTTTCCAAAAGTCTGGTGTCATGTTTTCACCACTATCCCAGATGCTTGGTGATAGATAGCACTCTTTTCACATATACTTGTCACTATACCTTGCATTGAATGTTTAAAGCCTGAGGTGTTGGCAATTCACCTACTATCAATACTGACTCACTAGAAACTGAGGGGCTGATGAATCAAGGGTTTTTACCCATTCTCTGTGAGTAAATGTGAAGGCACATACTGGGAAAGATTGTTATGAAACCAGCCATTTTACATATCAGTGAAAGAATCAAACGCAGCCAAAATATCAAATATGATTTTGATATTTCCTGATTCTATACAGTTTATAAAATAATTAAACAAGACCTAAAACATGCTTCTAAACCATGCATCTTTAGACCAAAGACCACAAAACTGAAAAAAGCAAAAGAAAGAAAAAACAATATTTTAGTGACATCCCTAAACAACAAAACTCAAGCAGAATAATGTTAGCCAGTCTTTCTTGCTGCTAGCTTGTATAACAAAGTTACATTGTATTGGCTCTTTCAGGAAGAAAAAAAATGACTCTTTCACTCTCCTTTTCCTTTCTTTGAATGAGATTTAGTTTGTGGTTGTGCAGGTGTTTTTTCAGTGCTTATATATTTACACTGGTGAGGGCTATTTCCCTTTCGGTGGGGTTTTATCAGTTATTATAGGTTTAAACCTAAAACCGGACAGCCTACATATAGTACGTAATCAGCATAGATTGATTTTTTATGACTATGGGTTTAACCAGCTCTGTATTTACCCTGAGTTCTTCAAGTAGCCCAAGGCACTTAGGGGCTCATTATGATGGTGGGAGGATCGCCACCGCCGGGCCAGCGGTGGCGATCCTCCCACCATCATATTGTGATTCACCCACCGCCAAATTAGGATGGCGGTGGGAATCACACTGGTTCCGCGACGGACAGTAAGTCCGTCCGCCATGGTCCCGCAAGGCGGTCCTTTTCCGCCCACCTTGCGGGACCCAAAACCAGGGCATCATTGCGGCGGTGCCGTGCAGGCACCGCCGTAGTGATCATGATGAGCCCTTCCGCCTGTCTTTTTATGGCGGAAATCACGCCGCAAAAAGACAGGCAGAGACTGGCTTTGGGGGCCCGTTGAGGGCCCCCTCTGTGGGGGGGTGCACTGGGGGGTACCCATGGTACCCCCCTACATTTCCATGCACAAGGTGGCAGGCACCGCGTGGTGCCTGCCACGTTGTGCATGGAAATGCACAACGTGGCATTTTCACATTGCGGACGGTGCTGCAGCCAGTGTGGCAGGCGCATCCTAATTGGACTGGTGGGACCGCCGCACGTCTGGCGGGCGGTCCCATCACCGTTATGATGGCGGGCGGACTGATGTCCGCCCGCCATCATAATGAGCCCCTTAATTTTCAGATCTTTCCTACTTATGTGTAACAAAGTCTCGGGCTGTTCAAAATACAATGGTGGCCAAGTCAAAACAGAATTGTTTAATATAAACCAGCCATGGAAAATGCATTCCAGAGCTAAGGTTGAGGCAATCTCTAATAACTGCCTGATTAAGGCCAGTAAATTCTGAAATCCAAATCTTGTGCCATAACAAAATTGGCTGCACCTTAATTATATCAAAAAGAAATGATGAACCCTGTTCTACATGGCAAACATAAGAAGAAGCACTTTTAGGTGCAGCAAGAAGACGCCTCAGAAACTCATTTTCTACTATTTGAAGTGCCTTGCAATTAGCATGTGCCCATACCCCTGCCCCATAAGCAGCAATGGATAGGCATTTAGCCTTATAAAACTTTTCATGGGGTGGGTGCTTGCCTAGCTTCCTTGTGCAGTTGGACAGGGCCATAACTGATTTCTTATTCAAAAGATTCCTAGTCTTGATACATTGAGTCTATGTGCTCTCCTTATCAAACAGTATACCCAGATAAGAAAAGGTAATCGTAGTACTAATCTCTGCATCAAATATTTTGATATTGTGCCATTTTACTATTCTACTTCCACAATTCATAATATAGATTTTACTTTGATTGAGTAGAAGACCCAAGTCTTGCATATAAGCAACAAAGTTTGAGAGGAGTTTTTGTAGGCCAAATGGAGTTTGTGCCGTAAGAACAGTGTCATCCGCATAGAGGAGGGCCGGTTTGTGGGATATCCTTAGATTTACTAGCCAATTTACTCCCAAGACTGTTTATATATGAAGAGAATAAAAAAGAGGCAAGCACGCAGCCCTGCCGTACCACTCGCTCTGTGCGGAAGGACCTAGTGCACTCCCCCCTGAAATCAAAACAAACTCTAGCCTTGCTACCTGAATATAATTCCCTTAGGAAGTGGATTACAGATATCTCCACCCCTAAGTCAGCCAAGATTTTCCACAACGTGCTATGGCTAATGCAATCAAGTGCAGATGAAAGATCTCCAAAGGCAAGGTAAATTTCTCTTTCTTAATCTTAGTATATTTCCCGATTAAGCAATTTAGATTCAATCCCTGTTCTATATTCCTCACTCCTGGGTGGAAACCATACTGTAGATCTGAAAGGATTTTGTTTGAATCTGCCCAATCCTGGAGCCTATTTAAGATAATCTGGCCTGCTATCTTCACTAATGAGTCAAGTAGAGATATTGGGCGGTAGAACGCAGGATTATTAATATCCCTTTTTTTTATAAATGGGGACTATAATTGACTTTGCCTAAGTTGGTAAGAAACCTATACTACAGCAGTCGCCTTTTACCAAGGTTAATAAGGGAGCCCATAATAGTGTGTTAGCTTTAAACAAGTCTACAGGGATGCCATCAGAGCCTGGTGCATCGCCCACTTGACTGGCATTAATAGCCCCAATGACTTCATCTAAGCTAAAAGAAAGGTCATTGCTGGCATAAGGTAAATGTTTAGGTGTAAGATGATCGGTAGTATGTACTGGGACAACCGTCTCAGTAGGTGGAATTGAATATATTCCAAAAATGTGTTCAATGCATTCTTGTTCTAAAATGGGCCCCTTCATCTATTAGTATCGGTGGGTTAACCACTTGCCAAAACACATTACCTCCTCGTCCAGGTCTTCCCGTCCCATTCCTTAACAGTGAGCAGCTAGTCTGCTCCCCAGACACCCTATACCTAGCAGAACTTTTTAGCACTTCCCCCAATATGGCGCCACCTATCAGGCGACCATATAGGGGGAAGCGCGACACACAACTTCCTGTTCGTTTTTTTCTGCCTTCGCAGTTTTCCTTTTACCTAGCAGGACATGGGTCCGGTAAGTGTATCGTTCCTGTTTTTGTTTTTTCTTTTGTCTATCGGCGGCCTGCTGTAGCGGCTGCCTTGTTCTGTTGTACCTGTGTCTGCTGTCCTGAATGTTTGGTTTGCACGGCCTGCTCTAGCGGCCGCTTGTGCCTGTTTTCCTCGCTTGGGGTTGTCAGCGGCGTGCTGTAGCGGCCGCTCCTCTTCAGACACTCCCGTCACGCCCTGCTATAGCGGGCGCGGGTCTTCTGTGGTTCCTTGCGGCCCGGAGCGTCCTCATGGGTTCACTGCCTCCCTATGGGTTTTTCCGGCAGCCGGGCTCTCCTTTTCAGCATCCGCCCACTTTGTTGGTTGCGCGAGAGGTCGGGTGCCTCGGGACTTCGTTTCTTTATGAGCGGGTCTTTTTTCAGTTGTTCCCCGACCTTTTGCTGGTTGTTACGGTGCCTTGTCTTGCTTCTTGCTTGTTTTCCCTGCCATGGACCAGGGTGCCTCGGGCTCTGCTGCTCCAACTTTGGATGCCCTGCGCCTCATTATTAATGAGGCTGTTTCTGCTGCTTTCCGGGCTCGGGAAGCGGCTGGCCCTCCTGCCAAGGTGCCTCGTGGGTCTGTCGATCCACCTGACGCTCCTGCCGACGATTTGGGTCCTGAGGAGGAGGAGTGTGTGCGTGGGCGGTTTGTTCAGGGTGCGGAGCTCTCTGATTTGTTCTCCCATGTGCGTGATAATTTGGGGTTCACTCCTCCTGTGTCTGATGTCCTGGAGGATGACTTCTTTACTCAGTATCACCAACCGACTCCGGAGTCCTTCCCCTTGCATGGTGCTGTGCGCAAGGTGCTGATCATGAGTGGAAGGAGGTTGATAAGTCCACCTTCCCTCGCTTTTTGTCCCGACGTTATCCTTTGGAGGGGTTTGCTGCTAAATTTCCCCCAGGCCGTCAAAGAGGACAATTTAATGGCTGGTCTTTCCTCACAGGGTTTGGTTCTGTCTGATGACGCCCTTCCTTCTGACGCTGTGGATAAACGTGTTGAGGGGGCGGTGAAGCGTTCCTACGCTGCTTCTATTTTTCTGTCAGGGCGACGGCCTATTCCAATTACATGGTCCAGTCCCTGCTCAAAGATTTCCAGGCCCTGGATCTTCTTTTGCAGGATGAGGAGGATGCCTCCTCTCTCTTGGCCCTCATGGAGTTGCAGGTTCGCTATTTATCAGACATCTCTTTTGACAATCTGAGTGCCACTGCGGCTGGTTCTGGTGCTTCGATTGCTGCACGGCGTCAATTCTGGATACGTTCCTGGAAGGCTGAGGCTTCTCAGAAGGCGGTCCTGCTTCGGTTGCCCTTTGTGGGGTCCAAGGTGTTCGGGCCCCAGCTGGAGGACATGGTCAAACAGTCAGCGGAAAACCGCAAGCTTGTGGCTCTTATCTGCCCTCCTTCTCGGGGCGTGGGTTTGGCTACCGGCGCGCCTTTGGGCCTTCTGCTCGGGGTGCTTCGCAGCCCTTTCGTGGCAGGGGTCGTGGCCAGGGGACCCCTGGAAGTGCCAAGCCCTGTGCCCCTGCCGGTGGTGCTGCTGCCGCTCCTTCCGCTGCACAATGACTGTCTGCCTTTTCCGGTTGGGGGTCGCCTTCGTCTTTTTCTACACTGATGGTTGGAGGTTCCGGATGCCTGGGCGGTGCGAACTGTGTCGGAGGGTTATCGGATCGCGTTCTCCTCCCCCCCCCGGACTTCCGGATGACCCCTCTGCCCCGTCGTCCTCTGCGACGGGAGGGCTTGCTGGAGGGTGTGCGCCTTCTGTTGGAGAAGGCGGCTATCGTTGAGGTTCCTCCTCTGGACCGGGGCGGAGGTTGTTATTCGATCCTCTTCCTGGTCTCCAAGAAGGATACGGCGGATCTTCGCCCTGTCTTGGATCTCAAGGGGGTCAATCTCTTCCTTCCCAGACGTACGTTCAAGATGGTGACTTTGCTGTCCATCCTGCATCTGGTGCTTCCGGGGAACTTCCTTGCGTCCCTGGACCTGATAGATGCTTATCTGCACGTCCCTATCCATCCTGTGGATCAGAAGTTTCTCCGATTTGCTGTTGGTTCCCGTCACTTCCAGTTCCGGGTGCTTCCTTTCGGCCTTTCGTCAGCGCCAAGGGTTTTCACGAAGCTCTTGGCCCCTCTGGTGGGTATTCTCCATTCCAGAGGCCTTCAGGTTTTTCCCTATCTGGACGATTGGTTGATTGTTTCTCCTTCTTTTTCTCAGGCTCTGTCGGATGTGGACCAGGTGTGTCATCTTCTGGGGTCCTTTGGGTTCCTCATCAACCACCGGAAGTCCTCCCTGCTGCGCTCCCAGTCTCTGAAGTTCCTGGGGGCTCTGTTCTGCATGGATCTGGGGATGGTGTTCCTTTCCAGGGAGCGTCAGTTGACTTTGTTCCGTCACCTTTCTTGGGTTCTGTCCCAATCCCAGGTGTCTGCCCGGCTCTGGTTGCGGAGTCAGGGGGAGATGGCTTCCACTCTGCATCTCCTCCCTTGGGCCCGGCTGCATTTGTATCCCCTCCTGCATCATGTTCTGGCCCACTGGGATCCTGCCTCTCGGGACTACGAGGCTCTTATTCCTGTCACCCCGGGGATTCGGGAGGCTCTCCAATGGTGGTTGTCCCCTCTGTCTCTTTCCCGGGGCTTCGACCTTCTTCCTCCTCCGGCTGTGGTGGTGTTGTCGACGGATGCCAGTGCCATTGGTTGGGGGGCGGTCATGGGTCCTTCCAAGGCTCAGGGTCGGTGGTCCCTGTTCGAGTCTCGCCAGTCGTCGAACTGGAAGGAGTTGAGAGAGGTTTGGTTGGCTCTCCTGTGGTTTGCTCCTCTTCTTCTGGGTCGTGCTGTCTCGGTGCAGACCGACAACCAGGTTGTTCGGGCTTATGTCAATCGTCAAGGGGGCATGTGCCGGTCTCTGTTTCTCCTCTCCAGGACGATTGGTCTTTGGGCCGAGTGCAATCTGTTGTCTCTGACGGCGGTGTATGTTCCGGGGACGGAGAATGGGCCTGCGGACTCTCTGAGCAGAGTGTTCCCTTCCTCTGGGACGATGTGTCTGTCCCCTCTTCTGTTCCGTCAGATCGTCCTCCGGTTCGGCCTTCCCTGGCTGGATCTGTTTGCCTCGGAGGAGTCGGCCCTTCTTCCCCATTTTTGCAGCCTTGTTCCTTCTCGGCTGGCCTGGGCGATCGACGCTTTCGCCGTTCCTTGGTCCCTGGGTCTTCTGTTTGCCTTCCCGCCTTTTGCATTGATCCCTCCGGGTCCTCCGGAAACTTCGGTTGGATCGGGCGGATATTCTTCTGGTGGTGCCGGAGTGGCCCCGTCGGCCTTGGTTTCCCCTTCTGTTGGCCTTGTCAGTGTGCCCCCATTGGCAGTTTCCCCTCTGGCCGTCCCCTCTGCGGGCTCCTCTTCTCTGTGTGTCCTCTCTGCGCCGCCTCCGGCTGGGGGTCTGGCACTTGAAAGGTTGAATTTGTTGGACCAGGGTTGTTCTGTCGAAGTGGCCCGGAGTATCCAGTTGTCTAGACGTCCTTCCACCTTGAAGTCTTACGACCGTCATTGGAATAACTTCTCCTCCTGGTGCCTTGGGAAGGGTATTTTGTCCTCCTCCTGTGCGGCTGTACGGGTGCTGGACTTCTTGCGTGATGGGTTTGTCCTGGGGCTCGCTGTTTCGACTCTGCGTGTGCAATGGGCTGCCATTCTTGCTTTTAGGGGTTCTGATGTGTCTTCTGTCTCCCCTTTGGTGGCTCGCCTTCTGCGTAGTTTTTTAAATTCAGCGTCTGATTTCTCGCTCTTTTGTCCCGGCCTGGGATCTTCCCCTTGTTCTACAGGCCTTGACTGGGCCCCCCTTTGAACCTTTGCTTTCTGTGGACCTTAAGTTCCTTACGGCTAAGGTTGTTTTTTTGGTGGCGGTTTCTTCTGGTCGGAGGGTTGGTGAGATTGGTGCTTTGATGGCTTCTCCCCCTTTTTTGCGTTTCTGCTTGGACAAGGTGATTCTTTGTCCTTGTCAGTTCTTTCTGCCCAAGGTTTTGTCTTCTTTTCACTGTCAGGAGGACATTGTCCTCCCTGTTTTTTTTTTCCGGACCCCTTCTCTCCGGGGGAGGTGGTTCTGCATTCTTTGGATGTGTTGCGGGCTCTCCGCTTCTATTTGGATCGCTCCAGTGCCTTTCGTAAGGTTGATTCGTTGTTTGTTACCTACGGGACCTCTGGGTAGGGGCTTCGTCCTTCCTTATCCACCTTGTCTCGTTGGGTGAAATGTGCTGTGGTTTCCGCTTATGAATCCGCTCACTGTCCTCTCCCTTCTTCAGTGCAGGGTCGGTCTACCCGGGGTGTCTCCTCCTCCTGGGCCATGTTCAAGGGTGCCTCCTTGCGTGACATTTGTAACGCTGCCACTTGGGCCTCTCCCCATACGTTTGTTTCTCATTACCATCTTCAGTTGGGGATGGCGGCCTCGGCTGCCTTTGGCTCTCATGTTTTGTCTGCTGTCCATGATGTTTGATTTGTACTGCTTTCCTTTAATTAAAGTGACCTGTTTTGCTTCAATTTCTGGTCTTTCTTATTACAATCACCGTGTGCTTGGGTATGGGCTCACTGTTAAGGAATGGGACGGGAAGACTGGACGAGGAGGTAATGCCCGGTTACTCACCGGTAATATTCATTACTCCGAGCCCTGTTCTTCCCGTCCCATTCCTGAGCCCTTCCCTCCCTCCCTGGGATTTTCTTTGTGGTGATTGTTTTTTGTTTTCTGGGTTTCTTTGGTATTTTCAGGAAGTTGTGTGACGCGCTTCCCCATATATGGTCGCCTGATAGGTGGCGCCATATTGGGGGAAGTGCTAAAAAGTTCTGCTAGGTATAGGGTTTCTGGGGAGCAGACTAGCTGCTCACTGTTAAGGAATGGGACGGGAAGACCAGGACTCGGAGTAATGAATATTACCGGTGAGTAACCAGGCAGTATTATCCGTGTTCAGACTTGCTTCAAGAAAAGATTCCAATGCTTTATTTCTTAAGGCTATTTTCCTCTGTTTAGCTGCTCTCTTATAGTCCGCTCTACAAGACTGTATTTCAGTTTTGCACCTAATGGAATTATGTAGCGCGACCTTTAATCTCTTGTGCGCATTCGTACACTTAGAGTATCTCGAAACAGGAAAGAGGGAGATATGAAATAAAATTGGGGGAATTTATTGTCTGCAATGATTAACATTTAAACAGAGGCAATTTTAGGAAGGAAACAGTAAAAGTAAACTCATTTTCAGCTTTAAAAATCTGGAGTTCCCTGCCTGAATTGGGTCTATTGTCATGTATGACATTACATTTGCAAACTCAAACATTGACACCTGTGCATCAGAACTCCCAAGATTTCCAGCTGCATGTGCGAAGAGCTTAGCTAGACCAAGTGTTTTCCTTTGGATTCTGTGATTTTTTTAGCCAATTTGATCCCACAATAATAAAGGGCTACAAATCCCAGAATGCAAAGATACTACTTACACATGGCTATTGACATTTGAGAGCTCTGAGATATCTACTTTGTGTGCGTGATAGCGCAGACTGGGCCCATGATTAAATAATATTGTTCACAATTTTAATTGTCACCACTTTAAGGGCTAAGCCCCGTCCCTGTGACGGTCACTTCTCCTCTAGGTGAGGTAACTTGCCCACCGTTTTATGATATTTCAGCATTACAAGCAAATACCAAATACAATTCCAAGGTCAGTCAATGTTAAGAATTTGAACACGTTTTAAAAGATTTATTCTCATTAAGAGATTAGTATTTGTCTTTTTATTCTTTTTCTTTATTCATTATCAGTCAATAAATCTTTAGTAAGATTACAGAAATCTCAAGAAAAGGTTTGGTTAGAATCAAATTGTCAAAATAATGCATCAAGTGCGTTCCACAGAGGAATAAACCCTATTCTGAAAGTTCAGACCAGAATTTCAGAGTTAGTAGAACCCATGAACAGTTTAAGTTCAAAGGAAAGAGTGAGATTTAAGGAGCATAACATAACATAACCTGTACTTGTAAAGCGCACATTCACCCAGAAGGGTATCTTGGCGCTGCTCAAAGCCAATTTCAAGCAGCCAAATTTCCCATAAGAGGCAGTTAATGAAACTCAGCTGAGTCTCAGTAATCAAGAAATTGATCCTACAGGTGCAGTAGCAATCTGTATATATAAAGCATCAAAATGAAGTAAAGATGAACAGAAGCAGCAGTAGCCACAACCGTCTAATGGTAGGTAAGGAGTGGAGAAATAAGAGCACCAGAAAAAGGGCAAGAAAGCATTGAAAAAGGCATTGAGACTAACTTACAACACGCACTAATATATATTAGAACATTAAAATGTGGAGCACTCCATTGAATACAATGGAGTATTCTATGGGCCGGTAAAGGCCCGCAGAGCAACACTCCAATGTTGCTTTTGTTCACAGCTATTGCTGTGAACAAAGGCCTCTCGGAGCTCGAGGGGATTTAAACCCCCTCGGGCTACGAGAGGCCTTTGTTTTATTTGTTAGAACATTCTGCCCTCTAGTGGCAGAATGTTCTAATAGCCTTATAGCCCTTGGTAGCTGGGCTATACCGGCTATTAAAGTCCCGCTCCCTTATTAAAGGCCCGAGCCGAATGGAGTGGGCCTTTAATAGCCGGTATAGCCCGCTACGGCGGGCTATAAGGCTATATTAGAACATTGGAATGTTGGGAGCTCCATTGAAAACAATTGAGTAGCTCCGGGCTTATAATGGCTGGTATAAGCCCGGACCTCCAACATTCCAATGTTTCTTTGTTCACAGCTGTGGCTGTGAACAAAGGCTTCAGGGAGCCTGAGGGGATTTCAATCCCCTCGCGCTCCCTGAAGCCTTTGTTTTATTTGTTAGAACATTCTGCTCTCTAGTGGCAGAATGTTCTAATAGCCTTATAGCCCTTCGTAGCTATTAAAGGCCCGCTCCAGCGTTAAACTGGAAGAGGCCTGGGAATCAAGGTCATTGAGCCAGGAGCGTGGAGTATCGAAACTGGATGGAAAATCACCTATGAGAAGTGCCCAGGAGGTTGATGTGATCCAGATGCGAGCAGTGGGCGTGTTCTGTGTTTTTGCATTTTGAATGAGGGACAGTGCCCCGAGGGTGGAGACAGGAGAAGAGGTGAGGAGATCGAAGGAGAGGGAAGGAGCATCTTAGAACGAGCTCTGTAGCTTGGCTACTTGACCCATACAACGCGAGTGTATTTCTTAGGAAATCTTCACGCGCTGACACCTTTTCCTGATCTTGCCTGGGGAATGCTAAGTGGGGATGTCACGATAGTGGTAGTGTAAGTATAGACTAATGCTTTTCTCTTGCCAACCGCAGATGAAGGCGGATCTGGACGTAGGGGCAATCATTGCCTGCGTTCTGGAATTTGTTATTCTTTTCCTGCTTCAAAGATGTAATCTAGCATGTAGATTTGGATTTATATCAGTTCCTCTATTTCTACAACCTCGTTCTGAGGTGTTTGTATGTCCAGTTATTTTTGGCTTTGTAGTAAACCCACTAACTTGGAATTCGGAGTCAGTGATTCTTCAGAGTCATGTCTCTACCTAAAGTTGATTAGATTGTATAAATGAGTTGTTTCTCCCCTCTACAATTCTCAGCAGGCAACAAAGGTTCATCGACCGAGGGTTCCAGAGTAAGTTGGTAGTGTGGAACCTGGCCTTATCAGTTGGTAGCAGAAGGACGGTTCCCTCTGCAGTGAGGGGAGAATTTAGATAGTTAGGGAAAGTTAGTCATAGAGCCCCAAAGAGCCCAAATGATGAAAGCTCAGAGGATTGAGAGCGGAGGACGACGGACTGTGGCGGAAATCGACAGAGAGTGACAGTGTGGAGGAAACAGTGGTTCACAGTGGAGTGAGTATGAATAGGGATGTGTATGTTAGAGTGCGGTGATGAATTGATTGTGTGATGTCTTGCGGAGTTGGGATGAGAGTCGAGTGATTGTGGTTTTGGGCCTAAAGCGCGCGGTCCATGTGATTTGTTTTGGTTTTGTGTCAGGCTCGATGAGTAGCCTAAGATCCCGGGATAGATTTGTGGTGTAGAAAACACCAGTGCTGTAACTGTCTGACCTGTGGTTGTGGGAGTTGTGGAGCGCTATTGACGAACCCACAGGTGATAGGGAAACGTGTGTAAGAGAGCTTGATAGAGTCGTGTGGGAAGCTAGTGCACAAGGGCGGACCACAGCGATTCGAGTGGCCAAAGCAGGTCGTGGGTCACTGTGTGTGAATAGACTTGAGTGAGTGGATCCTATCGATTCGTATATGACTGTCCGGCCGTTCGTGGGCAGTTGGTCTGAGGTGACTGTCCAGTCGTTTCACGGAAAGACGGTTGCTGGTGTTAAGGTAGACAATTACTTGTGAGACTGTCCGGTCGTTTCGTGAACAGACAGTCGGATGTGACTGTCCGGTCGTTTCGTGGACAGACAGTTACTTGTTTCTATGCATAAGTGCGTGAATGTGTAAGGAAGAGATTGTGAAGGGGGTGAACTGCTGCTTGTGTTTGAGGAGGAAGCAGTGACGTCGGAGTGTGCCGCGCTGCAATAGGTCGGTTGGTGTACAGCCGCGCTGGCATTGGTGGATTGTCATCAGGAAGTGGAACGAAAACATCTTGTGGGTAAAATAATTTGATTTGATCATGCAATGCTTTAGGGTGCTAAGAGATCTTTGTTGGGGAGATAGAGGAGTAGTAACTCGAGTGGGTGAGAAAGCACCACCCGAGGATACCCCAGCACATTACATGGCCACAAATGTAGGACTTCATACCATAGTTGGGCTTCAAAATTGGCATAAGATTACCGAAAAAGAGGGAGATTTGGCTTTTCCACGTTACGGTTCATTCAGCTTAGAGATGCTGTATCAGTTAAGGGCAGTGATGACTTAATTGCGACCTCCACCTAGACCAACACAGTTTGAGGCACTAGATGCATGGATGAGAGCAGGACAGGCAAAGAAGAGAGAGCGAAGTCAGGGAAGGATGAAAAAGGCTATGAAGCATACCAAGATGCGCGTTGGGGTGCACAACTGAAGAAGTGGAGGGTAGACACCATTGAGGGAGAGAGACTATTCCCGCTGCTAGTGAAAGTAGGAGATGCTCAGAAAAGGAAGGAAGAGAACGATAGTGACACCGATGACAGCTTGTTAGACAGGTTGCTGGCAGAGCGTTCGCCTCCAAACAATCCAAGCTCAGAGGAGGGAAGATGAGCGCTGATGGGGGAAATGGGGAGAACCACAGGCGAGTCCTAGTGCAAGGGTAGTGGGAAAGATTTCAACAGGTACGGAAGGAATAGGGATACAAGCATCGAGGAGTGCAGAAACGAATGGAGTTAACGCTGCTATGCATGGAGCTAACGCCGCTACACGGCTACCGGAAGCCCTTACGGTGCCGGTTACCATTGGTCCCATAGTGTCAGCGTATGATCCGAGTCAAGTAGGAAACAGTAGTCAAATACAGTCAGTAGTGGTAGAAGGCACTCGTTCTGGAGGAAATGCTGCGATGAGTGAAAGTGGTCCCTTCTTGAGACCTGTAGAGGCGAGCACTCCATTGCCAGCCAATGCAGACTCTTCTGGAGGACCCATTGAACCTGAACGTCTGTCGTTGGCAGAGTCACGTTCGGACTCGAGGATGTGGGAAGTCCCGGTTAGAGGTCCCATAGGGAGGACTACAGGAGGAGTTAATCAAGGAGCTTCTGGGAGTCAGGATGTCCCACTGAGTACAGCTGAAGGGAGTCCCTGAGGAAATCAGAGCAGTGAAAGCAGAGAGTTGAGTAGTGCATCAAGTCAGGGAATGATTAGAGCTGCTATAAGGGCCAAAGTGTTAGATGTAGTGAGGTTAAAAGCGGAAACGGATGAGATGATAAGTGGAAACTTGCCTCTGGAAAGGATGGAGCTTTATGAACAAGATGAGCTGTTGTTTGTGGCACAGGATGTGACCCGTAAGGCAAAGAAAGCCCACGAGAAATTGACCCAGTTAGCACGGAGATATGAGGTGGATTTGTCTAAAACGAAAATGTTACAGGGAGGTCATAGGCTAAAGTATAGTGATCAGGAATTGGAAGAGAAAAGAGTCATAGGTTTGAAAACACATATTCGAGAATTGATTCTAGGGATACGCGCATGGAGCATACTTGACAAGTGGGAGGAAAGGTGGTCAAAGAAAAAGAGTGTAACCAAAAAGGGCATAGGAGATACGCCGCCCCCAGGAGGAGGGACAGCAGGAGTAGAAGCTTACCCGTTGCGAGAGGTACCGAGTGGAGGGTATGTGCATGTACCTTGGAGCAGGGGTGATTTGGCAGCATATAAAAATGATCTTCCTCGGCTGAGGGAAAAACCTGTTGAGTGGTACAAGCAAGTTGATCGCTTTGTCAAGATTTCAAAAGTATTGTGGATTGATTTGAATACCTTGTTTGACATTGTAGTACCAAGTGATTTGTGGTCTGCTTGTAAAATTGCTGTTGAAGGGCCAACTTCAGAACCTGATCGAGACCCCATAACGCATGGTCCTTCACCTATGCTTATGAAAAAGTATGAACAGGTAGTCACATGGTTACAGTCCAAGATTTCACCACAAGATATTGATTGGGTCAAAATAGATCGAACCACCCAAGAACCCAAAGAATCAGTTCATGCTTATTACGAAAGGCTCTTGCAAGCCTTCAAGCAGTACAGTGGATTGAATATTCTAGATTCAAAGGACATGGGGTAGTTTGTTTCCAAATTTGTGCTAGGGCTGAGACCAGAGATTAGTTTTATGATCCAACAGCATTTGATTTGCTGGCAGAACAAGTCTGTGGACGAGATTCTGCGATACGCCAGATATTGCAGTGATGAAGTTGACTCGAAGCACAGGAAGCTCAAGGATTATCTGATGCTGGTCCAGATGAAAAATGCAGATAGGGTGGATCAAGCACAGCCGAGTGGGGGAACGTTGGGACAAAGGCAGGGGAACAACAATGGAGGAGCCCAGAACGTGTCAGGTCAGGGAAGAGGGAAATCCGTAGAATCTAAACAGGGGGTAGACCTTGGTACTCTAAAGAGGAACATGGCATGTCATTATTGTCACAAAATTGGGCATTGGAAGCGCAAGTGTTGGTCAAATCCAGCTAATCAGGTACAAGATGAGGAGGTAGTACAGGCACCTGAGGTTGTAAATACAGAGACTAAGCCCAGATGTGTACACAGACGGGGTTTGAGTCCACAAGTACAGGTTCCCCAACCTCCGAGAATCCCTCAAGGAAATCAGACGTACCAGCAGATGCTATTCATCAAGACTTTGGATGACTCCGATTTAGACCTGTTGCAATGATGGTGCCTGAGGGAGGAGGAAGACTGTACTCTTAGAGCAGTCTTGGAGGTAGACCAGAGAGGACCGTACATGGATGCAGATGTTGACGGTCATCCCATCACCTTTCTGATTGATACTGGTGATACATACCCGTTCTACTGTGAGATCTGCAGTAGCCCCAAACCTACCCCTCTCGGGACAATCAATCCAAGTTGTAGGAGTTGCTAGTAAGAGAATGACAAATCCGTTGACCGATGAGATACCTGTGAGAATAGGAAACTTCCATGATCGACAACAATTTGTGGTGTGCGATTCGAGTCCAGTCTGCTTGTTGGGTCGTGATCTCTTGTGTAAGTTGATTTGCACCATCTATTGCACACCCAAAGGAGTGGAGTTGCAGACTAATGACGATGATCTTGCATTTGAACTGGTGAATCAGAATTTCTGCATAGAGATGTATCCCGTATTGACAGTTGAAGAACTACCACTTGATTTGAGAGACTCAGTCTCTTCAGATGTATGGGATTTTACAGGAGAAGAGATGGGGTTGATCAAAGGGGTTGAGCCAGTTAAGATTCAGATCAAGCCAAACGCTGAGTTCCCAAGAACGCCTCAGTACAATCTGACGCCGGAAACAGTGGCAGGAATCAAGCCTGTAATTGAGTCCATGATCGAACAGGGAATCCTGAAAGAGATAATGGGGAGCCCATGCAATTCCCCTATAATGGGACTGCAGAAACCGAGTGGGAAGTTTAGGATCATGCAGGACATGCGAAAGGTCAACACGATTGTGGTTCCATGTTGTCCCGTGGTACCGAATCCATCAGTGATTTTATTCCAAATCCCGTGTGAAGCTGAATGGTTCACAGTGATTGATTTGTGTCAGGCCTTCTTTGCGATACCCTTACACGAGGAAAGCCAATTTGTATTCGCTTTCCGTCTGGAAAATCGTGTGTTAACGTGGTGTCGTATCCCACAAGGGTATACAGAGAGTCCATCGATTTTCAATCAGATTTTGAAGAAAAATCTTGAGAGTCTGGTACTGCCACATAATTCAGTCCTTGTGCAGTACATTGATGACCTATTGATTGCGTCCGAGACAGAAGACGCTTGTAAAATCGATACTGTTGCTTTGTTAAACCACCTGGCAGAGAATGGACACAAGGTGTCCCCGAGCAAGCTACAGTATTGTTTGTCTGAAGTTCAGTATTTGGGTCATCGCATTGAGAAAGGCAAGAGGAAGGTGTCACCAGAACGCATTGAGGCGATCATGAACATGACTGCGCCTACCACGCAAAAAGAAGTCAGGATGTTTTTGGGAATGGTTGGGTACTGTCGACAGTGAATTCCCAACTTTTCGCTGAAAGTGAAACCTCTACAGAGGGTGACACACAAGGATGTGAGCGATCCAGTACCATGGGATAACGACTGTTTGATTGCGTTCATGGAGCTGAGAGAAAGCCTGTGTCACGCTCCGGCTCAAGGAATGCCTTATTACAATAAATCCTTCTCACTATTTTGCTGTGAGCGGGAGGGTTGCACACTGTCAGTACTCACACAGACTCATGGAGGTGTCTGTAGACCAGTTGCCTACTTCTCAGCTACCTTAGAAACGGTGGCTTTAGCGTTGCCCGGATGTCTTAAGTCCGTTGTGGCAACAGGTGTCAGCATTGAAAGGTGTGAAAGTATTGTGATGCGTAATCCTCTTACTGTTCATGTTCCACACTCAGTTGAGCTCCTGATGACGGGAAGCAAAACTCAGCATTTGACAAATAACAGACTCACACGCTATGAGCAGGTCATACTTGCCTCAGAGAATGTGACTCTGAAAAGATGTTTTGTACTGAATCCTGCTACTTTGATGCCTCTTCCAAATGTTGAAGGTGAAGATTGTGAGGACCATGACTGTCTTGATGTGACTGAACTTTGCACCAAACCGAGACCTGACATTGTTGATGAACCTCTACCTGAGTCCAATGAAATATTCTTTGTAGATGGTTCATGTTTAAGGGACAATGTGGGTCATTGCCTTGACACGTGCCTGCTTGGTTGCTGATCAAATCCGAGTCACCATCTACACCGATAGCCAGTATGGGTTCGGTGTGGTTCATAACTTCGGACAGCTATGGTCACAGAGGGGGTTCCTAACGTCCTCAGGATCTCCCATCAGAAATGGGGAGTATAGGAGACAACTGTTGGAAGCTTTGCAACGTCCAAGGGAAATAGCTGTGGTGAAATGCGGAGCTCATGGAAGGGGAAATGACTTTGTGACACTCTGCAACAAATACGCCAATGAGGTTGCGCGTTTCTGTGCTGAACAGGGATGCATTTTCACAGGAGAGTACACTGGGGAGAGCCCAGAAAGAACCGAGCTCAGCATGATGTTAACCATGGCGGACACTTGGGATGAGATCAAGTGTCTGCAGGGAGAAGTGTCAGGACTGGAAGAAGCTGGTTGGATTAAAGCCAGTTGTGAGAAGAGAGATGATGGTATTTGGGTTTCAGCTGATATTCGAGCAGTATTACTAGATGATTTACTGAGTCCTATGGCAAGGCAGATTCATGGAGCAGTACACATTGGAAGAGATGCCATGGTGCGAGTGTTCAGACAGACGTGGTTTAATCCACGGTTTTGTGCGTTTGCTGAAGCAGTGTGCCACAGATGTGTTACGTGTCAACAAATGAATGCTGGAAAGAAAACTGTGGTTGCACTAAGTCACATTGGAAGATCTGGGGGACCCTTCAATAGGATTCAGCTTGATTTTATTGAGATGCCCAGGTGCAAAGGGGTGAGGTACATTCTGGTTGTGGTGTGTGTTTTCTCATGGTGGGTGGAAGCTTACCCGACAAGAAGGTGTGATAGTCTCACAGTAGCTGTTGTTGCTTAGGGACCTAATACCTCGGTTCGGTTTTCCATCCTCTTTGGAGTCGGACAGAGGAACGCACATCCATAGCGAGTTTATGAAGTTACTTTGTGCTGCTTTTCAAGTGGATCAGACACTGCATTGTAGCTACAGGCCCGAGGCATCTGGCATCGTGGAGCAGATCAATGGAACTCTCAAGATGCGAATGGCAAAAGTGTGCTCGTCCACGTCCTTGAAATGGTTTGATGCATTGCCCTTGGTGTTGATGAGTATTCGTAGTATCCCCGATAGGAGGACAGGTCTCTCGCCTCATGAGATCTTGATGGGGAGGGCGATGCATTTGCCTGCAGTGTCGTCTACAGTCTTGATAAACATCAAGGATGATTTGATCCTTGATTATTGCAAAGGACTGGCTGACGTAGTCCGTTCTGTGTCTCACCAGGTTGAAGCTGCGATTGCCCCGACTTCGAAGGACCTGTACCACGACTTGTGCCCAGGTGATTGGGTGCTAGTTCGCAAGCACGTGAGAAAGAGCTGCCTTGATGCTCGGTGGAGAGGCCCATATCAAGTGATTCTGGTGACAAACACGGCTGTGAAGTGCGGAGGCTTGCGGAACTGGATACACGCCTCCCATACCCGCAGAGTTTCAGGACCCTCGGAAGAGACAGCTCCTCTGCCAGAAGAAAATCCAGCTGTGGTTGCAAGGCCACAGGAGGGGACAAGCCAAGCTGTGAGGGTTGCTGACGAAGCTGGTTGCCCGCCAGAGCAAGCTGAGGGGGGTCACGCTACACAAGGCCCAGGTATTGACTCTGAGGTAGACGGTAACGTTGTGAGTGGTATAGAGTCAGACTCAGCTGAGGGAACTGGTGCGCAATGTAGTCCGGGGCAGAGAAGAAGAGCAGAGGTAGCAAATGAATTGTGGCCTGTGAGACAGAGGAGGCTAAACTTGAGATTGGCGTCTGAAAGAGATCTTGCTCCTGTGTCTGAAACATCTGAATCAGAGCTGCGTGACGCAGAACAAGCACAGGAGAGCCCGAGGAGGTTGAGAAGAGCAAGAGTGCCCTGTCAGAGGTACGCTGCTCCAGAGTGGACTTACTTGATCACAGATGCCGGGAGCAGTGGGGACCGGGAGACTGAGGTCTTCACAAGTGGTCATCAGATTCCCGGAACTGAAAATTGATATTGTGCTAGTAGTCCCTGGATTGGAAATAGAAGTGTGTTGGCAGTGACTGTACCAAGACCTCCGATATTGAACAGAGTGCGAGATTCAATTTTGCAAGATTTTTCCTTTCCACACTTTGGATAACTGCCACTAGCACAGGAGGCAGGCTGTTCGTCACAAGATTCTACAACGTGTTATTGTTGAAATTGGTTCTGCGCTTATAAGAGACTGTTGATTGAACTGTGAATTGTAAATATAATTGTTTAAAAGAAGATAACCTAGGCCCGAGTGGAAGAAGAATACATTTAGGGACCTTTCCGTAGATGAAGAAAGAGGGCTAAGGAAGTCTTTTGAACTTTAAATAAAGGTGCAATGAACTGTGAATAGATTTCCAGGACTTCAACGAACTGTGTCCAACTGATCAAAAATAGCAATCAGAGGCGGAGAAGGAGACTTTGTGTTGATCCTCTTGCTGGGCTAACCCGACAATTTGAAAATGGAGTCTGGAAATTCGAACCGTAGGTCTAACTAAGTGTGTGATAGGTACACTCAAAATAGGAATGATAACAGTAATAGCGGTAGTCATTATTTTGTCTGTAAAAATTTCACATGATGCAGAAGAAGGGGTGGGAGTACAAGGGACAACCACACCTGTTACTTCTAGCACAAAAGAGGGTATCGTAGGAGCTGAAAAAGCTATGCTAGATTAGAATTACACGTAGATTTGTCTAAGGGTGATTACATTCTAAATGCTTATGCAAAGCTGCTATGTGAGTATGTGATGTGAGAGATGTGAAAGATTGTTATGTGTGTATGCAGTTGCCTGCGTTTGTGGAGGAGGGTATTCGTTATCATCAACTTCCTTTGACATATGGCATTACATGTAGTTTATTGCTTAGTATGTTTTACGGTAAGGGTTATTATGAGTATTATTTCTCAAATTACGACGTAGTGCTTTCAGAAGTTCCAGCCTACAAGCACTTGAATAAGTATGATTACTATAAACAAGACGACAGATTGGGAAAGTATTTCATACCTACCGTTACATTAGACACAGCTTATGCACATCGTCATAACCTAACATGCATGCTAACAGATATAGAAAAGAACTTTATAGATCAAGTTGAAGATAGACATAGGCAATTATCAGTAAAACTTAACAGTAGAGAGAGAAAATTTGAATGGACCCAGGAAGAACTTGCAAACAAGGTGAAGGGGAGCTATGGTCCAATAGCTTTAGATTTTGAACAGCGACGAAAGCTTAGCAGCAGACATGTACAGACGTACTATGATAAGGTCTTTGTGGGACAGAGTGTGTGTGATCACATTTTCACAATCGAGGCCTCTGCAAATAAATTTTTGCAAGATGCGGTACAAGTGGTGCCAAAGGTATATTTTGTGTGTGGGGAGAATGCCTATGTGAGATTGCCACTAAATTGGTATATTACATGTTATGTGGCTGTCGTGTTTCCCAAGATCTATCATGTAGAGGATTTGGGACCCTTAGAAGGTGGATTACATCATAGAGAGAAGCGAGGTGCAAGTGCAGGGGAAATTGTTGGAGATGTATTTGGAGCAATGATACCAAGCTTGGGAGTGGTTCTGAATGATGTGAAGACTAGACAGTTGTCAACTATTGTGGATAAGCTGTCAGCAAATACAAATACATTGTTACTTGTGGATGGAGAGATGGTGTCAATAAGAGCTATGGTGATTCAAAACCGCCTTGCTTTAGATTTTTTATTAGCAAAAGAGGGCGGAGTCTGTAAAAGGTTGAGGGTTCAACAGTGCTGTACTTATATACCTGATAACAGCAAAGATCTGAAGAAGTATATAAGTAACATCACTGAGATTCACCTTGAGGTGCATGATTTGGCCACAAAGAGTGTCTGGGACAAAGTTGGAAAAGGTTTTGGAAAGATTGAAAGTTGGTTTTCCAACCTTGGTAAAGGAATTCTTGGGTATATCTTGAAGCCCATCATCATTGTGGTGGTTTGTGTGACCGTTCTGTTGGGACTAGTGAGAGCTTATAAGTGGCATTAGGCAGGACAGGCTCAGAGATCTCTTAGGGAGCGTGAAAGCAAAATGGAAAGACTACAGGACAGTCACTATGAGAATCTCAAGAGCCTAGAAAGGTTCAGACAGGGAAGAGTGGCTACTACTTCTGTTTAGGTCGGTTCTTTCTTCAGGGAGTTGTGATTGATTATGATGACACTTGTCATCAGAGGGGGGACTGATGGAGCACGATGGTGCTCTTTAATTTGTAGGGGTGCATTATAATCACGAGTAGTTTGCACCTACATTTATTCCTTTTTCGTGTTAACACTTGGTTAGTAGAATGTATTTGGTAATAACAATGTGAAAGAGAAAAATTAACCACCATGTAAAGAAATAAACGTGGCAAATGTGTTTGAATAATGTAACCTTTAGCTTTATTGCAATCGATTAACGAAGTTGTTCATGTACAAAGTAATGCATAAATTTAAACATGCACCATATTGAAGTTGCACATGGATGTGGCTAACTGAAATTTAATGCATAGAATATTATAGGTTGCTCATAACGATTTTGCACTAATGTGCCTATGTAACATGATAGTTTGGAAATGCATATATAAAATGTTCTCTCATGTGTAATTCGCAGGCCCTGCGGGCCTTATTCTTATGCTGGCCGATTTCCGTAGGCCTGAAATGTATTTTCCCTGATGGCTCTAGCAGAGGGGGTAGATTGAAACTTATGTGCATGGTGGATTTGTTCTTTCTCACATTTCTGTTGCAGGTGGAGAAAGTCGTCTTTGTTAGTTAGAATAACGCCTTTTGTTTTAGGAGTTAGGCCTGGAGAGGATACTTTTATGCAAAGAATGTTGATAATTGGAGACGTGTTCTTTCACACTGGAAGAGGCCTGGGAATCAAGGTCACTGAGCCAGGAGCAGGGAGTATCGAAACTGGATGGAAAATCACCTATGAGAAGTACCCAGGAGGATGAGGTTGTTAGAATTGAAAACGTAAATGCCTTGTTCTTATACTTCGTTTTGTGTTAAGTTAGCATTCATAGCACCATTTTATTAGCAGCCGCCATTTTGTTCCATGATTGAAGCTGAGTTTCTGTCTCACATTGCTTGCCTTAGCAGAAAACTGCCTCAATGTCTCCTCAGTTGATATTTCTCCAAGGCCGAGTTTCACTGCACTAATGAATGTACTCTCTATTATGGCATACCTTTGCTGTTAGATAGGCTCGTTCCCACCTTCTATAATGGCAGGCGCGGGCAAAGTAACCTTGAAGTGGAGATAGCGTGTACCCGGTCCCAGGACCATAGCTCATCCTCTTGTGCCTCCTTTGTTCACTGTTGCCTGGACCAGAATTTCCCAGTCTGGGCATGTTCTTGGGGAATTGGAAATGTATAATATCTGATGTTATGTTGGGGAGAGTCAGTCCCTCGGCAGCTTCTCATGAGGCTGGTCAGACTGGGCTCTGCTGCAGCACAATACTCATAAATAACTTTGGTTTGTATTCTCTACTGTCTGACCAACTCTTCATTTGTTTGGAAGGCCGAGAGGTGGTCACAGGTGACCCGGGCGACCCTATTCGGGTCACTTCCTTCAGTTGGCGCCCGAACAGGGACTCCATCGGGTGACCCATCCTTGCCCTTGGTCGGGTGAGGAGGACGGGGCCACGTTGGGTCAGATGGGCGGATCGGCGATCCCTGCACGATCAAGCCTAGTACTCGCAGCTGCCCTGCCTGTCTGATCGGGCGGTGTCTCACCCAGTGGTCGTCCTGACTGGGGTCCTGAAAAACAAAACCCTGGGATTTGACCGTTTGGCCAAAGAGGCGGCAGTGGAGAATAAATTTGTTCGACCTGTGTGCACCAGGTGAGTTTGCTTTGGTTCTTTGTGAATATGGCGCACTTTTGAATAATATTTGGTATGGTCTGCGGACCATTTGCTTTGCACTTGGTAGGTCTGCAAACCGATTTGGATACAGTGTCTGCGAACACTTTGCCAGGCAACATAATGGATTTGGCTTACTTTTGAAAATGCCTGGGATTTGGATGATCTTTGGTTTCATGGTACCGACTTAGGTTTGTCCCTTTGGTGCAGTCTGAGAACTGACTTTTGGTTTTCTTTGTTTGACACGGTCTGGGGACCGATCTTTCGAAAGATATTTGCGACTTATTCGTCTGGCACCAATAGTGAACTTGCTTCCTTTCAAGATGTCCTGTTGTTGCAAGTTGTGTTGTTTGGGGTGCCGTTGTTGTTCCGCTGATGCTCGATTGGAAGAGAGGCAGCCTGCCCCTCCGGAAGGCACCCCGAACTTTGATATGTATGTGAAGGACGGCCTTGGCCCTATTATGTTTAGTACATTATGGCACAAATATACGAGGGACAATGCCGGGTTGCAGTGGCCGCTAACAGGTACCTTTGATGAACAGAAATTGAATTTCCTGCAGGATAAATTGTTTGCATGACGAAGTAGGCAGTCGATGTTTGATTATCTCCAGGTATGGCAAAAGGAGGCTAAGCAGAGACGAATGAGAGCAGAAAAGGAGGCTCGAAGAGGAAAGATGCAGAAAGTAACCCAGAAAGCAGTAGCGTATGATAGAGAGATTAATAGAGAAGGGTATAGAGTGTGCTGATAGAAAGTTTAGGTTGCAATGTGACAAATCCTATGTTGTTTGAGAAGAAGGTGATATATTCATAGAGGATCTGTTAGATTCCCGACCCCCACCTCCATATGCCCAGCAGAAAATATATCCTGCTGTCCCACAGCCCCAGTCTTCTGTCTCCCTTGCCCCTGCCTCTGGTTCTCCTGATATTGACCTGGCTGCTTCGGCTACAGCACCTCCTGTTTCTTCTTCGGCTTCGCCTGTCACGCCTGCAGCAACTGCAAGTCTCTCTACTACGCCTATTGCTCCAACTTCTTCCCTCTCTCCATCACTTACACCTACGACACAGTCGTTAGTAACTCTGGTGCCTGCCTCTTCGACTGTTGTGCCCTCCCCACATCTCCTCTCCACGACATTGTTGAGCATTGGAACGCCGGTGCATGGACTGGATGACGTGGACTGGGCGACTGCAAGGCAACGAATGGGGCAGGTATTGATTCGGTCTGATGTGGGGAATGCAGAGAAGCAGATGGTAGCTAACCAGGTTGCCCAGTGGGCCCGAAGTCCGATTTACAGTGTGGAAGATGTGTGGAGCGTGTTGAAAGAGTATGAGCTGTTTGTACAGCAGCATGCCCTCAAACATATGTCAGCTACTTTGATTGGGTTGTGGGAAAAGTACTTTAATGGTGTTGCACCCCAAATTATTTATGACATCCAGGACCGCGTGTATGCTGCTGATATGGCCCCTAATAACATTTTCAGTAATGTCGCGACCTTGATTGGATACCGAGGCAGGTTGCACCAGAAGAGCCCAACAACAGTGTCCCAGTTTCCGATGAGGGAAGTACATCTGATCTACCACCCTGAGATACCGGAGTTGCGAGACCAGCTGAATGCTGTCGTCAGACAGCAAGTAGAGGCCCGCTTCCAAGAACAATGGGTTTATACTCCTTGGAAGCGGAGTGAGGTCTTGTCTCTTAAAAGTCAGTTGCTTGACCCTAGGAAAAATCCAACTGCATACTATAAAGAATTAACTGAGGCTGTGTCGTCAACGGTAATGACGTTGGCAGACATTGAGATGTTTTTCGGTTTATTGGTACCAGTTGATATCTGGCGGAAGGTGCATAGGCAGGACCATATTGTGGAGCTCGGTGGCACCTGGGATGAGATCGGGGCATGGGATAAAGAAAGGAAGCCTGGTGAGAAGCCCAAGGCTGAGATACCAGCTTTGCCAGGTCGAATTATTACTTATATGCACTCTCTAATTCCACCTAGAAGAGTGGATTGAGACAAGTTAACAGCATGTCGTCAGAAGAAAGATGAAAGTGTATCTGAATTTATTACTAGGTTTGAAGGTGTGTTTTGGGATTTTAGTGGACAGGACTTGTCGACGGAGGGAGGTGTCCGACTGTTTGTTAACAGATTTGTTACGAATTTGCTTCCCGAGATCGCGACTCGGTTGCAGGCTTCGGAGAGCACTTGGACTACCTCCTCCCCATCAGTGATATTAAGCATGGCACAATATTATGAGCATAGAGAAAACGAAGAGAAGGAGAAGGTAGAGAAGAAAAACAAGGAGTTGAAAACAAAGGTGTTGATGCAGCAGGTGTCCAGGGGGAACGGTAGAGGACGAGGCATTGGTCCGGCTCGACAGTTGCCCCGCACTGGAAAAATGCAGCGCCTGTGGGGCCGAACCAGTGTGCATACTGTAAGGAGGAGGGACATTGGCGCAGTGAGTGCCTGACGTTGTTGCAAAAGGTTGTGGCCCCTAGAGGACGGGGTTCTCGTGGACGGGGTCATGGAGCAGGTGGACATGACGAAGGCCAGGGAAATGACGAACAGCAAGGTTGATCGGATCAAAACTATTTCGATGACCCTCGGGGGCAACAGTACTATCATGATGACTACGATTTGGATGAAGTGACTGGGTTAAATCATGGTTAGGATAGCCAGGGACAGGGTGAGGGATCAGTTCAGATACCTGTAGATCAGCGCGGACCTTATGTTACTGCTGATTTGCAGGGCTCAGCTAAAACATTCTTGGTGAATACAGGTGAAATGAATAGCTCTGTTTCTCGTTCACTGGTCCCCGGGGCAGCCCTGTCCGGCCAAAATAATGTTTCGGTAGGCTTTTCAGGTATACCGTTTGTGAGCCCCATTTCCAAGCCACTTGCCCTGACTATTGGTCCCTTTATTGTAGACTCGCCCTTTCTATTGACATCTAATTTTGGAGAAAATTTAATGGGTTTGGACTTGTTAAAGAAGTTGCACGCGACAATTTCTTGCTCCCCAGATGGTGTCTTTAGGACAATCGGACCCAATGTAGTGAGTTCCAAGCAGTGTTTGTCCAAGGATGAACCCCTTCCCGCTGAGTTTAAGGATGTGCCATCAATGTTATGGGCTACAGGTGATACGGACGTAGGGCTGTTGCAGATACCTCCGGTTTCTATCAGGGTCAAGGACAACGCTGTTCTCCCTTGTATCCCTCAGTATAAAATACCGCAAGCAGGTGAGGGAGCGCTATTACAGATTATACAGGATTTGATTAAATTAGGGGTTGTTGAAGAGACGACTGCGAATGTGTGTAATAGCTCTATTCTTCCCATTCTTAAGAGGACACCCTCGGGTTCCTCTGATGACTATCCTGATGTCTATCGTTTTGTGATTGATTTGCGTGAGGTTAATAAGATCGTGGTCCCTCAGTTCCCAGTTGTCCCTGACATCACTGCCCTTCTGACTATGATTCCTTCCTCTGCCAAATTCTTTTCTGTCATCGATTTGAAGAATGCGTTCTTTAGCATTCCAATCCATCCAGATAGTAGGTATCTGTTTGGATTTGCCCTTGCTGGCAGAAGTTTTAGATTCTGTCGGGCTCCTCAGGGCTATACTGAAAGCCCTAGTGTATATATAGTCAAGCTTTAAAAGGCCAACTGGATTCCCTCACACTTCCCCCAGGTAATGTATTACTGCAGTATGTGGACGATCTTTTGATCGCTTCTGACACTGAAGACGGTTGCAAAAGTGCAACGGTTAAATTGTTGCTACATTTGGCCCATCACGGACATAAAGTGTCCCTTTCAAAATTCGAATATTGTCGACAGGAGGTCACCTACTTAGGTCACCTACTGTCGAAGGAGGGAAGGAGACTAACACCTGTAGTGCTATTGTCAAAATGCCCATCCCTAAGACTCAATGGGATGTGCGAGCTTTCATCGGCATTACTTCGTATTGTCGCCACTGGATTCCTAACTTTTCCCTACTAACAAAGCTGCTGTTGCAACCAACCACTAAAGATGTGCATGAACCGTTGCCCTGGATGCCTGAATGTCAGCAAGCTTTTGAGCAATTAAAAGTTGTGCTTCGCTCTGCACCTGTGCATGGCACGCCTGACTACCAGAAGCCGTTTGTGTTGTATGTACACGAGATGGCTGGCTGCGCGCTCTCTGTCCTAACACAGGCCTTTGGAGGCAAGTAGAGGCTGTGTGCCTATTTTTCTGCGCTTCTTGATAACGTCGCAAGAGCCCTCCCGAGCTGTCTAAGAGCGGTCGCAGCTGTGGCTGTCTGTATCCGACAATCAGCAGGGCTCGTCCTTGATACCGATCTCACAGTCATGGTACCGCATGCTGTGGATACACTTTTGAACAGAACACAGACGCAGCACCTTACCAGTGCGTGTCTGACTGGCTATGAGCTGACTCTATTCGCACCACATGTCACCATCAAAAGATGTGCCACTCTGAACCCAGCCACATTACTACCCCTCCCTTCTGAAAGTGAGGAAATAGATGTGCATTATTGCATCTTTCGCGCTGAAGAAGAGACGAAGGGACGGGTAGACCTGACTGATGTTCCCCTATCTGAACCCCAAGGGGAGCTATATGTCGATGGCTCTTGTTTTAAATTACCGGATGGCACAACAACTGCGGCATATGCCATAACTACCTTGCACACAGTAGTCGAGACATCACGAGTTCCCTATCAATTGGCCCAAGATACAGAGTTAGTTGCTCTCCTTTGAGCTTGTGAGCTAAGTGAGGGACTGACTGTCAATATTTATACTGACAGTCAGTACGCCTTTAGAGTTGCCCACAACTTTGGGCGGCTCTGGGCGGAGAGAGGATCCTGACTTCACATGGGTTAAAGATCCAGAATGGCCCATTGATACACAGGCTTTTGTCAGCCCAGACACTTCACAAGAAGTTAGCAATAGTGAAGTGCAGTGCCCACAAGGCAATTACTGATGATGTGGGAAGGGGAAATGCATTTGCAGACCTAACAGCTAAGGAGACAGCTCGAACAAAAATGAAAAGAATGTTTTGTGGCAGGCCCTGCTAGATGGGTACCTGTTGTTGCTATGTTTGAGGATACACTGGACAGTGTCAAGGAAATACAGAGTGAGGCAACGATTGAGGAGCTAGCAGTATGGCAGGAAAGCACAGCACGTTTAGACGAAGATGGGTGCTGGACGGATAAGTCAGGAAAGCAAAGGTGGATGTTACCGGATGCCTATGTCCTCCCTCTAGTCACTATGGCGCACGGCCCAGCTCACATTAGCGCCAAGGGCATATGCAAGCTATTGGACCCCGTGTGGCAGAATGATATCATCCCGAAAGTAGCTGCCCATTTGGTTAAGTATTGTATGGTATGCATGATGTACAATCCTGGGAAGGGCACTCCTACACCCCCTGGTAATTTTGCATCCCCTTCGTTCCCTTTTGAGGTCCTTCAGATGGACTATATCGAGATGGAGCGGGTTAACAATTTGAAATATGTGTTGGTGGTTGTTTGCGCATTCAGTAAATGTGTTGAGGCTTACCCCACTAAGGAGAATACAGCTTTGGCAACGGCGAAAGCCCTCCTGAAGGAGTTCTTTCCCCGTTTCGGTTTGCCTCGTTTGATTTGGAGTGACAATGGCAGTAACTTTAATTCAAAAGTTATTCAGTTGGGGTGTTGTGGGTTGCACATAAGACAGAAGTTCCACGCTGCACACCACCCCCAATCAGCAGGCTTGGTTGAGAAGTACAATGGTACTCTCAAACTGAAAATGGCAAAAATTCAGGAAAGCACAGGAATGAAGTGGCTAGATGCTTTACCGTTAGCTCTTTTGTCAACAAGAGCAACGGCTCACACTAGAACAGGATTGTCACCATATGAGGTCGTGTTCAGCCGCCCAGCAAATGTCCTTCGACCGAAACATTTCTCAGATATTGGGTACCCACTGTTATTGGACTATCTTTTTGAGTTGACTAAAAACTTGCATTCTATTCATCAACAGATACACGAGACGCTTCCACCGCCAACAGAGGGGCCTGAGCACACCATCCGACCCGGGGATTTTGTTTTGGTACGGCACTTCCAGAGATGAGGGAGCCTGGAGCCTCCGTGGAAAGGGCCTCTGCAGGTGCTTCTTGCGACCAGAAGTGCTGTCAAAGTGACTGGTCAGAAGAACTGGCTCCATCTCAGCCATTGCCGCAAGGTGCCGCTGCCTCTCCCCTATGATCGGTGGGTGATCAATGGCATAGGTGACCACGAGACGGAGAAAGTGCCCTGCTTCATCCCTTTTTCGGATGCCCGACTGACGTGGGTGGAAACAGAGGAGGAGAATGATACCGCATTGAATGAGGTGGTCCCCCCAGAAATAAGGGCCGTCCAGGATTCCCCTTCATCTGGCCCACAAGTGCTTGAGTCTCAGTCCCTTGGCCCTTCTGAATTTGAGCCACTGTTTACTGATCACTCAGTGCCCAGAGTGGCTAGGTACAATTTGCGTCCCTGTCGGAGGGATAGTGCACCAAAGGAAAAGTCAGATTAGTAGGGATGGACTGCATGGATGAAGAATAGGGTGTATGTATCCTGCCCGCGGTACCAACGATAGTTTATGGCAAGGGAGTTTGGTGCATTGTCCGAGACACTGGACAGGATAAGCTGAGGGTGTCTTCCCAGAAGGGGGGGTGCCCTATCCTGGTCGGCGTGGCATTCCTTCAATGGGCCGCGATCGCGCTGCCCCACCGCTGTGCTCAGTTGCACAACCATAGATGAACAATAGGCGTCTCCTAGCGAGGCTCAGAAGGACGCTGGAAACTTTTTGCCCATCTTCTTATCTTCGTCACCAGTCCCATTGCATTGCGTTTTTCCTCTCTGACCAACATGTATCCTTTTGGCCGCCCAATTGTTGAGGAGGAACAGCCTTTTGTAGCACCACGTTTGGAGGAGAATGGGGTTGGTTGGCCCAGTTGGTCGAAAAAGAGTAAAGTAGTGTTTATGCTAATTGTCCTGATTTCTCTTATAGCAATGCTTGGAATAATGTGGTTCCTTGAAGAAAAATATCCTGTGCATTCCTTGATTGGTACAACACCTGCTCCCCCTGAACATATGTTTGTAACATTGGCACCTGTGGCCTTCTCCCTTCTGTGACACACAAGAATGATGTATTGTTGTCAATGCCTCTCTCTTATCTCGGGAGTTGTGAAGGCTGGTTTCAGCTCTTCACTATGGTATACACTCATTATCACTCTGATACTATGAATATGACATTAGCTGACTATAAAACAGTCTTAGAGTATATACGTGTACATCACGGGTTTACCCCAGGGGAACAAGGAACACCGGATACATTGTCTCCGACAGGTTGCATGAAAGTTTACGAAAGAGAACAAAATGTAACATGGCTTCAAAATGAAATGTCTGAATTTGGGGATTTTAATGTCATTGAATATTTTAAAACATTTCAGATGCGCAATATTACTCATGATGTGCAATGCCAGTGCCGGTGGTTAATATGACGGCAAGTTTCTGTGTTAAGGGAAAAGGGAAAATAGGGGTAGGGGTGAGTAATTGCAACTACACCTATGTGCTGAGCACCACATATAGCCCACCTCTGCTACCCCCTCACAACGTGTACTTTATTTGCGGGTCCCAGGCTTACGTTTGGCTTCCCCGAGGGTGGTCTGGAATATGTTATCTCTCTTTTCTCCTCCCCCCCAGTGTATATAGCGCCATCCAGCTACCATAGGGACCACTGGCTGCAACGCAGGGATTGTTCACCTGTCATGTGTTAGACAAGTCATAGACACTGCAGACATAGATCAGACAGATACCACATTGCAGCAGTTCACGGATGCTATGAAGGGTAGTGTTCCGTTTTGGGACCCAAGGTCCAACAGCCTTAATATTCGAAGACTCACTCGGGTGGTGGAAGGAGTAATAAATGTAACGGCTGGAATTCTGACTAATATTACGGCCGAGCTTCAGGCTACGAGACTTGTTGCCCTTCAAAACCGGATGGTGTTAGACGTCATCCTTGCTGACCGGGGTGGGGCCTGCCGCGTCATCGGAAGTAGTTGCTGTGTATACATACCGGACCACGCTCCGAATGTATATGCTGCTATACAGAAGCTTCATAGGCTTGCCTCAGACATACACCAGGAGAATGGCACATGGTCTCTCACGGGGTGGTTTTGGGGCCTATTTGCATCCTGGGGTTGGAAGATTATCATTTTCCTGGTTGCCATAGCTGGTATCATTCTAACATGTTGTCTGTGCATACACTGCCTTCCTGCCGGTTGTGCCTGCTGTATAAAAATGTTGACACCTCGCTCAAAACCCTTGGACCATGATTCTGAGAACAAGGCCATGATAATGCAGGACATCAAGGATATAATGTGTATTGACGAGGGCATTCTTGAATATTAATGCTATATGTCTAGCCTTATAGAATTTAGTTCTTGCTGGTAGCCGCATAAATTAGCAAATGTTGTCTATGATCGAACTCTCTTCCTATCTTTAGAATTGTAAAGGCCCTTACCTGATAGCAATAATAACATTTAGATATGAATGCTAAAAGGAGGGTCTGTTAGAATTGAAAACGTAACTGCCTTGTTCTTATACTTCGTTTCGTGTTAAGTTAGCATTCATAGCACCAGTTTATTAGCAGACGCCATTTTGTTCCATGATTGAAGCTGAGTTTCTGTCTCACATTGCTTGCCTCAGCAGAAAACTGCCTTGATGTCTCCTTAGTTGCTATTTCTCCAAGGCCGAGTTTCACTGCACTAATGAATGTACTCTCTATTATGGCATACCGTTGCTGTTAGATAGGCTCGTTCCCACCTTCTATAATGGCGGGCGCGGGCAAAGTAACCTTAAAGTGGAGATAGCGTGTACCCGGTCCCAGGACCATAGCTCATCCTCTTGTGCCTCCTTTGTTCACTGTTGCCTGGACCGGAATTTTCCAGTCTGGGCGTGTTCTTGGGGAATTGGAAATGTATAATATCTGATGTTATGTTGGGGGGAGTCAATCCCTTGGCAGCTATCTCATGAGGCTGGTCAGACTGGGCTCCGCTGCAGCGCAATACTAATAAATAACTTTAGTTTGTATTCTCTACTGTCTGACCGACTCTTCATTTGTTTGGAAGGCCGAGAAGTGGTCACAGGTGACCCGGGTGACCCTATTAATGGGTCACTTCCTTCAAGGTGATCCAGATGCGAGCAGTGGGCGTGTTCTGTGTTTTTGCATTTTGAATTAGGGACAGTGCCCCGAGGGTGGAGACAGGAGAAGAGGTGAGGAGATCGAAGGAGAGGGAAGTAGCATCTTAGAACGAGCTCTGTAGCTTGGCTACTTGACCCATACAGAGTGAGTGTACTCCTTAGGAAGTCTTCACGCGCTGACACCTTTTCCTTATCTGCCTGGGGAATGCTAAGTAGGGTTGTCATGATAGTGGGAGTGTAGGGATAGACTAATGCTTTTCTCTTACCAACCGCAGATGAAGGCGGATCTCGACGTAGGGGCAATCATTGCCTGCGTTCTGGTTCTGGAATTTGTTATTCTTTTCCTGCTTCTAAGATTTAATCTAGCACGTAGATTTGGATTTGTATTAGTTCCACTCTATTTCTACAACCTCGTTCTGAGGTGCTTGTCTGTCCACTTATTTTTGGCTTTGTAATAAACCCACTAACTTGGAATTCCGAGTCAGTGATTCTTCAGAGTGATGTCTCTATCCTAAAGTTGATTAGATTGTATAAATGAGTTATTTCTCCCCTCTGCATTTCTCAGCAGGCAACAAAGGTTCATCGACCAAGGGTTCCAGAGTAAGTTGGTAGTGTGGAACCCGGCCTTATCACGTGTTTTTGTTATGTTTACATTTCTAAAGCTTTTCTTGGGTGTTAAATAAAATACTACTAGCACTATTGTAATCATTATTTCTGTTATTACGAAGTCTGACCACATAATACATTTACACTTATTTCTAAGGCAACACATGTTTCTCTAATAGCAGATTAGATACAGCCAAGTTCAATGCAGACTTTTGTAAGTAGCTTTGTTAAAATGGGTAATTTTCTGCAAAGCAATCTTTTTATAGACAATCCTTAACCCTACTTCGTGTTCTTCTAAATTGTTCTCTATTCTTGTACAGCAGACTCGGTTCTAGGTACTCTTCATTAAAATAAAAAATGAGTTAGTTAGTGTCAGTCTCTTTATTTCTTTCACATGTTTTCGTTTTTTTTTCAATTACTTTCTATGATTGCATAGTCTGTCTTTGTCAAGTAACTGTTTATCTCAACAATGCTTATTGTAGTGAAATCATGGAAGCTCAAACAGTTCATATCTCAGATCATCTATTGTGACATTCACTACTTGGTCCTCATAGTATGACCACTAAGGTGCAGAATACCTCCGACAAGGCACTCTTGCTGTTTTTGATCTCCTCAGTTTTAGAGGATTTCCTTCTCTATCACCTTCCCCGCTTCACTCTGTCTCCTCAGGAATAGTTATTGGAATCTGATCAGCTGTTTTGCTCTATTTCAGCCTTCCTTGGTTACAGTTTTGTGGCCATTCAACTCTACGGGTGACTCTTCTTGTTTCAGTACTTGCTCCTTCACCCAAATCTTCCGACTGTACTGATGTTGCCTCAGTAAGGGTTCCAAGTTGAGAACCAGTCTCTGCTTCTCTTTCATTAGAGACTTCAATGCCACTCTGTGAAACAACAGGTACTTGGATTTGTGTTGTAGTCTTTGGATCTTCACCCCTTTCTTCTCCTTGTTCCTGTTGTGTTCTCTGTAAAACTGCTCTTTGTGTTCTCTCAGATAGTGGTGGCGCAAACACGTATGCACTTCATTCAGGATGAAAGAACACAAATACTTCTGGATATCCCACTTTCTTGGTGTGTGGTGCATGCACACAATTGGAAACCTCGGCACATTTAACAGCTTGTGTTAGTAACTAGAATTACCTGGAAAGGGGCCTTTTCATCTCGGTTCCAAACAAGTCTTCCAAATGTGCTTCTTGATCATGACCCAATCACCCGTATTGAGGTTATGGCACTGTTCTTGATGCAGATCTTTGATGGCAGCTGCAACCTGGTAAGAAACAGAAAGTACTACATCAGCCAATCCTGTACAGTAATCGACAATCATATCATCTGTGATATTCAAGAGTGCATTTGCAGGTACAGCAGGGTGCCTCATTACAAGGCCCATTAGAAACTGATAGGTGTGATAAAGCAGTCTTCCTATCAAGAATACTTTGAATACTCATCAGCACCAAAGGTAAAGCATCAGGCCATTTCAGTGATCTTGATAGTTCCGTTGATCTGTTCCACAGTGCCTGAAGCCTCAGGTCAATAGCTGCAATGTAGTCTTTGCTCAATCTGTAATACTGTGCAAATCATCTTCATAACCTCATTATTAAAGTGCGTCCCTCTATCTGATTCCAGAGAAACTGGCAGTCCGTATCTGGGAATCAGTTCTCGTAATGACAGTTTTGCTACTGTGAGACTGTCATTTCTCCTGGTTGGGTAGGCTTCCACCCATCTCGAGAAGACACATACTATGACAAGGACATATCTCAGTGCATTCAAAACAGGCATTTTGATGAAGTCCATTTGCATTCTGTTGAAGGGAGCATCTGATCTCCCGATGTAACGTGTTTTTTCCCTGCATTCATTTGTTGACATGTCATACATCGATGACATACTTCTTCTGCAAGCATCATGAACCTGGGATTAAATCGATTTTGCCAGAAAAGCTTCACAATAGCATCCCTCCCAAAATGGGTGGAGCCATAAAAGTATCTTGTCATTAGGAATAACAAACTATCAGGTAACACTGGTCTTCCATCAGCTGAGATCCGTATGTCATTTGCATTTTTCTCACAACCTGTTCTGATCGAATTCTGCTGTTCTGCTTCTGAAACATTTTCCTGTACTCTCTTTAGTTCATCACAAGTATTGGTTACTTTCATCAATATTGAAAATGAACTGACCTCCTCAGATTCACATGTGAAATTCCCGTTAAATGTACAGGCCAACAAAGCACAATATTGTGCTACCGAATCTGCATACCTATTTCCCATGCCAATGTAGCCATTCCCATGTTGATGAGCTGCACATTTAACAACAGAAATTTCTGCAGGAAACTGTAAGGCTCATAATAAGTCCTTCGCTTGCTCACCATTCCAAATAGGGGTACCTGAAGAGATCTTGAAACCTCTTTGTGACCATAATTGCTCAAAATCATGGACAATACCAAAGCTGTACTGACTATTTGTAAATATAGTCACTCTTATTTGAGCAGTTAAACTGCATGCTCTTGTAAGAGTAATCAGTTCTGCAACTTGTGCTGAAGTAACCCCTTGAAGCCATGAAGCTTTGACAACATCATTTATTATACACACAGCGTTCCCTGCACTCAGGGTTCCTACATCATTTCTCAGATATGCGCCATCAACAAAAATTACATAGTCGGCTCAATCAGGGGTTCATCCTTAATATCAGATCTTGGTGCATAAATCTGTGACATCTAGGCAATCATGTTCAATTTCATCATAAACAGTATCATTTTGTTAGCAGTAAATCTGCTGGATTTACAATTTGACAATGTTTCAAAACTACACTGTCTGATGACAAAATTCTCTGTTCATATTTAGTGAGCCTCTAATGGGTCATGTATTGGGTTTTCGTTCAGGTCAATAAAAGCCCTACAGAGTGTGGGACCATTACAGTTAAAGGCTATCCCATCACTATACTCTAACTCTTTTCTGGACAAGCGCTCACCGCGGCAAATGCTTTAAGGCAGCCGGGCAGACCTGCGGCAACAGGGTCAAGCATAGTCGAGAAGTATGCAACAGAATTCCAAGCACTAAGAGAGCGCAGCCCTCACTCTCACTGCAAAATAAGATAAAATATGTACTGTAATCTGGCATTCCTAGTGCTGGGGCACGCCAAACTTTTTCTTTCACCTTTAGGAAGGCTTTCAAACACTTATTGTCCCAAGGAAGTGGATCAGAAATATCCTTATGTGTCAGCCTCAGTAAAGACTAGGGAAAAGATTGGCATCCCCTGTCTACAGTAGCCAACCATTCCCTGAAAATTGTGACTTCTTTCTGTGTTAGAGGTGGATTCATCTGAAGATTTGCTTCCACTCTCTCTGGTGACACCTTTCTAGCTCCCTTCTCAATTATGTATCCTGGATATTGAACTTCTTTCTGACAGTACTGCAGTACTGCAGTTTGCTTGGTGACACTTTATGTCCATATTCGGCCAAGGGATTCAACAAAGCAATATAATCTTCTTTAAAAGCTTCTTGTGTTTCAGATGCAACGAACAGATCATCTATGTACTGCACAAGGACTGATCTATAGGGCATTTGTAATGACTCTAGATTATTTTTGAAGAGCTGATTAAAGATTGATGGACTCTCCGTAAACCCTTGTGGGACTTGGCACCATGCTAAAACTCTCTGCTGAAAAATGAATGAGAAAATAAACTGGCTTTTTTCATGCAATGGCATTGAGAAGAAATAAACCATTCTGAAGTACAAGGAATTTGGAAAATTATGGTGACTGGATTCGGTACCATGAGACAACATGGAACAATTATTTTTTCCTAAGATCCTGCACTATTCTACACTTCCCATTGGGTTTCTGTAAACCTTGTGTCAGAATGTCAGTAGCACAAGAAAGGTAAAATACGCCACTAACCTCTTTGTAGCAGCCAGCGGGAACGATGACGTGTAGAGGAGCCTCCCTACTCTCCGGAGCGCAATCCCCCACAGTGTAGAAAACACAACTATGGAAAATAGCGCCCCGGGGAAAAGGGAAGGGGACAAAATAACAAAGAGTACTGCAGGGTATTCTACTTCCTAGGTCTGGTCTAGGCTTCAGATGAACCTCCTTTTATGTCATAGCACTGCATGGAGGAAAAAAAAGAGAATCAAGCGTGAAATGCCACACAGCTATACACATACAAGTACATTCAACAGGTTTATGTTATGTGTTTTTACACTCACAAGGAGCCCAGCAGCTATTCCCTTTAAAATAATCGGGATACTACAATCCTCAAGACACCACGACCTCTATGGACCGAACACAGGAAAGTCAGGATCCTTCGAGCTCCAGTTATTCATGGTATCCCATCAGCCGCAAATGTTTATAATCCATAACATAGAGGTTACCCCACCGCTGTTCGAAATATCACAGAGTGTGTTGCACAAAACACAAAAGGCCCCGGTCGCTGTTTTAATCACAGCGGCAGAGCCATTCTCGGCACTAAACGCGGTTCCTCTAAGCCGCGGGAGAATGACTGGAAGACGCGCTGATTAATTGTTCCAGAACGAAGGAAAGCAAAAATAGAAACACAAGTTGTGTTAGCGAGGGGAGCGCTCCAGCACTTCTCTCGCAATCGGCACGATACCTGATAGCTCCCGAGCCGGGAGACGGGCTCAGAATTGGCAGTCTAAAAATAGCACACGAGTGCTTCACGGCGTTCCTGTAATCCTCGGGAAACTCGCAACGGTCCAATATGCCGTTTCGCAACAATCCTCCAGCGGGGAAACACCTTCCGCTGTCTCAGGGAAATACCGGCCAAATTGTCAAGCACCTTCTTCCTGAAGAGGAGGTGCTTATATAGGAGGCGGTTCCTTACTAAAGGCGGTTCCGTTTTTCTCTGCTATGCCCCACTGCCTTCTGGGAAATGTAGTGCAGCAGGCTCCTGTTCCATTCACACCGGTGTCCATACATACAAGGGAGGCATTTATGGTGCGTGTGTGCCTGACCTGCCTTCCCCCAGTGTGTAATCGCGACACCTTGCGATCGGAGAGTTGCATGGACTTCCAATCATTTCTCTCAAAATCCCTTTCTGTATCATGTCCTCTATTACAGGTGTTATTCCTGCAATGGTTTCTAAGGTCAGATAATATGGTGGTGCACTTACCTGTACTGCATTTCCCTTTAAAGTAATTCGGAGTGGTTCTACTCCTTTAATCAGTCCAGTGTCTTTCCTTGGGGAAATCCCACACATCTTGAATTCACAGTTTCCCTCAAGTCAACCGGTAATTCTTCAATGGCCATTAACAGAAAAAATCTTGCAACTTTCTTTTGCTATGCCATTTTAAATTCCACATCATCATCATGCGTCTAAAATTCCACGCCATCCGGTGTACAGTAAATTGTACAATTTAACATTCACTACAAATCTCTTCCTAATAGATTTATTGGGCTTCCATGATTGGCATATTTGATTTACTAGTCAGCCCCTAGTAAAGTGCACTGAGTGTGCCAGGGCCTGTAAATCAAATGCTACTAGTGGGCCTGCAGCATTGATTGTGACACCCACATGAGTAGCCCTGGAAAGGTAACTCAGACCTGCCACTGCAGAGTCTGCCCCAGCTTGTAACTGCCATGTCGACTTGGCAAGTGCACCCACTTGCCAGGCCCTAACCTTGCCTTTTCTTACTTGTCAGTCACCCCTAAGGTAGGCCCAAGGTACCCCTGTGGGCAGGGTGCAGTGTATGTGAAAGGCAGGACATGCCCTGGTGTGTGTGTGGCATGTCCTGATAGTGAATTACTGCCAATTTCGTTTTTCACTATTGCAAGGCTACCTGTTCCCATAGGACAGAATGGGGAGTTTGTTTATAACATCTTATAAACATAACTGGCCCTGGGAACAAGATAGAGAAATAAAGTTTAGTATGCCTGAACTCAGAATCTAAAGATGCATCTTTTAGTGAAGGTGATTTTTACATTCTGTGTTTGAAAACACCACTTTTAGAAAGCAGGTATTTTCTTGCTCAGCCATCCAGTGTGCCTCTGCTGGGTTTGTGGATTGACTGTCTGGCTTTGGGATGACCGGGATGGGGAGGAGCAGTGGCTCCAGAGAGTCTAGATGGGTCAGGGATGGGCTGAATAGACATGGGTTGCATTTAGAGTAGGGGGAGGAGATTTCCTTTCACCTGAATGGGCCTGGTCTGCCTCTGACAATGCTGTCTCCACCTCCTGCCAGGAAGCTGCACCAGAGAGGACATAACTGGTTCTGGCTGGGCACAGACACTCTCTGCCCCCAGAGAACAAAGGATTTTGGGCTATAAAAAGTGGGGCCCAAACCTCTAAACTTTAGAACTCGCTGGAATCAAGGAACCTGCCAAGAAGAAGAGCTGGAAGAGCTGCCAGGAGGAGTACTGCCCCTTTGCTGTGCTTTTGCTTTCTTGGGTTGGCCTGCAGTTGCTGCTTCTGCCTTGGGCAGTGAAAGGACTGGCCTGAACTTTCTTTTACTTGTGCTGAGTATCTCCAAGGGCTTGAAGTAGAGCTTGCCTCCTGTTCTGAAGTCTCAGGGACTGCAAAGACTTCACCAACCTCTGGGTATTGCTTCTGGAACCGCTGTTTCAGTTGACACAGAAAAGGGAACCGCAACCGACTCCGTCACCGACTCTGTCGCTGGCTCTGTGTCCTGACGGCACCGCAGACCGCACCGTCCGCATCTCACACTGCAACCCTGGTCCCACCGACGTCAACGAAAGACGACACCGCCAACGAGCCACTGCTTGCACAGTGACCTGTGGGCACCGCACTCCGCACCGCCTCGCTTCACTTCGCCACCATGGTCTCACCGACATCGTTGCTGCTGCTGACTCGAAACTCGTGACCGCATTGTGGTTGGGGGCACCGCTCGTAAAGTTTCACGACGCACCGCCTCATCCCACACAGCCATCTGGGCCGACTGACGCCAGCTCCCGCTAACCGGCTCTGTCGCCTGCACCGCAACCGGCCAGCACCGCATCGAGCACCGTCTCGCCCTGCAGTGTAAGCCTCGGTCTCACCGATGCCGTCTGGACGATCGTCACCGAGCCGCTGCCTGCACCGCATCAAGAGGACACCGCACCCTGCACTGCTTCCATTTTGCAACGCAACCGCAACGGTTGCCACGACCGGCTCGCACCCCCGTGTAAGCGGCAACGAGAAAGGTACTGTTACCAAGTCTGCTCACGCTTTCGCTGCCCCGTACCGATGCGGTCGGCTGGAACTGTTAGACTCTGTTGTTTTCAGCATCGCGGCAGCCCCGGACGGAGCTACCGACTCGTACGAACTGTGTTTCTCAAGTATTCTTGCAAAGTATACCTTTTTAAGTACTGTATTGTGGATTTTTATCGTTTTGGTCTTGTTTTAAGTATATAAAATATTGGATATTTTTCTAAACTGGTGCGGTGTCCTTTTGTAGTGCTTTCACTGTGTTACTGTTGGTTGTGCAAATGCTTTACACACTGCCTCTAAGATAAGCTTGACTGCTCGTGCCAAGGTACCAAGGGGGTGAGCAGGGGTTATTTTACGAGTGTAACTTCCTTATCCTGACTAGAAGGAAGGGCCCCTACTTGGACAAGGTGCAAACCATTGCCAACCAGAGACCCCCATTTCTGACACATTGGCACCTGCATTTGTTGTACTGGTATATTTTGCATCTGCACTCCCTTCTGCATTTGAACATTTCCATTTGCATTATCACAATTAAATCTGCACTCCCTCTTCCAATGCCCGACCATGTTATAAACGTGAGAAGGAGTCATCTTCTTCATCGTTGCGACATCCATTCCTGAATTTGGCCAATTGAAACACCTCTGCCTGTACCTTGTGAAACATCAAAACCTCCTGGATTTCTCTGAATACCCACATGTGGGATAACAACACCTTGTATACTTCCTTGATTTCCTGCAAAGAAGGATTCTGAAAACCTTTGAGTGCAAATTTTGTCTCATAAATTTCTCCTTAATCTTTTTCAGTTTTATTTCTTGTTCATCACTGCAATATTTCGCATACCTCAGGATCTCATCAAGTGATTTACTCTGCCAGCAGATTACACTTTGGGTTATATGCGAACTGATATCTGGTCTCAATCCTAGAATAAACTGAGATACACAAATCCCTATGTCTTTCTCATCAGGGTATTCTCTTTCGCTGTGCTGCTGAAGCACCTACAACAACACCACATAGAACTCGTGAACTGATTCTTTTGCTTCCTGTGTCATTCAATTACTTTTCAACCAATCAAGATCTATTTGAGGCACTCTGCCTTTCAGAAAAGTAACCACTGCTCCATATTATTCCATTACTTAGACCCTCCAGGATTTCGCGATTTCGCGATTTCGCGGTTTGCCGCGAAATCGGCACTTTTGTAAAAAAGCGCGATTTTTACAATAGTGCCCGTGAAATCGGCACCTTTGTAATTGCCGAAATCCAATCCAGAAATCCAGATATCTCCAGACCCCCTTCTATTGGCCCGGTGGCTCTCGCCACGGGTCCAATAGAAGGAGGGTCCTCACAGCAGGCAGGCGAGGTGGTGTATATTTACATTACTCACCTGCCCTGCTGTGCTGTTCCCTCATTCTCAGGACTGCAGTCTGCTGCTCACCTCATCACCTCACCAGGTAAGGATTTGGCATTCCTTTTTTGGGGGGGATTGTTGGCTGGGCCCGCCGCGTGCCCAGTGTGCGGCGGGCCCCGGGGACATTATGTTTTTGGGGCCCGCCGCACACAGGGCACGCGGCGGGCCCCTCCTGGCATTATTTTTAAAAAATTGTTTGTTGGGCCCGCCGCGTGCCCAGTGTGCGGAGGGCCCCGGGGACATTATGTTTTTGGGGCCCGCCGCACACAGGGCACGCGGCGGGCCCCTCCTGGCATTTTTTTTTTTTTATTGTTTGTTGGGCCCGCCGCGTGCCCAGTGTGCGGCGGTCCCCGGGGACATTATGTTTTTGGGGCCAGCCGCACACAGGGCACGGGGCGGGCCCCTCCTGGCATTTTTAAAAAAAATTGTTGGTTGGGCCCGCCGCGTGCCCAGTGTGCGGCGGGCCCCGGGGACATTATGTTTTTGGGGCCTGCCGCACACAGGGCACGCGGCGGGCCCCTCCTGGCATTATTTTTTTTAAATTGTTTGTTGGGCCCGCCGCGTGCCCAGTGTGCAGCGGGCCCCGGGGACATTATGTTTTTGGGGCCCGCCGCACACAGGGCACGCGGCGGGCCCCTCCTGGCATTATTTTTTTTAAATTGTTTGTTGGGCCCGCCGCGTGCCCAGTGTGCGTCGGTCCCCGGGGACATTATGTTTTTGGGGCCCGCCGCACACAGGGCACGCGGCGGGCCCCTCCTGGCATTTTTTTTTTTAATTGTTGGTTGGGCCCGCCGCGTGCCCAGTGTGCGGCGGGCCCCAGGGGCATTATGTTTTGGAGCCCGCCGCACACAGGGCACGCGGCGGGCCCCTCCTGGCATTTTTAAAAAAATTGTTGGTTGGGCCCGCCGCGTGCCCAGTGTGCGGCGGGCCCCAGGGGCATTATGTTTTGAGGCCCGCCGCACACAGAGCACGCGGCGGCCCCTCCTGGCATTATTTTTTTTAAATTGTTTGTTGGGCCCGCCGCGTGCCCAGTGTGCGGCGGGCCCCGGGGACATTATGTTTTTGGGGCCCGCCGCACACAGGGCACGCGACGGGCCCCTCCTGGCATTATTTTTTTTAAATTGTTTGTTGGGCCCGCCGCGTGCCCAGTGTGCGGCGGTCCCCGGGGACATTATGTTTTTGGGGCCTGCCGCACACAGGGCACGCGGCGGGCCCCCTCCTGGCATTTTTTAAAAAAATTGTTGGTTGGGCCCGCCGTGTGCCCAGTGTGCGGCGGGCCCCAGGGGCATTATGTTTTGGGGCCCGCCGCACACAGGGCACGCGGCGGGCCCCTCCTGGCATTTTTAAAAAAATTGTTGGTTGGGCCCGCCGCGTGCCCAGTGTGCGGCGGGCCCCAGGGGCATTATGTTTTTGGGGCCCGCTGCACACAGGGCACGCGGCGGCCCCTCCTGGCATTATTTTTAAAAATTGTTTGTTGGGCCCGCCATGTGCCCAGTGTGCGGCGGGCCCCGGGGGCATTATGTTTTTGGGGCCCGCCGCACACAGAGCACGCGGCGGCCCCTCCTGGCATTATTTTTTTTAAATTGTTTGTTGGGCCCGCCGCGTGCCCAGTGTGCGGCGGGCCCCGGGGACATTAAGTTTTTGGGGCCCGCCGCACACAGGGCACGAGGCGGGCCCCTCCTGGCATTTTTTTAAAAAAATTGTTGGTTGGGCCCGCCGCGTGCCCAGTGTGCGGCGGGCCCCAGGGGCATTATGTTTTTGGGGCCCGCCGCACACAGGGCACGCGGCGGGCCCCTCCTGGCATTTTAAAAAAAAATTGTTGGTTGGGCCCGCCGCGTGCCCAGTGTGCGGCGGGCCCCAGGGGCATTATGTTTTTGGGGCCCGCTGCACACAGGGCACGCGGCGGCCCCTCCTGGCATTATTTTTTTTAAATTGTTTGTTGGGCCCGCTGTGTGCCCAGTGTGCGGCGGGCCCCGGGGACATTATGTTTTTGGGGCCCGCCGCACACAGGGCACGCGGCGGGCCCCTCCTGGCATTATTTTTTTGAAATTGTTTGTTGGGCCCGCCGCGTGCCCAGTGTGCGGCGGTCCCCGGGGACATTATGTTTTTGGGGCCTGCCGCACACAGGGCACGCGGCGGGCCCCTCCTGGCATTTTTTAAAAAAAATTGTTGGTTGGGCCCGCCGTGTGCCCAGTGTGCGGCGGGCCCCAGGGGCATTATGTTTTTGGGGCCCGCCGCACACAGGGCACGCGGCGGGCCCCTCCTGGCATTATTTTTTTTAAATTGTTTGTTGGGCCCGCCGCGTGCCCAGTGTGCGGCGGGCCCCGGGGACATTATGTTTTTGGGGCCCACCACACACAGGGCACGCGGCGGGCCCCTCCTGGCATTTCCTTTTTTTTTTATTATTGTTGGTTGGGCCCGCCGCGTGCCCAGTGTGCGGCGGGCCCCGGGGGCATTATGTTTTTGGTGCCCGCCTGGCATTCCTTTTTTTTTTATTATTGTTGGTTGGGCATTGTTTTGGGGCCCGCTGGGCATGCGGGCCCAGGGGGCCTATGGGGGTGCTGTGGTTTTTAAAGAGGCGTAGTGGGGGAGGTGGCAGTGTTGTGGGACAGGTGCCATGGGAAGGGCGAGCCAAGCCTGCTCTAACTCTTTTTTCTTCTTCTTGTAGAGTCCCGGAGGTAAGAATCTGCTGGTTCAAGAGCCGGTGCACAGCACAGGTAAGTTTTGTCCCCGCCGCGTGCCCAGTGTGCGGCGCGCCCTGGGGGCATTGTTTTGGGCCGTCTGGCAACTAGTATATGCTTGCTGCTGCACAGCACGGGTAAGTTTTGGTTTCTGTACACTTCCGGGGAGATGAATACTACATATGCTAAAGCGCAGAAGCTTGAGGTCGCCACCCATATTTGTGAAGTCCTACTTGCGATGGGTGGGAGCGCTGTGCATGGTTTGGTGATGGGATTCTGTGTGATCATGTGGGTTTCATAATTGTTATTTTGTTTTTTGTTTTTCGTGTCGGTGGTTTGGGGCTGTCTTGGGATTTTCCCTAGACACCCGTTAAGCACTGTTGCCCCCCCCCCGAGTGTAAACGCCTGGCTTATGTGCTCCTACAAAGTACACTTGTACAAATTTGTTTTGAACGGTTAGGTTTCACTGTCTTTGCAGGTGGCTCATCCTTCCCCTTTTTTTCGTTTTTCTCCAAATGTGATTTTTTTTTTGCAGGCACTTTGGGGCAGGGTTTTTTTGGGGGGGGAAACACTTTTGCCCTGTTTTTTATGTTTACCTCGCACCCCCACTGCCCTCCACAGATGACTCAAAGTTGCCTAACGGGACCACACAAGTGTGCCATTCCACTTCGAAGGACCGCTGCCTACCTGTATGTTAACGCGCCGTGTATGCAACTTTGCTTCAAAAGGTTTCACGTTCTCCTTTCTTTGCTACTGCCCTTGCTGTGTTAACACTGTTTGCTCAACGCCGTTTGGGGAGTGCCGTTTCCCATTGCGGATCTGTCCCAACAAGTTTTCAAATGTTTTGCCATTTGCAGGTGCTTCAGAGTTACATGCATTTTTAATCATTGCTTCACTACGTTTTCTTAACTTTCCATTCAACAATTGCAATGCCCTTTTCCCCTTTGGAACACATCTAGTAACACCAAATATATTTGTAGGTGAGTTACATGACTGCGCCACAAGCCCGAGATCTTTTGGATTCCAAGGGAGCAACAAGCCACCACAACAAAAGCACGATGGAGAGGTTTCTGCAGCCTGTGAAGACTGTGAAGCACCGATCACATCTACCTACCCATATAACCGCAACAGATCGGGCCAGAGAGTACAGCACCGTGATGCATGCTGATGGTGGCGTGCTGTTTTGCAGTGTGTGCAATGTGGCGGTGGACCACATCCGGAAACACACAGTCGATATGCATGTGCGGTCACAAAAACACTTGAAGCGCTGTTCAGATGATCCAGACCCTCACTCTTCACCAAAACGTGCCCGTCAGATGACTGTGAACTCACTTTTCACAAAGAGTACAGCTGCCGGTGCCTCAAACCATGAAATTATAAGTGAGTGGGTCAATGTCTGCACAGCGCTGAACATTCCGCTCAGCAAAACCGACTACCCTGTGTTGCGCAAGTTTCTCCACGAGCGAGTACGAAATGGTGGAGCGATACCTGGAAGTCATCAGCTTCAAGAACGTTATCTCCCAGAGAGATATATAGGAGCCAAGAACGAGCTGAAAGAACACTTGCAAGATCAAAAGATCAGTGTTATATTTGATGAAACACCTGATGTCGAAGGGCGGTGTGTATTGAATGTGTTATTTGCAGTGGTCTCTGCGCAGGGTGGCCGTCAGATCCACACCCACCTAGCAGACACAGTGTTCCTCTCACAGTGCAACCATGGGACTGTAGCGCAAGCAGTTGTGAAGGTGCTCACAGAGTACAGCATAGCCTTTCAGAACGTTATTTCCTTTAACACTGACAATGCGGCATACATGCTCAAGGCATACAACACTGTGTTGAGAAATCTGTATACAAACTCCATACATATCACCTGCTTGGCACACATAATGAACCTTATTGGAGAGTCATTTAGGAAGCCTTTGTGGAGCTAAATGCTTTCCTCCTGTACTTCTCGCGCATCTTTTACATGGCCGGTAGCAGAAAGAGAAGGTACCTGCACCATCTTGCTGAGAACCATGGGATGAAACCACGGATGGCACCTGACCCTTGCAGTACCCGGTGGAATTCTTGGTTTGCTGCTGTTCAGTACCACTGCAAGCACTTTGAGGCCTATGCTGGGTTTGTTGAGTCGGAGATGCAACTCAGCAAGTCTCCCCAGATTCCCTTGAAAATCTGCAAAGGATTTTGAACAGCGACCAAAGAAACTGCATTAAAGTTCAATTGGAGATTGTGGCAGAAAAATGCCAAAACATTTTACATCTGATGGACTTATTCCAGAGTCAGACACCAGTGACAATGAAGGTGTATGATTATTTGGAGGACCTCCACATGAACCTAACAAACAATTCAGTCCTCACTGTGGAGTCACTACAACCATTTCTACAGACCACTGCAGGGGCTAAATTATCTCTGACACAGAAAAAAAAGATGACAGCCCAGCTTAATGAAGCTTTTGAAAATTCTCTGGAAAAGGTGGGCAAATACATGGGGAGGCCCAACCAGGCATTGGATTCTTGAAGCAAGTGCGCCTTTTCAATCCTGCACGACTCTGCATCCTGCCTAAGGACAAGAGTGCATATTCAGCCATTCCTGGTTTGAGCGAAGTTCCCGATCAGGAGCTTCGCCTCTACTTTGAACATGTAGGCCCGGAAGCAGTACAGGCATCTGTTTCTGGGGTGATTGACACTGACCTCTTTTGGCGTGGGATGGCTGACCGCATTCCTGCCCTTTCACAGCTTGCAGCTGTGTACAAGGACTGTGTGACCAGTTCTGCAGATGCTGAAAGGAGCAACAGCATCTACAAAATTATTCTGTCAGCCAGACGACGGTCCCTCTCAGAGCAATCCATCCGGGCATTATTATTTTTGCATTATAATCAGCAGCACAATATAGGGCTAGATTTGGACTGCTCAGAAGAACTGCACATACATGGCCAAGATTAACACAACAAGCATACAGGTTCCGTGGGCATTTATTCAATAACATGTTTATGTCCTATATGTAGCCTGGAAGCAAAACAAATTGTCTAAATTGTAAATAAACCAAATATACATAGCTTCATGTTGTAAAATAACTCAGAAAAACTAAGATATCAGTGTTTGTTGTAGGAAAAATTGCAAAATAAAGTGCCGCAAAATGCCGCTAAATTTCCAGATTTGTGCCGCTAAATTTCCATATTTGTGCCGCTAAATTTGCTAATCCATGCCGTTATATCCTGGGGGGTCTGATTACTGCAGGAGATGGTGCGTTAGTGCGTGCATCTCGCGCTGGTTCTTTACGTGGCCATTGTACTGCAATCTTACACTCAGCCCACAAATCACTTGGTACTACAATATCAAAAAATGTATTCAAATCAATCCACAGCACTTTTGAACTTTTCACAAATCGATCCACTTGAGTGTACCTCTGCACAGGTGTGTGAATGGGCAATGAAAACCAGAGAGAAGTTGTGGTGCAAAAAGGGGTTTTATTTCAAGTCTCTTTGGAGATAGAGGTATAACTCGGCTTGGTTTCCCTCCCGTCTTGGAGTCAGAGGAAGGGTTCCGCGCAGGACCTCGTCTTCATCCCAGCAGGATGGGTTCAGGGGTATGAAATCAAAACAAAACAAAATACGATTTAGTGTGTGCACTCGGGTTTCTGCACGTTGCAATAGGGAGGGGAGTGAGGGATGACGACCCACACACGCTACCGTCACCAGGTGGTTGTCGCGAGCGCTTGCACGACTACGCCACAAAGGGCTGCCTGTTATGCATTTTATCCCTCCCCTGCCCTGGCTACCGGCTCTCTCGCCGCTGGCCCCCCCCTTTCCGAACCACCCCCGGATGCGGGCTCGCACATCTGGTAGCCACGCTCCTCCGGGAGCGTGACTGGCATGCGGGTGGTACCGGATAGGGTCTGGCTCCCTCCTCTTGGTGTCCTGGCTCCGTAGTCCTGGAACTGTCGGCGGTGCCCTCCGTCTGGTCCCCACAGGAGATTCACCGTCGCGGCCTTGGGGGTCGCAGCTGTCCCGGTTCGATGCCTCTGTCCTTGGCTCCTCTTCCTCTCGAAACTCCCGGGTTTTCCTCTCGTTCCAGACGCTTCCAGCTATAAGGTCCTCCTTCTCGCCTTCCTCGTTTCTGATTGGAGCATGTGACGGTGTCACATGGGTTGGTTCAGACTCTTGGGAGCACGGGAAGTTAAAGGGACCGCTCCCTTCCTCCGATGAGTGTTCCCACGGTGACTGAAAACAAAGTGCAGGAGAGACATAAGGGGGAAAAAGGTCATCAGTCTCCTCCTCCTCCCGGTCCCGGACAGGCATATCGTGACACATCTCCCCCCTTGACAGTTCACGCTCGGGGAACTGGGTAAAACGGGACAAGGAGTCCGCGTTCCCGTTGCATACTCCTCTCCGGTGTCGGACTTCAAAGGAAAAGGGTTGGAGGGAGAGGAACCACCTCAAGAGACGGGGATTGTTCCCTTTGTTGCGGCTCAACCATTGAAAGGGGGCGTGGTCCGTATACAAAATGAAGGGGGAGCCTTCCAGGTAGTAACAAAGTTTATCAATTGCCCATTTGACTGCCAAACACTCCTTTTCAATAACAGGGTAGATTTTCTCGTGGGGAAACAGCTTTCTACTGATGAACACCACTGGGAGCTCCAGGCCCTCATCAGAAAGCTGAGACAGTACCGCCCCCAGACCTGAGTCAGAGGCATCAGTCTGAAGGATGAAAGACTTTGTGAAGTCAGGGGATATCAGGACAGGACTGGAGGTGATGGCTCCTTTCAGGTCCTGGAAAGCTTGGCGGGCTTGTGTGGAAGGAGAAAGGAGGTCTTTTACTCTAACACCGTTTTTTAGAAGATCAGTCAGAGGGGACGCTATTTCGGAGTAACGGGGAATGAACCTACGATAGTACCCTTGTAGACCCAAGAATGCCCTGATGTCCCTTTTGGTTGTGGGGAAAGGAGTGTTGGTGATGGCTTTTATTTTCTCTTGCTGTGGTTCGATAACCCCGTTCCCTAGGAGGTAACCCAAGTAGCGGACTTTTTGATACCCTACTCTGGACTTCTTTGAGTTCACATGGAGTCCAGCCTCTTTAAGGGCATGGAGCACTCTCTGGCAATGCTATAGATGGTGTTCCCAGTCAGGACTGTATATCACAATATCATCGAGGTATGCGGAGGTGTCAAGGCTCAATTAGTACTCACAATTTGCCGATACTTCCAGGAGCAGAATGTTGATATTTTCCCAATTCCCACCTCAGGCCTTCCCACGAACACCAAACACAACTGGCGGTCGCGAGAAACCTGCTGGGGGAAAGGGGTATGGGACAGAGAAGAGACTGCCTGGCCTTCTTTGGTTATTTCCACTCTCGCGCTATTCTTCCTTCAGCCTTTCACTTTTCTTTCTGCTCGCTCTCCCTCTCTACTTCTTTTAGTGGAATAACTGCAACATAAAACACACTGTTATTACTTCTCCAAATTCCTCCCTGACTCCCTCTCTTTGATATCTCCCCTCTATCTTCCTTACCCAACTAGCTTTAGGCTTGCGCTCCTCTTCTTTTCTACAAGCTTAAGTATTTTCTTTAAAGGTAACAGTTAAATTTGTATTCAACTCTCTCTCTCACTCACGCTCTTACTTGTAGTCTAGATAACCTTTTTATATTTTCCTTCCTCAGGAAAATTGGTTGCTGCTCCCTGGAGGCTGTCCACCGGAAGACCAGGATCAGCGGAAGACCGGTAGGTGAATATTTCCAAGATTCTACTACAAAACCTAATTAAGTATTTTTAAATTCCTATTCTTGAATTCCTCTAAACTATCTAACTATCCGACGCTGCGAAACGTTCTACGCTACGCCTAAGCCTAGCAAAATATCTACTCTAAATCTCTGACTGACTAATTGCTATCTCTAAACATGTTCTCTCAGGAAACTCCGCAGGTGAAGTGCGCGGTTTGGAATTCAACCGACGCACTTCACAGCTGGTCCCGACCTCGCGCCTGGACCCAGGTGCGAGAAACTAGACTGGCAACAGTCAGCGCATTCCTCCCTGTTGGGAGTACAAGACAGGTGCCCTTATTTCACGCTATGATCACCCGCGATGTTTTTCGAGCGGGTGATCATTTCAGAACCTTTCTTTCTGAAACTACTGAAGCGCAATGGAGTTTATGAACTCCTTTCTTCAGGAAACTGACAGTACCCCCCCCCCCCGCAAGGTCAAGCCTCCGGGCTGAGGTTTGTGAGGATACTGCGCGTGAAAATTTTTGATTAATCAGGGAGCATGAACGTCAGATTGTTCCACCCAGGACCTGTCCTCTGGGCCGTAACCCTTCAAATCCACAAGGTAAAATACCTTACCTCGAACTAACTTCGAGTCTTAGATTCTTTTAACTTCAAATTCCTCTTGTCCTTCAATTAAAAGGGGTTTTTGATTCCTCAACTCTTTCAAATGAGGAGAAACCTTCTTAAGCAGAGAAACATGAAACACTGGGTATATCTTCAACTGTGGAGGAAGTTTCAGTTTGAATGTTACTGGATTTACTACCTTTTCCACTGGAAATGGGCCTACAAAACGGGGTTGGAATTTTCTAGTTCCTTTTAGCCTAAGATTTCTTGTATTCAACCAAACCCTGTCTCCCTCACGTAAGTCTGGTTCTGGCCTTCTCTTTTTGTCAGCACTCTGCTTATAGAGTTCCTTAGCTAACGCTAAGTTCTTGGTGGCAGTTTTGTGTACCTCACCCAGGTGTTGAACTAACTCCTTTGCCGCAGGCACCGACACTTCTTGGGAGGAAACCGCAGAATTTGGATGTCTTCCGTAATTCAAGTAAAAAGGGGAATACCCTGTGGAGGCATTCTTCGCATTATTATGCGCAAACTCTGCTGTCCAAAGAAGATCTGGCCAATCACCCTCTTGATCCAAGAGAAACAATCTAAGATACTTTTCTAGTTCCTGATTGGCCCTTTCAGTTTGACCATCTGTCTGAGGATGAAAGCTAGTGGAATAGCGTGTTTCTATACCTAGTCTCTTAGTATAAGCCTTCCAGAAATGGGATAGAAACTGGGACCCTCGATCAGTAATCAAAACTTTTGGGATGCCATGTATTTTTATCAAACTTTGATTAAATTGTGTGGCAATTTGTTTTGCTGAAGAATTTCCTTTTAGGGCGACAAAGTGCGCCATCTTAGAAAAGGCGTCCACCATTACTAAAACAGAGTTGAATCCCTGACTAGAGGGCAAATCCACAATTAAATCCATTGTAACTGTGTGCCAAGGATATGGGGGTGTAGGCAATGGCCTCAACAATCCCTGAGGAGCCCGTTTATCTGTCTTTCCCATTGCACAAATCCCGCAGCCTTCTACGTGAACTCGAACGTCTTTGGATAGCCCAGGCCACCAAAACTGTCTCTTTAACAACTCCTTTGTACGATGGATTCCGGGATGACCCGCCAATGGACTGTCATGACAATCTATCAACGCTTGTCGCTGGAATTCTTGAATTGGTAAAAACAAGGTCTTGGAATGAAACGGTAACCTGTTGTGAATTTCTCAAGCTGGATCCTTCAGAGCCCAGTTCTGCATTTCTTCTGAGGTTAAGGCTTCTTTCACTTTGTCTTCCAGAGTTTTCTCAACCGCAGCCCCAATAATTTTTGTTTCTGGAATTATCTTTTGTTCACAAATAGGTTTCTTTTTACCATCCGTGTCTATTCGAGACAAGGCATCCGCCTTTCAGTTATTCTTCCCTGGCCGATAAGTTATTACAAAATCATAATTGGCGAAGTACAGAAACCACCTAAGTTAACAAAGCGTGAGTGTTCTGGCTGATTTCAAGAATTGAAGATTCCGGTGATCGGTCAATACTGTGACCACATGCCTAGCTCCGAGGAGGTAATGTCGCCACTCTTGGAAGGCATCTTTGATGGCAAGGAGCTCCTTGTCTGAAATGGTATAGTTCATCTCTGCCGATTGCAACTTCCTGGAATAATACGCAACCGGATGTAACTGACCAGTTTCCTTGTGTCTCTGTGAAAGCACCCCTCCAATGGCCTGTTCTAAAGCATCGGTGTCGAGGTAAAATGGTTGAGCCGGATCCGCGTGTAGTAAAATGGGTGCGGAGGTAAAACTCTTCTTCAGAAACTGGAAGGCATCTTCAGCCTCCGTAGTCCATTGAAATGGAACTCCTTTTCGTAACAATTTAGTAATGGGTGCCACCTTCAGGGAGAAATCTCGAATGAATCTGCTATAAAAATTTGCAAATCCAATGAAGCTCTGTATTTCTTTCACAGAGGTTGGTGGGGGCTAATTTAACACCGCCTCAATCTTTTTAACGTCCATGGTTAGACCTTCTGGGGCAATTTCGAATCCCAAGAAATCCACTGATTTCACTCCAAAAGCACACTTTTCCAGTTTTACATAAAGCTCGTTTTCTTTCAGACAGCGCAAGACCTTCTTAACCTGTTGTTGATGCTCATCTTCAGAGGAAGAATAACTCAGAATGTCGTCGATATAGACGATTGCGCATTGGTCAATGAACTCTTTCAAAACGTCATTAATGAAGTATTGGAAGGCTGCTGGGGCGTTACTTAAACCGTAGGGCATGACTTGGTACTCATACAATCCATACTTAGTTCTAAATGCGGTTTTCCATTCATCCCCACTTCGCACACTGATTAAATGGTAGGCCCCCTGCAAATCTAATTTCGTGAAGATTTTTGCATCTTTTAGTTGGTCCAGAAGTACCGAAATTAGGGGCAATGGATAACGGTTCTTAATCGTAATCTTGTTCAAGGCGCGATAGTCTATACACGTTCTCAAATCTCCATCCCGGTTCGGGACGAAAAACAGTGGAGATGAGACAGGAGACTGGGATGGTCGAATGAATCCGTTTTCCAAATATTTCTGAATGTAATCTTTCAAGTGTCGATTCTCAGCTTCAGTTAGCGCGTAGATTCGACTACATGGGAGATTGGATCCAGGTTCCAAATCGATTTTACAGTCACATGATCTATGAGGGGGCAACTTCTTTGATTCTGATTCACTGAACACTTCGGCAAACTCCTGATATTCAACAGGGAGGTTCACAGTTTGCACCGCACACACCATCATCTTCTGCTCGCATAATAAGGCTGCTGGGTTTCCTTCTTGTTTTGTTTGTTTCTCACGGAAGCAATGTTCCAAACAATAGTGGGAGTTAAACTTCACAGTCCTATCGCTCCAGTTAATCGTTGGGTTGTGTTCCGTCAACCAAGGAAGACCCAAAATGATTCCAAACTGCGGGGCGTCAATTAGATTGAATTGAATTTTCTCTCTATGACCTTCTATTGAGATAAGTTCCACAACCTCAGTGTGACTGGTAATGGGACCGGAGGATAAATTTGTTCCATCAACGGCCCTCACAGCTTTACTTCTCTCCTTGGGTAAAGCCCTTAGACCTATTCTCGAGGCATACTTAAGGTCACAAAAGTTCCCAGTTGCTCCCGAATCCAGCATTACTACCACTCCAGATAGAATGCGATCTCGAAATTTCAGAGTCATCGTCAGAACAAGGTGCGGCGCAGAAGACTGTAACGTATTAGCTACTTGATGAGAATTTGGAGTTGTATCCTTGTTAGAAACCACCAGCCCAACACCCTCTACTGGTGGTGCTGAGAGTTTTCCTTCTTGAATGTTTTGGGCTTCTTGGGGCATTCTTTTACAAAGTGCCCGCTGGTTCCACAATAAAGGCACAGATTATTTTGTCATCGCTTTTCTTTCTCTTCTTTGGAAAGAGGGCCTCTAATCATTCCAATTTGCATTGGTTCGACACCAAGTTCTTTTTCTCCTGATCTCACAACTTCTGACCTAGCTTGGTCAAAGCGCGGAACACTTGGTCGAAATTCTCGTCTTCTCTCAGTTTGTCTATAGTCGATTTCTAAAACCAGGTCTATCAATGCTGAAACTTCTGTAGGGTGATTAGGGATTTGTGACAAAGCATCTTTTAAGTCATCTTTCAAGCCCCGATAGAACAAGGCGGCTCTTTTTGATGCCGGCCAATCTGTTTCTACGACAAGTTTGTTGAATTGTGCAAGGTAGGTGACTAGTTCTCGATTCCCTTGCCTCAATTCCAGCAATACATTATCAGTAGTCTGTGCGACCTTTCGACGATCAAAAATGCGCAGAAATTCCTTCTTGAATTCCTCGAAGTTGTACAAAATGGGTGCGTCTTGAGTGACCAAAGGCATAGACCACGACGCTGCGTCTCCATTGAGGTAGGACAAGATGAAGGCAATTCGAGACTGTGCATCAGGGAAGACATTAGGCCGACACATAAAATGTAATGAGCACTGTATCAAGAAGATTTGAGCCTTTTGGGGATCCCCACTGAAGCGTTCTGGAGGTGCCAATGGAATAACTGGGGCCAAGGAATGTACAACCTGAGTGGTGGACCCCATGCTAGCTGCTGAACTCTGATTAAACATACCCGTCCCCGAAGGGGGTGAGTGAAACCTATCCCCAGACCCTTCTCGTTTCATCTGGGCAGCCATTTCTTTTGTCTCTCGTCTAGTGGCCTCCATCTCAAATTTGATTACCTTATTCTCTTCCCTCACGGCCATTAACTCTTGCTGAATTTCTTTAAGGACATTTCCTAAATTTTTTAAGTCAAACCCCTCAGCCATTCTGCTTGGGTGAGTAAAGTTCGTGGGCACTTCACTCTGTCAAGGCTCAATTAGTACTCACAATTTGCCGATACTCCCAGGAGCAGAATGTTGATATTTTCCCAATTCCCACCTCAGGCCTTCCCACGAACCCCAAATACAACTGGCGGTCGCGAGAACCCTGCTGGGGGAAAGGAGTATGGGACAGAGAAGAGACTGCCTGGCCTTCTTTGGTAATTTCCACTCTCGCGCTATTCTTCCTTCAGCCTTTCACTTTTCTTTCTGCTCGCTCTTCCTCTCTACTTCTTTTAGTGGAATAATTGCAACATAAAACACACTGTTATTACTTCTCCAAATTCCTCCCTGACTCCTCTCTTTGATATCTCCCTCTATCTTCCTTACCCAACTAGCTTTAGGCTTGCGCTCCTCTTCTTTTCTTCTACAAGGTTTTTTTTAACATCAAGTGCCCTGTTATTACAAACAAGCTTAAGTATTTTCTTTAAAGGTAACAGTTAAACTCCGTACCCTCCAACTCCACAGACGAAAATGCCACTATGGATGGATTGGATAAAACAGACATAACTGATACAACATCGCATTCATTGGCTGACATATTACTCGCAATGAAGGTTGAAATTACTAATAGATTCACTGTGTCTGAGACAAATCAAGCAGAGATGACTAATAGATTCTCAATTTCTGAAGCGAACCAGGCAGCAATCCAAGCTTCCTGTGAAGTACTAGCAAAAAGACTAGATGAAGTCACGTTAAGAACAGAGGCTATCGAATCGGAAATCCCCAAAATAAAGGATACCGTGCGTACAACCACAGTGGAGCTCGCTAAATTTTCAGCTCAGAATAAAGAATTGAAAGACGACCTCGAGCGCCTGGAGAATCACTCTAGGAGGAACAATTTAAGGCTTTTAAATGTACCAGAAGCTTTGGAGGGGCCTGACATTAAGGGGTTCGTGATATCTGTATTAAAGGAGACAGTATTAAAGAATGCGCCAGAAGTGGATCTCGTGCATGAGATACAAAGGGTACATCGCGATCCCTTTAAAAGGAACCTCGCCAAACAAAAACCGAGAAAGATACTGGTTAATTTTTTAACTTATTTAGTTAAGGAACAGATTTTGTCTTTCGCTCTTAAAGAAGGTACCATAACTTTCAATAGCTCTAGCCCCTTTTCTTGCCAAATAAGATCAGATATCTCCCATATGACTGCAACAAGACAGTGGGAGCTGGGGAAAAGGTTGGAGGAGTTGAATAGCATCGGGGCCAAGGCACAGTTGAAGTTCCCTGCACAACTTCGCGTGATGTGGAATAATCACATGCATCAGATAAGATCTGGCGAGGAAGCAGATGTCTTAATAGCGAAAATTAAAGCCGAGCGGGAGGGGAGGTAGGGGGATAGTGAGGAAAAGGAGAGGCATTTGATTTCGCTTGACAGCAAGACCCTAGCAAGAACCTAGTAACAATTGTAGTTTTTCTATTCCAAGGGGGAGGGGGCCGAACAGGCTTGCCTATCGGAAGGAGGGTTCCTCGTGGGAAGGGGGGCACTGGGGGAGAAGGGAGGGGGAGGGGCACTATGGGTGGGGAGCAGTGGGTAAAAAAGAAAAAAATAGACCTCATCTCACCTTAGATATATGGAAATCTCGCCATGCCGGTGTGATAGTTTTACAGGCTAATGGCAGGAAACCAAGGCTTAAGGGTTAGAAAGACCATCTTTATCTCCTGGAACGTTAACGGGTTAAGGTGTCCCCATAGGCAAAGGCTGATTTTAAAATATTTGGAACTTTCCTCAGCTCAAGTTTGTATCCTACAGGAGACACATTTGAGCTTTATGGAAAGCTGCTCTATCTTTTCCAGGGTCCCCTGGATAAAATGTTACTGCGTATCACAACAGACGACTCACAGTAGAGGTGTGGCAATCTTGATTAAACACGGCGCCCCTTGCTCTATAAAAATTCACAGTCGGATCTGACTGGGAGATGGCTGGCAGCACAATTGGCCCTGGAAAACTCAGACTTAGTCTGTGCCTCGTTTTATGGTCCAAATGTAGACGATCCAACTTACATTTACAAATTGCAATCAATATTGATTTTGGAAACCCCCCTTTTATTATCGGAGGTGACTTTAACGTTCTCTTGGACCCATTAAAAGATAGGTCCAATTTGAGTCACTATGTTGGGGCTCCAAGGATACGTCGTGCTCTGTTAAATATGTTACATGACCTGGACCTGGTTGATGTATGGAGGGCTAAGAACGGAGATTTACAGGGCTTGACGTTTTATAGTAAAAAGTATAGTCACTCCTCCAGGATCGATTATATCTTGACGGATAGATCCACCCTGATAGGCCTGGAGGGGATTTCAGTTATGCCAAGTCACCTCTCAGATCACGCTCCAGTGCAATTCTCATATCAAAGTAAAGGGCTTCCGTTGCAGTCTAGATGGACGCTTAATAGAGCCATGCTTCTGGATCCTGAAATTATCCAGGCTGTTAAGTATTCCTCTTTAGAATTTTTTTTCTCTGAACATGGGCTCCACAACCATGGATTTTATCTGGGATGCCTATAAGGCAAACCTGAGGGGGAGACTCCATGGCCTCATTTGTTGTAAGAATAGGGCTGAGGCTAGAGCTCTAAATACAATTGAGGAAAAAATAAGCCAGCTAGAGAATGAGAGGAACAGATTAAATCATGGGGGCTCAGAGCATCTATCACAAGTCTTGAAAAATTTAGATGACACACGACAGGAGTATAGGGGGAAATTAGAGTTAAAATGCAGGGCACAATGGCATACTAAGAATATGCAAAATTTTGAATATGGGGAGAAAGCAGGAGCCTTATTGGCCTGGAAAGCCAGAGCTGATCGTACTAAGAATAATATCAACGAGCTGATAGTTAATAGCAATGGGGAAAAATCGAGTAGCATTGAAGATATGCAAACCTGTCTACTTTCCCTTTTTTCAGACCTTTATAAAGAAGATCAGGCTCCGCCCCCAAGCTCCATACAATCATGGTTGAGGACTAAATCCCTGCCTTCCTTGTCAGAGGAGAGTCGGAACAATCTAGATGCCCCCATTACTTTGGAGGAGATAACTGACCAAATCAAAAAATGTAAGAATAAAAAGCTGCAGGCATGGATTCCCTTCCAAATGAAGTGTATAAACTTCTAGCAGAGGAATTGATCCCTGTATTGGGCATCACCTTTAATTCAGTCTATTGCCTCGTGGGTAAAGTCCCCGAGTCTTGGAAGGAGGCCACAATCGTATTGATTTTAAAACCAGGCAAGGACCCCTTAAAAGCTGGCTCATACCGTCCAATCTCTCTGCTGAATGCCGATTATAAGATCTTTATGGGTATCCTAGCAGGGAGATTGGCGAAACTGGCCCCCAAGTTGGTTCACACTGACCAGAAGGGCTTTGTCGCAGGAAGGTACATCCAGGAACAGACGCAACTGTTAATAGGTAACATCGACCTGGCCATTGAAAGATCTGATCCATTGGCCATAGTTGCCTTGGACGCGGCCAAGGCATTTGACAGAGTCTGTTGGGTGTACCTTTGGGAAGTACTGGAGGTAATGGGATTTGGCCCTATTTTTATTCAAACTTTGAGGAATTGTTATCAGGGTGCCTCTGCTCGGATTCTTTTGAATGGTCTATTGACCTCAAGTTTCAACATCCAGTGGGGGACCCGGCAGGGTTGCCCAATTTTGCCTCTTTTATTTATTATCTATATTGAGCCACTGGCACAGGCCATTAGGATGGATGAATTAATTACCCCCTATAAGTCCCAACTTTATAGCTGTAAGTTGGCTCTGTACGCGGACGACCTAATATTATACACAAATGACCCTGAGGTGGTTATTCCCCGTGTGGAGGCGCTTTTGGAAAGATTTGGGTCCCTGTCAGGGTACTTAGCCAATACATCAAAAACAGAGGTGATGTGCTGGAATTTAGATCAATGGGGGAGTAACCAGTACAGAGTTAAAATACTTAGGCATTTATATTGTTAAAGACCTGGAAAAAATCCCCCAGATCAATCTTAATAGAACCATCAAAGAAATAGACCGCCTCTTTAGCTGATGGAGGAACCTCCCTTTAACCATCTATGGGAAGGTCAACTTAGTAAAGATGGTCATTCTCCCGAAGATTTCTTATTTATTTTCTACTATACCCCTGGCCTTTCCGCACAAGAGTATTAGTAAAGTACAGAGTAAGATCGGGAGTTTTATCTGGGGGGACAAGGGCGTCAGGTTGGCCTGGAAGAAATTGAGACGTAGACTCATCAAAGGGGGGCTGGCTCTTCCTGCTATTAGTTGGTATGCGATAGCATTTCAGTTTAAAGGCTTCCGGATGCTACTTGTGAAACCAGAAGAGTCCGCCTGGGGAAGGTTGTTGGGAGAAATGGCAAGAACGGAAGAAGGAGGAGGTGGTGAGGCTTTCTTATATAAGTTTGGGGCTCCAAAATATTTCAAGCGAGTACGCCTGAAGGTTCTGAGGGCAGCCCTGGAAATATGGTACAAAGTTAGACTCAAATGGGGGATAGGTTATTATTCAGACCTAGCTCCAATTTGGGATTCACCCGGAACACCTTGCTGCCTCAGAGACAGTCTGGCGGTACCTATCAAGAGAGCGGGTATAACTATCTGGTCCGACCTGGTAGATTCAGAGGGGATCCATCCCTGGGAATTTCTGAGGGCTAAGATTGGCACAGGGTTTTCCAGATTCAAATATCTACAGCTGGTATCATGGTTTGACGCAGAAAAAGAGGAAGTAAGAGGGAATGGGGATATTGAAAGTCTGTGTCAACTTGTACATCCAATAAGGAAAGAGATATCAGTGTGGTATAATCATCTACTAGAAGCAGAAGATCTGGAGATTCCATCTTTATCTATGGTGTGGAATCAAACCCCCCTTGAACCATCAATAGATGCCCTTTTCGAGCCCTCACTGAAAGTACTATATAAATACATCAAACCTGCAAGCCTGAAAAAGAATCACTTTTTTGTTATCAATAGGCTTTATTACACCCCAGCAAAGATAGCCAAGTTTGCTCCCACTCCAACACCAAAATGCCCAAGATGCATGACGCCTATAGCCAATGACCTCCACATCTTTTTTGAGTGCCCTGAATTAAAAATCTTATGGAAGGAGATTGGTGACACTCTCCAAGATATTTTTAAGGCCAATATTGATGATAATTTGTCACTGTTTTTTTTCGGGGACGATGGTTTATTTTGTCAGACAGCATCGCAGTCTTACAGAGGGCTATTACTATATCTAGTTCTACTTGCACGGAGAGAGGTCTGCAAAAAGTGGAAAAACTCCTCCGAAAAGAGAAGACTGGCTTAAAGCCACATTCGCTATGGCTCGCCTGGATCATGAAGGGGAAGGGGATAAGCTGACAAACATCTGGCAGCCCCTCATGAGTCGGGGCCGTAACCTAAGATTAATATAGCTTGTCCTATGATTACACAAAGTTCCCTCACGAATGGGATCGGTCGGGTGACCTAAGCGAGTGCGGTAAGCCGGGAGGCCCCCAGATCGTTACATCAGCTTCATAAGACCCGCAGAAGCTTATTGGTGAGATGAGGACAAAAAAAAAAAAAAGGTAACAGTTAAATTTGTATTCAACTCTCTCTCTCACTCACGCTCTTACTTGTAGTCTAGATAACCTTTTTATATTTTCCTTCCTGAGGAAAATTGGTTGCTGCTCCCTGGAGGCTGTCCACCGGAAGACCAGGATCAGCGGAAGACCGGTAGGTGAATATTTCCAAGATGCTACTACAAAACCTAATTAAGTATTTTTAAATTCCTATTCTTGAATTCCTCTAAACTATCTAATTATCCGATGCTGCGAAACGTTCTACGCTACGCCTAAGCCTAGCAAAATATCTACTCTAAATCTCTGACTGACTCATCGCTATCTCTAAACATGTTCTCAGGAAACTCCGTAGGTGAAGTGCGCAGTTTGGAATTCAACCGACGCACTTCACAGCTGGTCCCGACCTCGCGCCTGGACCCAGGCGCGAGAAACTAGACTGGCAACAGTCAGTGCATTCCTCCCTGTTGGGAGTACAAAACAGGTGCCCTTATTTCGCGCTATGACCACCCGCGATGTTTTTCGAGCGGGTGATCGTTTCAGAACCTTTCTTTCTGAAACTACTGAAGCGCAATGGAGTTTATGAACTCCTTTTTTCTGGAACCTGACAGGAGGAATAACCCCGGTGTTCCCGCAATACCACGTCCATGAGTCTCTGAAATGTGGCTAGAGCCCCGTGAAGGCCAGAGGGGAGGACAGTGAATTCATACAGTCCTGAGGGGGTTGTGAATGCTGTTTTGGCTTGGTCTTTTGGAGATAGGGGAACCTGCCAATACCCCTTGGTGAGATCTAGCGTGGTGATGTATTGTGCCTCACCTAGTTGTTCAATTAGTTCGTCGACCCGAGGCAGAGGATAAGAGTCGAATCTTGTAATAGCATTCTGTCTGGTTCCAGAAAAAAGGAGTTCATAAACTCCATTGCGCTTCAGTAGTTTCAGAAAGAAAGGTTCTGAAACGATCACCCGCTCGAAAAACATCGCGGGTGATCATAGCGCAAAATAAGGGCACCTGTCTTGTACTCCCAACAGGGAGGAATGCGCTGACTGTTGCCAGTCTAGTTTCTTGCGCCTGGGACCTGGCGCGAAGTCGGGACCAGCTGTGAAGTACGTCGGTTGAATTCCAAACCGCGCACTTCACCTACGGAGTTTACTGAGAGAACATGTTTAGAGATAGCGATTAGTCAGTCAGAGATTTAGAGTAGATATTTTGCTAGGCTTAGGCGTAGCGTAGAACGTTTCGCAGCGTCGGATAGTTAGATACTTTAGAGGAATTCTAGAATAGGAATTTAAAAATATTTAATTAGGTTTTGTAGTAGAATCTTGGAAATATTCACCTACCGGTCTTCCGCAGATCCTGGTCTTCCGGTGGACAGCCTCCAAGGAGCAGCAACCAATTTTCCTGAGGAAGAAAAATATAAAAAGGTTATCTAGACTACAAGCAAGAGCGTGAGTGAGAGAGAGAGTTGAATACAAATTTAACTGTTACCTTTAAAGAAAATACTTAAGCTTGTTTGTAATAACAGGGCACTTGATGTTAAAAAAAAACCTTGTAGAAGAAAAGAAGAGGAGCGCAAGCCTAAAGCTAGTTGGGTAAGGAAGATAGAGGGGAGATATCAAAGAGAGGGAGTCAGGGAGGAATTTGGAGAAGTAATAACGGTGTTTTATGTTGCAGTTATTCCACTAAAAGAAGTAGAGAGGGAGAGCGAGCAGAAAGAAAAGTGAAAGGCTGAAGGAAGAATAGCGCGAGAGTGGAAATAACCAAAGAAGGCCAGGCAGTCTCTTCTCTGTCCCATATCCCTTTCCCCCAGCAGGGTTCTCGCGACCGCCAGTTGTGTTTGGTGTTCGTGGGAAGGCCTGAGGTGGAAAATATAAATATTCTGCTCCTGGGAGTATCGGCAAATTGTGAGTACTAATTGAGCCTTGACACATTCACAGCCCTGAAGTCTATACAGAACCTCACGGAGCCGTCGGGCTTGGGCACCAGGACCACTGGGGAAGACCACTCGCTCTGGGAGGGTCGAATGACTCCCATTGTGAGAATGTTTTGGATTTCGTCTTCTATGGCCTTCCGGCGGGCTGCGGGGATGCGGTAGGGGTGTTGTCTCACCACTTTCCCGGGTACAGAAGGGATGGAGTGTTCCACCAGTGTGGTACGACCTGGAATGTCCGTGAATATGGGAGAAAAAGGAGCCAGCATTCTTTCCAGTGCTCTCTTTTGTGGTTCGGGGAGGGCTTCATTGATATTTAGCAAATGTAGAGTGGAGGGGGCTTCATTCGGTTCTTGGGCCAACATGAGACTGTCTTTGGGAGGGGGACCTAACCATTTCTTCAAGAGATTGATATGAAAGATTTGTGTTTTGTTCTTGTTGAGGCGTAGCCGGTAAGTGGTTAGTCCAATTTTATCGACCACCTCATAAGGACCTTTCCATTCTGCTCGGGTTTTGGGAAGGGAGGAGGGCAAAAGAACCAACACCCAGTCATGTATTTGGAGGTGACGCCATTTCTTTCCTTTGTTGTAGAAGACATGCTGGCGTCTCTGGGCTTTTTCGAGGTTAGCATGGGCAAATTCACGCAATTTGTGTAGGTGGGTCCTTAGCCCCAGGGTATAGTCAAGAAGGGTTCGGTTCTCTTCTGGTTTCTCCTGTTCCCAGGCTTCCCTGGTCATTTCAAGGAGGGTGCGTGGCTGCCTCCCATAAAGGAGCTCAAAGGGGGAACACCCTAAGCTACTCTGTTTCTGACAGCGGATGACGAACAGAGCTAAGGGAAGTAGGGAGTCCCAGTCTGTACCTTCGGCCGCCATCATCTTTTTTAGGGTCAGCTTGATAGTGCCATTGTATCGTTCGCACAATCCATCCGTCCGCGGATGATATACTGAGGTTCTTATCTGTGTAATGTCTAAGGATTTACACACATTAAATGGGAAACAAATGGGGTGCCTTGATCCGTGAGGATCTCCCGAGGAAACCACACACGGGAGAACAGTTCTAGAAGTTTCTCACAGATATTGGCGGTGTTTGGGGTTCTCAACGGAAAGGCTTCGGGATACCTGGTGGCATAGTCAATGAGGACTAGGGCGAATTGGTTCCCTTTTCTAGATCCGGGTAATGGTCCTATGAGATCCATTCCTATCCGGTCAAAGGGCTTTCCAATGATCGGTAGGGGCTGTAGGGGAACCGCAGGGGGTCGATAGGGGTTCTTTTTTTGACATACTTCGCACTCTTGGCAATACTTTGTGATGTGTGCATGTATGCCAGGCCAATAGAATTGCTCAAGTATGTTCTGGCTGGTTTTTTGTGCTCCGATATGGCCGGCGAGTAGGTGACTATGTGCAAAGAACATTACCTGTTCTCGGAATCCCTGAGGGACGAGCAATTGTTTGGGACCTGAGGAGTTCCCCTTCCTATAAAGAAGGTCCTGTTTGATCACGAAGGAAGGGTAGGTATCAGAGGGGGAGGACGCCTGTTTCCATGCCGTTGGGGTGGGGTCATTTTTCTGGGCATATCTGAAGTGTTTGTCATCCTGCCAAGGAGCCTGAGTTAGGAGGACTGGGGAATTGCCCAGACAGCTCTTTACCTTGCTTCGGGGGAGTTCCATAAATTCGGGGTTGTCAGTCCCTAGTATCAGTCTCTCTGGGATTCTGGGTAGTACCCCTACTGTTACCTGTATGTTTTTCCCGTATGGTAACCTTACCCCCACCTGGGCTACCGAGTAGGTATTAACGTCTCCATGAACGCACCGGATGGGTACTTGTTGGTGCATGAGGATGTTTTCTGGCCTAACCAGGGCCCTTTGGATAACCGACTGTCGGCAGCCGGAGTCGAGCAGCGTTTTTACATAAACCCCATCTATCACCAGACTTACATAAAAACAGGTGCCCATTTATTCGGTGTACAGGACGTGTCTGGGAAGATAGCTGATATCCATGGGCTCATCCGCATTTTTCTTCTGCGGACAGAAGCGTGCTATATGACCCCAGGTCCCACAGTCAAAACATTGAGGTCCCTTTGATGTAACGGGTTCAGGTTTGGGATAGCGTGCTTTTGGTGGTTCTATCGTGGGCTTGGCATACTTCTTTTCAGGTTTCCCGGTGTAGGGACGCATGTTCTTCTCCGCCTCCCATGGGGATGGTCTCAGTTGGGCTCTGGAATATGTGGTGGCCATCTCCACCGCTTGTTCTACCGAGAGGTAAGTGTGTTGCCTAAGCCATCTCTGTGTGGGGAAGGGGAGGGCTTCCATGAATTGCTCGAGATATATCAAGGACATTATCTCCTCTTTAGAATTGTCCTGGGGCTTCAGCCATTTATCTGCGGCAGCCTTTAATTTGTAAAATAAGGTTTTAGGGCTGTCGCCGGGGCTTCCTTTCTCTTTCCTGAAGCGCACTCTATACGCTTCTGCGTCCATACCTAAGTGGTCCAGAATAATTTCCTTCACCTCCCTATAGGTGGCATTTCCTGTTGGGTTGGCCACTTGGTATGCTGCCTGAGCTTCGCCACTCAATAGAGGAGCCAAAAAGAAAGGACAATTTTGCTCAGGCCACCCAGAGGCTTTGGCAGCTCGCTCAAAATTTATGAGGAACGCCTCCGGGTCATCTCCCGATGTGTATTTTTTTAGGGCAATAGTGGAGAAGCTAGGCTGGGTTGCTTGTCTAACAGGCGTTTGTGCTGTGTGTCGGTCCTGATCTTCGGACATCTTATGGAGGCTCTCTAAATGCTGATTGATGGAGGTACTAAAGAGTTCCCTATCGGCTTGTGCCGAAGTCATTTGCCTCTCTACTGCCTATTCAAGTTTTTTCTGGCCACGAATAAGTTGTTGGATCAGGGTCTCCATATCCGGTGTCCAATGGAGCGATCCCACTTCTGACACCACGTGTGAATGGGCAATGAAAACCAGAGAGTAGTTGTGGTGCAAAAAGGGGTTTTATTCCATGTCTCTTTGGAGATAAAGGTATAACTCGGCTTGGTTTCCCTCCCGTCTTGGAGTCAGAGGAAGGGTTCCGTGCAGGACCTCGTCTTCGTCCCAGCAGGATGGGTTCAGGGGTATGAAATCAAACCAAACAAAATACGATTTAGTGTGTGCACTTGGGTTTATGCACGTTGCAATAGGGAGGGGAGTGAGGGATGACGACCCACACACGCTACCGTCACCAGGTGGCTGTCGCGAGCGCTTGCACGACTACGCCGCAAAAGGCTGCCTGTTATGCGTTTTATCCCTCCCCTGCCCTGGCTACTGGCTCTCTCGCCGCTGGCCCCCCCTTTCCGAACCACCCCCGGGTGCGGGCTCGTACCGCTGGTAGCCACGCTCCTCCGGGAGCGTGGCTGGCGTGCGGGTGGTACCGGATAGGGTCCGGCTCCCTCTTGGTGTCCTGGCTCCGTAGTCCTGGAACTGTCAGCGGCGCCCTCCGCTGGTCCCCACAGGAGATTCACCATCGTGGCTTGGGGGTCGCAGCTGTCCCGGTTCGATGCCTCTGTCCTTGGCTCCTCTTCCTCTCGAAACTCCCGGGTTTTCCTCTCGTTCCAGACGCTTCCGGCTATAAGCTCCTCCTTCTCGCCTTCCTCGTCTGTGATTGGAGCATGTGACGGTGTCACATGGGTTGGTTCAGACTCCCGGAAGCACGGGAAGTTAAAGCGACCGCTACCTTCCTCCGATGAGTGTTCCCACGGTGACTGAAAACAAAGTACAGGAGAGACATAAGGGGGAAAAAGGTCATCAGTCTCCTCCTCCTTCCGGTCCCGGACAGGCATATCGTGACAAGGTGTGTCCGTTTAATTTTGGAAGATTGTTTGTAAAAGCTGCAAGAACTCCTCTACTCCAATGTACATGGACATACACTCCTACCGCTATTTCCCTCAATGGATAGGCTGAAGCTCTCACCTCCTTCTGTTCATTCTTTTCACTTACCAAATAAGGTTCCTTATTTTTCTTTTTATGTTTTCTTTCCCATTTGTTCTCTAATTTTTCAGTTTCACTCCATTTACGAATACTCTTTATTAATTCTGTAATGTGCAACCCCATAACGCATTGTCTCAAATGCATCATCATCTAATTGAACCCTGTAACTTTTCTGTGAAGGAAAACTTTTAGAAAGGTCTACCTCATATTTCCGAGCCAATTAAGTCAATTTATCATGTGTATTTGCTGCTTGTCTTGTAATTTCTTAACACAGGTAAATCAATTATTTCTCTTGATAATAGTTCAGATGTTCTAACTCTAAACATCCCTAATTATTTCTTCCAGTTCAACATTTAATTTATAATATCTAATGGTCTCTCCTCTTCATGTTCTGGGCTAGCCTGTTGCACTGTGCTTTCTGTCTTCAAAATCCCTGCAACTTCTTCAAACCATGGTGGAAAAATTCCATCTTCAAACAAATGTGTTTCCCCTGGGGTTACTGATGTTGTAAAAACAAGCCTTCCTCCAATTTCTATGGTGGTCTCCATAAAACAATCAGTGAGTTCTAAGACGCTGGAATAAATCCTGCAGTCGGTAAACCTCCTACTCCCCCTTGAGCCTCTGAAGTCAGGTTAACGTTTACTTGGGCATTGTCTAGGCACTGTCTGGACAATTAGTGGTTGCTGCACTTGCACCGGACCATGCATAACTGGCAGGTTTACAACAGGTGGAGGAACAGTCTGTGGTTAGGCAACTCGTGATGGGGCAGTCTGTAATACTTGAAGGGTCTCTCAATTTTTATTACTTGGTTTTTACAGGGGCAGTAGCTATTGTACTGATTTATGTGGCACCACTCTCAGTATTATCAGTTGGTGTTTGCATAAGGCGGGGGTCGTGCAGCTAACATCTCTTCTAAAATATCATCCCCTGAATCACTATCTGTCTCATTCTCTTTTTCCTCTTTATCTTTTCCCTGGGTCCTTCTTTTTTTCCCTTTCTCCAGTATTTCTATAGAAATAGCTGTATACAATTTTGTTCCTTCCACTATGGCTTTCCTCCCTCCATCTCTGCTGACCTTCATCCCATTGAGTATCTGCATGATTACGCATTTCCGCCTTTGTCCATTTCTGATATTTTTCCCTGCCTTTCTCTTGGGCAGCCTTTTCCTACATATTTAAGGCTTCATATTGTGTGGGTTTAGGGTGCAGTATCATTTCAAATAATTTATTTTTCAATCTTTCAATAATTCTAGTCTCAAAGCTACTGTATTTTGGAAATCTTAAGGCACCTTCCTTCTCAGTGATCTTGCCCCATTGAGGAAGCCAAAAACATGTATGTAATCCCAATTCTAGTTGCCATATAATGTGCAGGTATGCCCTCAGGAGGTGCCTCTTCAGCCTTCTGTACCGGAATTGTAACATCACCCTTCACAAAACTCTTTTAATTCTTTAAAACATTTCATGATTCTGGCTAAATCGCAAAACAAACAATTTCGATTCAATATTCTGATTCTGTTCTGTAAACGCCAGATTTTCTCTACTCCAATAGTGTCACAGTTTTTAATTTATCGAAGTCTTTTTAACAAATCCCAGTGCTGTATCCACATACACACTGACCTATCGCAGCGCTGCACACTGATGTCACCAACCAATGCGAGCGCGAAAGCACACCAACCAACCAATCTCAGCACGAAACACTATGACGTATAATCTCAGTCCTTGCAGCAGTTCACCCTCCTTTACAATTTCTCTTGTACTTGCACAAAACCAACGAAACTTTTCAAATGACAATAACAAACATATATCAATTCTTGTTTGCTCTTCTGAACAAAACAATAGTAATTCATCCACACAAATTAATTCCACAATCACAAGTGAAATCTCGACCTGCGTGAAATCACCCTAATCAATGCAGCCCAATTAGGTTCTGCTAACATCAATCAATATTAAACAACCACAACAGATTATTAGTATTCCTATCGCAATTGTGTAGTTGATGGGTGTTGGTACCTCACACTCTTCACCACAAAACCTCCAAACAAGAAATACCATTCGACAATGGCTCACTCAAGTGTCTTCTACACTTGTCTTTTATATATTATCTCTTATCCCTGGAACTTAGACTATGACGAGTCTGAAACTCTTCAATCTCTTTACATAGAACAATAAGCACCTTCAGTCATCAAACCATTCACTTTCAACTCAATAATACAAGCGTAAACACAATTACAATAGACGTCGCATCACCCTATTAATACTCACAGCTCCAAAACAGCAACCACCTTGGACAACCACACCTTGTCAGCTCCTCAAACACCAGGCATTGGATTTTCAGGATTCAGGTTTTTTATTTTAACTTGGGTAATTATTTATAGCTCCTTGATCAAGGTGAAACCATATCTTTCCTACCAGAAAACTGACTGGGCCCAAAATTAAATAATATGGTTCACCGTTTCAATTACCACCGTATTATTATTCAAAGAGCTATTTCAGCATCACAAGCAAATACCAAATTCAATTCCAAGTTCAGTCAATGATAAGCATTTGAATAAGTTTTAAAAGCTTTATTCTCATGAAGAGATTAGTGTTTGCCTTTTTATTCTTTTTCTTTATTCATTATTAGTCAATAAATCTTTAGTAAGTTTACAGAAATCTCATAAAAAAATTTGTTTAGGGTCAAATAGGCAAAATAGTGCATCAAGCGTGTTCCATAAAGTAAACCATATTCTAAAAGTTCAAACCAGAATTTCAGAGTTAGTAGAACCCATGAAGAGTTCAAGTTCAAAGGAAAAGAGTAAGATTTGAGGAGCATCGAGCTCTAAGCCAATTTCAAGCAGCCGAACTTCCAATAAAGGGCAGTTCGTAAAACTCATCCGAGTCTCAGAAATCAAATAAGTGATCCTACATTTGCAATCTGTAAAAATAAAGCCTCAAGTTGAAGTAAGGATGAACAGAAGCAGCAGTAGTCACAACCATCTAAAGGTAGGTAAGGAGTGGGGAGATAAGAGCATTGGGATAAGAGCATGAAAGAGCATCGAAAAAGGCATTGAGACTAACTAGGAACACACACTAATTTAAAAGCCATGGGGCCATAAGTATCAAAATCAGAATTTGCAATTACCAAATTTTGAATTGTACTGAATCACTATTTGGTAATCGCAATTTCTGATGTATCATAGGAATTGGTAAAGATTTAGCAATTCCTTAAAATTCGCAATCACAATTTGCGATTACCAAATAGTGAGGACTTAAATAGGTAATACCAAATAGGTAATCGCAAAATTGTGAATGTCGCATTTTGGAGCAGCTTGATGACCTCACAAACAGGAAGTGGGTCAATCCAGGCTGTATGCAGGACCTGTTGCAACAGTGTACTTTGGTGACTGTTTGAAATGTTTTTTTGCGCACAAACTTATCATGGCCACTGAGGAGAATGCCAAGGAGGCTAGAGGGCACAAAAGAAAATTTAAATTCAGTGAGCAAGAACTGGCGGTGCTCACAGAGGAGGAGCTCACTGCAGGTAACAGATAGTGAAAAAAGAAAAATATGGAAGAACATCCAGGACAAGATCGCACGGTGGGTGACATGAAGTGCTCGGTCGAAGAAATTCACAAGCTCTGGTATGACCTACAGACACGGGCCAAGGAGAAGGTAGCAAGCAGGCTTGCCGGGGCAAGGCGAACTGACGGAGGACCAGCCCCCATCCACTCCTTTGGAGGAAATGGTAGAGGCAACTTTGCAGCCAGAAGCCATGGTTGGGGTCACAGACATTGACTCCTCAGCCACACCCAGTAAGAGCAAAGGTAAGATAAACAAATTGCAACATATACAAGTTTTATGTTACAAGATTACCAATTAGGAAGAGAGTGTAAAACCTTAATCCAAAAATATTACAGGCCACATTTTATTTGCAACCCACCAATGCATTATGAGAGTCGCAGTTAGTAACACAACAGTGAACATATGGCAAATAATGCTGCACTCTTTAGCCTCATACAAATTGTGGTAGCAAATGCAGGGAAAAAATTGTATTTCAAACAATCAATTTAAACTGAGACACACGAGTACTTTCTTGAACTAAACTATGTCTTATTCATGTCACAGAAATACCTGCACAACATGCTGCAGAAAATGAAACTGCGGAAACTGAGGAGACTCTGCCACTGTCAGAGTGTGAAAATATTGTGTCCCCCCACCACCAACGACACCTGCACCAACCAGACGCAGTGGCTCCACTCCTGATTTTGACATAGAGGCTGATGATATTCCAACAGACATGCCTTTACCACCATCTGAGGATAGACCCTCCCACAGACGTCAGCCCCCTGTCCAGCGCCAATATAATCACCTCATGAGACGTAGAGTGGCTGTAAGATGGCCATCACAGGAAGGTGGTGGCTCAGCTGTATTTGGTGGTCTGGAGGCATCAATGTTCAAGTTGCAGCACCTACAATGCAAGCACATGAGGTCAATGCAAAGACAGTTGGGTCACTGAATAACAACAGATGTGACACCAACGATGATGTCAAGCAGCTAAACACAACAGTGGATGAAGGGCAAAAAGCCACTGCAGACAATTTCAAGGCATTGACAACTGCCATTAAGGAACTGTGCACATTAATGCAGCAGGACCATGTCACACCCCATAGGCGTAATCACCAACTAATGGGGAGATTGGATGGGTTTACCAGATCTGTCCATTGCCTGACAAATGCAACTGCATTGCTGTCATGATGCGTGTGACCATGCAAGTGAAGATGGTACATTGTAGTGGAGATGTCGCAAGAGGTTTGGTGCAAGTCACAAACGCAATTAAGAACATGCAGACTACTAGCTTTGCAGGAAACACTGATTTAGGTGTAGGGGATAGTGAGGAGCTCTCCAGCCTCAGTAGTGTCACTGCCCCTTTGATGGAAAATAGACGTCTCAGTTTGAGACATAGTGCAGCTTCAGAGGCATCACCAAGAGGTAGTACAGATCCCACTGAGCGGTATAGTGGAGTACGTGGAAGGAAAAAGTGATACGGACATGTATCTGTGCCTGTTGTTTTGGGACATTACATAACATTTGTCATAACATCAAACCCTGTGCACACGCATGAAATAATTATAATACAGAAAGTAGGAAATGAAGACAAAGTGTTCTTGCTTCAAGTGTAGGTTTAATGTTGTGTTGCTTCACAAGCCAGCCAACACGTGTTTCGTCTTTGGGTGTTAACCCTAGACTTCTTCAGGGCTCAAAATTACTTAATCACTCTTTGGACCTTCCAGCTGGTGATAATTCTCGACCCAGCTAGGTCCTAATATGCACAGTAGTATATGGACTCTCTTTTCGCAGTCGATTCAATCTTTTATACAGGAATAGTATTCTGGTTCTATTGTCGTTAATTATGATTTTTGATCCTCAATTGTATTTGTCCAAATAACGCGCTCATGCGTCTCCTTGGGATAGGCAGAAAGTAACGTGGCACCATCCGCCACAAATAACTCCAGCGAGTACGCTAGGTGAACTGCTCGTCTCCGTTTTCTCTTCTCGTTTGAAAACGGAGACGAGCAGTTCACCTAGCGTACTCGCTGGAGTTATTTGTGGCGGATGGTGCCACGTTACTTTCTGCCTATCCCAAGGAGACGCATGAGCGCGTTATTTGGACAAATACAATTGAGGATCAAAAATCATAATTAACGACAATAGAACCAGAATACTATTCCTGTATAAAAGATTGAATCGACTGCGAAAAGAGAGTCCATATACTACTGTGAATATTAGGACCTGCTGGGTCGGAATTATCACCAGCTGGAAGGTCCAAAGAGTGATTAAGTAATTTTGAGCCCTGAAGAAGTCTAGGGTTAACACCCAAAGACGAAACACATGTTGGCTGGCTTGTGAAGCAACACAACATTAAACCTACACTTGAAGCAAGAACACTTTGTCTTCATTTCCTACTTTCTGTATTATAATTATTGCATGCGTGTGCACAGGGTTTGATGTTATTTACTTAGACAGACTTGTGTCTGTAATTGAGGGCTTCGGGGTTTTCCCTCACCTGTTGCACCGCACAGATATCTCTTCGTTTTACTTCTACGATATTGGGCAAGCGCCAATCCACACCCTGTGATAACTAATACCCCCCTTTCGCTTTCTCGTATAACATTTGTCATGTTTGTGATGAAACATTTGATTTTGCAAATTGTGTTTTATGGCAGAACTTATTTTTTGGTGATGACATATTTAACCTGAAGTTAAGGTAATAAATATGAAAATTAGCGGCAAGATCATCAAATGAATCGTCTCATCATTACTTACTTTAGAAATAATTGTGCTTTATTTCAGCACGTCTTTGTCTGCCTTCTGCTGCCCTTGAACCATCTGCTGGTTGACGGGGTGGACATGGCTCATCGTCATCAACTGAATCTAAATGAGACAGGTCCAGGAGTATGCCTCTTGTAGCTATGTTGTGCAACATGGCACATGTAGCCACAGTTTTACAGCTAGTTTCAGGGCTGTACAGAAGTGCACCACCACTTTTGTGTAGTCATCTGAAGCGACTCTTTAGCAGGCCAAAGGTCCTCTCTATCACATTACATGTGTTTTTATGTACTGCATTGTAATGGTGCTCGCTTGGAGTGGATAGATTCAAATATGGGGTGAGGATGAATGAGCATAGCATATGCACTGTCTCCTATAATGACAAGAGCAAATAATGATACACTGTCATGAGTTACTGCTTCTGTACGATGTGCTACACAGTGTAAAAGAGATTTACCTAGTAGATATCCTTCTCCAAATTCACCACCAATAAGCTGTGTGTAGATTCCACTATGGGGAAAAATAAAGGAACTGTTTGTACTACCAGGGAATCTGGCCACTATATCAGTTATGATATTTGAGGCATTGCATATCACATATATATTTAATGAATGGCTACATTTCCTATTTCTGAAGATATACTCATTTACAGAGGGAGGACATATTGCAACACATGTCCCATCAATACAGTCAATGACGTGTGGGAATTGTGCTATCTGGTAAAATTTCAATTTAGTGAGCTGCAAGTCCTGTGGTGTGTTTGGCAATCTGATGTATTAACTGATTTTCATGAGCATTGCATCCAGAAATGCATTAAAAAAGCATGACACTGCACTTTGGGATACCCCTCCTGCTGTAGCTATTACCCCCTGGTAGCTTACTGAGGCTAAGAGGTGCAGGGAACATAACACCTGCACATGGGTGTGAATAGCATTGGTCCTGCAAGTGTGACGCTGCAGTTGTGGGTGAAGTTCAGCTATTAAGTCTGATATTATTGCAGAATCGAATGTATACTTCTCAGAGATTTCCTTCTCAGTCTGGTCGAACAATGTTATGTGCATTCTGAAAATTCGCTTTTGTCTCCTTATCTGCAAACCTGCTAGGATCCTCATCCTCTTTGCCATGACGTAGAGTGCAGCCAGCATTGTGGAAAATGCTGAGGCACTCCAGGCCTGTTTATATAGGTTGCACCTGTGTACCACCTGATTTGAGTTGGTGGTAAATTGCACATGCAAAATCCTCACTTTGCAACCATTCGCAATTTGCAAATGGTTCGTACATTGAATTTTCGATTACCTAATTGCGACTCGCAATTTGCGAGTCACAATTTGGTATCACAATTATAAGAAATCGCAAATTTTGCGTTTCCCTAATTTTGGGCTGTGAATGCCTTTCATACATTCAGAAAGGCTATTCTGCATTCGCAAACCGTCAAATTTAGCGATTCGCACCGTTTGCGAATGCAAAATCGTTTGATACATATGGCCCATGAGTACATGTTGCAGACATTGTATCTTTTTTATGCAACTTTATATATTGCGAACTCGGACTCGAAGGTATTGGAGCACTTTACATGAGTATGTTACTTCACAAAAGGACACATTCATTTTTTGGTAGGCACAGGGAGATTAAGTGATTTGCCCAGAGTCACAGGATGTTGAGCCGACACTGCGACTCGAACCTGGTTCCCCAGCCCCAAAGTCGGCAGCTCTGGTTGTTCGGCCACATCCTCAGGGTTCTTCTTCTCCAGCCCAACAAAAAGGCAGCTCTCCTCTGGGAGCAGGTTCCGTTCTTCCTTTCCCACGAAAGTACATGTGGATTGTAAAGCCTTATCACAAGTTAGCTACAGACATTCTTACGTAGTTAAGAGCTGGAAATGTAAGCTCAGCTCCCATAGGCATTGAGCGCAAGTTGGTCTTCTAAAAAAATGGTTTCACTACGTACACAATGAACTGTGTAAGTTCAGAAACATTTTCTTTGCAAAAATACTATTTAGTAATGCATTTCATTAATACAAACAAGAAATATTGTTTTGAATGTACAACTATTCTACTCAGTCAGTTTGCGAAATTGGGTGAGAATGGGAAGTTTAATCATTACAAAGAATATGTTGCTTAGAAAAATAATACATTTTATTAAAATCAGAACATTCTGCAGTTATGACTAACATTTCTAAGCATGTCACATTAAAGTCAAACTTCTAAATTATTTGTGCATAGTTCTGCAATATTAGGTTTACTTCTAGATAAAGGACGCTTGCTTCTTAGTATTTCTAGGGCCTATACACATAGCTATGTCTGCCTATTGCAGTTTGCACATTTAAAATGTGTATCATTTCTTTGAATTTTTAAATGTTAATCAAAATAATTTGCATTTTAGTTAATTGACCTTATCATGTCAGCATGGTTAAGCTTTGACTAACTGATTGATTTGCATTCCTCCTTTTGTGGTCGTATGACCACAAAAGCCTATGTGATATTGACTTTTTGAGACAAATCCTCCTGAAATATTCATGTAAACGCTTCTTTGGCAAAATTCCTTTTAAGATAATACAATGAATCCCATTCCAAAATGACCGCCAACGGTACAATCCGTCATGTCCACCAAAGCGTCATAAGTAATTTAGTCGGGTGGGCACTTTTAGATTCATTCTTTGGAATTACTCTAGAAACAGAAAACAAAAAAATATAAGGCAATGAAAAAAGGAAACGTTGAAAACTGTATACTACAAACCAACTTAATTATAGTTATAAATAATATGGCACAAACTATGTTTAAAATATTCGAAAAAGTAATAATTCTTTATTTTCTCACATATATAACATAATAGTAATTGTGATATCGTGTTCTCAAAATTCTAAATGTGTGTCGTTACGTTTATTATTATGTGTATATTCCAAGATGGCCGGCTTTTAGACAAACTTAGTGTCGGTCGTCAACAAGAACATGCTTACATCCGTAGTATTTTTTCTATATCTATGCCCCTCGCTGCCGCTGGCTCTTGCTTCCTGACGGAGAGACCGAGCTGAAGGGCGGAGGAGAGTGAACGAGGAGGTGGTGGCGGAGGTGGGAAGAGAGCTGGGGGAGTGAAGAGAGAAAGTAAGGTCCCGTAGACCACCGCTGCCCGGCAGTCAGGCCTAGCAGCGCAGACCTCCGCCCCAGAAGCCACGGTCTCAGCACAGCCCGGACATGAACACTGGACACCACCACAGCCAGAGCAGGGCCATCCCCACCAGAACCATCCCCATCAGCGACACAACGCAGCTACCTCATGACTATTGCACCACGCCTGGAGGCACCCTCTTCTCCACCACCCCAGGAGGTGAGGGTCTGTTGGTGTGATTGAATGTTTAAAAAGCGTTGCAAAGGGCGGTGCTAGAGTGGCATATCTTGGTATGCAGGGGCCAGTCGGCTTTGACGCGAGTGTTGATAACATTGCACGCGAGTGGCTGGGTGTGCGTGCGAGGTGCAGCACTCGTGGCCTTGACTAGTTGTGTTGAGTACTCGGTATGTCGGCACTTGTGGCTCTGATCCTATAGGGCCACATGTAAACATGTTGTGCCTAGAGGTTAAAGGACACATGGTCTCAGATCGCATGTGCCTCTAGACATTCGAAGCACGCAGTTTCAATTGCCAACTAAGGGGCGTACCAACGATGAAAAGTAAGGAAAATTCGTCTCATCGTTGGGTAGTTGAAATTCGGTTGTTTTAGACCGCTGAGGCACGTTGTCGTGAACAATATGTGACCCTAAGGTTGAAGAGCGTTGGTTTGAAATCCTCCGCTTGTCTTGCAGGCCATGGCCCATGGGCCCAGTTTTTGATGAACTGGCACTTTTTTTGCATGTGGCCATGATGAACGTATTAGTCTCTTAGTTGTATTCTCCTAAACTGCATTTTAATCCAATATGTCGTAGTTGTGCTGTGGTTTTTGTTCAAACCTTGCAAATGGAGTGTACCCTGCAACTTAGCAGAGCACTGCGGTGTAACCTGCATTTTAATTAGTTATCCTGCATAAAGTTACGGTAGGGCCAGTATTGTTACAACCTTTTTGGAACAGTGGCCTTTTTGTTGAATGGAAAGTGAGGTTTCTTGAAATCGTTTGGTGATTCATGATTAAAAGGAGTATCCGTCCTTTCGGGTGTAGAAATTCTTGCAGGATAGGCTGGGGTGCCAGCCGCTGTTGTGCTTAATGATTGTCGTACCATATGCTCCCCCGAATTAATCACCAAACGCTTCTGTATGCACCCTCTTACACCCGATATAAAGAATCACAAGCCGAGGCCCGTACTTATATTGCCCAAGACCAGTTGGTCCGGCAACTTGGCCTTAGTGTGATCTAAAGCAGTTGGTGCGGTATTTGTAAACAAACGCGTAGAAAGAACCCTTGACTATTTCGCAATGGGGGATGGATAGACTAACTTATTTCTAAGCAGACTGCAGCCTTGTACACTTCATTCAGCTTGTGCTGTATCCCAAAGTATTTTTAATATAATCGTACTTATTTCTAGTACTCTATTCCTTAACTTTATTTCGGTAGCATTTCCTCTCCTGTACGTGAACGAAACGTTATGAAAAAAATTCAAGTCGTGTTCGGGAAAAATATACAAAATACATTTTTATGGAAGCACGTCAGGCCCCTGCCCTTTTCTTGGGACGCCAATTCCTAGAAATGCTGCTGCTTGAGGCATGCGTGGCCAAGTGTTAGTAGTTCACCCTCTCTCTACATCCTGCTCTCACAAACAGTGACGCCGAGAGTCGTAAACGTTCGCCAAAGGAATCTTAAAAATTTACACCGACTGACAGCATTTTAAAATGTTAAACGCCAGGCTTCTGGGGCATGGATGTAGATTGACCTTCTGCATGGCAGAAGTGGCATGTTTTCACACCGATGGGGCGTAAAGTTCACTAACCTTTATTTATATATAGCTATTTTCCTTTTACATATTGTTCCATCCACAACCCCCTTTTGTGTACTTTGATTGTTGTTTATTTATTGGAAGCAAAGCCTTAGTCAGTCTTTAAAAGACGTTTTACCCCTTGAATTTGAATGGCCTACTCTGAAAGCAGTGTGGCCCATGAATGTCCAGTGACTATATTAACACGGCTTTTCACTTACACTGTTTCTGCCTGTTTTCAGTAATTCTGATCAATCGCCAGTTAGGCATTTCTAGTAGTTTATGCCCCCCAGGACAAGTTTTTAGGTGTTAATTCTCTATAAGGCTGATAGTGTCTCATGGTTTTCCTGATTGGGCCAGGGATGTTATAAGTGGTAGTTGACAGTACTCTGGAGCAACAAACTTTGACGTTAACTGCCATTAAATATTGGTAGGACAGTTATAAAGATTCATGTTTTATTTTCGGGTAAAATGTTACCACCATCGCATTTTAAAATGAATTTAAAAAGTGGATCTCGGATGAAAATTGAAACCATGCCTTTTTGTGAAGCTGTTTGCGTTTTCTCAATCAATTTTGTGAAATTTCATGTTCTTTTCATTTATGTAACGCATCACAAATTAAATTATTTATTGACACATTGGCCTTACCCCCCCTTGACCCTGCACTAATCACGAAGTTTAGACGTTGGTCAGACTTTGATTTGAACCTTCGTTCTGTTAATCCAACACTCATCTCTTGAATTGCCCATGAACATGTATTATTTTTTCTGTCCAAGCTGATGGGGTTTAACATTCTGTGCCCTGGTGTTTGCCACTTCTAGGCCATCTTTCTCTCGCCCAGAAATGAGAAAAGTCTCTCTAGCTGTCTGGTATTCTTACCATTCTAGTCTTCGGCTGTAGCAGCTAAAGTAGAGTAGAATGGCTTCTTAATAGCTTTTAGGTTTAAGGCAAAGTAATAAAAAAACACATTTATTGCGCACTCACGAAAAACCTTTACTCTGGTAAGAGTAATGTCAACGGGCCTGTGCTCGAACTGAAAGTGAGCAGGTGGAACTCTTACCTCCACTGTTCTTGCCTTGTTCTCTCCGGACCCTCCTGAAACCATTCCCTTGACCGTCCCTAGGTTAACTGAAAAGCTGAACGGGCAAAATTCTTATCCTAACCAAACAAATGCCTCGCATGATACTGAATGTCCATCCATTAGAACTATCGCAACTAGCATGCTTAACAATAAATGAGTGCTCTAAGTTGACCACAAGGTGGCCTGGTTAGTGCTATATTTATTTAGCAAATTTGCACAAAGCCATGTTACAGTTGCTGCTAAACATTTCTAGGCTCTGTTAGAGAGAAATGGATTCATGCAGGAACAGCTTTGTTTTCAGTAGACTGCTGAAGTCTAGGTGATTGCCATTTGCTCGAATAGAAAGGGAATGTTTGACAGCTTGGTCACTCACAAGGACAAAGACCGTTAAACCTGATGGTCTCTGCAAGCCTTAAGCTATAAGATTGATCTTTTCTCACAGTTGAAGTCTGTACTGAAGTCTACAAAACTAAGGCTGACCCTTTTTTATTTGGAATGGGCAAGACTCAAATTTTCAAAGCTAAGACATTGTCCACACTGGAAGACCCACGTATTTTAGGTTAAGTGTTTTAGGACAATAGCAAATATCTTACTTTCTGAATCCAGGAGGACTATCAAACATTCACATTTCTGGTGAACGTGTAATAAGCAGCATTTTCGAGGCAATGCTCTTTCTGTGAAATTTCACAATATACAGAAGTATGGAAGACCCAGAAAACAGGATTATATTTAACAGTGGCTGTAGGTACACTTAGGGGTTGGTGATAGTGACTTTATAGCCTGATTTTAGTTTTTCAATCGCTGCAGATGTCCAAGAGTTGAGAGTAGAACGCTTGGCCACAGGTAGCCAGTGGAGATTGTTCAGATAGCCAGAAACAGAAACCTGATGAGGAAGGGCATTTTTTTTTTTTAAAGTTTTATTTATTAATTTTCACAATAAGCATTAAGAAAGCCATTAAGTTGTTAGTACCAAAGCTCATAACCAGTTGATCCGATGGACAAAATCCACACTACAGATAGTGGCAGTAGCCGCGTCATGAATCTGTGTGGATCAATGCAAATCGTGCATCAGTATGAAGAAACAGCTTTAATGTATTGCAGGGAGTTCGCTGCACTGCGTCATCTTAGTATCGTGCAGCGTCTTTGTCGGGACACATGCAGCCCCTGTGGTTCTGCCAAGGGACATTTAGATGCGGGTGAGGCAGTCTACCTGCCCCTATTTCTAACCAGTTCTGTCTATTTGCCACACTTTCACAAGCAGAATGAGCTATTGATAGGCTGTAGTGTTAAGAGTTTGTCTTACGGATGCCCCATAAAAGTAAAATACACCATCTAAAGATGGTGGGTATAAGTTGGAATAGAAAAGTAAAAAAAAAAAAAAAAACCTTCACAGTGGGTGAAAATACTTAAAAATGTAGAAGGACTGGCTGACAACCTCAAATGCACCATGTCCGGCACTGGCATGCACTTCTTTTAAGGCAGCTGTGCACTTGTGAAGAGACAAAATGCAGTTGCAATGCAAATTATTCAATGAACGAAGTGGCCTATGCCCATTGTCCTATGATGAACCAAGAATTCGCTTACCACAATTTGCAGACCCATAGGGGTTTTTTAATAATAACATGGTTTCTTGGGATTCCAGGTCTTCCACAGCTTCGTAGGAAGGGCAGGTTCTGGATTTACTGACTTGGTGATGGAGCAGCTTTTCGTGGATTACAGAAAGATAGCTGTTCTAGAACTTTCCTTCTACTCACCTCCAAGGGTGTCTACTGCGGTGGTGGAATCCTGTAACTAGATTCTAACCACCCACACAACGTTGGAATATTCCAACTGCTTATTCATGATGGACAATGAGGCCATTTATAAAATCTGCAAGAACATTCTAAATGTAAAGCATCCATCCTACTGCAACTTAAACCGAATGATTGGGCAGGTGGTGTCTCCCATTACAGCTTCCCTCCGATTTGATGAGTATTGAATGTTGACCTTGTTGAGTTCCAAACAAACTTTGTGCCATACCTTAGAATCCATTGCCCACTGTTCACCTATGCATCCATTATATCTGCTGAAAGGGCTTACCATGAGCAGCTCTCAGTGCCAGAAATAACCAAATCTTGCTTTCAGTGCTCAAACCAAATGATAAAATGTTATCCTAGTCGTGGTAAATATATGGCCTGCAGCTTGCTGTACCATGGGGATGTGGTGTCCAAAGATGTCAATGCATCAGTAGCTTCAATTAATACCAGGAGATCCATCCAGTTTGTCCCACTAGGTTCAAGGTGGGAATTAATTACCAACCTCCAATGGTAGACCCAGGGGAAATTTAGCTGAAGTTTGCCTGGTAGTCTGTATGTTAAGTAACACTACAGCTATTGCTGAGGCCTGGGTCCTGCTTGACCACAAATTTGACTTGGTTTGCTAAGAGGGCTTTTGTGCACTGGCAGTTTTGTGAGGGAATGGAGGAGGGGAGTTTTCTTAAGCCTGATAAGACCTGGCTGCCCTTGAGCGAGATTGTGAAGAAGTGGGAACAGTCTACTGGTAATGCTGATAGTGAGGATGATGAGTATTGAATTTAACACAGACTAGCTGAAAAATCTGCCCCTGTATGTTTGGGTAGCTCTGTGCTATTTATGTCTATAGTTCTTTTAGAAAGCAGACTATTTCAGTACTGTCAATATCCAGTGTTAAATTATGTTTAATACAGGGTTAAGACCCATGGAGTCTAAATTACTTAACCTTTGTACATGCTGCATAAAAACATGCTAAAATAGGAATTTATAACATTTGTGAAATTTAACAAGGTATCAACTGCAAACCGCTGGGGCAGGGATTTTAAACAATCCTGTTTAGGGCAGTCATTGACTTGCGTGCAATACTTGCGTTGTTTAATTGCATCATTAATGTAAAGGGTGAACAGCGTTGGGTCAAGTTAGCAACCCTGTCTTACACCTCTCTTAATGAGAATGCTTTCTTCTACTCTCCATTCCTACCCCAGCAAACTTGGGAATAGTTGTCACTATGGAGTATAACACGTCTTTCAGTAGCTTATAAAACTCTTTAAAGTTCTGTGTGATGTACCAAATCAAAAGCTGCCCTAAGACCAACAGTGCTGCATATAGGTGTTGTTTCATGAGGGTCACATGTTTTGAGTGAAACATATTAAAGTGAAAGACTTTGTCTAAACCCAGCTGGTAATGAGAGAATTTGGGTATTGAATATCCAATTTTGTAACACTTTTTAACTGTTATCCATCAGACTAATGGGTCTGCAGTGACCAGATCATGCGTTTTACACTTATTTATAAATTGGGATAATCTCAGCTCCTCTCCATGTGGAAAGGACCTGTGCACCTGCTAAGATGGCATTAGGTAATGGGTTAAAATATGCTATCCACACCTCTGGCTCAGTTCTAAAAAGGTCCCCTATTATCTTATCTCATCTTGGCGCATTCCCTCTTTTTAAGCTCTGTTGCTTTTGATCTATCCAAATCAGAATTGAATCTTTTGAGCATACTCTGGTTCATTAGCAGTAGTGAGCTCAGGGATGATTGGATTGAAGGGATCATCTGATGGAAATACACTATATAGAATAGAGAAGTGAGTAAACCATTACTTTGGTTGGATAGGATTCTCCACTTGATCGAAGCTGCGCAAGCTGTCATTGGCCACAATGCCAAAAGGAACTGTTATCATTAATCCTGGCAGCTTCCAGATTCTGTTAGAATCACCCCAGTTATGTATTATAAGCGTCGGTGTGTTTATAGTGTTTTCTCGTCACTGTGATTGTCAGTCTACTTTGTGATCTTACTGTTGTCAATAGGCCCTCTTAAACTATTCTACGTTCTTTATTAAACCAAGGGCCATTACATTGTCCCTAACATAACGCTGCCTAGACTCCTTGTAAAAGGAGTCTTTTAAAATTGAAAATAATGTGTGATGGATGGCAGCAATATGAATCTTGCCAATATCCAGATGGTTGTATGGACCCAGTTCGGAGGATATGGCTTTGTATATATCAGTCAATACTTTTCAGATTGTTGACAATATTGGGCCATTTTATAGATCTTTGGTTAATCCAGACTATTGGCTGGGCAATCATGGCATTATCTAAACTAGCCATGCCATGCAGTGGTAGATATTTCTAAGTTAAAACTAGCATATTATGATCACTGTAGGGTCTTTCACTAATTCTCATATCATCCAATAAAGGCCACAGCTTAAGATCTAAAAATCTATTCTGCTCCTGTAGGTACCACACTTGAATGCGTAAGCCTTAGTAGTAACCCGTGTTCTCCCATTGTAGGCATGCAGTCCATGAACTTGTGTTAGAGGCCAGCTCTAACTCTACAGCTGGTCAATTAGTGATGGGATTGGCCAAAAGGGACAGTATTCCTAAGGCCTCCTCCTCATGCTCAAAGACGTTGGGCACTCCAGAGGCTCAAATTTCACACTAAAACCCTCAGCAAGCAGTGCAAAATGTCCTTTAGCATTACTTTTTTAGATGTCTCCCTAGTAGGCATACGTTTATGGGCTTTACGTTCCGTGGGGTTTAACGATTATAAACGTTATAAAGCATCATGGAAGGCCCATTTGCTGATGCCAAACTTAAAGCTAGAATTTCTAATGAGTGGATAATTCTTATAGATTTCCAGTCTAATGAGATGTTAACCCATAGGACTTGGTTGCCCAACAGAAGAAGGCTTTGCTTCTTATTAAAAGTTGGGAAATCTGTCCTTTAAATTGGGACATTAGATCATGTTTCCTGGAACATGACTGTCAGTCTGTCTATGCCCCTGCTTTATCCGGTAATTTGGAGTGAAGCCCAGCAGTGTTCCACGTAAGTACTTGCAACTGTTTGGGCTTACTCATAGACTGTATAATAATATCTTTGAGTTACTTTGACCATTAGTAATTCCCGCTAAATCAATGGATATATGATCAGTCTCATCAGAAACATTTTGATCAAAGGAAGGGTCCAGATTAGATTGACAAGTTTCGCCCAGTCTTGTCTCAGATTGCCTGTCTTCGTTTCATGGAAGACCTGGCCTGGCAGTATGCTGTAGACTGTTCTGTTGGAGCATTCGTGAATTTGATATTCTTCCCCAAGTGGCAACGGTATGCTCAGACAAGGGTCCTATGTTCACTGTGCCACTGGAACCAAGCTACACCTGAGTGAGGAGACACAATCGGGGCACACCCAGTCTTGAGTTGCTTGTGTTGTGGTTGAGGGAAGGTCTGGCATTTGGGGCTGGACTGTTGCTACTGAGACAGGGTCAAGACTGATTTGCATATGCAGAGCTCGAAAAATCATAAAAATGTCACTAGACCTGCAGGTCTAGTAACTTGAAACATCAACTCGACCTAACTGTAAAGCACTTGACCTCCGTCTCTGAAAGCTGAGCAAATGTGACAATATAACAAGATTTAAGGGCATTTTTATTTCTCATTCACTTTGTTAGCAATAAAGATGCCTTTAAATCTTGCTATCACATTTGCTCTGCTTTCAGAGGCAGAGGTCAAAAGTCAGTTTGTCTTCCTACTCTCCAGAAAGGGTGAGTCGGACCTAAACATAGCTCGTCCTAATTAAATCTGGCTCGCAAATGCGAGTGGATTTTTAGAGCCCCGATATGGCTGGGTCCAAACTGAGGTGGCATGGTGGGCAAAAGAACGAGGGGCTGGAATACTACCCTGAGCAATTGCCAGTGGCTAGGCTTATTGCAAGCGCTCCTTTTGTGTAGGTCAAAATCAGTTCAAGCCCTCAATACCCAGCTCGCAGACCACCTAGAACTCCTACTCCTAGACTGCTCTCAATCAGGCTTTTGCACCACCACGAATATTTTATTGCACAGTTACTTAAAACTATTTGCAGTATAACTTGCATCCATAACATTTTTTAAAGCAAAAACTATGAACGCTTAAAAATCCTAACATTAAAAAGAGTTCACCTGAGACTTTAACCAATTTCAATTCTGAAAATATACTATTTACGTTAAAAGGAAAAAGGTTACATATACAGCATTATGACGAAATTTGATGTATCGTTTTTAAAAATGTGCCTTTAGTCAAATCAGCAGCAAGTCTGTTTTCTAGAGGCTGACTTGTTGCAGATCGCGACTCCTTCGGTGTTGCCAGGACCATCTTCTTCCATAAGTCTAAAGCGCAACTCGTCCATGTATCTCCCAAATCTAGCCAAGTTTGACGGTAGGGTGCAAGAAAATAAAAACAAAGCTGCTTCTTTCACTGTCCGAACTCCTTTGCGTAGCCACATTGGTTTAAAAAGCTTCTGACGAGACTGTAGCAGGCCGGGGCAACAGCACGTCAAATGTAGCAAAGATTCTGTTTTAAAGTTGCAGATTCTACATTTGATTTTAAGATCAAGGGATTTCCACCCGGGATTTAATTCTTTGATTGGGAGGGGCACTAGACTGGCCCACTGAGTGTTTTTTAGGGCCTTCCTCCCCAGTGCTTGACTAAAGGTAAGGCTGGGTTTTATGCTCTATATATGTTGCAATCAGCCCAGGTTGACCTCCTCCCATTTCATAATCTGCTAAGTCAATTTTACGCGACAGTTGATAGCATTGTTTGTTAATTGCATTTTTGATGGCCAGGTAGTTTGTCCTCTTGACCCCAATTTTGTATTACCAGGTCCAGTGTTTCCACTGCTTCCTGCATGCAGAGTTGCCATGGGTTAGTTGTCCCTCTGTAGATCTGTTTTAGCATGCTCTTCAAGCTTCCAGCGGGGGCTTTGAGTACTTGATAGTAGTATTTCGTCTGCATACCCAGACATTCTTTATTCGGTTGCATCAGACCAAGCTCCAGGCGAATCAGGCTGTTACGAGTATATTTTGGTAACTTAAATATACGTTTGTACGCCTGGCGTTGTGCTTTTTCTAGCATAGTGTCCATTTTGCCTGGGAATGCCTGCTGTGCGTATCCGGCAATTGCCCTTATTTTGGCTTATAGTACTTTTCTGATTGGGACTGTTGTTGGACTTTGCATTTTCTCGTGTAATTTGCACAGAGCGTAGATTGTCGACTGTACTTTGGAGATCATTTTGTGTAAATGTAGAGTTGCTTTACCCGATTCACTTAACCAGCACCCAAGGTAGTTATAGGATTTCGCAACCAAGATAATTTCTTTTCCCACATGCCATTTAAGTAATGCTTTTTTTGGACAGCGACCGAAGATCATTACTTTGGTCTTATGAGAATTTATTGTTAATTCATTTATCTCGTTGTAGATGTCTAGGGCATTTAGACCCCTTTCTATTCCAATTTTAGTATGGTCCATCACCACTAAATCAGCGTATTGTAATTGAAATTTGTTAGCTCTGATTTTGGGGACTGCAAGATTGGCATTGTGGAGCATCTTATCAATTGATCTGCTGTATATAAGTTAAAAAGTGTAGGGGCAATTATGCATCCCTGTTTTAGTCCACGATTTGTAAAGCACTTTTTCGTTGTAGTGTTATCTACTAGCTTAACTTTAATCCAAGTGTTACTATACAGCGAAATAATGGCATTAAGGAGACCTGCTTGGAATTTGCCAGTTGCGCAATTTAGTCCAAAGCTTGCATCGGGGCACCCCATCGAAAGCTGCTGAATAGTCTACAAAGCAGTCAAAGACTGTTTTTTTGTTTTTGACGTTTGCTTGCTGACTTAAGTACAACATGGCCACGATGTTATCAATTGTAGAGCAGCCTTTGCAAAATCCTGTTTGATAGGGAGGATTTCGTTCTCTTTAATCCATCTATTTAATTCTATCAATAGGGTACTTGCATAGGCATTCCCTTCAATATCCAAGAGGGCAATTAATCTATAATTTTTTTGATCTGTATTGTCTCCTTTCTTGAATATTGGTTGTAAGAATGACCCGCGCCATGAATCGGGCACCTTGGCTTGTAATCGACATTCGATAAATAGCTTGGCTAGAACTTTAACCCAATATGCCGGGTCTTTTCTAAACATTGCTCCTGGAAGGCCATTAGTACTGAGTGCCCCATCTTTTCATATCTTTTTAATTACTTTTTCAACGGCAGAGCTGTCTTGTTCTTTACCCACGGTTTCAGTTGTGAACTCCGCTTCATTGTTTGTGCTCTCCATGGGACATTCGGCTGTGCTTCCAGAATAAGTGCAACCTTCCTTTTCTATGTAGATTGTGGAGACGTGTCTCAACCATGCATCAGCGTGGACAGAATTGCGCCTGTCCACTTTGTCATTTTCCAAATGGGCTATATACTGCCAAAGTTGTCGATGTTTATGGGGCTTTGTGAGCTCATGGATCGTTATCCAATCGTCCTCTAATTTATTCTGTTTGAGCGTCCATAGCAGATGTTTGCGCTCATTATAAAGTTCTTTGCACTTATCCCGTGTTCTTTGCGTCCCAGCAATCCTATGAGCTCTTTTTGCCTTGTTTAGGTTACGTGTTATATCACTAAGTTTTGTGTTGCCATGCCTAGTTTGTGATATGGTTTTCGCTTTTGGTTGGAAATTAGCTTTCTTGTTACTGAGAGCAGTTTTCAAGGCGGAGGTCCCTGCCATCCAATTTTCCATACTGGGCTCGATACCAGGATGATTACCTCTACCCTCTTGTTCATCTTTCCATGGATTTAATATGGTGGCCTTGTGCTCATTCCATTTTATCCTTCTGACTAATTGGTGTTCCTCAGTTCCTGTTGAATGAGCTACTAGGGAAGCTTGTTCCCGTTGTTTAATAGTAATCAATTCAACCTGGAGAATTGCATGATCGCTGGTATCAGGTGCTTTCATTTCAAAGTGAGCTACTTTCTGATTAAGTTGATTGCACAGCAAGATATAGTCAATTGTCGAGCATTTCTTAAATGTGGCCTTTCCTGAACAATTTGGGTCTGAACTTTTTAATATTTCCTCGGTGGACTTGAGGTCATAAGTTTGTAGAAAGATATTGAAAATTCTTTGAGAGCTAGTTAAATACATCCTGTTACTCGTCTTCATTCCCAGATGGTGCAAATTGAAGTCACCCACGATCACTTTAGCTGGCAACAAATGAGTGCATAAAATTTCCTGTATTGAAATAATCATAGATTTTGTAGCCTCCAATTTTGACTGACCATGCACGTTTAAGTATACATTTATTGCAAGGATTGAAGCGCTGCCTTCTCTGTCCCCTTTTCCCTCAACTACCTGTAACATATCTGACTGTTTTTATCGTCCTTACTGTCAACTGTTTTAAGTGCTTTACATAAATCGAGATCCCGCCCGATGGTCTACCATACCGGTTGCGTTTACTTGCTAATTTATGAAAACGGGCATAGCCTTCCAGATGTACGGGCTCTATGGCCCAAGTTTTTTGTAGACATAGAATGTCACCTTCCTGCAGTATTTTTATTGCTGTTGCTTGTTTAAGAGCTTTATGTATGCCCGCCACATTCCAAGAAACAATTTTAAGATTGGATTTTCTATTTTGGTTAGGGCATAAAATGCTAGTCTTTTCAGCAATTGTAGGATTTATGGTAGGCTGCTCTTGTGGGACCGGCGAGACATCAGAAATAGCCACTTGAACGTTAGGGATAACGAGTACAACACTGTGTCTCGCTGCTTATCCTGCTGTGTTGATCCTTCCATTGGATTTTATGTAGTGCATCGTCTTTAACCCCTTCGCTGCTTTTGTCGGCCAACGGCCGTCGCGAGCACTACCTCCGTAGTGCTGCGCACGTCCGTTGGCCGACGCGGCCCCGCCCACTCAATGGAACGCCCCGCACTGCGGCGGAATTGCCGCCGCGGTAAACGGGTTAACTGTCCTGTTTGTGATTGTCTCCTCCTGTGTTCTTACTGATATACTTAAATTTTTATAGTTCTGATCTAGTTGTATTTTCGAGGTACCTCTCAATATGCCGTACGAATATTCCTTTGCTTTCTTTGTATATTTAGCTGTATTTGCTGATTCGAATAAAATTAACAGATACTTTTCTTGCTCTGGCTCCATTATTGCAATCCCCCAATTTTTAAAAATGTATTTTTCCCTGAGCACCGCTTCTGAGATATGGTGATTTATCCGAGTCACTATAGTGTCTTCCTGGGGGGTATCTTCGTCTCTTGATTCAAATTGAACACTGACCATATCTTCACTTTTTATATAAGACAGTGATGGTATGTGTTGAAGGAGCCTTAATAAATTCCTCCTATTTAATGTGTCGTGCCTACTCTTTGATTTATAGCGTGGTTGAAAAATGCTTTTACAAGTATTACTAATGTGGGCAGAGTTTACTGTCTTGCCAGTCACAGGCTGTAGGTGTTTTGTTCCTTCGCCTAGTATCTGTGAAGGTTGGATATATTACCAGTCACAGGCTGTAGATATTTTATTCCTTCACAAGATCTCTTTAGGAAGATCATAGGTGGTTTTGTCCAAACAGGTTTCAATTATGGCTTGTGGGCCTTTCTTTGCTGCCGCCACCTGTACAATGTGCTCAAATTCTCGAGTAGCTGATGAAGTTAATGAAGCTGTGATGTTTACCGTGGCAGAACCTTCTCCTAGGGATTTATTTTGTTTTTGCATCTTAGTAAAAATCGGGTATGGCTTTTTATTCAATTGCCTATCCTGATTTTGAGCCGATTTTGTTGTTGGCTCTGTCGAGACATACGTTGACTGCCCCCAACTTCTTCTAATTTGTGTAGTCTTTTGGCACTTCAGTTGTTTTCTTAATCTTTTCTTCATGCGTCGATGACAGGTTAACCTGCGTTGTACCGGTTAGATTTTCCTGCTTACCTTCCTTGTCCGGCTTTTCGCTGTTTGCTATCAGTTGGCTATTTATTACTAAATCTGTATTTGTTTGTACTGACACCTATTGTATCCTTTTTCATAATAATTTGCTTCGACGTAGCAAGTATTTTATTACCACCTGCATTAGTTACTTTTGTTTTTAAGTCCTCAATTAGGGTGGACTGGACTTGCGGGATTGTCGCTAATTTATCAATTGTTGGACAACAGGCACACAGTCTGTGTTTAATGTAGCTGCATAGGCTTGGGCCCGCATTATTAAAGTGTTCAAATTAGCCAATTTTTGATCAATCCCCAATATTGCTTTTGCCATAATGTTGAGCAAGTCTACTTGGACATCCATCTTATTTGATTGATAATTCAGTGCCTCTAATGTGAGTTGTGATGTTTTAAAAAAGATATCCCATATAGTTCCTGGGTCAGTTACTGCTGCGGAATGATTGATATCAAGATTTTGACAAAGGTTGTCTTTTACCGGACTATTGCTAGAAATTATTTCACTCGCTACTGTTGAGTGAGTTTGTATGTTATCTTTACTGTTAAGTGTCCTGTGTTCCAATGTGTCTACCACCGTGTTCTGGGATACCGTGCCATGAGGGCTTAGATTGTCTCCTCCCAATAATTCCTTTGTTATATTATTTTGTATTCTAGGCGACTGTATCGGCGGGGTCAATATTTGTAATGTATTTACTGGAGCCTGATCATTTTGATTTATTTCCACATGTTGTATTTGCTTTAATGGTTGATTATTGATTTTTACATGTACCTCGATTGGTTGATGAACCCCAATTATCAAATTGAGTTTTTTGCAGCAATGGCTTAGAAGGTACTTCAGGTGGATAGATGATCTGTTGTAAGAAGTGATCTCCTGTTGTGAGAAGTTCCAAATCCATAATAGATCCACACGAATGATCCTTCTGTTCTCTTAATTCTTGTTCTGACTCAGTCCCAGTTAAATATATGGACCCTTTAGTGTCGTTAATTTGGTCATTCATTGGGTTTGTTTTCCCTATTGGTGTAATCGGTGCCGGTAGTTGGTCCTGTCCCTCACAATTGGATAGCATTGCACCCGCTGGATCTTTTAAAAAATCAAATTTACTTGGTATGTTAATTGATTTTGCAAACATTCGGAACACTGGTGAGATTAACGATTGAGCCTCCCCCTCAGTTTTTGCTTTATTATTCTTTGCCGTCGACCCTTGAGGTTTTTTTCTTCCTTTTTTATGGGAGGAAAGGGTGCTCTCTCTCTCGTCCTGGCCTCATAATTCGCCTTTTCTAGTTGTATTTTTCTTTTGCTTTTCCCTTTGTAACCTTTTTTTTTTTTGGTTTGATCAGAATCTCAGAAGTTCACCCGACAAGGGTTGTTGCCCACTGACTGCCCCCTGTATTGGCCACAAACCCCTGGAGCGATATAATCAGCAGTAGCAACCTACTCGGTGACGCCAGGGAAGTAGCAAGTTACTTGCCAAGTTGCCTGCCTTCACTTCAGGCTGCCACGAGAAAAGTGCGAACGGAGAAACACCGGACCAAAGTCCAAAACGCTGGTCCACTCCTTTTACATGCGGTGGCTCCAGCTGGTCCCCCCGGCCCCCCTAGTGCCGCCCAGCAGCGTAATTTTCAACCTAGGGGGAGACCGGCACAGGCTTGCAGACAGGGCTCCTCACTCTCCCGCGGCGACACGGCAAACCCGCCCAGAGCAGGGCGTCTCACCTGAGCTCACAGGGTCACGAGCTCCTCTCGCCTACAGCCGTGGCTGGCAGTCCTGGGGCCGGGGTTGATTCAACAGCGGCGGCTGCAGCGAACAAAACCGGTAACCGGGACCACACTCTAACCGGGACCACACTCCAGGGTCCGGAGGTCCGGCTCCGACTCACGGGCTCACTTGCGTCACCAAAAAAAACCAAACACAGCACAGACAGCCCTCATTGCGGCCACCGACATAAGTATCCTCGACTGAGGAGAAAGGCCCACTCTCGTTGTCCTCGACCTCTCCGCAGCTTTCGATGCAGTCTCCCATTAGTTGCTAATCGGAAAGTTTCAGCACTTGGGTATCTGCGACCAGCCCTCAAGTGGATATCCTCCTTTCTCACAGAACTCAACAAGTTAGACTCGGCCCCCTTTTACACACCCACACCCCACCCCACCCATCTCTTGGTAACCCTCTGAACTTGGCCACCAACCCACCCCTGCGGGCTATGCCAAGAACCTCTGGTTCATCCTGGATACCAACCTCTCCATATGAAGACAGATAAACACCGTCTCATCATGCTTCCACATTCTGCGAATGCTACTCAAGATTTTCAAGTGAATCCCACTGAACACAAGACGAACAGTCACCCATGCTCTTATTGCAAGTAGACTTGCTTATTGAAACTCTCTCTCTACATCAGAATCCCAGTCCATTTCTTACGTCAACTCCAAACCATGCATAACACTGCCTCCAGGCTCATTCTGAACACCCAGCGAAATAACCACATCTCTCCACACTTCAGTGTTCACCTCTGGCTCTCAGTCAAGGAAAGCTTTAAGTTTAAGCTACTCACCCACGTCTACAAAGCTCTACTCACAACACCAGTCCAGCTTACCTCAACCACTTTGCTGTGTCCTCCTTAATGTGGTCTTTACTCCAAATGTTTATAAGGGTCTCTGCTGATCGATGTAGGTGACTGTTTCAAAGGGGATATTTGAGTGATTCCAAATGCTGCTACAGGCAAGGTGATAAAAGGGCTCAATGCTAGTGCCTGCTAAAGTGGTTCGCTTATCTCTCTGTAGTGTCATGTCTGCACTGGACTAGGATATTGACTCCATCTGTACTGTTAGTTTTGACAAGTTCAGATGTATGGCCTCACACAATTGAGAAAAAAATACTGTAGATGTGGACATGTTTGCAAATCATTTCATAGTTAAGCTCTGACTGATGTTTTATTGCACTTAGTTGATCTTGATCCAAACAACCTTTTATATATAGTAGAAAATTGGTACACAATGTCAACATGATGAATAGGGAATTGGGTCCAAAAGGCTGACCCCAATCAGCGGAGTGAACCGGGAAGTTAAAGTATTCAAAGTAGAAAGGAGAACCCCGTTATACCTGCTGCTCAGCCAGTGTGACTGTGGTGGTGGAATGTTGATGTGTGAGGTGGCTGTGGAATGTTGGTGAGTGAGTCAGTTGGAGGATGGGCTGAGCAGCAGGAAGGCTGCTCTTGGTGGGGCTCTTCATAACATCTTACCTAATAAACCTACTTATCGAATCTACCTTGGAACTAGACGTGCTTTCCTCTACAACATTTTGGCGACTATTTTTGAAAAGAACCTGTGTGAGAGCACTGGATGGTGGAAGCCAAGTCTAATTGAAACATAGCCTACTGGAAGTTAAGCTTGAAGCAACTTTTTCATGAAGAACCTCCTATGAAACTAAGCGCAATGTCTGTACCAGCTATGTGGCACCCCTGAGCCTCACCAGTGACCTTTAGACCGGTCGGCCCCAACCCGGACGTGCCAGATCCTGCTGTCTCTCCCTGGATTTGTTGGAGTAGACGTGTGCTGAATTAAGCTGTCCCACCTTTGATTTTTTTTTTTTTAAATTTTTTTTTTTTAAAATTTTTTTTTTTTTACTGGTCTGCCGCAACCGCATGTGGGACAACCTACTGTGACATTTCCAGCTTTGTGTGTGTGTTCGTGAAACTGACCTATGTCCTTGGGGAGTTGTTTCAACTATTCGTAGCTGTTTGTAACTTCCCCACAGTCCGTGTTGGGAAGAGCGACAATTAAGAGTGGTGTTACACCCACCCATGTGTTTCCTGAACCGGCTGTGAGATGAAAGTGGTGCGGTGGGTGGTACTAATGAGGAAATCGTTCTCTCCTCCTGAGCAGAAGATCAACCGCTGCACATGTTTAAAGTAATTTTGAAATTTGTTTGCTCAACTGTCTTTTCTCGAGCGGTGTGTCCAGCGCGAGCTCATGCGTCGGAAGCTCGCAGAGTGGTGAGGAGCTCTCACGCTGTACAGCCAGTGTGTGCTTAGAGCCACCCGGCGCTCTGTAAGACTGCGTGCCGCCATTTTCTGTCTGGCACTTTTTGCAGAGGAAGTTTTTTTTGTCTGTTCCCTGTGAGTGTGTCTCCTCATTATTTGGAAAGATGCCGACACAATGTTTGTTACGGAACAACAACATGGTTTCAGCGTATAATGGGTAATTCAGTGGACCCAGTACTGAACAAGTGAAGGAAATCTATTTACTGATCGTTACCTCTGTGCACGCGTGAGTAATGGCTACGAAGATGCTATACAATCCAGAGGAATTACCCTGAGCCAACATTTTCTGTGAGGATGTGTATCCTGTTTGCATCTGAGGCAGTGCCTATAGCTAAAGACAAGTCGATTTCAGTGAAGAGCCACAAGTTGGGAAAGAGAAAGTAATCTCCAGACACTGACCGACATCGCAGGGAGGTTATTAATCTGCTAGAAACTGACTAGCATTATCTTGATTTGGTGGAGTATGGGCGGATCTTCTTTCCTAGGAATTCTGCCTATGCTGACTTGTGGGGAACATTGCTGAAATGTTTTTTTGTTTTTCCAAAAGGCTCCATTGAATTTTAGTTCTTGGAGCAAAATAACTTTTCAACTGTTTGGGGGTTTGTGGGCAGTTTAACATCTTCGCTGTTGGGACATGTGTTTTTTTTCCATTGTAGATGTAACCGCTCCTATGCAGCGGTTGGCCTAGGCTGTGTGTTAATGCTGTGTGAGCCAATGTTTTGGCTTTGTGGTTGTGGCGTAAATGGGAAATTTGATGGTTTTGAGGAGTTTGACCTATACATAGTTTTGGTTTTTATGCTGTTGTGCAGTGTGGTGTCTGTTGCATCCCGTGGTGTTCCTTTTTGTATTGTGAGATGAGTCGTACTCGCGGGATGGTGCAGTAATACCACCCACTGTGGAGTTCATGGAATGATGTAGTAATATCACCCAATTTTGATGTTACGTTTGTGATTATTGGGGTTGAAGGTGATGTGTTTTTAGAAGTTGACTTACGGTTATTGTGGAGTGGTGTTCCACACTTACTACCCTTACTTCTGGTAAGGGTGAAGGGCAGAGAGGAAGCCATATTTTTGAAGTGCGAGTGTATTTTTATTACTAGTGATTGCAGTTTACACCCTTAGTATGGGTTTGGGTGTAGGGCAGTGTAGATGCCACTTGGTTCGTGTGGAGTGGTGTTCCACACTTTCCACCCTTTTTCGGGTTTGGGTGAAGGGCAGTGTAGATGCTATGTTTGGTGTGGAGTGGCGTTTCACATTTACTAAGTTCTGGATGGTTCTCTACCGTGCCCTGTGGTTGGTACCCTACGTACCACTTTTATGTTACCCTGGCCAGCTGGCATGTTTGTAGTATCAGGGTTTGGATTGAGGTTTTGTGGTGTGGTAGAGTGTGTGCCTGCTGATTTGGTTAGAAAGAGATGATATGCGAGTGTATTCTAATTACTATGTTCCTGTTTTTTCTTTGCATGTATTATTTTATCGCATGTCGTGCATGAAATATTTCCACCTGTTCATGCATTCGCATGAGTTCTTTGCTACATTGTTTATATGCATGCAATAGTTCTCATTCTTTTGCATGCAATAGTTCTAATGTCATTCTTTTGCATGCATTAGTTTTAATGTCATTCTTTCTAGAGTGCCAATGTTATTTGTGTAAAGAAAGGAGATGTGTTATACCTGCTGCTCAGCCAGTGTGACGGAGGTGGTGGAATGTCGGTGTGTGAGGTGGCTGTGGATTGTTGATGAGAGAGAGTCAGTTGGAGGATGGGCTGAGCATCAGGAAGACTGCTCCTGGTGGGACTCTTCATAACATCTTACATAATAAACCTACTTATCCAATCTACCTTGGAACTGGACATGCTTTCCTCTACAACAAACCCACACCAAGAAAGACCAGTAGTGAGGAGGATCCAGAGGTGCGGCTGCCATAGTCACCAGGACTCCAGAACTGCCAGCTTGCCTACTAGAGCCATGGGAATAGCTGAAGCTAATCATTTTAGAACTTGATGCACACAAACATTACTAAGCCAATGCAACACATATCCCCATTGTACCAAAAACAACTTTAAAAAAATGAACAGTACATCAGTTCAAAATATAGTCCTCCAATCTTACGTTTACAAAATGTCGCTAGAAGACAAGTTTGAAGGAGAATCTGAAGAATTTGCTTCTCGAGAAAGTGTAGAGGAAATAGTCAGTACTCTCAGACGCAGGCATGGTCAACAGCCTTCTCTTTGCTCGCCCTTGCATTCTCTACACTTTCATCACTGATCACATTACTATATTCCATGCCCCTTACAGCCACAGTTAAATCCTGAACTCCACTTTCCATATGCCCAATTGTAAAATCCCCATTACTTTTCAGAATAAAATTCAAATTCATATTACACTTCTGACCTTCCACCAACCTTTACTACGCAAATGTACAGTGCAGTTTGACACACCAATAACATGTACATGAATCTGGAAACTTCGATAACCCTTTTGCACATACCCTGGACTTTCGAAGTAGCACACTATCACCTACAGCCTAATCGTTTTTTCTCGTTGTAGAACGCCATGATTCTTTGATGCAGATTGTAACTGCAGAAAACCCTTTTCCTTAAGGACTGTACCAACTTGCATACAGAATGTATTCAACAGTCAATGAATCTCTGCCTCAACAATTTGCTGTGGTTCCCCAGTGGTTGAATGTGGGCTATATGCACAGCACCAACTATCAACATAACTTTGCATAGCCAAGCCTACCTTAAGTGCAATTTGTTTCCCTTTCCTAATTATGTGAGTCCTCTTTTTCACAAGTCCATTTTGCAGTGTACTATATAGGAAAATGGCAAGTCTTGATTTAAAATCAGTGAAAAATGTCTGCACCCTAGTCAAAACAAACTCAATCCTGTTATCTGAAACAGAGACTTTGAAATAATACAAGGGGGTGCCCCTATAACCCCAATGAACCTGGGTGTGTTGGCTAGTTAAGACCAGATTGCAAACCCAATAGGAGACACCTATGGATTAGCTAGTGGCTTTGTCAGTTTCTTTTAATCCTGTTGTACAGCAGCATAGGTGAAAGTTAGAAGAAAAAAAAACTGTGATGCACCCAGTGCAGACCATGAGGGGCAGTGATTAGTTTCCTTAGTATGGGATTATTCTTGGCCTTCACAAAAAACAAAACGTCTAATTATTTTACGTCCGAGCTGATGTTTTCTGTGTTGGCCTTGCATGAAGACCACACTAAAAAGGCTGCTAGGAGCAGGGAGCTCAGCGCGGTTCGCATCTTTGTTTTATCGTGAAACTTGTTGGGTGACCTTTGGACACTTTTTTTTTTTTTCAGGCGGGGCAAGCAACGAAGATGGGGGTTGGATGGGGCAAGTGACAACAGTGGAGGGGCGTTGGTGGGCTATACAAGCAACAATGCAGGAGAAGGGTGAGGGGCAGGACAAGCAACAATGTGGGAGGGATGAGGGAGGAAGTAGATAAAAGATCAACTGGCACACCATGTTGGAATGTAAAGAGATGGCCAACTACCCATGGTACTGCAAACCTATGACATCTTTACCCTTCCTGGCCGCATGACTCTTCATATGTATAACTCTCTTAAATTCTAAATAGTCTTGCAAATACTTTAGCATGGTAATGTTGTGCTTCCCATATGCCAGTAGATTAATGCTAGAACTTGATGTCATGCTGCCTGTGGATAAATGTTTCAGATAAAATGGCGATAGGCGAGCCAGAATCAGCCATGTCCAAGTTCTCACTCTTGCCCCCATAGAACGTTCTTTTGATCCATTCCAATGAAGCTACTTCTAGTATTTACATTGAATAGCTCACCCTCTTATTAAGAACCTCTTCAGCAAAAATAACCTTACTTTAGCTTGGGATCCACCCTGGCCTAACCATTTACAGTTAGTTTTTCTCCCAACGGCTGGACAATTGCTACAGTCACCCAAGTGGTACTTGAACCCGCAATACTAACACTTGCTGTCTTAAAGTCCATTAAGGTGAGATTTCTGTAACTAAACCAGCATCCCCGAATGTGAACAAATTGTTCACTCAAATGTTGGTCAATGGTTGTCTTAAATTTGATGTCAATAGGTGCAGGGCTGTTGTGAATTGGGCTGTCGCTTGGCTGCCCTACTTCCTTATGAAGAAATGGTCTTTCTGCTTGATATTTAGATCCTTGTTAAAGTGGCCTTAGTCCTTCATATGGTCTCAACACCCGTCCCCTGACCAAAATCCGCAGATGCAGGTTCAGCCTCTGGAAGATTTTCAAATATTGTATTCCTCTCATCACTCAAACAACTGAACAAAATGGCTTTCTTGTGTTCTAGGTCAAACATTTTGACATCGGAGGCTAGTAAATAGTTTTCACATGAGTGGATACATTTTTTTCACTTAAGCAAAGGTTTCCCTGAGTTTTGCAGAATCAAGTTTGAAAGCTTATTATTTTGCACAGTTTATGCCATGGCAAAGCAAAAATAAATCTAAGCTATTCTTTAGTAGCATAGAAAACCAGGTGTAAGTAACTGTGAGACACAAAGTGAATCAAAGACTCTTGCTGCTGTATATTCATCAGATTCTAACTTTATATAGTGCAAGCCACTATCTTTAATGTTTCTGCACATTTTTACAGACTGTCATGTTTATGCAGTGTTCTGCTAATTATCTTCTCACCCTTTGCTACGTCTGACGTAATTCCTAAGAGTAAAGGATATTCAGCAACATGCTCATATGTTGACCACTCAAGATGATATGGCTTTGTTTCACATCACTTGTGTAGTGGTTTGATGACTGGATTCCCCCAAAATGGTTATTGGGTACCTGATGAAGCTGTACAGGTGCGCAGTAGACTCTCATGAGCATTACTTAATTGCATCCACCGATTATTCCGTTTTCTTCTCTGCAATTCACCTTTGTACAGTTCTCAATCAGAAATAACAATGCAAAATGCATTAGCCTGCTGAATCCTCTGGCTGATATCACTGTTAACACAACACCCCAAGCGTTATGACCAAAACCCGGGATAGAGCATCTGTGGAGTTTTGCCAAATGTCATGATGAGCTCTGTTTGAGATTGTCTGCGTAGTTGAAAGTAATCTGGTAAGTTAACATTTTTATTCAACCTAGCAAGAAGAGCTTGTTGTGTAGTGGTAATGTAACTTATGTTGTATAACGAGTGAATGCAGGTCATTGAGAGGAGTTGCCAAGTGACCAGGATTCACAAATCTTGAATGGATGTAGATGCACTTGCCGTGCTTCAGTTGTATTGTCTACTGCTCTTCAGATAAGCCAGTTTCAGCCATATTTCCAGGTGTTTGCTTAGTAAACTGATGACGAGGATAGGATGCCATGGTGGTTCTTAAAGGAAACAATCTGTTGTGTGTATCTGGTAAACTAACACCATAAAATTATTCTCAGGTGACTAACCGTTGTGTTGAGAGTGACCCGCGAGATTGATTTATGGATTATAAGGAGCGCGCAAGACATCCCTTTTATTGTGAGATCTTCGTACGTTTACATGTGTTACAATTTGTTTCTTTGGCAAGACTAAGTTGACTGTGGGCAGCGCTTGTCAGGCCGTTGGCGAAGGCCTATTGAAATCCTCATAGCACGAGTAACGTTCAACCGCAAGCAAACAGATCTGGGTGCCAACGGTGGGAGGCAGTTCTTACTGCATCAGTCAAATTCATTACTGTGCTGAAAAGTTGTGGGGCGGAGGTCTGATGGCGTCAGGGTGATTAACTTAGATTCCCTTTGCTGCAAAGATAGTGAAGACCTGCAGAAGGAATCTGGTTTGTGTTAAAGGAGCGTTTATATTGGCTGAAGATGCGGGGCGTGCTCTAGGAGATTCATGTACAACAACATAGGAATGCATTGTAGACTCGAGAGAGCAGGTAGAGTGAGGACTGAACTGTGTGGAAAATCTGCTCACACAGTGAAAAAGTCTGTTTAACTGAGGATTGACAGACTTGAGACCAGTGGAATTAAATATTTTAAAAAAATCGAATTTTGAAAATGACTACTTTTGTTCTGTTCCATACTTCTGTTATCAGTTATGACTGTGCAGACAATATCTGATCCTTCTATGTACTTGCAGGAACCAGGTCTTCCAGTTATGGTTTGGGAAGACTGGAAAGAGTCCTTTGAAATGTATCTTGAAACTATTGGCAGGGATGGGTTTGTAGCTAAAAGGAAATTAGCCATGGTAGAACAGTTTGGTGTAGAAGGAAGGGTTTAAACTCTACTTGTGCCTGCCTGTGAGGGTAGGGACGCTGATGGTTTGGATGCAGATGAGGAACCCGGTGAGGAGTATGTAAATGCTTTGGAGGCTTTGGAAGAGTTTTGGCAAGAAAGTAAGCATAGTAGTAGAAAGGCACAAGTTTTAATCTTGTGCACAGTTACTGAGGGAAACAATCGAACAGTGCATGGCAATGTTAAGGACTCTGCAGCTTATTTTAAATGTATAGATTTGCATGAGATTATTGGAGACCAGATGATTAACAGAAAAAGTAATATGAAAATCCAAGAAAGCTTATTGGGACTGAATGATCCTTTGTTGGAAAGAGCCATCAACACAGCACAACGAACTGAAAATGCATCTAATCTCAAAGAATTTAATGAGGGTCAAGAAATAATCAAAGATAGATGATGGTAGAGATGTAAATGTTACAAAAATCTGAGTCAAAGCATAAATCAGTGGGGCAAAAATCTAGGGAAACAATGTGGTAAGGAAAGTGTTTCAAATGTGATAGCATGCAGCGTTTATCTGAATTTAATGCATTTTCTGCTGCCAAAGGCAGGTATTTTAAGTGCGGGAAGCTAGGACATTTTTCCCAGAGTGTGCAAAATGAGTGGCATGGATGATTGGGAAACACAGGATATGAAAATGAAGACTAAGATATGGGAAATGGTGGGGACCCTAGATATTGATGAGGTAGAAGTTTTGGTAGTGTGTGGATTTGATACGCAGGAGGGTGAAATGGCTTGGAGATGTGAGATTTATCGTCTGCCTAAATGCACTGCCAAGGTGAATGACATGGAGGTTCCTATGTGGGCAGATGTTCCCCATAGACATTAATTGATAAAGCTAGTTGGGAGTTTGCATTAAACTTTAAAAATTCGTAACTCCGATGCTGCATAAAAACTTTATACATTGCCTCTAAGTTAAGCCTGGCTGCTTTTGTGTGAAGCAACCAGGGAGTTCTGCACATGTAATTAAGTGACTTTTTGTGGTTCACCCTGACTGGGATTGTGGCTGAAGCTTGATCAGGGTTAACACCCCAGTCAACCAACAATCTAATTTCTCACACTGCTGATGTTGAACCACAAGGATATTTTGGAGTCAAACTACTTGTCATAGGCTTTTTTGAAGAGTTTGGCGTACAAAAGTAGGATGGTATCTGGAAAAGTAGATGTTGTAGAAATAGGGGAAACTGTTAGGATGGAAGGAACAATATGCAGTAGGGATTGTGCCTGATCCTAATCATCCTGATCGAGTTTTGTTCACATCGCAATCTGTTGTGGAAAATTGAAGACAAGTTATCACAAATTATCTGCTCAAAAGTTAGGGTGTTTACATGGGGTTTGAACACCAGATAATTTTGAAGATGCGGGCAACAACAATGCAAAATGTATGTAATGCGCCCTTGGCTTTACGGAACCAATTACAGAAACATTTGGATGGCTTATTTGAAGCGGAGATCATTAAACCGATAGAATTCTCTGACTCAGTCCCGTACTTTTTATCCAAGAAGGCCAATGGGAAGTTAATCATGTGTAGCTCTTAGTGACTTTATTGATAACATTTGTGTAGACCGGCGTCCTGCAACCCATATTCACAAGATGTTAATGAATGTGAGATGGTAGGTGTTTTACCACATTTGAGTTATCTAGTGCGATTGCATCCAGATTTGTAGCATTTAACTTTTATAACACCAGAGGGTGCATTCCAGTGTGTACGCATGCCCTTTAGTTTTGCCTCTGCGTCTGCTGTTTTTCAGGGGGTGCGAGGATTATCAAATGGTTTTTTTTCAGGAAGCTGTATTGGTCTGATGTTCTGCTAAGAAACAACATGATTTGGTTTTGGAAAGAATGTGGAATAGAGGTAGCAGGCTGGGTAAACTGTGGGATTGTAAAAGTGTCAATTTGAAGAAGACTGGAATATTTGGGACAGATTATCTTCGCAAGGTGTCAAGCCGAAGCTAAAGTTAATTGAAGCCAGTGAGAGCACCTTCACTCAAAGACAGAGCAATTAATATCTTTTTTAGGATTAATTGAGTATTACTCCAAATTTGTTAAACATTTTTCTGAAAAGTTGCATGTCTTGCGTTCCCTTATGAAAAAGGAGTAAAGTAGGAGTGATCTGAGAAATGTCAGCAAGCTTTTGACAATGTAAAAAAAATCTCATCGGTGCTGATTTATTGAAACCATGTGATCTAAATCACAACTCCATTGTGGTGACATGCTAGTGGGTATGGTCTTTGAGCTGTAGTTAAGCAAGTGAACAAGGGACTTGAAAGGGTTGTGCAGGGGTGTGGAATTCCTTTAACCTGAATCGTAGGAAATATTGTTTGGGGTCGAGGACAACAAGTTTATTTTGTCCTTGATAAAAGAAGGCCAAACCCACTGCAGCACAAACCATTTGGCTGCCAGTTTACAGTACCACATTATGGATCAAAGAACAGCATTGTCTGCAGTTAAGGTAATATTGCTCCCAGAGTGCTCTCTAATTAGATGCAAATATCTACAGAAGCTTGAAAGCAAGATTGATAATCCTGTGCTTTCAAAATAAAATGTTCACCAAAAAAATGCACTTAAAGAAGAAAAAACGTTTTGATAAACTAAGGTGAAATTGTAGACAACATTTCTTTCAGCATCATTTAGTAAAACGTGTTGATGCATGCTAGTATTTCAAAAAATATTCGTCATGGAAAATCAGTGCAACTAGTTTCAGCAAGATAATGGGAAACATGAAAATAAACAAGCCTTGGCAAAGTCAATGGGTCTGATATTGGTGGTCAGCCTTTTGATTTTGTCAATGCGGGTCTTGTTTTGATGTGGTTTTTGTAAAACTTTGTGGGAGCTGCCAGGCCCTTGCCATTATAACAAACATTGGCAAAAAGTAATGAGATTTTTTTTGACTCAAAAAGCACTCATTGCCACGGTAGTCCCTGACACTGAACAAAACTACTTTGTCGATATGCTCCTTGTGAAACAGTGGTAGCCAGTCGATGGATAGAGGTATAGAATTTTAATAAAAACAAAAGGTCTTGGTTTACTACAGACTTAATTACGGGCCCAATTCTTAGTCACTAAATTGCACCCATGGTATATGTCCTTCCATTTGTGCAGATTTACGGCTTTCATGAATTCACAAGAATTTACAGAAGTAGGCCAGGAAATTGTACTCCTAGAAAAATTTTGTGAACTACTTTTTAGCTCTAGCAAAACTTGCAGGTGTAGAATCAGAGCGTTTACAAATTCACTATTCCTCCAACCTCTTCTGCCATTGTCAGGAGTACATTTCCAACCTTACTCAGAATGGGAAAAGATTAGAGAAGAGATGGCAAACCCCTAAAGCATGCAATTTAGTATGTTTGCACAGGCTCAAAAGGGCATTCCAATCCTGGAACTATTGTGTAAGGCTACCTCCATCCCCAGTATGTAGATCTGTGGAAAGGTGGCAAAATAAGGAAATTGCTAGAATTCATAGTCTACTATAGTATGATCCCTGGCATAACCAGAAAGACTAATCAGAGCTTTCATATCATGAGTTTGCGCCATAATTTGTCGCTGCACTATGTGGCACCAAAGGGACAAGTGGATTTATTTTTACAGAACACGTAGATTTATAAAGCAACCTGTCCCATGAACCAGTATATACTTTCTTAAATTCCACACCCCTTGGTTGTGGCATTTGTGTCACATGCTTTGAAGGGAGCAGAGAGCACATACTCTGTTATTAACCGAGGTGCTGGCATTCTGGTGGGGTGTGCAATGCTTCAGAACCTATATATTTTGAACAGATTTTGAATTGCGCACAGATCGGACCATTGATTCACTTGTTCACTACAAGAGGTGCTGGGAAAGCAACACCACACATAGCTAAATTGATGTATCATTTGTAGGAATTTGTTTACCATTATTATGTGCCAGGATCTAAAAATATCATTGTGGATTGTTAATCTCTTGCCTCTGTGTGATAATTCACATGAGATTGATGATTGGATGGTGGCTGAGATCAAAGATGTATGTAAAGGAGCTATATGGGAAAATGAGTGGAAGGAGGCATTGCTGGAGGATGAGATTATGAAATTGCTGATGAACAAGTTACCTGGTTAAAAAGATATGAAACCTGAAGAAAGATCAAAGTTAAATTACTATTTGCCTGTGTGGACAGAGTTGTCGGTTGTAAATGGCATTGTTAGGAGGTGTGACAGGATGGTGGTGCCTGTTGGTTTGCGTCATAGGTTATTAACACTGTTGCATGAAGGTCATGAAGACATATTGGCTATGAAAAGGAAAGCATGCAATGATCTCTGGTGGCCAGGAACGGATAAGCTGGTAGAAAGGTTTGTTTTTAATTGTGTACCGCACATGCAACGACAAAACCCGAAGTCTCCGAAATGCCGATTGTGCCTTTGACCTTTATCCAACAGGATTGGGAGAAGGTGGCTATTGATATTTGTGGTCCCTTTGAGTGTCTAAGTCACAATAGTAGCTTTTCTCTTGTATTGGGTAGATTATTTTTCCAAATTGCCTGAAGTGGCATTTCTCAAGGATGTGAAAGCGACCAGTGTGATTTTTGTTTTGCAAAGTAATATTCAGAAGGGAAGTAAGCCCTGAATTTTTTCGCCGAGTTTTATGTAGTGCGAACTTGACCCGAAGGTATCGGAGCGCTTTACATGAGCACCAGTTGCATTACAGACGGATGCATTCATTTTTGTTAGGCATTGGGATACTAAGTGATTTGCCCAGAATCGCAGGGTGTTAAGCGTCCTTGCTGAGACTCTAACCCGGTTCCCCAGCTTCGAGGTTGACCGCTCTAGCAGTTAGGCTTCATCTTCTCCCCAAATTAATTGTATCCACCAATGGGCCACAGTTTGTGTGTGAGATTTTGAATTCTTTCTCTAGAAAGAAGGGATTAGACATTTTAATCCAAGGGAAAATGATTTGGTTGACTGGTTCAGTCTTGTATTAGGATAGGGGCGTATTCAGCTAACGTTGGGAAAGGGTTCGAATTAGATGAAGGGAGTGAGAAATATGCTCTGGAGCTATTGAACAACCCCACATTTTACAACTTGGGGAACTAATTTTTTTTATTATGGTAAGGGTGGCCTATATGGCTCTGGTTCGAACTTGGATGGAAAGAACCTTGTGAGCTAGAATTGATAAACAAGTGTTGGAGAGAGGATGAAGCGGTACCAAGAATATTATGCATGTAAACACGAGAGGTTAAGGAAGATCTAAAGTTTATGAAAGACGGTGAGAGGGCCCACAGGTGGAAGTTGTAAAAAAGTGGTCACCTCCTAAGATAGTTTGAGGCTAGTGGCAGCGTTGTACAGTTGAATGATGGCAAGTGATGGAACGTGAGGAAGTTGACAGTGTCATGAAGCTGTACTAGAAATGTGGCGTATGTGTGAAGTCGGATGTTGAGATGAAGATCAATGTGGAAGGCAAACCAGAATGGTGTCAAAAGAGCTAGGAAATTTAATGATTACATATGTACATGGGAAATTTGATAATTATATATGTACATGGAATAATGTAGAGGAACGGTTTTTAAACAAACTAGCAGCTTTTATTTTTTTATCTGTTTTATTTATAGTTGTGCAGATGTTCATTACTATTTTGTTAGGTATTATTTCAGGAAGGGTGTGTTATGTAGTGGTAATGTAACCTGTTCAGTGTAACCAGTGCATACAGGTCATTGAGAGGAGTTGCCAAGTGACCAGGATTCTGGGATCTTGAATTAATGTAGCTGGTCTTGCTGAGGGTTGGTTGTGTTGTCTACTGCTCTTCAACAAACCTGTTTCAACCATATTTCCAGGTGCTTACCTACTAAAGAGGCCATCCAGAGCGACCAGCCAGGAGGATCTAGAACTCCAGAACCCTCAGTCAGTACATGAATGGCAAGAGCATTGCATACGTTCTAAAATGTCACACCAACTTTATCAACCCCTTAAAATAAGGATTTTTCTCCTATCGCTAGTAACTGATCCAGCGATCAGGGATCGATAATTTTCACTAACATAGGCCCATTTACACTACCCAACTAATCCCTTCACGCTGGGGTTCAGTGTGATGCAAGTTTATTCCTAACTCACTAAATACACATTAGAACCTGCATTTCTCCTTACAAATAAATGTGGCGACGAACCTTTTTGATGTTGAAAAGTTGATGACAATATGTACTAATCTATGCTACTAAATAATAGACTCGGTGTAGTTTGTTTATCGTAAAATAATGTGAATAAAATGCTCATCAAGTACAGTTACACAAATGCAAATCATAGATTATCACAGAGGGAAAACATTAGCAATGTATGATTTCAAACTCGTCAAATAAACAATGAATTGAAGGAGTGGATAGGCGAAGAGAGAAGTTTCAGAGACAAATACATTTGCAAATGAATATGCAAATTTAGGAGATTATACTAACCCAAGTAAGAATCAAGGAAAATCTACCCATCTGGACAGTCAGGGCAGCAAGGCCACTCAAGTAGAGTCGAGTGACAAAGTTTGTCAGGAGTCCAGAAACAGGTAGGCCTCTATCTGGAAACAGCAAACCGACGACAGCGACGATCTCCCGCTAGCTAACACCAGCAGAACCACCTTCTAAACCACACCCACCGGGGACTTTCAATTATACCTTAAAACCTAATTGTCCAACCCACATGTTTCAATATTAAAACGAAATCCATCTCCCATTGGCTAAGGATGGGGGTGTTCTGTCACACCACTTTCATCATGACCATTTTATTAGACATCTTTGTCTTAAACATTGAGCATTACGACAGATTCATCCCAGGAAACAACTTTGAACACAATCATAGTAAACATTTCCTGCAGTTCCTTGAATGTTGCAAATCTCTACGCCTCTATTATTCGACTCTGCCATCTCGTGAAGGAAACTTGTTCACTTCCATTTGTAATCCTATTTTTCTTTTCCGCAACTTGGCAGACATTCAGTACTCCATGAAGGTCGCATTTTTCATGCCTTTGTGCGCTCTTCTCATTCGAATCTTTCTTTTGGGACATTTAATAATTTTCAGTCAAATATTAACCCTCAAACTGACCTGCAGAAGTGTAGGCCCATGCTTGCCTTTCTACAGAAAACACACAAACATTTATTTTCATGAAATGTAATTTCATTTTACACACCATCCCAGCATTGCACTAACCCATGCACAACCCATGTTATTCCTAGCAAAATATTATTAACGTGCACAAAAGCAGCATTAGTCTCATCAAAGCAGTTTGCGGCTTAGTTCCATGCATTAATACAAGCATTAGTTTACACATGCGCAAAAGCATTTTCCCTTATTTTAGCGTTTTTAATATTTTTCACAGCACACTGTTAATGTTACTGAGGATTCAATCCGAGCAGGTTATATTTTCTCAAAACCCTGCTCCATCAATCCCCCCTTTGATGGCGTTTTTGAGCCATCATCAAAATACACATCACATACAAGTTGCCACCTATTTTAAAATACTGTACTTCTTTCTCGTTTCATCATTCTTTCATGCAAGTCTTTCATGATCTCATAATAATTTCCTCTCATATTTTCTAATTCTATCTCTTCTTTCTCTTTCTAGCTCTACGTTTAAGATCTGATGTCTCTTTCTTTCTACACTTACATTTGCAACATTTGTAAATCATAACCATTAATATTACTGTAACTACTGAAGTAACCGGTATTAATATTTTTCCTAACAAACTACTCCTTAAGGTAGAAAACCAATTTCCCACTGATAAACTAAATGTAAAAAATGTAAGTCCGTTTTTATATAGCGCAGCTACTCACCCTTACGGGTCTCAAGGCGCTGGGGGCCGGAGTGGAAATTAAGTGAGCTATTGCCCAGAGTCACATGGTGCTGAGCTGAGCTGCCTCCGGAGCCGGGGATTGAACCGTGAACCCTGTGCTCCGAAGTCAGCTGCCCTGGCCGCTGCACCACACCTCTTACCAAGTTTCTCCCATGCACTGTCAACTTTCAGTTCAGTCAAATCTTCATGAAGTTCTGTAATATTTTTAATATACCCCTCAATTTTTACTTTTGTCAGGGATACAAGTACAGCATTGTTGTATTTTCAACATGCTACAGACTCCACCCTCTTTGCCAATAATATATCAAGGGCAAGTCGATTTTGCAAAACCATTGATCTAATTGCAACCATTTCAGTATCAATCATCAAGAACCCACCAGCAGTATCTGTTGATAAACGATCAACCACTGTAGACAATTTTCTAATTTTATGTGAATTCAGAATAACTCCAACTGAAGGTATCAGTGCTCCAAAAATATCCCCAATTATTTCAGAATAACTCGCTCCTCATATTACGTGTTAGTCCTTCTTTCATTTCATTAACTCTATTATTCTTATCTACGTGGTAAACCTTTGGAAATACTATGCCTGTATAACAACATCCATACCAACCTGTAGGTAACCTATAATAAGCATTCTTACCACACACATAATAAATTCCCGGGAAAAAAGGATCAGTTCCTCCTTTCATCGCCCAATTTCCTTTCATCAAGAAAGTATGCTCACATTCACTAGAACCAATGAAGTAACTATTATGTTCAGTCTTTTCTCTAAACACACAAAGCTTTCCTCTATGTTGAAAATCTAGTGTCATGGCAGCGCAAGTCTCACCCTTTTTATAATCACCCTCTTTGAAAGCCCATGGAGGTACATGAGACTTTTGCTCAGCAGCTTTCATTTTGAAGTCTCGTCTTATATCTTCTACCATATTCATAAATTCTATTTCTTCATGTCGTAATTTACAAGTTAAGTTATTTCTATGTGCATCTATTGAATCTCTCGGTTTGTTACTAATGAAAAAATCTCCCATGTAAGCTGCATAAACAGGACCATAAACAATTTTTAAATCTCTTCTAATAGAATCTCTGAAAATATGAAATCAAAATTGGAGTAATAATACTCTAATCCTTCCCTCTCATAGAACAGACTGGTTAAGACACTACAAGACCTACCATAGGTTAAAGGTAGGTGATAAGTCACCCACTCTGAGACAGACAACGGTAATTGCATACATGCATAACAATCTCGCATTCATTGTGATAACATATTCATACAACAATTTTGTAAAAACATTTAACGAAAAATCATTAATTGATTTATCATGATGATGATACACTATCATCTTCCATCTTTACTATATTAGTATTTAAATCTTCTTTAGTATTAGAATCAATTCTCTCACTTCCCACATCGTTAGTATTATTTTTGGGTTTAGTCACCATTAGAACAGGGACAATAACGACCAGGGTTAACCACATCAACGTTAATAATAAAACACTACATAAGCAAGCATTAATAAATCTACGTTTAAAACTATGATTTTGATATCCAATCTGTTACCTTTACCATTTTTAGACACTATATAAAAAAATTAAAAATCTAAGAAAAAACCTAAACCCTTTTGAAAAACGTATCCAAAAACCATCTAGAGTAGTGAATCCTTACACCTTTATGCCTCTCTTCTTTAACCCCTCTTTTTCTTTCATTCATTTTTTTTATATCTTCTTCAATTCTTTTGGAATTTTCAGAATACTCTTCATTGAAATTGTTGCACCTTTATTTTCACAGTTCTCTTTTAAGGTGGTTTCAGTTTGATCAGTACCAGCTTCTTTTTGATTTGTGTTCTCAATCTCTTCCAACACCACATATGTCCATTCTGGAGCTGTTTATTTCTTATTCTTTGTTTTTCGTACCAATTCTTCTTCTGAATCACTTTGTCCAGTTTGACTTGATATTTCATTTATTTGATCTGGCCTTTTCTTTTCTAAAGTGTATTTCAGTCTTTTCACTCCTTTTGGCCACACATCACCTTTTCTTGCTTTCTTAACTTGAACTGCTTCTTCACCTTCGTTGTCAAGTTCACAAGTTCTTTTATTCAGTTCTTTTCTTTGTTCTACTTGCTCTTGATTTTCATCAGTCACTTTCTCTTTTTCTTTCTCAACAGCAGTCTCTTGAGACCCAGTAGCTGGTGCCCACTTTATTCGACTTGTACTTGGTTCTTCCTCTTGTTCAGCCTTTTCAGAATCTGTAACACAAGATTCTAGAGCTTCATGTTCTTCAGCTTCTGGTTCTTTTCTTTGCTTTACCAGTTGCTGTTCTTCTTCTTGTCCTTCAAGTGGACTTGGGACTCTTGTATGACTTGCATGAATCCAATTTGGCAAGCCACCACACTTTACTGCTGTCGTTGTTACCGATATAATCTGGTATGGTCCATTTCACCTGGGTTCTAAACACGACTTCCTCACGTGTTTCTTGACAAGAACCCACTCTCCTGGACTCAAATCATGTGCTTGATCCGGCTGTGTTGTGGTTGCAATTTCCACAACCTGATGAGACACAGAACGCACCAGATCAGCCAATCCTTTGCAATAATCAAGCACTGGATCATCAGTAATATTCATCAGTTTGTTTGCTGGTACAATTGCTTGTCTCATGGCTCTCCCCATCAAAATGTCGTGAGGACTCAATCCAGTCTTTTTATCAGGAATGCTTCTAAGACTCATTAATACCAGGGGTAAAGCGTCTGGCCACTTCAGTGTTGTAGACGCACACGCTTTTGACAGTCTGGATTTAATAGTGCCATTAATTTGTTTGACCACTCCATATGCTTCTGGTCGATAGGCACAATGCAGCTTTTGCTCAATTTGTAATGCTGCGCAAATCATCAGAATCATTTCATTAAAATGAGTTCCTCTATCTGTTTCTAAAAAGACTGGAAATCCAAATCTTGGAATTATCTCTCTTAAAAGCAATTTAGCAACAGTTGGACTGTCATTTCTTCTTGTTGGATAAGCTTCTACCCAGCGAGAAAATAAACAACCACCAGCACATATTTCAGTCCATTACAAGGGGGAAGTTCTATAAAGTCTAACTGTAGTCTGGTAAATGGTCCTACTGCTTTTCGAATTCGACCCCAACTAACAACTGTCTTTCTACCTGGATTTTGCTGCTGGCACAGTATACACCTCTGGCATAGACTCTCTGCAATGACCCTAAACTTTGGGTTGTACCATGACTGCTTGAAGAGCCTGATCATAGCGTCTCTTCCAACATGTGCAATTCCATGGTACATCCTTGCCATCTGAGACAGTAAACTATCTGGTATTACTGGTCTTCCATCAACATACACCCACACTTCATCTTCTGCTCTCTTTTTATATCCTGATTTTATCCAAATTTTTCTCTTCCTCATTTGCTTCTTCCTGTAACTGCCTAATTTCTTCCCATGTTTCCAAAGAAGAAAACATCAAGTGGCTATTTGTATGTTTTTTCCCCACCCCTCTGTTGATCGAAATTGAATTTTGTGCACAGAAACACGCCACTTGGTCTGCGTATCTGTTTCCATTTGTCACATAATCATTTCCTGACTTGTGTGCTGAACATTGTACCACAGCAATCTTTTTGGGCATTTGAAATGCATTCAATAGATCCTTAACATTTTTACTGTTCCAGATCGGGGATCCTGAAGAGGTCAGAAATCCTCTTTGCATCCACAACTGACCAAAATCATGCACCACCCCAAAACCATATTGACTATCAGTGAATATGGTTACTCTCAGATTTTTGCCAATTATACATGCCCTAGTTAAGGCAATCCGTTCAGAAATTTGAGCAGAATTTATCCCCTTTAGACAGCATGCTTCAAGAACCATAGACACTACATACTGCTTAGGCAGCACTCAATGCACCTTTTTCATCTCAGACAAGATCCAGCCACAAACATCACACTATCTGACTCTTCTAGTGGTGCATCCTTTGTCAGGTCTTGGTTTCGTGCACAATTCTGTTACATCCAAACAATCATGATCTGCTTCATACTTCACAACTTGAACTTGGCAACAAGGTTGCTGGGTTCAATGTTGTACATCTTGTCACTGTCACATTTTCAGCACCCAAAATCACTCTTTCATACCTAGTCAGCCGACTATACGTCATATGCTGAGTCCGAATCCTGGTTAATCGGATCTCAACAGAATGTGGCACATATACTTTCACTGGATGTCCCATAACAATTGTTTCGCTCTGCTTTAGACTCTCACAAGTAGCAGCCACTGCTTTTAAACAATCTGGTAATGCGGCAGCCACTGAATCCAAAGTAGCAGAAAAATATGCCACTGGACGACGTGCCATTCCATGTTTTTGTGTTAGGACAAAGTGCACACCCATCTCTCTCACAACAGAATAATGCAAAAAAAATTGTGTAATCGGGCATTCCCAATGCAGGTGCTCGATAAAGACTATCTCGCAATTCAATAAAAGCTTTCATACACTCTTCATCCAATTCAATCAGATCAACCACATCTTTGTGTCAATCTCTGTAAAGGTTTTGCAATCAGTGAAAACCCACTGATCCATTGTCTACAGTATCCAACCATTCCCAAAAACATTCGAACTTCTTTTTGAGTTTTAGGAGTACCAATCTGCAAAATCACATTGATTCGGTCTTGCGTTACTTTCCTAACTCCTTTCTCAACTTTGTGTCCCAAATATTGAACCTCTTTTTGACAAAACTGTAATTTTGCTGGTGACACTTTATGCTCACCTTCTGCCAAATGATTCGGTAAGGCAATTGTATCTGTCACACAGGCTTATCGTGTTTTTGATGCCACCAGTAGGTCATCAATGTACTGCACTAACACTGAATTTTCTGGCATGATCAATGACTCCAGACATTTTTTCAAAATCTGATTAAAAATCGAAGGACTCTCTATATACCCTTGAGGAACTCGGCACCATGCCAAAACACGGTTTCCGAACCGGAAAGCAAACAAATACTGGCTATCCGGATGCAAAGGTATCGAGAAAAATGCTTGACGCAGATCAATTACTGTGTACCATTCTGCATCACAAGGAATTTGATAAAGAATCACTGTTGGATTTGGCACTATTGAACAGCAAGGTACTACGATCTTATTAATTTTTCTCAAATCCTGAACTATTCTATATTTTCCACTTGGTTTCTTAATCCCCATAATAGGTGAGTTACAAGGACTACTTAGTATTTCTTTTAGAATACCTTGCTCAATCATTTGATCGATTACAGGAATTACTCCTGCTGTTATTTAAGGACTCGTCTTGTACTGAGGTGTTTGGATATATTGCACCTGGTTCAACTGTAACCTGAATAGGATCCACACCCTTCATCAGACCAATGTCTTTTCCTGTAAAATCCCATACATCCGGTCTTACTGCATTTCTCAACTCCGCAGGTAAATCCTCTTCTGTAAGCAATGAATACAAATCATTCACTTCTGTCCCTTGCTTCGCTAACCTCATTTTAAAAGCAACATCCTCATCTGGTGTTTGAAAAGCAATACCATCTGGCATACAATAGATGGTGCAATTCATTTTACAAAGCAAATCCCTACCTAAAAGGTTCACCGGACTTGTATCACATACCACAAACCGATGCATGTCTCTGAATCTTCCAATATGAATTTCTATTGGTCTTGTTATTGGAGTCTTAATATGTTTATTTGAGAATCCCACAACTTGGATAGTTTCTCCTGAGAGGGGTAGGTTTGGGATTTCTGCTGCTCTCACAGTAGAACGGGTAGCACCAGTGTCCACTAGAAATGTAACATTACCTTCCACTTTTCCATCAACAAAAGGACCTGATTGATCTACCTCTAGAGATGCGCCAAGCACGCACTCTTCCTCCCCCCTCAGGCACCGTCATTGAGATGAGTCCGAGTCACTCTCTGAACATTGCAATAAATACTGTGAAACCACTTGTACATTTTGATTTTTACCAACTTGTTCACCTGCGTGAAATCCAGAATTCGCACTGTATCTCTGTACTTGAGCATTCACATTATTTGGCATAGGAGCTTGAGGCACCTGTACTTGTCTGTGGTGTAACTACCTGCTGCTGCTGTTGTTGTTGTTGTTGATTCACAACCACTTCATTCTGCATCTGCAGATTGAAATTTTGATTCATTCTATTCTTCAGTAAAGATCTACTCATTCCTCCAATGTCCAAACTTTCTGCACCCATGACAAGGAAATTTTCTTTATCAATTCTTCCCTACTCATCTTACCTCTACCTCCATTTGGTACCTGACCATTTTGATTTTGTCCTTTCATCTGAAACTCTGTTTGAGAACCATTGTTTCCATCTTTCTGTTCTGCCACTTTCACCTGTGCCCACATCATTTTCTCTTTAAGCTTTTTATGCCTTGACTCAATATCATCACTACAATATTTAGCATATCTCAGAATTTCATCAACTGTTTTACTCTGCCAACAAATCAAATGTTGCTGAATCATGTTACTAATTTCGGGTTTTAATCCAAAAACAAACCTATACACAAAGTGTCCCATTTCTTTATCACCTATACTTTCAAAACCACTATACTTTTTAAACACTTGTAACAACTTCACATAATAAGCATGTACTGATTCTTTGGGTTCCTGCGTTGTCCTGTCAATTTTTACCCTATCTGTTTCTTTTGGAGAAATTTTACTTTTCAGGAAAGTAATTACTGGATTATATTTTTTCATCACTTCTTCTGAAGGTGCTCCTGTTTTCACATCTCTAGGATATTCTTCTTTTGGCCAGTCAACAGTAATTTTACACTCAGTCCATAAGTCAGCTGGAACTACAATCTTGAACAAACCATCTAGATCTTTTAACAAAACTTTTGAAACTTTTACAAACCTCTCTACCTGTTTGTACCACTCGACCGGTTTCTCTCTCAACCTGGGAAAATCATTTGTAAAGGATAATATATCCTGTCTTGACCAGGGAACGTGAACATATCCACCACCTGGAACTTCTCTCATTGGGCATACCATTTCAGCCTGTCCTGTTTCTCTTAATGGAAATAAAGCCACATTTTTACTTGCAAGTATTTCGTCCTTTTTCACCCATCTACCTTTCCACCGTTCTAAATCGCCCCATTTCTTCAAAGTATTCATTAGTTCTTTTATTTGCAATCGTTTGCCAGACGTATTCAAACTCTCCAAATCCTTATCAGTAAAATCCAATCTATACGTTTTTTGCAAAACTTTAGACTTTTTCTCCCGCATAACAATGTGGCTAGGAGACCTCTGTGAATGGGGGACGGCAGAAGCAGTAAGGATGAAAAAGGTTAGACGTGACGCAAAACTAGAAGATGACTTCAGTGCATGTACGGTAATGATGGCAGACATTAAGAGTAAGCAAGCAGCGACAACAACACCTACCCAGAACTCCCCATAATGATACCATTGCACAGACATGGAGGGAAAATAATAAACGAAATAAGGATAGGAATAGATGGGCACACTGGAGGTAATATGAAGATTCTCACAAGACATTACCAACAAAAGGAGAAGAGTTTTAAAGAGCTGAACCGGGTGGGGGGGTTGGGGAGGAAGGGGACTACTGAGTTAAGAAATTGGGAAAGTTTGTAATGAATAATCATTGATGTATAATCTCGCCCACGAAAAAGGGGCATACTGCTGGAAAGTAACACACTTTGATGTATAGATGGGTATAGAATGACAATGCAACGGGACAATATATGAATCAAACAACAATTATTCTGTTTGTAAAAAAAAACAATAAAATATATTTTTAAAAAACCAAAAACGTTTCTATGTCTACTCCATATTCTTGTGCAGCTTCTGCCAACCTCTCATGTAGATTCCTTGCTTTCCATGTAATATTCTTACACAAAAATAACAACTCTTCATCTCGGTACTTACTTGATCTTTCTGGACTTATTGTACCAATAATCATTTCTACCAGATCCGCTCTCAATCTAGCTACATCGATACTCGATTGTGACTTATTCTTTTCCATTCCTCTTATCCAGTCATCTAACTCCTCTGGCGAAGGACCCACCGAACTCCCTGATACTGGAGTTGTTCCACTGACATTATGCACTATTTTTCTAGGATCCATCTGTACACTTCTCTTTGGTGTTTCAGTTACATTTTCACTCACTGGAAGATCAATCAATGAAGTACTCATCTCAACTTGTTCTGATCCACTAACATTCCTGGCATTATTCACGGGAATTGTCAATGCATGTACTCTCGATATATTCTGACTCTCACCATACAATTGAACTATAGGACCAATCGTTACTGGTACCGATAATGCTTCTGCATTCAGACTCATCTGACTAATTCTCTGAGTTAACTCTTCTCTTGCCTTATTCAACATGTCAATCTCATTCTCCTGCAACACTCGAGTGTGTGAAGCTACCGGAACTTGTGTAACCTGTGAAACTTGTGGAGCTTGTGGAACCTGAGGAACTTGTATTTCAATTAGTGGTGCATTTGGAATTGTTTCCCCTGAACTTTCCTGATATGGTGGAGGTCTCTTTAATAATATTTCATCCAACAACTCATCAATCCCATCCGAATCATTGTCTAATTCCGAAGTCTCTAAATTATTCTTTTTCTCTTTACTTTTGCCTCCAGTCTGATCTGCAGCAACTATTACTGGTTATAATCCATCTGCAATTACATCTCTCCTCCATCTTTTCTTTTGATCATCCCATCTAGCCTCAGAATATCTCGTTATTATATTCCTGTATTTAATTCCATTCCTGTCTCTCTCCCTTTTATAAGCCTCATGTTCCCTTTCCTCAAGTGCTTCATACTGCGTAGGTCTAGGGCTTGGCTTTAATGAATTCATTCGTCCTCTCAAGTTCTCCAAAATCCTTACATTAAATGTACCATGTTCTGGAAAAGCTAAAACTCCATCTTCCGTATAACTCATCCAGTTTTCTAACCATGTACACGTATGATACCCACGTTCCAACATCATAAAAGAAGCAGGCGTTCTCGGAGGAGGTATAGGAAGTCCCTCTCTAGTAACTATCGGCTTGTCTTTTTTAAAGAAATCTTTTATTCTTTTTACCAATTTCATTTTAAAACACTTTTTCTTGCTAAATAAACCAAAACAAACCAGAGAAAACTTCCGTAAATCCTCTCTATTCGCTAAATCTCAACCAATACCAGCGCGACTCACAGCAACCAACCTATCACGGCTCACTACTTATCCGCTATCTCAACCAATGCTAGCATGGCTCGCAGCAACCAACCAATCACTGCTTACAACACGCCCGCTGCCTGACCAATGCCAGCGTGGCTTTTTGTGACGTCAGTTTTACTCCTGCTACTGACCTTCCCTTTACAAAATAATACAGCAATGTATTTTCTAGGTTTTCTCAACTATTTCTTGTTAGAAACAACACAAAACAATGCTACTTTGTCTGCTCCACTAATAAAAGAGTTCGATTCACTCGAAGAGTTTTTCTTTTACTTCTAGTAAAATAACGACCAGTGCTACTCTACTCTCAATCAAGTTAAAGGAGGTCTTGGCACTCCTCTGGGATACTAGCCAAAGTTTCGGAAGAGGACTTTCCTTTCAGAAAGAGGTCTTGGTACTCCTTTGTGGATGTAAGGCCAGAGTTTCGGAAGCGGACCTTTCACTATTTCATGCAATCTTCTTTCAATCGAATATGTCCCTAAAATAACATCGACAACCTTTCGCTGTTCGATATTGCAACAGACAAAGTACTTCTGCAGTGTGATACCTTTTCACACTATTCTTCTGCCACTTAGGCTAAAATAACATCATCCTAGGATCTTCGGTAACTCCGTACCCGTACTTCCAAACAACATAAAACAAAAACACTAACATTTCATGTTAATAATCAATAAATCAATAATTATTGCCAAACTAATCAATTAACCATCCTCTGCTACCAAAACTGATCCTGGATCGATAATTTTCACTAACATCGGCCCATTTACACTACCCAACTAATCCCTTCACGCTGGGCATCAGTGTGATGCAAGTTTATTCCTAACTCACTAAATACACTTCAGAACCTGCATTTCTCCTTACAAATAAATGTGGCGACGAACCTTTTTGATGTTGAAAAGTTGATGACAATATGTACTAATCTATGCTACTAAATAACAGTCTCGGTGTGTAGTTGTTTATCGTAAAATAATGTGAGAATAAAATGCTCATCAAGTACAGTTACACAAATGCAAATCATAGATTATCACAGAGGGAAAACATTAGCAATGTATAATTTCAAACTCATGTCAAACAATGCATTGAAGGAGTGGATGGGCGAAGAGAGAAGTTTCAGAGACAAATACATTTGCAAATGAATATGCAAATTTAGGAGATTTTTCTATACTAACCCAAGTAAGAATCAAGGAAAATCTACCCCTCGGGCCAGGCAGGGCAGCAAGGCCACTCAAGTAGAGTTGAGTGACAAAGTTTAAGTCAGGAGTCCAGAAACAGGTAGGCCTCTATCTCGAAACAGCAAACCGACAGCGTCGATCTCCCGCTAGCTAACACCAGCAGAACCACCTTCTAAACCACACCCACCGGGGACTTTCAATTATACCCTAAAACCTAATTGTCCAACCCACATATGTTTCAATATTAAGACGAAATCCATCTCCCATTGGCTAAGGATGGGGGTGTTCTGTCACACCACTTTCATCATGACCATTTTATTAGACATCTCTGTCTTAAACATTAAGCATTACGACAGATTCATCCCAGGAAACAACTTTGAACACAATCATAGTAAACATTTCCTGCAGTTCCTTGAATGTTGCAAATCTCTACGCCTCTATTTTTCGCCTCTGCCATCTCTTGAAGGAAACTTGTTCACTGCCATTTGTAATCTTATTTTTCTTTTCCCCAACTTGGCAGCCATTCAGTACTCTATGAAGGTCGCATTTTTCATGCCTTTGTGCTCTCTTCTCATTCGAATCTTTCTTTTGGGACATTTAATAATTTTCAGTCAATTTTAACCCTCAAAATGACATGCAGAAGTATAGGCCCATGCTTGCCTTTCTACAGAAAACAAACGCAAACATTTATTATTTTCATGAAATGTAATTTCATTTTACACACCATCCCAGCATTGCACTAACCCATGCACAACCAATGTTATTCCTAGCAAAATATTAACGTGCACAAAAGCAGCATTAGTCTTTTTATCAAAGCAGTTTGCGGCCTAGTTCCATGCATTAATACACACATTAGTTTACACATGCGCAAAAGCATTTTCCCTTATTTTAGCGTTTTTAATAATATTTTTTACAGCACAGTTAATTAATGTTACTGAGGGTTCAATCCGAGCAGGTTTTATTTTCTCAAAACCCTGCTCCATCAGTGTACAGAAAATAACATCCTGGGTACTAAATACTAAAATGTTTCATGGATAGAGGCCAGATCATAGGATCAGGGAATGGGTTTTGCAGGCTCGGAATTCTTTTCTTAACCTGGGGTATATTGGGTTGTATATTCCTTTTGGTTAAATTCCTGGTTCTTTGATTCTGGAAGTGGAGGGTGGGAAACTTGGGCAGCTGTGAAAGAATTTTCAACTTATTGCAAGTACATCTGTTAGCTGAATGGTGCAACCTCGGCATACGCTTCTCTCATAATGTTGACAAGTCCGCTTCCAGTTTTTGATATAAATGTCCTGTTCAGGATAAATTTGGTTTTAAGTTGAAGTTCGTAGCTGAGCAGTTTCGGTAAGTTTACTTTGACTTCTGTACTTCTCCAGTTGATTAGTGGGCCATATCTGTAGTTTAAATGATTGTGACCTAAACACTCCCCTATCTAAAGTGTATATACCAATTTTCTACAGGTGAATAAACTGAATGGTTGATTGTTGAATGACTTATTTTTTTGGCAAGTGTCTCTTTCATAGAGTATGTTGCTCTGTTTTCTATTGAATTTTGATGCTTTTCTTGTGGTTATCTTTGGAGATGCAGTTTTTATACAGCTGAATAGACTGTCGTGCCAAGGTTGTTAAGCAGTATGGCTAGATTTAGGTCTATGGGTTTGCGCAAAATTCCAGAACTGAAACGTAAAGGCATAGCTGTTTCAAGTCTATTTTCAGGTTGAATTGAAGCGAACGTTGGTGATGATTCAGAATGAGCACATAGTGTTTATAATGCATGTTGCACATTATCTAAACAGTAATAAAATGTAATGCATGTTACTGGAAACAATGCTACTTGAGCTGTTTTGCTCAGAAACAACTCAGTTGCCACTTACAACAGTCAGAAGCAAGCCTACACTGACAGTTATAAATCATGTACTTTGCTCATTATCCTGTGAGTTTTGTTGGGTATTTTCTAATTTTGGTGCAGCATACTGACTGACTTTTTTGGGGTCTTCGTAGGTACCAGAATAATCTACGACCGCAAATTTCTGTTGGATCGTCGTAACTCGCCATTAGCTCAGACACCACCACGTCGCCTGCCTGACATCCCAGGGGTTACCAGCCCTACCACAATTGCTGAGGAGCCCAAAGTGGAAACAAACCACCTGAACAATCATGACGGAAAGCCAGGAATTGGTAAGATTTATGAAAATGGTCAAACCCCTTTAGATTCCTATTGCGCCCATAGTTGTATACCAATAGCATTTTGTTATGTTCTGGTTATGTTTTGTGAGTTGGAACATTCCCCATGTCATCTGAAATGGGAGGGAATGTTGTGGGTGGGAGGTGGCAGTTGGTGGAGCACCTGTATGGTGAAGGGTCCATTTCGTGTTGCTCATCTGCCCTCCTAATAAACCTTCAAAATAACAGGAAAAGCTGGGTTTGTTTCAGTATATTATAGCAAGAACACAGCATATTTCTTCATCATTATAGGAAAAATACCCCACATGCTTATTTGGGACGGTGATACGTTTAAGACACCTGTCCATAAAACACAAACGCATAGCAATCACAAACCATCATCTCTACATAACTTCATTAAAAACTAACCCTTGATGTTTATTAAACATTAAAAAAACATGCAGTACCAATAGCAGCATTGAAACCTACATATTCGTCAAAGCAATTGTCTTCGATCCGGCCCAAATCAAATATTTTAAAAGAACAGGCTTAACATTTTTTAAGAGCAAGTAGATAATAAAGACAACCAATAAGAACATGGCAGATAGAACATTTCATTTTGTTACAAAATGTACATGTTCCATTTTTATCCCAGTGTACCAGTAGGATCGAGAGAAATTTGGATTACAGCCAAGCCACATTTTAAATAGAGCTAAGGGCATTTTGGGATTTTGAAGATCTGTCAGATGGGGGAAAACCTCTGCATGACAGTCTCCAATGTAAACATTATAGAAAGTTTTGTAGAAAGGTATTCCCTATCCAATGCTTGAGAGGCTGCAATAATCAGAAGTCCAGTAGCCGAGGTGTATATTGTATACAAGATGGTTTATTAGTCTTAGTTGCAGGTAAGTAATAAGTTCCAATATTAAGCTTCAGTGATAAGCCCCACCAGGAGCAGTTTCCCTGCTGCTCAGCCCATACTCCAACTGCCACTCCGATACAAAAGGGGATGATGGACGGAACGTTTGAGCCAATCAAACACTCCCCCCCCAGTCAACTGATCTGGGTTTAATCCATCATCATTCTTTAGCTCACTCCACCACCCCAGTTCAGACATGGCCATATGCAAATCAGTCTGACCCTGTGCCTCATGGGAACAGTCCAGCCCGAACTGCCAAGCCATGTCTTCCCTGGACCGGAAACAAGCATCCTAGGACCGGTTTCTGGCATTTCAGCCGTCATCCGCCAGGCTTGCTTGAATCCAGTGGCAAAGTGAGCAAGGGACCCATGTCTGGGCATACCCCCGCCAACTTAGGGCGACCAAAGCGATACAAAAGGGGATGATGGACGGAACGTTTGAGCCAATCAAACACTCACCCCCAGTCAACTGATCTGGGTTTAATCCATCATCATTCTTTAGCTCACTCCACCACCCCAGCCACTCCAGCACCTCACAGGCACCCAAACATTCCAACTCCTCACCATGCACCAACATTCCACACAGGACACTCCTACTGGCTGAGCAGCAGGTTATGACCGAGGCAATAAAGGAGGATTCTCTCAAAGTGAGTTTATTAGGAAATTGAACCTATTTGCCTATTATACCAAGGGTGCTATGCATAGTTTTAATCTCATTGACTTTTAATAACACCCATGGCCCATTTCCTTTCCCTTACAAGAATCTTTTCCCTACATAATTTTGAGATTTGTTATGCCTCTACACAAGAGGACAATTTATTAAAGAAGCTTAAGAGGCGCAAGCCTGCAGTGATATACCAATATGTAATATTAAATTCACACAGTATACCTTGAATCATGATATTAATGGGCAAGACCAAACTACATTTAAACGCTATACTCTCTACAGCCTCCCAAATATTCCCAGTTTCTAATATTAGAACCTCTGCTCCATACAAGACCAAAGACTGGATTTCACTTGCAAAGGCTTTCAAAAGAGGAGATGGTGAAAATCCCTCGTATGTATGGTTAAATTTTACTGAACACCCTGTTTGTAACCGGGCTCTTGCCCTTATCTTTTTTTCTATCGCATTTCTGAGTTTCAAACAAACATGCAACAAGCACAGCTCTATATGAGCATGCGGTATGATGTGCAGTGATTCTAAAGATTTCCCCAACAGAAAGCCAGAGGGTAAAAAAAAAAAACGGGGGGGGGGGAGTGGGGGAGAGAGAGAGGTAAAGAAAAGGGCAAATAAAGTATTGCCCCTCCCAACAGAGGTATGGAAGAGTGCCTCGTAACCCCATCGACAAGAGTAATGGTGACTAACAAGTCCTCAAATTCAACAAACATCGCAAAGGACATATTTAATATCTCCTCAAGGCTTCCCCCTTAGGTCACCTCTATAGAGGCAGTCTGTACGGAATGCGATCTAAACAGTCAAAGTTGGTGCTCAAATATTTTCTAGTGTAAAATATCTCCCAACAGTGAACCAATGAGTGATGTTTGGTTCTATGTGCTTATGTCTAGATAGTCTCAATAAACAAAAAGATATCGCAGGCCATTATAACCCAGTGCCCGTGGTCAGTCTCTAGCAGTTACAAATGGGGGGGAAAAGGCATTGCAGTTCCTCACATTTCTGTGGCTGCTTATTGACTATAAATCTTTTCGTAGGAGTTCATAGTGTGCATGTCGGACAGCCATGTGCTTTAAGAGGGTGGTGTTGCAGTTTTCCAGTGGTATCCACCAAAGCTGTTGACAGCCATCTATTGGCATGATGAGGCATAGGAGGCAGCATTCACGTGTCATGAAGTAGTGCTAGTCTGTCAGTGGCTTTAGCATCTCTAAATCTGTTTGGAGGTATTCCCATATTGAACACCTATAGTGAGAAAGAGTCTGGCATTTTCAGAGAATGTGTGCAATATCCGTCTGTAGTCGTGCATCTCCAGCATTTAGAGTCCTCGAGCATATGTACTCAGTGGAGCCTAGCTGGTGACCAATGCCACCTGTAGAGTATCTTTCCTGGCCTCCTGTAGTGGTTTGTCATGGGTTTCCAGAAGCACCATTCGCTCCCAATTATGGATGAAAAGACCAAGTCTGGTGTCCCACCATTGATGTAGACTGCATGTGGCCACCCTCTTACAGAATATCTGTTGATGGTTCTTGTAAAATTATTCCTTGTAGTGATATATTGGAGTAGCAGGTCGGTCTCCCAAGTCGTAGGGGGCAGTACCCAAACAGGCTTGCAAGCAGTGAATGAGTTGGAGATGCTTCCAACGGTGTGTGGGTGTCTGTAATTAGACACAAGTGAGGTAAAGGGTAGGAAGGTACACTTGTGCAACAGGTCCTCTGTATGAAATATGCCATTGTCTCTCCACTCAGACCATACTAGTTTCCAACCATCTAATTTTCTGCCCATTAATCGTGGTGTGCCTATTCTGCCAAATAGGTGCATGTAGGTGTAGGGTATGAAGAAGTTTAAGCTGGGTGTGTTCTTGCACCCATGCGTAGAGTGGTGTGTAAAACAGGGTTGGCAGTTTGTGCACCATTGTTGTTTTCATGTGGACGGCCCGTTTCAGGTTATTTGAAAACAATCCTAGATATTTATATTAATTAACCACCTCAATTCGCTTTTCATCCAAGAACCATTTTGGTTTGATTACCTTCAGATCAATATCTTTGTCTTGTAAAGATTTGTTTTTTAAGTTCTCCCTACCGTAGAGTGTTAAGTTTCTACTGCAGGGCTACCACCATATAATCCATTAAAATTAAATTGTCCGCATAGAGACCACCAGAGGTTTCCTGGTACCCCATCTTTGGTGAGCAGGACTGGTAGGTTTTAAAACTCCTGGCAGGTCTGACACAAAGACTGAAAAGAGAAGGTGCTAATACACTGCCGTGGTGTAGGCCGTTCATTATGCTAATTCTGCTTGATAACTGCACTGAAGTATTCAATTCTACCTAGGCATTGTTTGCTGTATGCAATGACTGTATAAAAATAGAAGATCCCATGGGGATATCCAGCCTCTTAGCTTCTCCCAGAGATACCCTCTTTCCACTGTATCAAAGACTACAAAACAGCACAACCTCTGCTTCACTTCTAAAGATTTCTTAATGATCGCCCAGAGGGCAAAGCAGTAATCGGTGGTGGTATGCCCCTCCCGGAATCCTCCCTGTTAATTCAGCTGAAGGTTGTTTGACAACACCCATTCTTCCAAGTGAGCTAATAAGATTTTTGAAACAAGCTTTTCGGAAATATCCAAAAGACTAATCAATCTAAACTTGGAGGGCTGGTTTCCGTCGCCTTTCTTCAATATTGGTTTGACTCAAGAGCCCTTCGAAGTATCAGGGAACAGACCAGATTTAACAATCCAATGAAACAGATGCAAAAATAAATCTGCCCACGATTCGCTGTTAGATTTGATGATGACAGCAGGGACATTCTCTGGGCCTGCAGCTCTGCTCAATCTCCGAGATAAGATTGTAGATAAAATTGTTTCCAGAGAGAACCAGTCATATGGGATAGCACTAGTTGGAAAATTTGACTGAAGAATCAGTAAGACCGAAGAGCCGTATAAATTCTTAAAATAGGCCATCCATGTATCTTCCTTTTTATACATGACCATCAGCAAGGCTAATAATTTTTTACACTGGCAACTATTTTCCTGAACTACTTCTGATCACCCGACAAGATTATCTAAATCATTTCTTCTCATCAGTTATAAAAAAAGTTTTATTTTCCTTTATATAAGATTTAGACATATTTCTCAGACAGACTTATTCTTTTGTAATATGAGGGGGCAGCATATTTGTATTTTCACTGTATCCTAACGCAGATCAGATTTTAACTTATTTCAAGAATGGTCAAACCAAGGTTGGGCAGAAACCGTTGTTTCTTTTTCGGTTTGTAAACGTTCTTGATTTCATTTTGTTCTAATACTGTCTAGAACACTTCTTATGATTCGTATACCAGGCTACTTTATCCTTGTCAGTTCATAACCAGTATTCATACTTTCTGTAACCTGATGGGTGGCCATATAAGATACAAAGGGTAGAGACCGGTAGTGAGCCTTCGAGGAAAGTTTATAACCAAGTGAAGAGCTTCTTAGATACTGATGTTTCGGTAGAACACAAACTTGCTTCAATTGCACGATGATCACTACTCTTGGTGTGCAATACCTTAATTTTTAAATAATCAAGTTGCTTAAGAAATACATAGATGTAGTCTATAGGGCAGCCATGGACAACTGATTGAAATGTTTATACAGCGGAATATCATCATGAAAGTGACTGTTCAAGATGATCAGGCTGTTTTTTATTTTTTATTAACCAATTTCCCAACGCCGTAGATTTAATCAATTCAACGCCCACTTTGAAGGATCATCCATTAAACAATTGAGCATTAATTAACCTGCTATAACCATAATGTGTTTTATAGATAGCCAAAGGCCATCATTGAGTACAGTATCAAGGTCATCCAGCTATTTCCCTATGCCTAAAAGTTATACTTTAGGGATGTAAATATTTATTCATGCAAACAATTGATTTCTTTATTTACACCCAATTCCACTATTTATAATCCGATCGTGTCCAGACCCTTTTCCAGAGTTAACCGACCCACTGAAAGACAGCCCCGTCCACGTTTGATCCCTGTGCTATTGATGGCCGCAAAGCCATTTAGAAGTTTGTTCTCTCGTAACCAGGTTTCCTGAAAAATAAGAAATATGTACATCATTCTATAATACGTCTAAGTAACCCTCTTTTTTTTAATTGTCATATCCATGAATTTTCCATCTTACTATTTTTAGGTTTCGAGAGAACACAGTATTCTATTGATCAACAGCCCAGCCAGCCCATTCTTTATCCTGTATACTCATAATAGCAGAGGGCCTATTACAATCTTAATATCTGGAGGGTGACCTATAGTAATTTGTTTAATTAGGACTAACAATCCTAGGGTTACCATTTCTCATGGGACTGGTAGTATACTAACATTGTAGAGGGATGAGATGTATATGCTCAGTTTCTCAGTCTATCTCAGGAGGAGTTGTGATGCTCAATTCTAATATAACATTCTCTTTGGCACACAATGCAATATTTGCCTCCAAGGGAGAGATACATTTCCTTTTGTTAGTTCTCTCCCCTATTCCTCATTCCGAAAGCCCACCCTGCCTAGATCCTCAGATGAGATTTCAGATAAAATGGGAATTTGTTTAAACAGAAAGCAGCTTTGATCTATTTAGGGGATGCATTTTCTCAGCCTTTTTCCCTTTTCTAGGTATTCCAAACAACAACTCTTGTCCCTGGGGCTTTCAACGCAGAAGGCTATTGGTGTGAACTAATATTCCCTGTACGCCTGACCCTCCTGGAATCCGATTTCCTGCAGTTGAGGAACACTTATTGATTGCGTCTTTTCGTTTTGATTGCTTATTCAAATTATCAGCACCCAAGCCTTTCCTCTCGTTTTCAACACCCTTTCATTGTTTATTTCTAAATTCTTTTTTTAGGGTAGGTTCACTGCTCGGCTTTAGAAGTTGACTTTGACTAGGCCCAGCTGATCGATCACTATTTGAAGGTTGAGGGCTCACTGTTCTGATTTGTTGAATTCTTTTTTGTACCCTCCTCCTCCGAAAACACTAAGCTTTCTTTGCCTCTTCATTTTGGATAATCGTTTCCTATTTATCCTATCAACCGATAGAATATAATCTGAAGAGAATTTTAAGCTACCATAGTTGAAATACCTCACCCCCCTACCCCGCAAAAAACCTTGGTCACTTGTAGACATACTCTACGCCAGTAGTATGAATCGGCCGTGGAGAAGGACTTTGGGTCCTTCTACACTGCACCACAGTTTCATTCCTTGGAAAGTGTACAAACACAGAATTTACCTCCACCGGCCTAGTTAACATTGAGAAACCAAGTGTTCACTTTTCCCCCAATTCTGCCGAGATTTTCTTAAGAAGACAAGTGTGATTTTGTTAATTAGTATTTGGCACAACCAAGGCTTTTGAGATACCCTGCAGTGTTTTTTGCATTGTAAGGACAAAATCTAGTAATTAGGAAGTAGATGTAGTGGACATTCGTCAATGATGATATAGAGGGTGACACTAAACCATTCTGCTCTAAATGTGATTAATTTTTGGATGAACCAGCTTGAGAAGTAGAAATCGTAATCTAAAATGGCTGATGGCTTCTTAAATCAAGGTCAGAGGAATCACTATTAAAATGATTAAAAGCTGGCACATTTAAACGGAGAGAAGATAATCTAGGGCCCTTTTTGGGAATCAAATCTGATATGGAGGAGCCATCATGCGATTCATCTGAAGTTCCGTTAGATGGAATATGTTTAACTTCATGGCCCCTTAAAAAATCACCCATATCGTTCCCTTGAGATGAATTGTGAGTTGCATTACAGTGTTTGGTAAAGCTTCCAAATAGGCTGAAAGGGGGACTTATAAACCACTACTTCCTTTCTCCCACAGATAGTAGTGGACTTCCCTTGGGTGATTTTATCATTGTTTATACCGGCTTTCTCCAATTCCATACTTTTATTGGATACTGCATGAGCTTTGTTTGTTTTGAGCGCAGTAACAGAAGGGAGTAAGTGGGCTGGCTAGCTTTCTAAGTAGGATAGATTAAAAGGTGCTAAATCCAAACTTGCAATACAGGACAGCAGACACTTGCCTCCTCCTCCTGGGGCTTAGACCCTGTTAATTGCTACCGTCTCTATCCAAGGCATGAAAGGCTATTTTCAGTCGAACCCTCAAGTCCACTGGCAAACGGTGACTCTGATATTCAGTATGATGCAAATATCCGGTGCCACAAACATGAAGCCAGCGTAACTGCCCTGCTGCATGCCAAAACCTTTTTGGCTTCCCTAGAGACTAGGGCTCAGTGGCGGAAATAGGATTTGATAGGGCTAGTAGAAGGGAAAACACCACGACCATAGGAGGCGCCTGTGGAAAAGAACCAGTCCTTCCCTGTCGCACAGTCTCCCAACTGCTGCCTCCGCAGCCCCCACAAGACAAAACTGGGGCACAGCAACTGGTTATCCTGAAAGCGGAAAGGGCACATTGGGTCGTAAATTCTTTAACTTTTCATCGCCTGCCCCTAACGGAAAACGCACAAGGTGCTCAGCTTTGGCGAATCCACCCTTTCTTTAAAGGGCAACTGCTACCCTGCTCTACCCCCAACACTAGACCCAGTCACGATGTGCCGTCCACGCAATACACCAACAAACCAGAAGATCAAAAATTACCAGCAGTGTAGTCCGGGTTGGTTCGCTACCCAAATTCACTAGCAGCTGAGCCGGCCACAAACTGTTCCCTGCACCCTTTTTTGGGACTGCACATGTTTCAAGAAGGCTGGAGGTGAGGCATTGTGGACCAGTCGCGGGCTATGGGTGGAGAGAGGGACACCGTCCACCGGCTGCACCCCTGGAAGTGAGCAATGGGTGGGGTGCGGGCACAAGTGCTTACAATCGCTTCGGCAGCATCTCGGTCTCCCTGTGACGTCAGCAAGCGGCAATCAAGCTGATTGGTGCTTAGCAGGATTTTACAGGGTTCAGAGGTCCCAGCACAGTACCAAAGCCTTTATCTGGGCATCTGGGCCGTAATGGGCCTGCTAAGGCGAGCGGGGGAATGTGGGGCGGAGCAGTGTAGCCTGCTTATTTGGCGTTTCCTGTCACCACACTGAAATCCACTAAGTGGTCTCTATAGGAAATCTGGTCTGGTTTGTTAATCTTTGCAGTCACAAAACTGTAAAATTGCATTAAAAAAAGCAGGAAGTGAGAGGGCAGGAAAGAGCAAAGGGAGAGCAGGAAAACTGGAGAGTGTTTTGGCCAAAGTAAGCAGCAGAGGAAGGATGAGTGTAAGGACCATGAGAAACTTTGCTATGGGCGGTCCAGACATTTGCATACCTGCTGTGTCTCCTTCTCAGCAGTCTTTTTCTCCAAGTTGTGCTTGCCTGGCGCCTTTTTTTGAGCTTCTTCGAGGAGGGCTCTACATCCAGGAAGCTTGTAGTGGCTTCAGAGGTCATGTAGAGCAAGAGGGAGAGAATGAATACGCACCTTCTGTCCACCCACCTTTAATTCACCAAGAAAAACTTTTATCGACCATGCTGAGTCAATAAAAGGAGGGTCTAACCATCTTTTTTGTTTTTTTCTGTGGGCTTTTGTAAAAATCAAGACTTTTTTTCTGTGCCGAATTTCCAATTTGAAAATTCTGGAGGGTCTGTCTATATATTTTCATACTTCAGTATTGTTTGTTCTACACAAGTCGCCAAATTCCCCTCAATGTTGCACTCCAATAACAATCGTTTATATTTCTGCTGTATAAAATAGATTTCATTATTGGCATTACTGTCAGAGTTGGATGGCCTTAATGTAGAAAGCCTCTTGTACTACATTCAATTTGTGTAGTTTATATTTTAGCCCTGCGTGGTGGTGCCTTGCATCACGCCTTTTAATGTGTTTTGACGGATGAAAGGGATTGTTTTCTAGGTGGAATAGGAGGGATGACGACTCCTAATCCTCTCGGGATATGCTGGATTTGGCTGTTCTTTGCAATTGCCATGTCTTCGTTTTGTGAAGAGTTCAGTTTCCTGCTTGATGTCTTTAAATCCCAATATACAACAAAAATCCTGCGTCTGCAATTCTCTCAATGCTTTTGATTTATTTTGACAAGAAAAAATTTATATGAAAACGTAAAAGGCACTGTACAAATTTTTTTTTCTCAAAAGTGAATTGGGATTTCTATAGAAGCGATCGGCTCCAACAGGTGGTTTAAAAAATATATTTTTTTTACGTCCTTTGGAAAATGTAATAAAACCAGCATTGACAACAGCCTATTATAGACTTTAGACTACATTGCAGGTTAACAGCCATTGGCCACCCTGACTTCTAAACTCTCTCCCTTGAGCCCTACAGTGAGCAGAAGCCTATGATGGAGTCTGACAAAAGGTTAATGTTTGTCCTAGATTGTAAAGAGTGGCTACAAGCTCTGCTGGAGGACTTACCTGCCCACCACTGCACCCAGGGCTTAGACCCCCAGCTCCAGTAGTCAGTGGTGCAGGATTCGAAGTGGCAATTTGCAAGAATGAAATCGGGGTTTTGAGGGAGTAAAATATGGTTGCAACTCCTGGGACCAGTCAACGTTTGTCAGCCTAGATTTCAAGACCATCAGCAAGTTTATCAAGTAAAACAAATTCCTAATACTTTCACTGCATGAAATGTAGTCGCATCTCCAACAAAGGAGTTGTCGCTGCCATAATACTCCTAAAAGATGTATATTTTCAGGTCTCAGATTGGGCTGGAATTTATCATCTTGAAGCAAACCTTAGTCCTGCAGGCGAAATGGGTAGCATATTGCTCAAAATTACAAACGGCCATGCCTAATACCCTAAGGCAGTTGCTATGGAAGAAAGCCCAGGAGCTGAAGTCCGAATGGGGGGCATGCCTTAGGAAGGCCACCCAGAGCCTGGAACTAGAGAACACTGCTAACTCCGGTCTTCCAACCATAACTAAACTTGCAATGAAGAATGCAAAGGCTCTATCCTCGGTGGAAGATCTAAAAGGGGGAAAAAACATGGCAGCTGGGCGTCAAAGCTATTTTCGCCAGGTGCTTCCCTACATATTTGTGCTAGACTCTCAATGAGAGCAAAAATCAATCTAATGAGATGGCATTTTGGTTTGCTGCATTGAAGAGCTATTGGTACGGACGACGAACTGATCAAACTGTGTAGATTGTGTGGCAAAGCTGAAGAGACACGGATTCATGTGATCTGCATTTGTTGGAGCTTAATTCCACTGAGGCGACACTGGCTCCAACCAATAATTCCAATGTTAGATATACGATCCATCTGCTGCTTAAAAGGTGAATCGTGCCAGCTCTCAAGCAGTTTTGTACGATACAGTATTGCTGTGATAGCCAAACAAAACTGCATAAGACATACCAAAACGGCCCCTAGGGATAAAAGGAACTTGGCCTAGGAGACCATCCTTTGGTTGTAACTATAAGGAGGGTACGGCGCCCCCGCCCTCCCCTCCAACCCCCCCCCCCCCCCACTCCCCTCAAAGACTGGTTATATTTTAATGAGGAACAGGGAACAGGATTACACTAATATGAACTGGGCAATCAATTGGTGTTGACTTGCTGACCGGTTATCACTTTTTTCTTTTAAATCTCATGAGTGGGGGGCAATGGGTAAATTATTTTTTTACTGTAAATTTAATTAATCGAACCGTTTATAATAAAATTCACTTCATTCGAATTCTGATTCAAAGTAAGAAATATTCACCGAATTCAAGCTCTTCTGTCAAACCTTAAGTAGGCGTCCCAAATGTTTGCTAAGGGTGCAGCTGTGTGTCGTGACCGTGGCGGCATCCTGAAAACACCAAGGGTTTGTAGTTTATTCCTACCCACTCTTTATCCTTCTGCCAGCTCTTTAGACCGCAAACTACCTATGCATTCTGTTTTGGAAATGAAATGCACAGAGTTCTATTCCAGTAGCTTATCAGTCTTGACCATAAAATCCATACGATTTTTCTTCATATGACACTTTCAGTGACCTCCGATGCAAATTCATCCACATGGTAGACCGTGTCACCTCTGGGCTCCATGGCTTAAATAATTTGTATTGTTCCAATCTGTAGAATCTGCATAACTGTTCTGCAGAAGAGCTCGGAGGGCCAGAAAGAATGGACATTTGTTGGAAAGTGACAGTGCCTGTAGATGAAGACCAATTCTTTACCATGTGGGGCATCGGTGCAGAGGGGTGCCTGTTCTGAATTCGGTTTCCAGCGAATCAATTTTCTGACTTCTCTGTGCAAGGTTGGAGAACTTGTGTATCCGATGGTCCATGGGAAACTATTCCCCTCGAGTGCTGCTTGGCTCTGAAGTAAAACACCAACCCCCAATATGCAAGCATAATCTTACCTAATTGGTTAGGAAGGTTGAAAGTTATATCGAGAGATGGACAATACAGAACTGTTCCTGGCTCCAAATGTATGCTGCTCTGCTTCATCAGTGCTTTACATGTTAACATTAGGTAGGCTTAGATTGATGTGAAGGTGGTGAATTCTGAATTATAAGGGCAGTCTATCAGTTTAACAGGTTCGAAGTGGAAAATGAAGAAGACGCCCGACAGGTTTCAAGTATTGAAGTCCTTGCAGACACAGTAGGGTACATGACCATCTTTAAGATGTGTGATTTGTACTAATGGGACGCTTGGTGCTGTAGTGGAAAATACTGGCTCGCCTAAGGGGAGAGTGCTCACCTTAAAGTGATGGTTGTCCTGCCAACAGTGTCTAGCAACTGAATTAATCTGCATGCTAGTGGATGTAATTGCAGTCTACTCCGGACGGACTCCTTGAAAGCAGCTTGCAGACTTCCAGAGCTCTGAGATGTAGCTTAAATTCAAAAGACGTGGTGATAACTTCTACTCTCTGCGACTGGGAGATACATAACCTCAGTGATAATGGTGGATACTTGAAAGTACAAAACTTCAATATGTTAGCCAGAAAGAAAACGTTGCTTGATGTTAAAGAAAGTATTGCAAGAGGTATTGTGGCACTGGCAGGCGTTCCCATTAGATTAAAAGTAGACCACCTAGGAAGGAGGTATATTTTCATCTAATATCCCACTAGATTGTTCTTTAATGGCATGACCACAGAGAAAGTTGGGACCTTCCTCTCTCTAAGCACTAGTTATATTTTGCAATGCATTTTTTGGTAGTGCAGTTTATATTGATTCTAGCCGACAAAGGTTAAGATGCTGCCTCCCTTAGAGGGTGGAAGGAGTTGAGGTGTGGCAGGCATGTATATTTACTAGCTTTCAAGTTCTCCTCTGTCTTTCATCCGACTTCTTTTGCCTCACATGGGCTGCTGTTTTTGTTAGTCTTTATCGATAGGTTTACCAAACTTAATTTTAGTAATTTTACTATATGTTGGTAAGATGAATTAAAGAAGGCTCCCATGGTGTACACAGACAAATCTATCCCACTATCTTGGTCAAAAATGATATAACGGTTGCCTAGTAGAACCCAAATGTTTTCCATTATCTGACGGCTCTCTCATCCTAGACCTTGAGCATAAAATTGTTCTAATTAGAGGCACCATTTGAACTTAGTTAGGCAGCTACATCATCATCTCAGAATGGACGTTTCAGTAATCCTAATACTACATAGAATGACAAGTCTCTGCATTCATGAGCTATAGTTTCACGTTTACCGATGGCACGTTGATCAGCCATAATCCTTTTTCATTCCAGATTAATGTGACAATATCAATACTGTCATTCCTTCATAGTTATACTTCAAATGCACGAGAAAGTGCTGCATGCTTTTGCATATTAAACACTGGCTTTTGGGGCCCCATATGCCCTGACTTTGCATCCTCCAAGCAATCTGTAACAATCCTGCAAACATACATAATGCCATATGGGTAACTGGCTGCTCCTGTGGAAACATGTTGCACTCTGCAAGGGCAAAATCAACCACTGCATCTCTCACGTGAAATATCCCCATACCAGATATGTAAGGCAGAGCAGAGACCGTGCTTGGCGAAGCTTCTTTTATGCAATTTATTTTCTTAAGTGCTGTCCTGAAGGGCGTCTATTCTGAGTTTTTCCCTCAACCAACTCTAATGGATTTGATAAACTGTGCTTGGGGAAAGGTCTTAGTAATTCTAGTTCTCCACCGTAGGTGTTTTCTTTGGATTCAACAACATCTCCGCCCTCCTTTAAAAGAGAGAATAGAGAAAACGTAATATGTTGGGCACTCTTCTGGTAGCTCAAAAAAGAACTGCCTAATCCATCATGAAAGGCATGCTGGGGCCCTACACCTCCATTCATTATTAAAAGGACGGGGGTCAAAACATCTGTGTAAAATGTTTTCTGTGGTACCATTCCCTGCTTTTTTTTTTTTTGGTGGGGGGTGGGGCGGGGGCAATCAAAAATATGGGTTGGTGATCCTCAGCCAAACATCATTTATAGTCTGCATACTAAATTCCTTGTTGGATATAAGAAAGTGTTGCCTTTTATAGGTCAAGTGGTAGACTGGCCTGTAAGTAAAGATTTCACAGAAGGCTGCTGACTCTGAAAGGCTGGTTGGCCTAGGTAGTTGGTCGTATGCCTTAGACTCCACGAATACAAAGACAAGCTTACGGGTCATTATCTAGCAAGCAGTTATGCTGTTAATTGGGGTAGTGTCAGTTTATCTAAAGCTCGCACACTTAGTTCTATTTTTTTTTGCAGGTTTTGAACAGGTCAAATAATATGAACATTCTAATAAAAGCGATGTAATTCATAAGGCACTCCGTCAGTGTTCTGTTGTCGCAGTGGCTCCAAATACTGTACACTAGAGCCAGATGAGCACTAGTTGCATACTTAAGACCGAAGCGTACTTTAACTAATTTGATCTCGATTCACTAAATCAAGAGGAAATTACGAAAGCAACTAATTCGTTTTGTTCAAATGTGTTTTGAATTATGAAAGCAAGATTATTGTAACTTTAACAGTTTATCTCCGTTAATGTCAGTCGTTGAAAGTGCCCTGTGATAGCTGAAAATAACTTTTACCCATAATTAACTTGAAGACTTTATTGTAATGATCAAACATCAAAACATTGCATTTGTATTCTCTACATCATTTGTTGCACTTGATATTTAATGAAAGAATCAGTTTTTCTAACACTTTGTTTTTCCTTCCTGCCCAGGGGACGATTCTCAGTTTGAAATGGACATCTGATTTCCTTTGGTGATGGCAAGACACCGGAGAAGCTCCCACAAACAACTTGTACCTGACTTGAAGTGGAAGATCATTCTACGCACCCGAGGATGGCTCACTGTTATTATGTCAATCTTTCCTTCTGGTGCGATTCATCAAGAATAGGCTCCACCTCTCCTGTCCTATCAGACACCTGAACGTATCCCAAATTCACACCGCTTTTGCATCCTTAAATTCCACAGCACCTACACCTTAGGTGGAGAGACAGAGTATATGATATAGCCCATGCCAAGCAAGCCATATCGGATCATTGACCATGGTCAGCAATCCATCTCAGATGTGCTTTTTCATCAATTAGTTTGCAGGGTGATCTGTTTTTGTGGGGCTTTTAACACAGTAGCACTTTCAGAATTCTGTTGGAAGGTTGTATTTTTTTTTTCCTTTGGTTGTCATTAGGAAACACTCCTGTTCTGGCTGGTTGATGGGTTCCAGGCCAAATGCCCACATCAGTAAATATGAGTGTTCCTTAGTACACAAATTATGATTGCTGTTTTTATTTGCACGTGTGCCAGTAAGGTTTGAGACGCCCAGATTCTTTAAATCCTTCGGCAATACAGTGCACATCCTGATTATCCACTTTACTTAGGCCAACCTTTCCAGAATAAAATATTTGCGACATTGCAATGTAGAGTACAAATACACAGGATAATAGACTTTTGTATTGTTGGCTTTGATAATGGAAAGTGGGGTGAACTAAATCAAGCAGGCTTCTGATCTGACTTTGCATCTTGAACAAAGTTCAGAATTTTTATTTTTTTTATTTTTATTTTTAAATTTTTTTTTTTAAAGATCTTGTTCCCCCCCCCTTTGCTTGGGGGTGTATACACATGGGAGTCTGCCACCTTTGTGAGGGACTAATATGTTGCTGAGCCTACTGATTCTTTTTATTTTGCCTGAGCAGTTTGTGTTGGCATAGTTGAAGGAGTGATAGGTGAGTGATAAATGATCACACTTACAAAATTCGTGGGAATTTCCCGCCTTACCCTTTTTCTTGCTTTTTGAAACCATCACAAACTCCGTTTTGTTGCTCTTAGTGTCAGAAATACAAATGACCGTTTTCCTTTTAATATGGCCGGTCGCAAACAGAGTAAAGCAGTTGAACTCTGCTCAGGAATGAACTGTCTGAATTGGCTGGCTTTTCCTCAAACGTGTAATGCAAAGAACTCATGCGTTTAAATGCCCCGATCGATGAGCAGTGCTTTCTTCAGTCATTTACGATCTTTGCAAATTCCTCTTCACACTTACATGGTTTAATGTCAAATATTTGTTGCAGTAATGTTTTAAGTCATCGTTATTCTTTACTGTCATAATGCGATGTACAATGGACTTATAGAGAACTACTTGTTTCTGATTTCGGTGATACATTTCACTGTTTGACAATCAGATGTTTTTGTTTGTTATAGTAACTCCTCACTGAACGACTAGAAGGCAATAATTTGTTCCTGGCAAAAACATATAACAAAGCAGTGTTTTACACGCATGCTTTCAACCATGAATCTTATTGAGACATTGGCCTGTGAGGGCTTGTGGAATACCCATGACGCACACGACCGATTGTTGAACCCGACTCGCCCTCCCTTAGTGGTCCTTCTCTTCATTTAGCTGCATCGAAAAACAATACCTTAATGTTTGTTTGAAAACGTATTTTTCTTTGTAATTGGATTCAATTAATGTGCTCTTTTTGTCATCCCCTCATATTCAGTTGAGGGTGATGGTTATTAATCCAAAGTTTGTCACTAATCGTATATTGAGCCCTTGGTGGTGATCACCCCATCCCGAAGCTCTAGACCCCCCTCACCCCTAGCAATGCCTTCGCTTGGGTAATGTACAATAATTTTGATGTATCAGTGTGCAGCTTCTTGCTGTTGATTTAGTTTCAACTTAATTTGATTTGTGCGAAATTTGATTGGTAGAATGTTTGTCCCTCTGGTGTCTAGTTTACATGCTTCCTCCAATGAGCTTGGACAGCTTGCCAAACTCCGTTTGTATGCGAGCTGCCTCACAATAGTAAAACATTGTGCTTTATTACTGATATTCGTTTGGAAGGGAGCATCCGTACACATTGAGGATGTTTTGCTGATCAGTTAAGGGTGTTCACACCCCCTCCACCCCTCAACATGGAATGTAGATGTTGGCTACTTGTCTACCGCTTTCAGCTGACTCCGACTTCCTGTGCAGAACCACGTTGGGTCACTTTTTTGAAACCTGTTTACTCCGCAATCCTCGGTGTTGATTTTGTGTACCAATCTCCCCAAATTATTGAACAGTCTCAGTGACTGATAGGAGTTATGTTGCTGCTTTCATTTCAGAAATTTTTTGAGCCTTAAATTAAGGACGTGATTGGCTAGGGAATGTGGAGTGAATGTTTAGTTCTTGTGTAGATAATAAGATGCAGTGCTGCCTTGAGACTTACCTAAACTGTTACTGGTGCTTAATAGAATACTTTGAAATTGCACTTTATATTTCACTTATTTTCTAAGCTTTATAATCTGTGGATAAGAAAATTGTATTGAAAAGTGTTGCTCTGCAAATGTTTATGAAGTATTGAGAAGTACGGGTGAGCAGTTTTTTTACATACAGCCCAGACTGAAAATACATGAAATATAAACCAAAATGTGCCAGACATAATTTTCAAAGTTTTCCATTCACTGGTTCAGTAGTGCTGTCCTCATTTTATGGCACATCAGGAATAGGAAGCTAGTGTGTCCTCCACATAGTATTTACTGATTGTTTTACCTTTTGATCACTTAATCTCTCTTGGTCTTGTTGACTGAAGATCATCCTTTCCTGCATCTTTTATATTGATGCTGCTACCAATCGACCCCTCTTCCCACAGTTGTAGCGTGAAGTATACAGGACTTTCTACAGTGATATGAAAACAAAGGCATGTAATTATTTTGGCATTCAGATACTCTTAATAAAATGCTGCAATGAGCTATTAGTGAGGCCTAAACACAGCCTATTTTGTAATGATTTCCTACCCATAGATGATTCTCTACAGCCTCTGTAGGACTTGGTTAACACATTGGAGTATTTTGGGAGATTCAGACTGTACCGCTCGTCCACCTTTATCCATAAAAGGAATGCGCTTTCACTACATGCACTTTGACTGCTTTTCACAAACCATTTCCTCCTCTGAAAAGTAAATAAATACTTATGGAATTTGCTTATAGTTTGAAACGGCAAGAATTCTCCAAATGAATTGTTCAAATTATATATGTAGATCCCTTTTTTCTTCATGAGTTTTCTTCTACATGTAGTAATTTAGGCTGAAGTAATGCAACATTCGTCTTTCAGATGACAGAGCAGGGTCGTGCAATTAAGGCCCCTCCACCACAGCATTATAGAATTGGTACTGCATCTCTTTACCACAGCACAATATCCTTTTTTGCGATACCCCCATCACTTGTTACAAAGTGTTTCTTAATGCTAATTTACTGTTTCTTTGTAATGCATTTGACTGTGAATTCAAATTGCTGCTTATTTTTAGTGAAAATGGTTTCTTTAATATTTGGTCAGTTACATTTTGCTGGACCACATTTCAAATAATGCCAAGTAGTAGAATTGAAGGTTGGGGCTATAGTTAATTTCTATTTTCAGGCAGTGGTTAGAGGGTGTTTTGTGGGGTGCGCTTCCAGCTATTGTTACCAGTACTGTATTACACAGGTGAGACAGATTTAAACTCCTAGTGGGGTTTTTGGCTTTCGTATTCGGTCCGGCGTCTAGCATGGTCACTTGCTGTACTCAGTTTCCTGTTCCAAGAGAATCCCAGACATGCGTATGACTGTATAATGACAAAAATATTTTGCAAAAATTGAGGGAGATGATAGGTTGACCTACAAGCCCATGATGTACACTGATTTTTTTAGTTCTTTTTGTATCAAATTAAAACTGCGTAGTGCAGTGAGTGATGCTTGTGTTCTTATTTGAGCATTTTCTGTTGGGTCTGAACTTGGCATCATTTACTTTTCCCAGACGTAACCACTTAACATGAATGTTAGTGATTTGCATCCCTTTTCCTTGGTAATGCAAAGACTCAGTCAGCAGCTTTTTAAGTGAACACCAGCCTGCAAAATTTTAATCCTGCTCCTTTTCTTCTGCACACCCAGATCTTTTTGGCTTGTAGATTTACCATGACGTTGTATTCCCATTACTGAGATTTTAAACCTTGTTCTTGGCGATTTGTTTTTCTAATTCAACATGATGTACTGATCCAGGTTAAGCTACTGGATGTTCTGCCTTTGCCCTGAGGATTTCTCACTTTGGTATAAGAAAAAGTGCTTTCAATAAAATCGACCTCTATGCAAATATAGGAGCAACCTTATTGGAGAAAGTGGTTGGGAATTGAATGGTCATGTGCAACTGTATAAAAGTGAGATTGCATGTTTTGTATCCCTTGATGTGTAATTTCAGTATGGTTGTTGGAAGCAGATTTGACCGAAGATTTGGCCTCGTCAGTGTGGACTAGAGACTTTGTTAATTAAAACCTGGAAATCTGCAAATATATGAATTGTTATGCTTTTATACTTTCACTTTGGAAGTATCTGCATGGGAAGTTGATGACCGGAATGTTTAATTTGCCAATTCATAAAATGGAACACTGCAGCACAAAATTGCTTGAGCGCCTCCATGAGTGATTTTCTATGGCATTCTAATCCTCCCAGTTGTTTGAACCCGATCACCTCTGCAATAGCATTGTAGGTCTCATCTGATCTTCTTTTTTTTTTTTTCTTAGCTTCCTCAATTGGGTACTCGTGAGCTGCAGCAGTGGATCCATTTTAGAATATTGATAGTGTCAATTTTTTGTCCCTTCATCCTAAATGGAAAGGAAAAGGATGCAGGAGGGCTAGCCGTGTGCATGCTGTAAAGTAGTGTGCCAAGGAAAAGCTGACCAGTGGTTACTTCAACAGTCATAAGTACTTCATCATGGTTGCAGTTTAAATTTTGTTTTGTGGCTGTTGTAAATAACACAAATTTAGAGTTGGGTGTGTGACACAGACCAATACAGTTATGGCTTCTTTAGTTCATATACATTGGCAACCATGGTAAAACAAGTGATGAGACAATTGAAGTGGTGGATGTAAGCAATGCCTTTTATTGAAACTTGCACCAGCAATATGTATATTAAACCACTCTTGATTTCTACCAAATTCATTATTTGAACGCATAGAGCACATTACTGTGTTTGGTTTATTAATTTACTGTACATGTCTGATGACTGTAGGTAGCCTTAGTTAAAAATGCACAGAAAGATATTCAAATCCAGTTTTCATGTTTAAAAGCTGAAAATGGAAAAAGTGAACCAGTGTGTTTTCAATGAACAGGATCAAACTGTGGTTCATTTTCTGATACCGACGGATATGAAAGAGGCCATACTTTGTCTCTTCCTGCCCCAGTTCCTAGTATAACAGCCCCTTCTACATTTTACATATCTTTCCTCGCGCTATATATAGCAGCCCTGTCCTCAGCCCAGTGCAGTCCTACCCCTCACTGGGTATTGGATTTAAAAAAATCTTTTTTGATTTCCACTCTCAATGTTCATTCTAAACGTGATTTGGTACAAACATACTTTTGAATGTTCTCCACACTCTGGACAGTGACTAAACAAATTACATGGAAACAGGCAGGTGTCTAGATCGATCTCTTGCCAATGGTTGATGTTAACTATGCGATCAATAAAGGATCTGGAGTATAAAATTGTCTTTTATTTTTTTTTTAAGGAGTGGGGGGACTTGCTGATGTATGTACAAGTTTTGTCCTGCTTTTGATTCCAACCATTACATAGGAAGAGTTGTCTAGAATAGTGTCTGAGTTACTAAAGTATTAGTCCAAAATCTTGATGGAAATATTAGTTCAAAGCACCTGCAGGAGATGGTTGAGGGTGCTCAATCAAAGCGATCCACAAAATATCAAGGATTTATCGGCTTCATCCTATCTTAGAATTTGAGCTTCTGGAGCGCGGTGTAAATCTCAAGGAATGATCCACATAGTCTATTCAGATTGATTTCTATATAACGGGTAACCCCAAACCTGCAGATTGACTGTGGATAATATCTGGGTTTGCAGTTTTAATAAAGTTCACTGGATGACTTGTATTCTTCCATTGCTCACATTTAGGGAACTACTTTTTTCTTTTAGTACTCGGAGCGCAGATTTTTTTGTGTTTTTTTTTTTTTTTTTTTTTTTTTTGCTCTTGCCTTTGTGTGCTGCTTTCCTGCTCATTCTGTTACTCACTCCTTCCCCCAGCACATCCTTTGCTTCCGAAACTCCTCCCGGCTTTTTTTGCTTTCTCTAAATTTTGCCTCTGTTCCCCCATCTCAGTTTTGCTTCCCCCGTGCTCTTGCGTAACTCACCTGCTCGTCCTGTTCTATCCAATAGAGACATCTAACTGCAGATTCCTTACCTCTGAAATTCAGGCATCCGGCTGGATCCGGAAGAGTTTTCTTAGCAGTACCCCTGTGCGCCGGTAGGTGGCGTCTGTCGACTCCGTGTGACGGCGTTGTGTACGTCGTGACATCCGCGTCGTCAATATAACCGCCACTCCGGCGCATTGACGTCGGTTCTTTTCATTCCGTGCCAGCCAGCACCGATCCGTTGAAGAGCGCTACCCTCTGTAATTTTTTGACACTTTTTTCGACTCTTGTCTACTTCTTTTGGTGTGTAGGATGTCAAGAAAGAAGACCTCTGGGTGCAAACCGTGCGGCGCCTGTCACTGCGCCATGTTGGTCACAGCCTCCCACTTAGTGTATCTCTGGTCCCTGGAGCGTGACCTCGACTCAAATTCGTGCTCCGATTGCCGGGCCATGGTGCCAAAGGCTTTGAGGGAGCGGTCCCTAAAGCTGATCGCCACCTGGCGTCTGGCACCACGGCGGCCGCCTCGTCTGTCTCGATCCTGGTCGAGAGGATGGTCCGAGCACCGCCCTGGAGAATCGAAGTCAGGGAAGAGGCAACACAAGAAACATAAGAAATCGAAGCGTGCTTCGACTTCGCCCAGCCCGCCTCGTGACGCGGCGGAGGAACCTCAACGTTCCAAGTCATACTCCGCGGAGCGGGTGCTTGGGTCGGCTCCACATTTCCCTACTTTTCCGGGTCCAGGAGAGACCCCCGCCCAGCTTGAGGAGTTTTATGATGCCATGTGCTCCATATTTGGACCTCCCGACCCTGCCGGCACACCTTCAGGCTCACAGGCTCGGATGATGGAGTCCCCCGTGGGTTACGCGCCTTCGGCTCCGACCCCGGCTGCTGTCAAGGCCCTCTGCATCGCCTGCGGCACCTCCCAATCCTCATTCCCGACGACACGGAGCCGGTCGGGCGGATGCCGAGAGTCAAGCCGTACGGCTCCATGCCGTTCAACCTGTCCTTTTCTGAAGGGTTGGGGATGGATGAGGGGGAGCAGGATCCCTTGGAAATCCCGCAACCCCAAGATATGGGCTGGTAGGAGGAACTGGGTGATGCCAGTCGTCTGGACACCTCCCCAGAATCTGGCATGCTGTCTTTACCTAACCTGGCTGCGGAGGGGGGGGGGGTTCATCATTGTATTGTAATTGCATTTATATAGCGCTTACTACCCCTGACGAGGTGTCGAAGCGCTTTTTCGGCGAGTAGCACGCTACTCCGGGACCCATAGAGGATTAGTGTTGAATTAGTATAGTGAAACATGCAAGTACATTTTAAGTGGTGGATAGGTTAGTCAGTTATTTGGATTTGGAAGGAGAGGGGAAAAAAATGCTTTGTATTTATATAGCGCTTGTTACCCCTGATGGGGTGTTGAAGCACGCTACTCCGGAAACCCATAAAGGATTAGTGCTGAATTAGTATGGTGAAATATGAAAGTAATTTGAGTGGTGGGTATTAGTCAGTTATTTGGAGTGAGAAGGGTAGCGGAGGGATAAAAGGGAAGAAAGGTTTGCATTCATGTAGCACCTGTTACCCCTGATGGGTGTTGAAGTGCTTTTCTGGCGAGTAGGACGCTACCCCAGAACCCATAAAGGATTAGTGTTGAAAATTAGTATAGTGAAGTATGAAGTAATTTGAGTGGTGGATATGTTATTCAGTTATTTGGATGGAGAATGGTAGGTTGCGGGATGGAAGAGGGAAAGAGGTTTGTATTTATATAGCGCTTGCTACCCTTGATGGGGTTTTGAAGCGCTTTATTGGCGAGTAGCACGCTACTCTGGAACCCATAGGATTACTGTTGAATTAGTATCGCGAAACATGAAAGTAATTTGAGTGGTGAATGTTAGTCAGTTATTTGGATTGAGAAGGGTTGGGGAGGGGTAGAAAAGGGAAAAAGGTTTGCGTTTATATAGCGCTGGTAACCCTGATAGGGTGTTGAAACGCTTCATTGGCGAGTAGCTATGCTGGTGCGTAGGGCTACGGAGGTCCTGGACCTGCAGCTCCCTACGGTGGCAATCTGAAAGAGACAATTAGTTCTAGATTCCTTACCTTTTGAATTACCCATAGGCGTCAGACTGGATCCGGAGAATTGTTTCGTCAGCAGTACCCCTCCGCGTTCGTCGTTGGCGTTGTGGTCGCCGGGATGATGTCGCGGTATCTACTTGGACGCCGCCCTCACGCGCTGACGTCAGTTCTTTCTTCCGCGCCAGCCAGCGCAGATCCGGAGAGAGCGGTACCTCCAGTCACTTTTTTGACGACTTTTGTCTTTAGACTCCTGGTGCACGTTGGGGATGCCCGGTTTCAAGGCTTGCGGTTCCTGCCGAAAACTGATGTCGGTGACGGATCTGCACCGCCTGTGCCACCTGGAACGTGACCACGACCCCAAGTCATGTTCCGACTGCCAGACCATGAATCTGAAGTCTTTGCGGGAGCGGTCCCGAAAGCTTCTCGAAGCCCGGCGGTCTGCTCCGTTTAAGGTCGCGCAGTAGGTTGAGGGACCGGTCATGGAGCCACCGCGTACAGAGCCTGAAAGGTCGGCTCCAAGTTTCCCTCCTTTTCCGGGACCCAGAGCGACCCCTGCCCAGCTTCGAAGTTTTTACGAAGCGATGCATGCCATCTTTGTGCCCCGCGGACTCGGCTGGGGGCCCTGGGCCTTCGACGCCGGTGGCCTCTGCACCGCAGGGTCGCCTTGGATCCAAGCCTGGATCCGGAACGGCGCTGGTCGACCTCGTAACACCTCCACTGGCACCGCTTCCACCACGCCTGCAGCTGATGTCGGTGGTGTCTCCAGCCAGCGTCTACCCCGGCCTCCACCCCGATGTGGACACGGAGCCGGACTGGCATCGACCAACGCCGGATCCGGCACCGACTGGTACTTTTGTACCCCTGTTCCACCCTGGTTCTTTCAGGCCAGATTGGCAACCAGAGGAGGGTGAGGAGGACTGGAGACCCTTTAACTGACCAGTTGGAGTATGATCCGGACTGGAGATAGGAGTTTGGGGATGCCAGTGGTCTGGATACCTCTCCAGATCTTGGCATGTTGTCGTCTCCTACTGTGGCTACGGAGGAGGGAGCTTCTTACGCGGTGGTGTTGAGTAGGGCGGCCGAGGCTCTCGAGCTACCTACGGTGGTGGTCAGGACTAACCTCCTTACAGAGGTGCTTCAACCAGCAGCGAGCTCTTCGGAGCCCCTGCTGCCGTTTTAATGAAGCCCTAACTGACATCCTTTTGGGCACCTGGTCCAGGCCCAACACAGGGGCTCCTGTGGATAGGATGATTGCCCGACGCCACCGCCCGGCTCTGTACGACCCCACTTTCCTCTCCCATCACCCTACCCCTGAGAGCTTGGTAGTCCAAGCCTCGACGTCCAAAGGCGCATTCCCTAATGCTCCACCTGATGGGGAATCCAAGAAGCTGGACCATCTTGGGAAAAATGTTTTCTTCCCCCAGCTTGGGACTGCGGTCGGTAAACACTGCATGTCTGTTGGGCCGTTACACCCACTCTGTGTGGGATACGGTAGCGCAGGTGCTGCCCCAGTGCCCGGAGGAGGCCCGGGCCGTGCTCTCCTGTGCAGTTGCAGAGGGGAGAGACGCAGCCAAGTTTACCATACGATGTGGGCTGGACACCGCCGACTCACTAGGTAGGATGATTTCTATGTCGGTAGCCCTTCAACGCTATGCCTGGCTGAGGTCGACTGGCTTTTCCGGGGATGTCCAGGCTACCCTGGTGGACATGCCCTTTGATGGCTGTCGCCTATTCGGCGACAAAGCAGACAACGCGCTAGAGCACTTCAAGGACTCTCGGACTAAGGCCATCTCCTTGGGCCTCTCCACCACCCGCCCTGCGCAGTCTGCTTTTGCCCCTTTCGTGGCTACGGAAGGGGTGCCCGCCACGTTACACCCAGAGCCACATGCTGGCGCAAGCTATTCAGCCCCAGTGCGGCCGGGGATGTGGGACCCACAGTCGTGGGTCTGGGGGCCAGCGAGCGGTTCAGTCCACCAGTACCCCCTCTGCAGCCACCTCCAAACCCTCCTAGTCAGACATTTCAGGGCCACCGATTGCCAGTAGGCGGCAGGATCCACCATCACCTCCCCCACTGGTGCACCATCACGTCGGACAGGTGGGTTTTGCAGATAGTCCGAAGGGGCTACTCCCTCCCCTTCGAGACTACTGGGCCTGATGGCCTCCTGCATCCTGCTGGTGGACCATGCCAGATGGCATATGCGTGCTCTGCAGTGGGACCTGAAGTTCCAGTGGGCTCAACATCAGGGAAACCTGTCTGATCGCGTTCAGATCTCGGAGGGTACTGCACACCAATTGCAGTGGTGGCTAACGAACTAGGATTGGGTTGACGGCAGGTCCCTCTCCCTTCCCCGACCAGAGTTCACAGTGGTGACCGATGCATCACTTCTGGGATGGGGCGGTCACATGGGGGAGGCGAAGATTAGAGGACTCTGGTCTCCAGCGGAGTCCCAGCTCCTCATCAACCTTCAGTGCAAGACGGATCGCCCGAAGCTCCAGAAGGCATTCCTTCCCTCTGTTCAGGGAAGGGTAGTGCAGGTGTTCAGACAACACCGCCATGTGGTACTGCAACAAACAGGGAGGGGTGGGGTCGTGGACCCTATGTCAAGAGGCTCTCTGTCTCTGGTCATGGCTGGAACATCAGGACATATCCCTGGTGGTTCAACACCTGGCAGGTTCACTGAACACCAGAGCGGACGAACTCAGCCCCAGATGCATGATGAATCACGAATGGCGTCTTCCCTCGGAGGTGGCGCAAGGTCTCTTTCAGCAGTGGGGAGAGCCTTGGTTAGATCTATTCGCCACCGAAGGGAACGCGCAATGTCAGCATGTTGGAATTTCCAAGACTGCACTCGCTAGGTGACTCTTTATGTCGCGAGTGGAGATGCGGTCTTCTATACGCCTTTCTGCCTATACCACTTCTGCCCAGAGTGCTGAAGATCAAGTGCGACCGGGCCTAAGTCATTCTTGTTGCTCCGGATTGGGCAAGAAGAGTCTGGTATCCCGAGCTACTACACATGGCCATTGATCCTCCGATCAGACTGCTTCTTCGGTAGGATCTTCTGTCGCAGCAGCTGGGGACGGTCCTCCACCCGAACCTGTCCAGCCTCCACCTCCTTGTGTGGAGATTGTGCGGCGGCAGTTGACGTTGTTTGACCTGCCTCCCGAAGTCTGATGTTATCTTGGCAGCCAGGCGTCCCTCCATGTAGACGGTATACGCCTGCAGATGGAACAAATTTGTGGCATGATGCACAGCAAAGGCTGTGGATCCCCTTTCTGAGGTTCTTTTGTTCCTTTCTTTGGCCCAGCAGGGCTCTGCTCTGGGCACTCTTAAGGGCTATCTCTAGGCCATTTCAGCCTCTCTTAGGCTTCCTGATCAGCCTTCTCTTTTCAAGTCCCCTGTTGAAAATTGCTTCCTGAAGGGCATTACTCCTCTTTTTCCTCCTATTCCCTTCATAATGCCTCAGTGGGACTTGAACTTGGTTCTGACTTACCTCATGTGTGCTCCCTTTGAGCCACTTCATAACTGTCCTCTTCGTCTTCTTACCTTAAAGACTGCTTTTCTGGTTGCCATCACCTGTGCTCGCAGGGTGAGTGAGCTCCAAGCTCTTTCTTCAAAACCTCCTTTCCTGGCTGTTCATCCGGACACGGTTGTACTAAGAACCAGACCTTCCTTTCTTCCCAAGGTGGTTACTTTCCACATTGGCCAAACCATCACTTTGCCCACCTTCTTTCCGCCTCCTTCAAAAGGAGAGGCTCCGCCGTCTGGATCCAAAACGGGCGCTTTCCTTTTATTTGGATCGCACCAAACCATTCCGGGTGGATGTCCTTGCACTGGCTTCCGGTGCGGAAAAGGGTGACTTTTAAGGCCCTGGTCCTCAAAGCCTTTCACAACGTCGGAGCCCCCCCTACACTAGGAGCAGAATCCAGCCCTATGCTCCAATCGGAACCTTGCGATCCTCAACCCAGAGGCTGTTGATCGTGCCAAAATTCGCCCGTTTGCGTATGGGCGGACGCTCGTTCCAGGTGACCGCTGCTAGGCTCTGGAATAGCCTGCCGCCTCTCAAGACAGGAACAGGTTCTCCTGAGCTTTAGGAGAAAGCTAAAAACCTGGCTGTTTCAACAATAGTCAAGGCACCCGTAGCCGCTTCCAACTGTTCTGTCAACAGGGTTTAGTCAGCGCCGGGACACTCCCAGGAGTAGCCGCGCGCTTTACAAATACCCCATAACATGACCAGCTCTTTGTGGGCTACGTGGGCGCTAAGAAAGGTCAGGCCGTGCACAAACGTACCATCTTTAGGTGGGTCTTTTTGTGCATTAAGGCTTGTTATTTCTTGGCAAAGAAGGAGCCTCCAGTGGGGCTGCGCATACATTCCACCAGGGCAACGGCAGCTACTACTGCTTTGGGGACGAGGAGTTCCCCTTAATGACATCTGTCAGGAAGCTATGTGGGGATCTCTGCACACGTTCACTAGACACTACTGCCTGGACAGCCAAGTCCGGAGAGACGGCTTCTTTGGCCATTCTGTTCTCCGAACCAACTTGGTTCGCAGACCCACCTCCGGGGCTGGTATTGCTGGGGTATCTATTCTAAGGTAAGGAATCTATAACTAACCTATGTTTCTTACAGATATATTGCTACCGAAGGTAAGTAACTTGTTCGTTAAGACTAACGTCTTGATAGAGGTCCTACAGCCTGGTGTCTCCAGCTCGGAACCCCTCATGCCTTTCAATGAGGCCTTAATGGACATCCTTCTGGGTACCTGGTTCAAACCCAGCACAGGGGCTCCTGTGAATAGGACGATTGTCTGCTACCATCGCCACCCAGTTTTCCTCACTGCCCACCCCACAAAGCTTGGTGGTCCAGGCTTCCACTTCCAGTGGCACGTTCCCTTCCACACCTCCAGACAGGGATTCCAACAGACTGGAGAGTTTTGGAAGGAATTTATTTTTCTTTCGCCAGTCTGGCATTGCGGTCGGTGAACACTGCCTGCCTTTTGGGCCGTTATTCCCATTCGATATGGGACACTGTTGCGCTGGTGCTGCCCAGGGTCTCGGAGGAAGACCGGGCCCTGCTCTCTCAAGCTATTTCAGACGGGAGAGATGCAGCAAAGTTCGCCATCAGATGTGGCTTGAACACAACAGACTCTGAGCTGAGCGATTTCCACATACCTCGCTATGCCTGGCTGAGAACGTCTGTTTTTTTTTGGGGGGGGGGGGGATGTCCAAGCTAACCTTTATGGACAGTGCCCTTTGATGGCTCATGTCTCTTCGGAGACAAAGCAGATGCCACCCTTGAGCGTTTCAAGGACTCTCGGGCTACGACCAACTCCTTGGGCCTCACTACAACTTCCTGGCCCACATCTGCTTTTCTCTCCTTTCGTGGCTATGGAAGGGGCTACCAACCGCACCAGCATTATTTAGGCCAGTGGGCCCTGAAAGTTCAAGGCCTCTGCGGGGGCGTGGTTCACCCCGACCCCATTGATCAGGAGTCTGAAGTCGAGCCATGCCACGATCCCCTTCTCCACTGCAAAACCTTCCTAGTCCAGTTCCCCCAGGATCATTCATGACCAGTCGGTGGCGGAGTATGCCATCATCTCCACCACTGGCGGGACATCACATCGGACAAGTGGGTGTTGCAAATAGTCCGAAGGGGCTGCTCATTCCCCTTAGATTCTACCCCTCCATCTATGCCTCCAGTGTACGATTGGCTGATGGAGACCTTGCTCTGCTCCGCGAGGAAGTCCAGACTCTCTTGCCCAAGGGAGCTATTGAGCGGGTTCCCCGGCCAGAAATAGGCTGTGGTTGTTGTTCCTGCTGTTTTCTGGTCCCAAAGAAGGATGGAGGCCTTCATCCTATCCTAGACCTCAGAGCCCTCAACTATGTCCTCAAAAAGGAGAAGTTCAAGATGCTCACCCTAGCTCAGGTCCTGTCTCCCCTGGGCCCGGGAGTCTGTATGGTAGTGCTGGACTTGCAGGATGCCTATTTTCATATCCCCATCCTGCCTGCCCATCGTCGCTACCTGCGGTGGGCCACGAGCACTTTCAATTTGCGCCTCTCCCCTTTATCCTCACCATTGCCCCTCAGGTGTTCACAAAGGTGATGGCGGTGGTCGCTGCCCATCTGCGGAGATCAGGGGTTCCAGTCTTCCCTATCTTGATGACTGGTTGTTGAAGGCGGGCTCATCCCAAACAGTTGTCTCCCACCTCAAGACTGCGGCGAACCTCCTGCATTTGCTGTGGTTCTCTATTGGAGGAGCTGGGTTCCATGTTCTAGATCCGCTCTGGAACCTCCAGTCAATGGTACTTTTTCTCAGCATCAAAGCGTGGAGGGGGAGAGAAATAGTTAGCTGATCAATCATTTCAGTTTCAATTTACTATAACTCTTAAGAATCAGACTACCAATTAAGATTAGTTGGTTTATTACAAAGCAAAGAATAACTGGACGTACAGGCACCTCAAAGTGAGGGTGTAGAAATACATTGGGACTAATACAAAGCCAAATCTGCGGATGAAGTTAAGGCGGTGCTACATGCTCAAAATGATTAGTTCGAGAATTAGGATACAAAAGATTATGGAGCAGACGTCCAGATTCCCCTTCATCGGGAGTTCGTGGGTATAAAGCATTAATCTGTCCCTACACTACCACTAACGTGACATCTCTACATAGCATTTCCCAGGCCAGATCAGTTAAGGTCTGTGTGTGAAGCCTTCCTAAGAAGTCTCTCCACATCAGTTGGGTCAAGCAGCAGGAAGCTACAGAGCTCGTTCTAAGATTCTCTCTCAAGACAGGGCAGAAGTCATTGGACACTTTCCCTAGTTTTGCAGTGTGAATCTTTCTGGATTCACTATGCTGTACATTATTCCGCCATCTAGTGGTTGGGTCCGGAATTGTCGTATTTCTTTTTTTTTTTTCGTGGCCCCGGTGGGCGTCGACATACCACCATTTGGTCCCTCTTTGTGACGGCGACATACCACCATTTGGTCCCTCTTTGTGACGTCGACGCGCTTCCTCCGGAAGCTCCCACCTTTGGTCGCCATCTTCAGATTCTTTTTTTCCGCCGTTGGATCTGGATCGTCAGTGAAGGAGCTCCAGAACTTTGGAGAGAAGAATCCACGGAAAACGACAAATCACCTTACAACATACCGGATTACGAGTCGAATAACTGGGACGACGAAAGAGGAGGAAAACATCGAGGACTTCGACGTTCTACGGAGAATGCACACACAGGGGGCTCCCTGGGTGCAGTGATGGACAAAACGCCCTTTAAATTCTGCGCCAACTGCCACCACAAGTATGCGCGGAAGGACCAACACCCAGTTTGCAATATCTGCCTGCTGCTCGACCATCGAAGCGAGGACTGCAACGCCTGCGCAGCATTCACACCGAAGACCCTCGGAGTAGGAGAGGCAAAGAAGGGTAAACTACAGCATGCAGGGGACACCTCCATCGCTCCGAGATTTGGGCCTCTCCAGTGGAGAAGAGGACAACATGACCGGAGGACGCCAAAGTAGTTGAAAAGAAAACGCCGAAGGAGGTAAATCATCGAACCCCAGGCACTCCACTGATACTCGAAAGAGTGAGTCCAAGTCCTCCAAAGGAGCATTGCCGTCAACACTCGACGACCGCAACTGCATCCAAGGACAAACAGCCTGTCGGTTCCTTTGACAAGGACTCCCAGACGGCGAAAACCCAAGATAAGGCAAAGGCGTCAGAGCGGTCACAAAAGGGACTCTTCGAGAGTCGAAAAATGAAGGGTTTAACGCGGCTACAACTCTCTACGCCGACCACGCGTCCGAGATGAAGAAAAGGCTCGAGGCCGAAATGGCGAGCATCTTGCAAAGCAGGAGGGACTTCGATGAGAAGATGAGGCAGTTCACTATTCCACCGAAGCCCATGGCTGAAGCACAAAGGTGTGTCGAGGACCTTCAACCACCGACGACACCAGAACCTGTCGGAACAGGAGGAGGAAGACCTATATTACGGCGATGCCGAAGGTGAGGAAGACTAACAAACTTACCAAGGCTCGACATCCTCGGAGGCGCAAGACTTGCAGTGGCAGGATCTCGACGCTGAATCCCTGGAAGAGGGAGTAGAATCCTATCCTTCGAGGCCTTCGCCGCCGGACGACATAGGAATCTATAACCAAGTCACAAAGAAGGCTACAGACACGTATGGAGTGCAGCTAGAGGAGGAGAAACCTCAATCTTGCTTCCTGTTGGAGACATTGTTACCATTCCAGACAAGAAGCCAGTTCCTACCCATGCTCCCAAGTGTGCTGGACCAGGGGGAGGAGGCCTTCAAGGAACCTGCTATGTGTAACGCAGTAACTCCAAGGACTGAAAAGAAATACAAGCCCTCATCTAAGGACCCTATGTATATTAGGGGATTAGTACCAGCGGATTCATTCATAACATCCACAGCTAGGAAAAGGGCCAATATACCCACAAATACAGGACCACCTCCAGACAAGGAGAGCAGGAGAATGGACCTAATGGGGAGGAAACTGGAAAGGAGTGCGGCGAACCAATGGTGCATCGCCAATTCTAATGCACTGATCAACCGGCATGCATACCAGCACTGGGAGGAAGTGGGCGAACTCCTAAAACATCTGCCAGAGCAATACCAAAGAAGGGCGAGCCACCTGGTAGAGGAAGGAAAGAACATGGCTAATACATGTCTGAAGTCGGCCCTGGATGCAGCGGAGACATCCAGCAAGCAGATGATGCTTGGGGTAACAGAGAGAAGGCATGCCTGGCTAAGAATTTCAGGCTTCAAGACAGAAGTGCAAAACAACATCCTTAACACACCCTTCAACGGGGAACAGCTTTTTGGTGCTCCAGTTGACGAAAAACTCAATCAGCTCATGAAGGACCATGAGACAGCGAGGTCCATGGGGGGCACTACAGTTCAGAGGAATGAGAAGAGGAACACCTTCAAGAAGACCAGCAGGTAGAGGGAAGCCACCAACCTGTGGCACCACACCAAACTTTCCAACAGGGTTATCAAGGAGGTAACCAGGGCCGACAGCAGCAGCAGCAGAACTGGCAGTACCAGCCCAGAGGACAATCCTTTCGAGGGCGCACACGAGGAAGAGGAAACGGACAGAGAGTGGGTCAACAACCCACATCCAAGTGACTTCGCTGTAAGACCAACGCACACCCAGTCAACATCTCTAGGGGTGCAGCAAAGGATAAGACCATAACAAAAACAAATTCAAAACTAACAGTTCCTCCAGCATATAACACTAGTAGGAGGCAGGATAAAACACTTCTTCCAGGAGTGGAGGAAGATCACATCAGACAAATGGATACTAAACCTCATACAATACGGTTACTGTATAGAGCTAGAAAACAACCTCCAAACAAAAGACCGAACAGCAGAGTACACTCAGCAAAGGAGCGGTCTCATTTGCTACAAGAAGTACAGGAACTTCTAAACAAAAGGGCCATAGAAATAGTACCATACAAGGAACGGAACAAGGGGGTTTACTCCACCTACTTCCTCATACCAAAGGTGGACGAAACCTTACGACCAATTCTGGATCTAAGGTTCTTAAACAAGTTCATAAAACTCAAAGATTCAAAATGACATCTCTTCAAGAAGTAATACCCCAGATACAGGAAGGGGATTACATGGCAACTATCGACTTAAAAGACGCTTACTTACACATCCCCATACACAAACATCTACTAAGATTTATGATCAACAAGACTCACTATCAGTTCAGTGCTGGCATTCGGACTCCAATCCGCACCAAGGGTTTTCACAAAATGCCTTGCAGCAGTAGCAGCACACTTAAGGAGGCAAGGAATACATGTATACCCATACCTCGAAGACTGGCTGGTAAAAGCAAGCTCATACAACCAATGCAAGCGGTCATACAAACACTAGTCCAACTAGGGTTTTCAATCCATTGGGGAAAATCAATAGAACCAGAACAGGTGAAGATATTCTTAGGGGCTGAGATCAACACCATACAGGGCAAGGTGTTTCCGAGTATGAAAAGAACATTGGCAATATTGAAGGAGACGTGTCTTTACCACAAGGGGCAAGCTCTGACATTGGGCAAACTGATGGGAATGATGGTGTCCTGCATACATTTGGTCCCAAATATTCGCCTCCACATGAGACCATTCTTGGAATGGATCCAACAACGGTCACAGGCAACAGGGAGTTGGGAAGATCTAGTGGTTGTCACGCAAGCCGTACATCAAGAAATAGCGTGGTGGAACAAGAACCACCTAACACAAGGGAAACCATTCACACAACCAGCTCCTACAGTGACCATCACAACAGATGCCTCCCAGCTGGGGTGGGGAGCACGCCCGCCCGGTAAGGGGATTGTGGTCCCAACAGGATGCGATAAAACACATCAACTACCTAGAGCTGAAGACAGTGTTCCTAGTCTTTCAGAAACAACTGTACGGACACAGGGTACTAATCCAAACTGACAATACAACCACCATGTTCTACATCAACAAACAAGGGGAACACAATTGGTGACACTATCAGTGCTAGCACAGGAGATATGCAATTCCAATGCAAATAGACTTGCTAGCAATACATCTACCAGGAAAGGACAATGTGGAAGCAGACACGCTCAGCAGACTGATGTCAGCATCCCACGAGTGGGAAATCAGTCAACAAGAAATCCAGAAGATATTCAACAAATGGGGAACTCCGCAAATAGACCTATTTGCAACACACCAAAACGCCAAAACTTCGCATCCAGACAACCGTGCAAACGGTCCCTGGGGAATGCGCTATGGATAAGCTGGTCAGGGACATTTGCCTACGCTTTTCCACCGATGCCACTGCTACACAGGGTACTAAACAAATGCAGATCCAGCAACATGATGCTAATACTGATAGCACCTCAGTGGGCCAGACAAACCTGGTTCTCACAGATTATGGAGATGGCACAAGCACCTGCACACAGGTTCCCCACAAGAAAAGACCTGTTAACGATGCAAAACGGAAGGGTGCTACACCCAGAGCCAGAGAGCCTCAGCCTAGCAGCATGGCTCCTGAAGACTTAGAGTTTGCACACCTCAAACTACCAGCAAGCACAATGGCGGTGCTAAGAGAGGCAAGGAGGCTACCACAAGGAAGTGCTACGTAGCAAAGTGGAAAAGATTCTCCGAATGGTGCATTAAGGAGAAACTACAAAGAAGAATTACCAAGGAATCAACGGTACTGAAGTACTTGACACATCTACTAAAAAATAAACTAAGCTACACATCACTAAGAGTGCGCTTAGCGGCAATAGTGGCTTACACAAGAGGAGAAACAGGGAAAAGTTTCTTTACTTCCCAAGTAGTAAAAAAGGTTTCTAGAAGGGACAAAAAGGATCGCACCGCCAAACAGAATGCCACCTCCAGCATGGAACCTCAATGTAGTGCTGACTCAATTGATGATGACACCATTTGAACCTATTCATAAAGCAACACTGCATATACTCGCGCTAAAGACAGCCTTCCTAGTGGCTTTCACATCACTACGAAGAGTAAGCGAATTACAAGCGCTAACACTGCAAGAGCCCTACTTTTAAATACACAATAACAGGATCGTAATGAGGACTGACCCACATTTCATGCCAAAGGTGGTGTCAAGGTTCCACATAAACCAAACAATACAAATACCAAGTTTTTTCCAAAAACCAACCACAAGCCCAGAAAGGGTGTTACACACAATGGACGCCAGGTGGGCAGTAATGCACTATATAGAAAGAACAAAAGAATGCAGGAAAACAAAGTAATTCTTTGTGTCTTTTGCCAGCAGTTTTCTGGGACGACCAGTTACCAAAAATACCATTGCACGATGGATTGCACAAACCATACAATTCTGCCACAAACAGGTGGGGCAAGAATTACAAGGAGCAACACATGCTCACTCAACAAGGAAGAAAGGAGCAACAATTGCGTTTCTAGCAAATACGCCTATTCAAGACATTTGCCAAGCAGCAACATGGTCCTCTGTGCACACGTTTACTAAGCACCACTGCGTAGATATTCAGATGAACAAGGAAGCACAAGTGGGACAGAAGGTCTTACAACACATATTCAGTAACCAACGCTCATCTTCCACCCAGCCACCGCAAACCTAGCAAACCGCTACAAAGTCTATGCACAGCATTGTGAATCCAGAAAGATTCACGCTGCAAAACGTATAGTTTCTTACCGGTCGGTGTAGTTTTGCAGCTTGAAGACTTTCTGGATTCACTAGCGATCCCACCCTCCTCCGCCAGAAAGATGAGACAGGAGGAGGACTATTAAAGGACATGAATCAATGAAAGAAGAAAAAAAAAAAATCCGAAGATGGCGACCAAAGGTGGGAGCTTCCGGAGGAAGCGCGTCAACGTCACGAAGAGGCACCAAATGGTGGTATGTCGAAGCCCACCTGGGCCACGAAAAAAAAAGAAATACGACAATTCCGGACCCAACCACTAGATGGCGGAATAATGCACAGCATAGTGAATCCAGATAGTCTTCAAGCTGAAAAACTTCACCGACCGGTAAGAAACTATACTTTTTTTGAAACAATTTTATTGATTTTTCTAATGGCATAATAAATGCGGTACGTTCCCAAAGCAATTGGGAGCTAAGAATGAACAGATATAACACGAGTGCACATATTTCCAAAATGTAAATGATAATGTGGACAGTCGTATCCAAGAACACATATCCTGACGGGAATACATTATCCAAGGAACCTAAAAATCGGGACGTACATGCTAATAAAATAGCGAGGTATCAGAGTCCTAGCAGGCCCACAAACATCGAGCAAGCTAAACTTTATAAACTTAATACAAAAATGAAAGATTACCCCCTTCCCAGTTCCTGGTCCACTAACTTACAACTTAAGATGAATAAAGCTTGTATCTACACATGAAATAACAGATCATTTCACAGCAGTCATATGTATAGATCTCTAGGTCTTCCGAGAGATAAGGGGGGACGGCACTATTGGGAAGCAAGCAGTTCTGCTCTTGGAGATGCGGAATGTGGGGTGGGGCCAGGGCCGCTCTGCGATGTTGGAGGGGGTCAGCAGATCAATGGCTTTGAATGTTTCAAGCTTATGGTCCCACTCTAGAGAGATGGGGACCTTACGTAGCCCTCAATTCCTCCTGCCGAATAATCATACTCTCCGCATTGCCCCAGTGGACCATTTCTGTCTGCCATAGTAGAGGTGTAGGGGGGGAAGCAGATTTCCACCGCATTGTGATGGCTCGTTTTGCTATAAGCACAGCCAAGTCAGCAAATCTAAATTGGACCTTCCGCTCCTTAGGTAGTTTATGCAGACCCAGCAGACAGCTTTCCGCCAAAGACCAAACAGCTGTTCCAGTGACCTCCTGCACCCTGTATCCCACAGTTTGCCAGAATATGCGTAAACGCGGGCACCCCCACAGCATGTGGATGAGGTCTGCATCTTCTTCCTGACATCTAGGGCAGGTGAGTTGTGCATTAGGAAACATACAATTAAGGCGATGTGGTGTGAGGTATGCCCTGTGAACTATCATGTATTGTATGTATTTAAATTTAGCATTGCGGGACACTTTCTTAGGGAATTCTAAAACAATGGACCAGTCCTTGTCCGACAATTCTCTTCCCAGCTCCAAAGACCATTTAGCACGGAGTGGCAGTAATGGAATCCCTGAGTGAGCTTGAATACCTCTATATAGCCAGCGGGTGAGGTGACGAAATAGCTGTGTGTAATAAGTGTCGGGGGGGGGGGACCCTGAGTGCGGACAAAGTTATCGTGATCTGCTAGTGCGCCCTCGGTAAATAATGCTCCAACGGTCCGGTAAGAAACTATACATTACGATACATCAATACCACAGGTAGTATCCCAGAGTCCTTTGCCGATCCGCTATCGCAGTCAGGCCACCTCCTCATAGGTAACTTTCCAGTAGGCAGCAATGCTCCCAAGCTTGGTGGAGACGATCTTGATTCCCAGGGTCACTCCGAAGAGAAAATAGAAGAGAAAATACAACAGTTCTCCACTATCAACGCTCAATGTATCCTCTCCCTAAGCCTAACGCCAAAAACAAAGACATTAACTAACAAGGATGATTCTTCCACCTGCAACAGAAACGTGAACATATCTAACATGCACATAAAATTCAACTATTAAATCTAATGCAAGAGCTTCCAGGGAAAATGCATTTCAGGCCTTCAGAAATCGGCCAACATAAGCAAATGACACAGGCGTTGTAAAATGAACAAATTAACTCGTTACATAAGCGCATCAAATACGTGAACAATTGTCAACAGCATAAAAGAATTCTACACGTTAATGTTTTCAGCTAATCACATCTAGTTTCAACGTTAATCTCTCCACGTTTCACTGAAATATCCCTAATGCACCACAATTCATATTATTACAGTTCACGTTCTACTGTCTCAGGTTAATACAACAAAGGAATATATGTGAGTGTGAACTACTCGTGATTATGAAGCACCCCTACAAATAAAGTGACTTTTGCGCTACATCAGTCACCCCCCCCCCCCTTTCAAATAACATGTCATCCCACCCATCACAACATCCTGTAGAGAGGACCGATCTAAACAGAAGTTCTAGCCAGTCTCGCCTGTTGCAACCTCTCTAAGCGCTTAAGATTCTCATAGTGACTGTCCTGCAGTCTTTCTCTTCTCCTCTCACTTTCTCTTATGGAATTCTCTGCTTGCCTAGACTGATGCCACTTGTAGGCGCGCACTATTCTCAACAGCAAGATGACCAACCACGATTATCACTATTGCTTTCAATATATAACCAAGAATTCCTTTCCCAAGATTCGCAAACCAACTTTTCCAAAACCTCCCCCAACCTTATCCTAGATTCCCTCAGTTGCCAAGCATCTCATGATCTATCTCAGTGCTGTTACTTGTGTACTTCCTCAGATCCTTACTATGGTCTGGGATAGAAGTAGAGCACTGTTGGACCTTCAGCATTTTACGGACTCTGCCCTCTTTTGCTAATAACTAAAGCAAGACGGTTTTGCATTACCATACCTCTTATTGAAACCATCTTGCCATCTACGAGTAACAACGACTGAGGTGCATTGACTGACAACTTATCTACTATAGTTGACAAACTTCTTATTGTGACATCATTTAAGACCACTCCCAAACTGTCATTCCTCCAAATACATCTCCTACAATCTCCCCTGCACTGGTTCCACATTTCTCTCTGTGATGACTTCCCTTCCAAATTCTTCAAATCTTCTACGTGGTTTATCTTGGGAAATACAACAGCCACATAACAAGTACCATACTAATTGATTGGCAGTCGGACATAGGCATTTCTCCCACATACAAAGTACACACTTGGCACCACTTGTACTGCATCTTGCAAGAACTTCTTTGAAGTAGCATCGATCAGAAATGTGTGTTCACACGCACTGTGTCCCACAAAAATGGTGTCGTAACGTGTCTGTACTTGTTGAATGCAAAGCTTACTTCGTTGTTCCTAATCTAGAGCTATTGGACCATAACTTCCCTAGCCTTGTGAGCTAACTATTCCTTGGTCCATTTGAAAACTTCCTTCCTACTATCAAGTTTAACTGTTAGTCCCCTATGTCTGTCTTCTACTTGATCTACAAACTTATTTTCTATCTTGGTTAGTGTACAGGTCAAATTGTGTCTATGTGCATAAGTTGCTTCTAGCGTAATAGTAGGTACAAAATACTTTGTCATTCTCTCCTCCTGTTTATGATCGTATTTGTTCAGATGTTTGAAAACGAACTTTTGAAAGCACCAGATCATAATTTGAGAAATAGTACTCGTAATGACCCTTTTCATATTGCATAATAACTGCAACTAATGCCATATGTGAAGGGCAGGTGATGGTACCCTCCTCAACTGAGGCAGGCAATCGCATGCACACATAACAATCTCTCACATCCATGGTATCCACATACTCATACAGCAATTTTGCATAAGCATTCAGTGTATAGTCTCATTTAGACAAATCTACATGCAATAAGCGACTAGTTTGCTCTATTAAAACACTATCAGATCCTAATGAACCCTCTTTTGTGCTAGAAGTGTTAGGTACGGATGTTCCATGTACTCCCACTCTCTTAACCTTAGCTTCGTGTGAGCTTATAGTGGACATAATGATGACTACAGCTATTACTATAATTACCCCTACAATAAGTGTATCTATTATACATTTGTGCCTATGGTTCGGATTTACAGACTATTTTCAAACTGGTTCGGATTGTAGCTGTAAGAGGATTAATGCAGTTTCTCTTTCTCCACCTCTTACTGTTGCACAATAAAGTTTGTAAACCGATCCTTGAAATCGTGGCAACAACTATCAGTCTTTGGCACAATATTTACACAGCTTGAAAGACTTCCCTAGCTCTCTTCCTTCTTCCACGGAAAGTCCCTATTTTTGCTTCTTCCACTCTTGCCTAGGTTATCTTCTTAAGCAAAAGGATTTTTATTTACAGTTCAAAGTTCAGTTTACAACCCTAATGAGAGCAGAGCCAACTTTATCGATGACCCGCTGCAAAAGTTCAATTCGAAATGCTGCAATCTCCTGAGGCGATGGCTGATTTTCAAAGGTTGGAATTGTTAGATCTTCCAAAAATTAAATTCCATATACCACTCCGTCTTGGTGGATATGGTACAGTCGATGTCAGAACACCATTCGCCTCTACTCCAGGAACTCTCAACTCTATCTCAATTAGCAGTATCGACGTCCCGGATCTCACTCTCCCTGGCATTTGTAGCAAGGTAAGTCCACTCTGGAGAGTTGTATCTCTGGCACGGCACTCTTGCCCTCCTCGATCTCCTCATCTCTCCTGAGCTTGTTCTGACTCATTTTGATCAGATTCAGTTATGGGAGCAAGATCTCTCTCGGATGCACATCTCAAGTTTTGTCTTCTCTCACTGGCCACGATTCTCTTGCAACCCCTGTCTTCTCTGGCAGCACACGACCACTTTCCACACCAGTCTCTTCAGCTGAGTCGGACTCTATACCACTCGCAACGTTACCGTCTCCCTCAGAGTCTATACCTGGGCCTTGTGTAGCTTGACCCCCCTCAGCTCGACTTGGTGAGTATCCAGCCTCTTAAGGAACCCCAGACAGCTTGGCTTGTCCTCTCCAGTGGTCTTGCAACCATGGCTGGAGTCCCTTCTGGGAGAGGAGCCGTTTCTTCTGAGGCTCCTGAGACTGCAGGTGTGTGAAGCATCTATCCAGTTCGGCAACCCTCCACACTTCACAGCAGTGTTCGTCACTAAGATCACCTGGTATGGACCACGCCACTGTGAATCAAGACAGTTCTTCCTTACATGCTTTTGGACCAGGACCCAATCTCCCTGGCCCAGGTCGTGGCAGAGGTCCTTCGAGGTTGGTGCAGTCGCAGCTTCAACCTGGTGAGACACAGAACACACAACATCAGACAATCCTTTGCAGTAATCAAGAACCAAATCATCAGTAATAATTAACGCTGTGGATGGCACTGCATGTAAGCGCATTGCTCTCCCCATGAGGATTTTGTGGGGGGATATCCCTGTCCTCCTGTCTGGAATGCTGCACAAACTCATCAAAACAAAAGGCAACGCATCCAGCCATTTCAGATGTTGAGGCACACACCTTTGCTAGTCTCATCTTTAAAGTTCCATTAATCTGTTCCACCATTCCTGATGCCGCTGGTCTGTAACTACATTGCAGCCTCTGATCAACGTTTAAGGCAGTGCACAACAGCTTCATGATCTCGCTATGGAAGTGAGTCCCTCTATCCGACACTAATGTAGTTGGAAACCCGAAGTGTGGGATAAGCTCGTTCAACAATAACTTTGCTACTGTGAGGCTATCACACCTTCTTGTTGGATAAGCTTCCCCCCCCCCCCCCCTGTGAAAAGATGCACACAACAACCAGAATGTATCTCAAACCATTACACACCGGTATCTCAACAAAGTCCAACTGTATTCAGTTGAAAAGGTCTGCCCGACCTTCCAATCTGACTCCAAGCAACAACAGTTTTCTTTCCAGCTTTCATCTGTTGATACGTGACACATCGATGGCACACTGCATCAGCAATTGCACGGAATCTCGGGTTGAACCACGTTTGCCTGAACAATCTCACCATTGCGTCTCTCCCTATATGAACCGCTCCATGAATCTGTCTCGCCATAGGACTCAGCAAACAATCCAGCAACACTGCTCAATCATCAATTGAACCCAAATGTATTCTTCCCTCTTCGCAACTTGCTTTGATCCAACCAGCCTGTTACAGATCTGACGCTCTCCCTGCAGACACCTGACCTCATCCCAGGTATCTGCAATGGCTTGAATCATGCTGAGCTTGATTCTCTCTGCTCTTGCCAGAATATTCCCCATTAAAAATACATGCATTGGTTGCACAAAAGCGGGCGACTTCGTCCGCGTATTGGTTAACCACATTCACAAAATCTTCCCCCTTCCTATGTGCAACGCATTTTACGACAGATGCTTCTTTTGGTTGCTGCAGGGCTACAGCAGTTGGCTCACATACTGTTTCTTATGGGAGATCCTGATGATGTTAAGAACCCCCTCTGTGACCATAGCTGTCCAAAGTCATGAACTACCCCGAAACTGTACTAGCAAGGTGATTATTTCAGCCACTAGTGCGGAGCGTACTCCCTGTAAACAAGCAGCTTCCACTGCTCCAGAAATGGTGCAGACTGCAAAAGCTGCTATTAATTTGAATTTGATCAGAATCAGGCAGTGGTTCATCGACCAGGTCAGGTCTTGGTTTGGTGCAGAGTTCAGTTGCAACCAGACGGTCATGGTCCTCACAATCTTACCCATCAGTATTTGGAATAGGCAAAAAGGTGGCAGGATTTAACACAGAACATCGCTTCAGGGTGAGTTTTTCAGCCGCCAGCAAGATCTGCTCAACCTTGTTAGCCTATTATTCGTCAAAGGCTGTGTTGGTTCTCGTCCGAAGCTCGACTGAGTGTGGAACATATACAGTAAGTAAATGACCCATCATGATACTTTCACATCTTTCAATGCTGGCGCCTGTTGCAGTAACTGATGAGACATCCGGGCAACGCTGAACCTACAGGTTCTAATGTAGCTGAGAAGTAGGCCACTGGTCTACAGGCACCCCAATGTCTCTGGGTGAGTACAGATTGAGCACAACCCTCCCTCTCGCAGCAGAATAGCAAACGCTTTGTTTTACTCAGGCATTCCCAAAGCTTGAGCGCAACAAAGGCACTCTCGGCTCTAAGAAGGTAACCAAGCAATCATTATCCCAGGGTTCCGGATCACTCACATCTTTGTGCCAGCCTCTTTAAGGGCTTCGCCTTCAAAGAAATTACGGATCCATTGTCTGCAGTAGCCAACCATTCCCAAAAACATCCTGACTTCCTTTTGAGTGGTAGGCGCATTCGTTTTCATGATCGCCTCAATGCGGTCTGGTGACACCTTTCTCTTGTGTTTCTCAATGTGATGACCATGTACTGAACTTCTGTTAAACAGTACTGAAGCTTGTTCGGCGACACCTTGTGTCCATTTTCAGCCAAATAGTTCAGTAAGGCAATGGTATCGTCCCTGCAAGCCTCTTCTGTCTCCGATGCTATTAGGAGATCATCTATGTACAGCACGAGCCCTGAATTCTGGGGCAGTACCAAACTCTTGAAGTTCTTTTTCAGAACTTGGTTAAAGATAGATGGCTCTCAGTATACCCTTGGTGGAGATAACCATGTTAAAACACGATTCTCCAGCCGGAAAGCGAATAAAAAATGGCTTTCCCCATGCAATGGGATGGAGAAAAATGCTTGCCACAGATCGATCACAGTAAACCAAACCGCTTCGTAAGTGATCCGAAACAGGATCACAGAGGGTTTCGGTACCACGGGACTACATGGAATCACAATTGCATTGATTTCTTAAGATCCTGAACTATATGATATTTTCGACTTGGCTTCTGCAATCCCGTAATAGGTGAATTGCACAGGCTTCCTATTATGTCCTTCAATATACCCTGCGCAATCATGGAATCAATCACAGGTGTAATCCCTGCCACCGTCTCCGGGGTCAGGTTGTACTGGGGCGTTCTCGGAAATTCTGCATTTGGCTTAGTTTGTATACCGACTGGCTCAACTCCTCAAATCAGCCCTATCTCTTCTCCCGTAAAGTCCCACACCGCTGGAGAGACGGTGTCCCTCAGATCCAACGGCATGTCTTCCACTGTCAGTACGGGAAACATGTCTACGCAGTGATTCTGATTTGCCAATTTGAACGCAATGTCATCATCATTGGTCTGCAGTTCAATTCCCTTTGGCGTGCAATAAATGGCGCAATTCACTTTACATAAGAGATCGTGCCCTAACAGACTGGACTCTAATCGCACACCACAAATTGTTGCTGATCCTGAAAGGTTCCTATTTTCACTGGTACCTGTTCTGTCAACTGGTTTGTCATTCTGTTATTGACAACACCTACAACTTGGATTGATTTTTCTCAAGAGGGGTGGGTTTGGGAATACTGCAGATCTCACAGTAGAACGGGGAGCCCCAGTATCAATCAAGAATGTAATGGGATGACCGCCTACATCTGCCTCCACATACGGTCCACTCTGGTCTACCTCTAAGACTGCTCCAAGGGTACAGTCTTTCTCCCCCCTCAGGCACAGTCATTGTGACTGGTCCTGATCGAATCCGTCTAATGCTTCCATAAAGGGCATTTGGTTGTACGCTCGATTACTCTGCGGAACTCTTGGCGGTTGTGGTATTTGCACTAACTGCTTTTGACTCTCCCAAACCCCCCCCCCCTCCTCCTCTTATAGGGTCTTGGCCTTGTCACAGTGTTTATCACATCTGGCACTAGCACTAACTCTCCCTCTTGCATCTAATTTGCTGGATTTAATTGGCACTTGCGTTTCCAATGCCCGATTTTGTGGCAAAAATGGCAAGCGGTCGTTTTCTTTAGCGTGTCAATGTCTATCCCTGTTTTGGGGTATATAGGGACACCTCTCTTTTCCCAGTCCAGAGTTATTCGGAACGTTCTGAACCGCTCCTTGATTATTCCCCTGATTCCGACCTATTGTTCCCCGATTTGTCTGCGCCTGATCTACTCTTTGCGCATTCCTCATTTGGATCAACTTGTCCTTTATTCTCCTGTGTTTGGAAGCCACCTCATTGCTGCAATACCTGGCATACCGCAAAATGTTATCCACTGACTTGTTTTGCCAGCAGATCAAATGTTGCTGGATCATAACGCTAATTTCTGCTCTCAAACCAATCACAAATTTAGAGACTGTTCCATGGCTTTTGGGTCAAGAGTATCTAACCCACTGTATTGCTTGAAGGCTTTCAAAAGCAGTTCGTAGTAAGCATGTACTGATTTCTTTAGGTTCCTGAGTTGTTCGATCTATTTTAACCCAATCGATATTTTGTGGGGCTATTTTGGACTGCAACCATGTAATCACCTGTTAAAACTTTTTCATAACCAAGGGTGAGTGACCGTGAGTTATTAGATCCCTCTCTGGTTCAGTTGAAGGCCAATCAATAGCAATTTTACAAGTGGACTATAAACACTGGTAACGACAATGTCAAACAACGTGTTCAGATCTATCCACAGCACCTTCGAGATCTTTACAAAGCGATCGACTTGCTTGTACCGTTCAGCAGGCTTCTCCCTCAATCGAGGGAAAATCATTTGTGAGCATGGCTAAATCACCCCTACTCCAAGGAACATGCACATACCCTCCACTGGGCACCTCTCGCAGTGGGTAAGCCTCAACCCCTGCTGTTCCCCCTCCTGGACGCGTCGTTTCCCTGTCACCTTCCTAATGCTCTTTTTCTTTGACCATCTTTCCCACCATTTGTCTAGCATACTCCAAGCGCATATCCCTATAATCAGCTCTTGAATGTGTTTTCAACCCTGTTACCCTTTTCTCTTCCAGTTCACTGTAGTTCAACCTATGGTTTCCTTGTAGCATTTTTGTCTTAGACAGATATACATCATAATTTTAAGCCAATTCCATTAATTTCTCATGTGCTCGTCTCGCCTTACTTGTGACATCCTTCGCCACAAACAATAGCTTGTCTTGCTCATAAGTCTCTATCCTTTCCAAAGGCAAGTTCCCACTGATTATTTCATCCACCTCAGCCTTCAACCTCACCACATCCAACAACTTTTCCTTTACCACAGTCTTAATCGTGCCCTGACTCGACGTGCTATTCTGTCCTTCTCTATCACTATTCTGATTTCTCAGCCAGTTCTCTAAATTTGTGGTCTCTAGGACATGCTGGTTTCCAGAGTTTCCCTGACCTGCACTTGCTGCTGGTGTTGTTCTCATTGGTTCCCTGATTGGGGCTTCCCACATCCTCACATCTGAATTTGAGTTCGCTAAGTATACAGATCGTATGGTACTAGACCACCCATTGCATATTCTCGAAGGATCTGCAGTCGCCGGCAAAGGGGTACTAGACTCCACAGGCACCAGAGACGCACTGTTTTCCTTCATGGTCTCATTCCCTCTTAAGCTGATTCTCTTCCAACCCTGATTGTTGCTGACTATTGTTTCCCCACTAAGTTCGGGTCGTACACAAAGACTACAGGTCTGATGGTGACCGGTACCGTAAGGGCTTCTGGTAACCGTAAAGCAGCATTGACTCCACTTTACTCCTCACCTCCTAAAGCAGGTATCCCTGTTCCTTTTACTCCCGTTGAAATCCTTCCCACTATCTCTGCACTAGGGCCTGTCTGTGATGTTGACATTCTTTCTGTATTCCCTGCATTCGCCAGTTCTCGCCTTACCTCCTCTGAATGTGGGTTGTAAGGTATCTAACAAGTTGTCATCTGTATCACTCCCATCATTTCCATTTTTCCTCCATTCCTATCCTGTGTATTTCCCTCTCACCAGCATCGGGTGTAACCGATCTCTCGCAATTGTGTCTACTCTTCATCTTTTGAGTTGTGCATCCTGATATACCTTCATTGCTTTTTCATCTTTCCATGGAATCTCTCCCTGTTCTTTGCATGTGCTACTTGCATCCATGCATCTAATGCCTCAAACTGTGTTGGTCAAGGCAGAGGCTGCAGCGCACACATCCCTCCCCTCAACTGATAACACCTCCAATTGAAATGAGCCATAACGTGGAAATGCCAATGTAGTAGTGTAAGGAATTGAGACACACACGGGTTGGCTTTGTGATGTATATAAATTTATTTGGTTCAGGATAACCGTTAAGTAAAAGCTTGGTGGGAAGTTCTCTGAGGGCTTCAGGTGATGGTGGCAGGTCCCTTTTATCCAGGCCTTCAGGAAGCGACACGTCTCTCAGAGTACCCAAAAGAAAGAGAAAAAAAAAAAACAAAAGCAGAGGATTAACCAAGAGTCACTATTTTACTGGCTGACAACCATAGTGCCACCTTCACCAGCCAGGGGGGTGTTTATGCGCAGGGGGTGATGAGGGATAAGGTCACCCTAGGACAACCGCATGCGTCTCCTTTTCAAAAGGAAAGAAAAATGTGCCTTTACTTAGTCGTGCTCCACCAAAAGCACAGCGCAGCCCGGCACTTGCTTCTGCCCACGACCCGTATCCTGGGTTGTGACATTGGGGTCTGAGACGTCTGTCACTTTTCTAGCCCCTGGAGCGGAGGGTGGTGCGTAGTGAGAGCAACTCGTTTGGGTTTCCTGCCCTGGCTTCTACTGGGCAGTCAGCTGCTCTCTCGGCTGTGATCAAGACGCAGCAGGGAAACCGCCTGTCTTTTTGCTGCTGACGCTCCTCTTGGAACTCGTGTCTTTGCTTCTCCTTCGTCGGCTTCTTCCGGCTCCTTTTCGTCCTCCCTTTTGATCGTGCTTGCTTTCAAGTCGTTCTCCTGTGATTCCCGCAGCAACCACTTCCGGTTCTCCTCGTGCTCCTTTTGACCTCCCTAGAGGTGTGGCAATTCATCCAGCTCTTTTCCAGGCAATGCTGGAGCACTGCCGGTCTTTAGGACCTGGTTGAGTATGTCGGCCATGCTGGATTTTCGTTCCTGTTAACAGCCAAATCAGCCTCTTTTTCAGTGATTTTATGCCAGTTTTGAAGCCAAACTATAGTATAGAGTCCTGCGTTTGTCGCCATAGAATGTGCTGGAGTATCCTCAGGTGGTACTTCCTCGCCCACTCGAGAAACAACTCCCTGACCTCCCCCTGAACAAATCTCGCAACACCCTAAAACATCGCACGTTTAGATCAGAATTTCCCCTCAATACACAATTTTCTCGATCATGGCTTCCTGATGACTACCACCCCATCTTAGCATGGCATTACACTAACCGACCTATCGAAGCGCAGCACACTCTGATGTCACATTTGCTCCTCGCAGCGGTCACCCTCCTTCACAATTTCCACGTTCACTCTCACAATCACAACTCCACAATTGTCTGCCTTCTACAAGATTGATAGAATTCAATCATCCAAGAACATTCACACACAGCAACCCTCGACCTGCGCTGTTCACCTGAATCGTTATAGTCCACCCCTGTACACATGGTTTACCACACGATTCCTACACGTCCCTTTCACACAAAGTTCCCCGTCTTAGGTGGAACTGCCGATGACGTGTCACGACAACTCCTCAAATCAGCGGTCAGACAATCACAATAACTCGGTGTCTTCTACACCATTCAATATATTCCAGGATCGTAGGCCACTTTGGGACCTGAAACTCTAATCTCAATCCTTGGACCACGTCCGGCCTGAAACCACATTCACTCGACTTTCACCCAAACTCCGCCAGACATCACACAATCACATCACTCCCGCAATATACCACACGACTCATCCCTATTGATACTCACTCCTCTGTTCGCTGCTGTTCATGCTGCACCATCAAACTCAGTCGGTATCCGATAAAGTCTGTTGCTCTCTGTTCTCAATCATTGGCCTCTATTTTGGGGCTCTAGGTGTTTTATAGGTTTTTCTGGACTCTCACACCCCTTCATGTGAGAACCATCCTACTCTGCTACCAACTGAAGGAGCCGGTTTCCATGGTCTAGGTCCGCTCTGGAACCTCAAGTCGATGGTACTTTTTCTCCGCATGAAAGCGTGGGGGAGAGAAATCGTTAGCTGATCAATCATTTACGTTTCAATTTAGTATGACTCTTAAACATCATAGACTACCAATTAAGATTATTTGGTTTATTACAAAGCCAAGAATAACTGGACATACATGCACCTCAAAGTGAGGGTGTAGAAATACTTTGGGACTAATACAAAGCCAAATCTACGGATGAAGTTAATGCGGTGCAACATGCACAAAATGCTTATTTCGAGAATTTGGATACAAAAGATTAATGAGCAGATGTCCAGATTCCCCTTCATCGGAAGTTCATGTGTATAAAGCATTAATCTGTCCCTACACTACCACTAATGTGACATCCCTACATAGCATTTCCCAGGCAAGATCAGTTAAGGTGTCGGTGTGTGAAGCCTTCCTAAGAAGTCTCTCCACATCAGTTGGGTCAAGCAGCATAAAGCTACAGAGCTTGTTCTAAGATGCTCTCTCAAGGCAAGGCAGAAGTCTCTGGCGCTGTTACATGCAAGCAGTGCATTCCAACCCATTTTCACTGATAAAAGGCTCTTGTGAGCCGCCCCCAAGCTGATGAGCTTTGGAACGCCTGCACGCTAAGAGTGGGGTTATACCTGAGAAAATTGGCAGCATGTCCAGCAACCTGTAAATATTCTCTACTGATGAGGGAGGAATGCTGAAACAGTGGTGTCTAGAGATACAATTTGGAAAGACTGCATTAGCTGAAAAATATGAACTTTGTGTGAAAAACTGAACTACAACTACCAAGATGCTATGGGTAATGGCGTGGTTATATGCAAGCAGTGCATTCCTACCCACTTTCACTTGCATATAAAATGAACACTTTTCTGAGCACTTCTAAATGAACACGTTATATAAGCACATCAAATACGTGAATAATTGTCAGCAGCATACACTAATTCTACACGTTAATGTTTTCAGCTAATCACATCTAGTTTCAACGTTAATCTCTCCACGTTTACACTGAAATGCCCCTAATACACCACAATTCCTACTATTGCAGTTCATGTTCTACTGTCTCAGGTTAATACAACAAAGAAATATATGCGGGTGCGGACTACTCGTGATTATGAAACACCCCTACCAATGAAAAAGTGAATTTTGCGCTACATCACTATCAACGTAACGGTCACACCTGATCTCCCTCTCAGACGCTCCCTTTCATTGGTGCGGTTCTGGACCAAGGTGCAGTTTCGGGCTTATCCTCCCGAACAGCGAGTCCAGGATATTCAGGCTATGATACCGATGTTTCAGCCTCTATCCTGGGTTTTGGTGAGAGTGCCTCTGAGGCTGTTGGGCCTCATGGCCTCCTTCATCCTGCTAGTGAACCATGCATGGTGGCACATGTTGGCTCTTCAGTGAGACCTGAAGTTCCAATGGGCACAGCATCGAGGAAATCTCACCGACCTGGTTCAGATCTCGGAGGGCACTGCGAAAGACCTGCAGTGGTGGCTAACAGACAGCGATTGGATCAAGGGCAGACCCCTCTTCCCCACCCCACCCAGATCTCACAGTAATGACAGATCGGTCGCTTCTAGGATGGGGTAGCCATCTGGGAGAAGTGGAGATCAGAGGATTCTAGTCTCCGGCAGAAGCCAGGCTCCATATCAGTCTGTTGGAGCTTCGGGCGATCTGACTGGCACTGAAAGCCTTTTTACCGTCCATAAAGGGAAGGCTAATACAAGTGTTCACGACACCACTACCGCCATGTAGTACTGCAACAAACTGGGTGGAGTGGGGTCGTGGACTTGTTGCCAAGAGGCCCTGCGTCTCTGGACTTGGATAGAACAGGGCATTTCCATTGTGGTTCTACACCTCGCCGGTTCTCTGAACGCCTGGACGGACCAGCTCAGCTGAAGGTGCCTTGCGGATCATGAGTGGCGTCTCCATCCGGAGGAGGCACAAGGTCTCTTTCAGCGGTAGGGAGAACCTTGGTTAAATCTGTTCGTCTCCTAAGAGAACGTGCAATGTCAGCAGTTCTGCGCGTTGGAGTTTCCAAGGCGGCTCTCGCACAGCGATGCTTTTCGTCGCAAGTGGAACTCAGGCCTATGTGCAATACAGACTTGAAGCAACTCCTGATATGGATCAAAACACTGTCCTGAATAGCCGTTCCTATCCCAAAGTTGTGACCATGCTGAGGCTGTTGGAAAAGCTTTGCTGATGTGCCCCAGTAGAGAAGATTAGAAATGTAATGCCCTGGATTGGAAAGAAGAGGAGTACCTGACCCTACGAACGAGAGCAAGGTTTACCTCTCTAGGGAAAATCTGTATCATGGGGCAATGGTACTCCCAACACTTAAGCCTCATCTAGAGATCAAGGGTGTGCTTGGACCCTTTCATCTGATGGTGAGCTGCCCCTTGCCCCTCTATTTTGTGGTTGACCCTGTTTCTTGTTCATTTAGGGCACACAGTTTTTTTTTCCTCTCGGTTTTTCACTAGTTTCCTGTTGGCTGAGGCTGACTCCTCTGAATCTGAAATCACTTGAACCCTCGCAGTACGTGTTATATTTGCATAGATTGCACAGTGTAATGGTGCTGTTGGATGCTGATCCTACATCCCAGTTCCTCAAACTCCAATGGAAACTAGTTGGTTTCTGCATGTTCCATTGCTACCTTCACCACCTGAAAATACCCACTGCTATCAGCTGTTTGAAAGTTAGAGACCACAAAAAGTTATTACCCATGAGGGGAATGATGAGCCCCAGCAGCCACCTGAGACAGCTGAGAACTCGCAATCCTGACTATGCTGAATACTATTGTCCAGAGGTCTGACCCCAAAGTTATTTCAGTTGTAGAACCTTACTGTAAAAGCACTTTGAAACTTTAGGAGGTCCTAGCTCAGACCTAGTCATTGCTGGGACATTCTTGTCTGGTTTGTTGATCATAATTTTAACTTCCCTATAATTTCTTTATAGAATTATATACCTGCTCTGTTTAATTGCATTTCTCATGACAGACTTTTACATTAATTATATATATTTACTGTGTAATATCCTATCTAAGTTTCAAACCTACAGTGACTTCCTGTACAAAACTTTGACTAGTCCACATAGCAACCTTTGGAGAACCAAGTGCACAAAGAGAGTAACTTGGTTATCCAGTTAGAACTCAATTGAGTGCCCTAGATCGCCATTGAATCAACAGAATACACCATGAGTACTGTTCTGAGGTGTAATGTGTTGTACAGCTCGTTCTTTCATATCTAGAGTTGCTATTATATCCTCTGAGTGTTAAAATAACATTTTGCATTGTATCTAAGCCCCAGACGGTCCTGCAAACTTCTGTTTTTAATCTATTCCTTAGTTGCCCTGCCTAGTCTCTGCTAGAAACAAATGAATATCTTTCTTTATATGTAACCCATTCATTTATAAGATGCCCATGGAAATGTCCAGGGCTCTGCTATGTGAAAGTAAATGAGTCCTTTCTTCAGGGTGAGAAATTTGAAGCATTTCCAAAGGTAACCCACGGGACAGATGTTTTTGCTGTATGTAGTCATATTGGGCACAGTTAAATTTGCAAGAACTAACATCAGCTCAGGGTCAGTAGATAAGCCACCTGCGTTTCCACATCAAAGGGCTACACCAGAACCCCACTGGAATCATCATCTTTTGAATGTCGTAAACATGCAACCTATAGTTCTCAGAAGGCTGTCGCAATTAACTGACCATATTACTGCACAGCATATGTGAATGGATCTCTGGGATTCTGAGGCTAGCAGGTTTGTGCACTGCAATAAAAACAGAGATGATAGTTACTGGAAGTATGGTAGTTGTGTACGCTTCTAATTCGACACAGTACAGCTCAAGATCAGGGACAGAATGGCGATGCCGGGTGTGGGAGAGAAGGATGACCTCAGCATGGACAATCTAAATAATGTTATCTAGCTGTGGATGATGGGTGTTTTTTTTTATTTAAACTTTTTCTCTTAAGTGTCAACTTAGGAGTGTCAAGGGAAGATGAGAAGACATCTCCGATGAGTTATGACTCACCTGGCTCACAAGAGCAGCGTTTACACCTTCCAGAGCTTACAAAAGCAGAGTCAGAACATCATGTTGCTGACCGAGTGATGTATTCAGGAAGCCTACCAGAGCTGCAAGTGTTGGAAGTCCCAGAAGGACAGAGTTGTACAATGCCAAGACAGTGTCCAAATTGTTGAGTGAGTACATTAGACAACAAAGGTGTATTCTGAAGGTGTAGTAGCTGGGTTTTTCAAGGATGTATCTGAAGATGGACTACAATATAGTCAGTCATCAAATCCTAAAGATGGTGCTAACTGGAGACGTAGATCCCCAGTACTTTCGGAACTGTCTTTTACAGCTGGCCGAGGCGATGTCCTTGGTGAGGCACCTTCAGGGTTGGAACAAAAGGAATAGCTGTAACTCTGTTATACCGCCATTGAATTGGGCACATATGTAGAGATTTTGAGGCTGCGCTTTGGTAGCCAGAGACCTCACAGGGATGATTTCTTTTGTTAGGCTCCCCAGGGTGGTCATCTTCAATTAAGGAAGTTACTTTGCATCAACCTATATGAAGGACAATTGGGACAAATATTGTGTAAATTGAAGATACAGCACTTTGTTCCATTCTCAAACTAACACGTTTGTGACTATTTCAGGAAATAATTTAGACCATTTTCTCACATGCCTGTTTTTTTTGCCTATATGGATGTGCCACAGAAATCAGTGAATTTTTGCTTACTTTAGCGATTGAGGGTTGGGAAGACAACCCTATTATCAATGATGTGGTAAATTATGTCATTGAACTGAAGCCGAAGATGGACTATTTGATGCATAAGGCATTAACATTTGGACATGCCAGAGGGTTAATGATTTTTCCCAGGAGGGTTGTGAAGTACTGATCTCCTGTACTCTAGGAATACACAGCAGAGGAGCGTTGCCCCACTGCTGCTACCCAGCAGAAGCAACAGTGAAAAATAAAATGATAATAAAATAATTTTATTATCATTTTATTTTTCACTGAGCCAGGCGAGTAACAGGATGGGGCGGAGCGGGGCTGGGACATCCTGGGCTTCGGGGAGGAGGAGTGATGGGCCTGGCTAAGTGCGCATGTTGATTTGGCTGGCCGTCTTAGGACGGCCAAACCGACATGCGCACTTAGCATTTCTCCAACACAAGCTGTGTTGCACAGCTGGGTGGAGAACAGACTCAGGCTCCCAGGCCCTGTCTGAGCGCCAAACCAGGTGGCTCTGACTAATCCCAGCGCTTCTCTCATGCTGGGAAATAGTATTTCCAGCATGAGAGCAGCATCGGGATTGGCATCTGGGAGCCTGCACAGTGTGCGCCAGTTGAGGATCGGGAGGGGAGCAAGGTGGCGGACGCAGCATCAGGTAAGTGATATTTCGTATTTTAATATTTTTCTTTGTGTTTTTTATTCTTGTATTCCCCCATACTGCCGCCCTACCACGTCTCATTGTAAGCAGTCGCCACTATTCCTCTCACTAGGTTATGGAAACAAAGCCTACTGACAATAGCAAATAACTGTTTTCTTTATGTCCTTCATAGTGTCTACAGATCCTGTTGAATAACATCTGGTCAGTCCCCTATAACTGGGGTAATTCACAGTGTATGTTGTGTGGCTGTGCTTACATGTGATATGCGTGGAGACCATGTGGTGAATGAACTCTGTCCTGTGTGGGAACACATCACAAGACGGTCACCCCCGAGTTTTTCCACTAATGTTGCTGGTTTTTCAACTCAGAGTGCCCTGAGACCTGCTGAATGGACCGGATCTTAGTGCCAGTACCCTGACACTAAAATGTAGGTCGGATTAGTTGTACCCAATTGTAAATGGCTAACTTACCTGTAAGTCCCTAGTAGGTGGTACCCTGGTACCCAGGGCAGGAACATTAGAGGGGTACCCCAGGGCTTGCAGCACTGTTTGTACTACCCTGAAGGTCCCTCAAGTAAAACGAGCCCCCCCCCCCCCCCAGTCCGCCACTGCAGACTGGTAGAGCAGTCCTGCACTTCTATCCCGACTTTGCCATTGAAAGCAATGGCAAAGCTACCACTTCTTCTCTACGTGTGTGTGCCACCCCTCTGGCAGGCCTCCCGGCTCCTGAAGGCAGGGTGAGACCTATGCCAACAGGCAGGATATGTACTGTACATGTCCTGACAGTAAAACCCGCAAACCTGCTGTTTTACTGTGGAAAGACTTGGTCACCCAATTGGCGAGTATAGGGTTACACTCTGATCCCTCAGCTGTGCTAACTCCTGAATGGTGAGACCAAAGTGGGCACTCCAAGGTATCAAACACCTCGTTACATTAAGCTCGACTTGTATCTCAAGTTGAAATTAATGTAACTTGTTGTTGTGTGCAGCTTTAGCATAGCTGCCACTTTGCTGCCTTTAAAACTCCTCGCCTTCCCGGGCACACATGGAGCATGCTCCACGACACAGCCTTCTGCCCTTCTGGAGAGACGTGCCAATGACTCTCAGGAAGGGTAGACAGTCTGGCACGTGAGGCTGAGAGGGGAAACCAGCTGCCAAACCGGCTTCCCCAGGGGCGTGTAGCCTTGAAGTAGCCACACCCCGGGGTTGGCTAGGGAGGTCTGACCACCGAAAGAGGGGTCTCGCAATTTTGGGAGTGGGCAGAATGGTGCATCCTAGGATAGCCAGATGCCACACTCCACAGGAAGTGGTCACCAGATGGGAGGGAACCTGGTAGCCCATTGGCCACCAACTGCATATTGCCCTCAGGGCCCTTTCCCAACATAAAAGGGGCACCCCTGGCATCCAGAGCTCAGAAGAAGGAAGTCATGGAAGAAGGATTGCACTGCTCTACCGAGGGACCAGCAAAGAGAAACTGCACCTGCTGCACCTGGTGGCTAGAATAGACACAGACTGTCTGCGTGTCCTGCCAACGAGAAGCTGTCTTCAGAGCCCACTCAAGCCCAGAGAATCCAAGCACCAGTCGGCTGGCCTCCTGTTTGCAGCACAGGGACACAACAACTGAAGAAGCCTGCTGGGGCAGGTTGAAAGCCCAAAGTCTTCAAGTCGCTACCACCACTGTTGTGCATCACCAACGACCAAGACCTGGCGCACAGAGTAGCTCCAGAGTTCGCTCAACCTGGGAGTTCTGTCGAGAGATGCTGGGGCCCTCAGTGGGTGAGTTATAGACTCCGGAAGGATTAGCCTGTGACACCGACAACGGGTGACTGGTATCCCAGTGGCAACTGGACTTCATCCAGATGCAGAGAACTCAGTGGGATGTTGACCTTGTGACCAGGTCACCCTTGTTATATGGTTCCCACTAGAAAATGTAGGACTGTGTATTAGAATAAAAGGACTTCAGAATGCAGGGACTGAGTCCATCTACATCATCAAACTGTTGGCCCAATTCCTAGCTATCTAACAGTGCCTGCCTCACATGAACCCATAATCTGTCTGGGGTGGCATGTGATTTGGCAACCTTGAACATGACACTGATCCCCAAGGGAATCGTGGAAATAGATCTTACCCCTTTTGTTGCTTACTCATGCATACCTTTTGTAAAACACAGGAAAGATACGAATAGAATTTTCAATACATTCATTGAAACAATCGTGGTCTTGCATAGCAACATCTTCGTGGACCGAGGGATCCTTGCAGGAAGAACCCCATGGACTGTGTCGCATTCACAGCATCCTTGGAGCATCTTCAGCATCCTTCTTCCCTTGCATCAGGACCACTACATAGGAATCCATTGCAACGCGTATAAAGTGCATGGAACTGTTGAAGGACTGCTTCTTCCTCTGTGAAAGTAACTGTTCTTGAGGACCATGCTGGTCCCCCTGACTAGCTCCCTGCTGGAGTTGGTTGCTCTAACTACTTCTAACCGATCACATTGACACTTACAAACTTTTTTAAAGAAAGCTTAGGTAAGTGTCAAATTCGTTTTCTTTGCCATGACTTGTTCGTGGTTGAGTGAAATTGCTTTAAATTTATTGTTTCCAGCAGAGGCGAGGTTATAGATCCTCCTGGTATAGCGCAAAAGGAACTTCCAAATCTGATCTAGTTGCCCATTGTAATAATGAGTCACAGGAATTGATCAACCAGATGGGGGGAATTTGTCAGCTGCGAACCCTAATTCTTACAAAATAAAGGGAGGTATTCTTGTGGGCTTAGCAAAACTAGTGAGGTGATCAATGATGGTAGAAGTATGTGCATTGATCGGAAAATGGGAAGCATACCTCACCTAGTGAATAATAGCAGCTAAGCACCACCCCTAGGAAAGAATACTGAGCTTAACATAGGACATAATCAACGGGATGGTGGAAGTTGGGAAATAGTACCTGAATTACCACACGAGCAGCGGACAGATTTTAGGGGAGAATCAACAGATTCCAGATACCAAGAGCAGACTGAGGTGGTAATGTGCTGATGCGGGGGTGATACTTAATGATACTTAGGTGGAGCTGAGTGATGCTGTGGTGTTGAGTCCTGCTGAGGCGGTGGTGCTGCACTGGTGCTCAGGTGGTACTGTTTAATGCTGAGTTGGTGCTGTGATGATGCTGAAGTGCTGCTGCGTTAGTGCTGAATTGCTGCTGAGCTGGGGCTGTGCTTGTGGTCGTGTTGTGCTGGTGGTAAGGTTGTGCTGCGCAGGTGCTGAGGTGTTGTGTGCTGGTGCTGAGGTGGTGGTGCTGAAAGCGCAACTAAATAGCATCCCAGTTATAAATTTGACCTGCATGGAATACTACCACAAACTAAAGTCGAATGCGCAGTAGAACATAAAGGCTAAAGGAGTGAAAATTACCCTGCAACTTCTAGTAACGTCAGAAACCCTGTGGGTAGTCAAAAAATGCAGTAGCCCGTTTTTCCATAAAGGGCTAAAGAAAATATAGTTGTGAAAAAGGGTATTGTTTTACAGCAATTACTGTGTCCACTAGAAACAGATAGGTAAATGGCACACTTATTAGTTCATCATGACCCTTCAAAAACATACATATTTAAAATAACCTTGAATCAAGAACGCCATAATTTGTGTAATCTCGGCCTGCAGCAGGAACTCTTCACTTGAAAGCAGCATAGCCTTGTATACTGTTTCAAAGCATGTACTACTTTAAGTAAAATAAGAAGCATCCCAGCAGCCAAAGAAGTATGCATCCTGGTGAAGAGGAAGGCAGTTCATGTAAAGATCACGTATTGTCCGGGAACTCAGAAGAAAATTGGTGTGTGCATGAGGTGCAGGTCTGATACACATGGCACAAGTGATCAGATCGTGGGGTGCCTGGCGAAGCCACCCACTGTAGCATCACTACAGTGTATAGTCAGTTATAAAAGTATCCATGCAAGTGTCACGTGTACGAGGGAGGGCAGGGGCTCAGGCACGAACCAGTGATGCCTCCTTTCACAGAAAGGGCAGTGAATGCACTACACTGACTCCCCGCCCACAGAATGGAGGTAAAAAGAGTGTAATACCACTTTAAAAAAGTACTTAGGTGGGTTACTGATAATTAGACATGTTTAAATGCACACAATCAGTGTGGACACATGGCGTTGGACCCGCCTAAGTAATTACCTGCTGGTTTACCTGATAGAATGTCTCAATGCAACACAAACATAGGGGTCGAAAGGTTGACAATCAACATTATTACGCCTGCACTACAAGACGTGGTGGGACACTAAGAATTGGACCGCTGTATCTTGCCAACATAAACAAAGTTGTGCATTGTGTAGCCCGGCTATATGTATTACGACTGACAGATCTTTTTATGTGATGTGCTGTCACACTTATTTTCACACTGCTGGACACCTCACGGATTGTCACCATACATGGAGCAACTTGTTTGAGATATATTGCTTATGAAGTGGTGTTAACTGTTATAAGATAATACATACTCCATCTATGGACTTTTTTCATCTCAATCTATGTGTGTGTTTCGATTCAGTTTTTCAGTGTAACTTAATTACCTATGTGAGGACAGGACTGCAGCTTAACCGCCATTTGAACCTGGGAAATATTGATTTATCGACCTACAAAACCAAATTGTGCTTTTGTATTGTAATTAGCCAAGGTTCTAAAGTACACAGGGTAACGACGTCGGTAGTAACATAGTTACATTTGCAGACACACTGACTGCTTCCGCTGCCCTTGCTGCAGACCTGCCACCATGCAGCCGGGCCTGGGGATAGCTCCTGTGGAGTGTTTCTTAAAGAAACACTTTCCAGGCCCGGCTGGCTCTGCAGTAAGTACACTTTGGTCAGGATGATAGACTGCAGGCAAAACCCTGTCCCATGGCCGTGTTTTGAGAAGACCTGTCCTTGCTATAGCCACTAAGGAAACAGGAAGCCTGGAGAGCGATGTTATCTAATGCTTGGGGAGAGGGGCAACCCTGGGAGGCCGAATGCCCAACTAACTCAAAATCTGGCAGAGACTACACTGCACGGTCTTTCATCCGCAAGCCCCGCCTCCTCGCTGTTAGCTATCCTGCTAGCATGCTCCAGGGCCGTGTTGTGTTCTGGTGACCGGAAGAAAGAAAACTACCAGAGACAGCCCGTCGGGAAGCGAGACGTAACATCATAAATGCGGAATATCTGGCTAAGGATTGATGAGGAGCTAAGAGCGAACTTCCAGGAGGAGGAAATCCTCCAGAACAATGCGTTTGTCTGCTTTTTACAGTTAAATAGAGAGATTTCAGGCAGGACTTTTTACTTCTACCTAATGGGGCTCTGCACAGTTGCTCATTCTTTAAACATTTTGGTGAAAGCAGCTGGTATTGAGAGCTGTAGTGCTCAGCATGTATCCAAAAGTTTCTACCTCAAGGACACTGCTAGGTTTGGCGCCAATGGCTCGCGCCTCTGTTGCATCCAGTCCCGCCACCCCCCTCGCGCACACATATATAGCTGATCACCTCCCTGTGTTCGGCAGGGAAAGACCTGATTACTTCAAAGAAGCGGCCCACGTTGTCCGGGGCTGCTTGAAAGTGAAAGCGGGCATGGCGCGCTGAAAATCATGTCGTGCCTGCAGTAGGAGACACCCATTAAAGTAAAGAGTGCTTACAGACTAAATAAGGCATACCGAGTCGCATCCGAAGTAAAGGGGCCAGTCGCCATGGGTGTTTACAAATACAGACAAGGCGGTACCAAGGAGGGACTAACAACCCTAACAACTCGCAAGCCTGCCTTTACGAAGGACAATGACACAAGCCAATGACAAATATGGGCGAGGGAGTGGGCGGAGCTTCTCTTCGATACTCCACCACAAGATGTCTCGCAGAGCAGCGCATGCACGCTGACTCAGGCTCGACCTAAAAAGGCAATGATCAATTAATGTTTATGGTCAAATATGGTCCATAGAAGGGACAGTGACCATAACGCCTTGGCCCTCTCTTTGAGGAATGTCTCCTTAATTGACCTTGAAGCACCAAGTTTCATACATGAGGCACCAATATTTTATTCTACCACCAGAAGATGTTTCAAGTGGCCTACTATTATATCAAGACCAAATGTACTTGCAAGTATTTACTCCATAGTTGCTGATGTCCTTGATCCGTATGAAAATACTCCTCCGAAGGAGATTCCAATAATAAATACTTTTAATACGTTACTTTACTCAAATCTCTGAAGAAGTACTTTTTTATAAGTGACAACTCTATTAACCAAAAGAAACACTTTGGTTCAATAAATCCTGTAGAGCAGCCAAATATAAAAAATATAAAAAAATGATTGCTGCTAATAAAAGCAGTAATAGAGAATTGGTAGTTGCCAGCAGAAAAGAGTATAAGATAGCCTATAGCATTGCTAGGAAGAGGTGGGAGATAGCACTATGGTGTGATTTGGTTACTGCTGCAAAATCTAAGAATATTAAGGCATTTTGGCATGCACTCATAAATAAAACCTACAAAACAACTAAAAATGAACATTTTTATAGACCATTCCAAGTTTGGACACGATATTTTGAAGACCTCTATACATCCCAAGATAGAACTGAGACTGAAGGAGACAATAGAATACTCACAAATGCTCTGATTAATTTGGCGCATAATTCCCCATTCTCTTTTAGTATGGAGGAGACACTCGTAGCTATATAGACTTTGAAAGCTGGGAAAGCTCCAGGATCCCAGGCAATTTCTATTTACCAGAGCCTGTTTTCTGAGGGGCTTCTGTTGAATGCTCTTTCTAATACAATTGAAAGGAAGCAGAGATATCAGTATCCTGGAGAGGAGCAGCGATCATCCCTATATATATGAATGAGGACCAGGACAGTCCTGCTAATTACAGGCCATTTAGCCTGATTGATAATGGTCAAAAGATCTTTAGCAGGCAAGTACTGTCCCAAGTCCTAGATTGGATAGAGGAAATGTATATGCTATCTCACCTCCATGCAGGGTTTAACCCGCACGAGTACTATCGACCAGGTCTTTTGTTTTATTCTAATTCTTTGGAAGGCAGTTACCCTCATCAAGGATCACTTGAATGTATTGTTCCTTGATTTAAGGGCAGCTTTTTGTCAGGGTCTGTGCGCCTCTATACGTGCTGTTTCTTGTAATTCCCCCAATGAACCACAATTCCCAGAAGGCCTTGGTAGGAGGGGCCTCTGGGTACTTTAGTCGATTTCGCACGTCAGGCGGCGTGCGTAATTCTGGATTCGGGAGGCGGCGTTGTTGTGGAGAGAGTTCATCCGTCCTGAAGTTAGGAGCGGATCGTTTGGCTCCACGGCTGCCTGTTGGACTTTGGGCGAGTCGTTGTTGGATTCGGAGCAGACTCGCAGTTGTTGCTAAACCGGAGTCTGCAGTTACAAGACAGAGGGCACCACGGGTGGCGCTGATGTGGAGAGAGGCGTCTCGGCGTACTGGAAGCCGCATTGGAAGGTAAGGCTGAGACGAGGCTTCAACGGCTGTTGAGGTCATTTAGCTGCTCGGGCTCGAGTGGAACTTGGCTGGGGGAATGCGCTGACCGCTCTGACTTTAAACAAGAAGCAGCCCAGAACGGTGCTGTGGGCAGGCGCTTGTGTTTGCTTTAGGACTTTGAGTTTACGCAAGCTGTGTTGACCTTGAATCCGCAGGTTGTGTTATTTTCGTTGTTTGCAGTCTTTCCAAGGAGCATCTGTGCTATCTTTTCCTCATACTTTATTGAAGGGTCTGGACTGTCCCAGGAACTGGTGAATGCTGTAATTTTCTTGGTTCTCCGTCCAGAGGATATTTGATTTCTATTCCGTAGGAACTTTTGGAAGTCCGGATTCTGTACTTTGCCTTTCCTTCTACTTGCACCCACCTATACCAGCGTGTGACATTTCCGTTATGTTCATATTTTACTTTTAAAGGGGATTTGGACAACAAGGGTATGTATGAGTAGGGGAGGTGTTTAATAGGAAATGAAGGAGGATTGAATGTGGAGTAATCTGTGTGCTTTGTGTTATAGGTGTATCCTCCTACAGTGTGAGAAGTATCGTTCCTGGATAGAGAGTTGATAGAGGAACACCGTGGCAGGTGGAACTTATTTTACAGGTACTAGTCCCTTTAGTGAGAACATATGAGAGTAGCTAGAAATGTAGGCATGTATTAATCTATGTGTTTTTTGGTTACAGGTCTCCCATTCCCGGCGGTTCCCACCCTAATTCCTTTCCCTCACTTGATCACCTCAATACTCTATACAGTACGTGTTAGAGTTGGGGATATCGAGAGGTGGACCCCTTTGAGCATCGACCGGATCCCGAGGAGTTCCTGTGGGTTTGACACTTTTGACCTGATTCCTTGAGCTAAATTGTGGGCCATACTTAAGGAATTCAAAATGCCATCCAATTTACTTGATCTAATAATACATGTTTATAGTAATACCTATGCTCAAGTTAGATGGGGCACTAAGGATGAGTTGATGAACCGTATTTCCAATGAGAGAGGGGTCCAGCTGGGATGTCTACTTGCCCCCACTTTATTCATGTTATACTTAAATGGGGAGATTGCCATGCTTTATGATTATAATAATGATTCCTCAAATCTCGCTCGTCAGAAAGTTCCTGCTCTCCTCTTTGTGGACAACACTTTATTAATTTCAAAAACTCCCATGGGCATACAAACTCTGTTAAACAGATTTTCCACCTTATGCGAACAGTATAGATTAGAAATAAATGCCAGTAAAACAAAATTTATGGCCTTTCACCCACACAGGTCCTTTGGGGGGGAAGGTGAAGCTAGGGTATTTTGCTGGAGCAAGTTTATGATTTAGACAGTCTAGGGATGCGGCTAGCAAATGCATTGTCATGGTCTCCCCAAATTCTTTAAGGCCAAATAACATTGCAGCACATAGGTCCATCAGTCTTAAAAAATACAAATCCTCCACATTTCTTCAAATATCACCAGTGCTAGAGATATATATATACACACATAGGTCCAGTGGTCTTAAAAACATACAAATCCTCCACATTTCTTCAAATATCACCAGTGCTGGAGATATATATACTGTGCAAGAGAAGTAGATACTGTGTTTTATGGCACTCAGGTTTAGGGCACAGATAATATCATAAAGTTGGCAGGGGTGGAAAATAGGTTAATGAGATCAATCCTTAGTCTGCCACAAAGCACCCCACTAATACCTCTGAGCCTGTACTTGGGTGTTAAGAATATAGTGCATGTCGTTTAACTCGAACCCCTAAGTTACTGGATAAGGCTCTGGTGTAATAAATCGCTCTTACCCTACTAGGAAGTATTTGCAGAGTTGAAAGGGATTGATAAGCCATGTAAATTATCATGGTTTCACCATGTTAGGTGTTAGTTGTATTAGGTGGATTTGCATGTACTCCACCAATATGAGACAACTCACTGACTAATACCCCGAAATCGGAAAGCACCACCTTTAGATACTTAGGAGTGCAGGTTTATCAAGTAAAGGCTGATGTTATTGATGGCAATATCGGAGGGACTATGAGATCTCTTATATCTCAGGTAACCTTTTGGTGTTCTCTCCCATTAACAACAGTCGGATGAATTGCATTGTCAAAAATGATAATGCTGCCTCGCCTTCTTTGTTCTTATAAAAATTGACCACACATTTTCCCAAAAAGACACTTTAAGGAACTAGACGGCCTATTATTTGATCTGACCTGGGTTGGTGGTTGTCCCGGAGGGGCCCATGATATCTTAAAGTGGATCATTGAGCAAGGAGGTTGAGGGGTCCCTGATTTTGGACTGTATTATTTAGCAGCCCAAGCACAGTGGCTAAACCAATGGCTGGCTGGCTGGGCGACATCAAGTGGAGCTAGACGGAGTCACTCAAAAATCCTACAAGTGTTTAGACCGTAAACTACGTTACCCGGTCTCCTGGGTATTGTGGAATATTGTCATTGGTGGACATTACAGCATGCATCACTAACACAGAAACTCACGTGCATGATTGCATACAAACTCTTTTCACCATGGGCACTGGCCGCAGGGTAATCATGTGATTATGTAGATCTTTGCTAGCTCTATACACCCCTGATTTACCCACATACCAGTTTTAAATATGGCATTTTATTAATGGTGCATTACGTACTAATAACGCAATGGATTTTTTTACACTATGTACTTGGAACATTTTGCTCTAAATTGACTGCATACATGTATGCTAACTTATACTATTATACTAGCTGACTACCCAGAATAATGAGGTGCCTTGATACAAGCATCGTAACATAGTCTTCCTATGTACTGAGCTTATGAACGTTGTATAAGTTTATAAAATGGCATTACATTTTTTTTTTTAAACTTGTGTTTTCCATTTAGCATGGAATAACCCTGAGTTCATCACCAAGAGGATGTAGGATCAATTGAAGTAAAGTTATTGGCTTTATGTCCATGAAAGGTGGCAAACAGTCATCAGCAGGAAGCCTGACTGAAGTCTTTTGTTTCCAATTGTACTCTGGAATTTGAACAGTTTATGGATCGGATGACCCTCCCCCCACCCCCACCCCCTCTCTAGCAAGATCAATCTTTGTGAAATTCAGACATGGGGTTTTGTCAGTGAGTTACTTTTGCAGCAAATAGCTAACTCCAGTTGGTTGTGCAAACCTTTGTCCTTCTTGCAAATTACGACCCAAAACTGAAGTACATTTATTTGTCCTCTGTCTGAACTACCATCACTTAAGGAAGCCCTGGATAATCCCAATTTGTTGTCTTATGGGCATGAGGCACCATGCAGAAGCACTCCAAATTTTACAATTGGATAATACGGAGCTGATTGTATTTGCTGTGTCAAAATATTTACATTGTGCCTGACGCTTAAGACTTAGATCAACTAGTGATCTGTGGGTTTTTTAAGTTTTTAGGTGTAAGAATTTTTTTTGATAATCAAGTTTATTGATTTTGTAAAGGGACAATAATAAAAACCTGAATACAAACAGCGCAGCATGTTGAGCAGCATAATTAAATGACATTAGGCAAGTGAAACATTCCTCCGTTGGTATACATTGTTGTATCTCTGCCCTCTAAGTGACATATAGGGCTGGACCTAGAAAGGGTGGGGGAGTTGATTAACCCACCATTCCCAACCCTTTACCCCAAATTTTCTGGTGTTTGGCCGGGCATCCCCTGGCCTCATACAGTGGCAGTTCTTGTGTGGCTCACCAGTCTGCACCCTTGCGCCACTTGGCTATAGTAGGTGGGACGGGGTTCTTCCACGCCATCGCAATGTCACGTTTGGCCACTACAAGGGCGGTGCCCAGGAATAACATATCTACTCTAGACCCATCCAGCCCGTCTGTGATGCCCAATAATATGTTCAAGGGGTTGTGAGGAACCTCCCATCCCAGCACCTCCGTAAGCTCTGTTTTCAATGATTCCCAGTAGGAAGCTATGCATGGGCATGACCATATCATATGGAAGAAATCTGCGGGCACAGCCCTACATCGTGTACAGGCTGGGTGTGGGATTAGGCCCGCCCTGTGTAAGCGAACAGGGGTGAGATAGGAGGCATTCAAGTAGTACAGTTGGACTAAGCGAAGTCTGGCTGAGACGGTGATAGTTTTGGCGGCCATCAGAGCATCCCTCCAGTCCTCGTTCTTCAGAGCACCCAACCAGGTCTCCCATCTAGTTCTCAACGGGTCAAGGGAGGTGGGACCATTGTTAGTTAAGGAGCGATTAATGCCTGATACTCCCCCCTTCCCCAGATTGCCCATTGTGATTTGAGCTTCTAGGGGTGTGTGTTCTGGAAGCGGTGTGCCTGTTATATGCACGTCAAGGGCGTGGCGGAGCTGCAGATACTTATAAAACTGGGACGGGTGGGGTGAGTGTTTGGCATGCAGGTCTGAAAAGGAACGAATATGGTCACTGACCCAAACATCCCTGAGCTGTGAGATGCCAATAAGATCCCAGCCCCTGAATCCCTCCACGCCCCCCACCTCCCGCAGCCATGTGCCTTGCCAGAGGGGTGTGTGCTAGGTCAGTTTATTCCCCCATTGGGTGTGACGCAGGGAGGCACGCCAGGCTAGGAGGACTGCGCGGGTTACCGTGGGTAGGTCCTTGGGGATGCGACTCCCATACATCATAGCTTGGATTTGAGAGCGACCCAAATCTTTTAGCTTGGTCCTGTAGGCAGGGTCAGACCAGCCCCCATTGAACCAATCGTGCAGTGCTAGGAGACTGGTTGCTAGGTAATATAAATACAAGTTTGTCAGTCCCATGCCTCCATCGAAGGGTGGAATTTGGCAGTGGGAAAGAGCAATGCGTGGCCGCAAACCATTCCAGAGGAACCTCGTGATCAAACTGTCTAGTCTCTTGAACCAGGCCCGGGGGATATGGAATGGAGTATTTTGAATGACGTAGAGGAATCGAGGAAGAATCATCATTTTAAAAAGTGCTATTCTCCCTAATGGGTTGAGTGGTAGTTTTTGCCACTTCTGGAGGTCTAGTTTGGCTTTTGTGACAAGAAGAGTGATATTAAACGCCCAGGCCAGTTTGGGGAGCAGGACGACCCAGATTCCCAAGTATTTGATAGATTGCTGTCTGATAGGGATGGTGGACTGCCAATCAAAGCACTCTCTTGATAGATGCAGGGGAACCAGAGTTGATTTGGCAGAGTTTAAGCGTAATCCAGAAACTCGTTCAAAGGTCTGCAGTATCTGCAGGCATCTAGGGCCGGACCAGGCCAGCTCTGCGAGAAAAAGTAGGACATTGTCTGCATACAAGGTGATTTTGTCCTCATGAGAGCCTGTCCATTTCCAGCCCTGAACCCGGTCGTCAGAGCGAATGAGGTTGGCCAGGGGTTCCATTGCCAAAGCGAAAAGGAGGGGTGAGAGGGGACATCTCTGTCTCGTCCCTCTCCTGATTGGGAACTTGTCTGAGAGTGTTCCATTGACAAGCACTCTTGCAGTCGGTTTGGAGTATAGGATGTGAACCATACAGCGGAAGTCAGGGCTAGGACATCCTCCAGGTATTCCCAGTCGACCGAGTCAAAAGCTTTCTCGAAGTCGACTAAGAGAAGCGCCAAGTAGGGGGTGAGTGACTGTCGGTTGGTCAAGGCTAGGTGAAGGCGCCGAAGGTGAACCCACACTGGTCGGGGTGGACCTGTTTGCTGAGGTATGGCCTAAGACACTGAGCCAGGACTGTGGCGTAAACTTTGACTTCAGTATTGATTAGGGATATAGGGCGATAATCAATGCAGGTTGGTGAGGGCGGCTGTGTTTTGGGAATAATGACTATCGTGGCCGTGTCGGTCTCTAGAGGGAATGAGCCCTTTTCTAAGGCCTCTTCATAAAGGGCTGCAAGGTGGGGGATAAGTATGTCACGGTAGGCATAATAGTACTCTTGTGGGTAGCCGTCCGGGCCAGGAGTTTTCCCGGCAGCAACCTGTGAAAGGGCGTCTTGTATTTCTTCGTGTGTAACGGGGCCCTCCAGTCCGGCTGATTCAGCGGCGTTGAGCCTAGGGAGGTGGAGGTTTTCTAGGGTGATCATATCTGATAGTGAGAGCTCTGGCTCCCGGGCGGACTATAGATCAGAGTAATAGTCCGCGAATGACTGGGCCATCGCTTTGGGAGAACGGTGGGTAGTTCCTTCTAAGTCACGGATTTCTGGGATTATCCAGTTCGCCAAGGGGTATGACCCTAATCTATGTAGTATTCTCCCATTTTTATCACCCCCATCCATTTACGCGTGCGATGGAGGACCTCCATAGGAGGTTTGCTGAGTCTAGTGAGATCTGTTTAATTTCATCCCTCACTAGTGCTAGTTGGCGCAACTTGGTCTTGTCTGGTGTTCCGGATGTATATCTCCTGAGCCGGGCATCCTGGGACTCAAGGAGAGCGAGCCTGCTATACCGAGCTGCTCGTTGGGCTTTAAGGTGGCCCTTGGCGAATCGGCAGATGGTGGCCTTACCTGCCTCCCACAGGGTGCCCGGGGAAGAGACGGAGTCCTGGTTAGTGAGAAAGTATTGTTTAAATTCCGCTCCAATTGTTTCTTTGAATTTCCCGTCTTGGAGAAACCATGCATTCATCCTCCACATTGGGCGGAGTGTGACAGGGGGGTCACCTAGGGCTAGAAGCAGAGGTGAGTGATCCGAGATTCCTCGGGGGAGAATACGTATTTCTCTAACCTTGCGACATTCGGGGGCCAGCATAAACATCATGTCGATGCGGGCTTGATTGTGGTGTGCTGCTGAGGTGTGGGTGTACTGGGACTCCTGAGGGTTCCATGACTGCCACACGTCACAGATACCCATGGTTTCGGTCCAGCTCGCCAACTGCTTGGCGTGGAGGATGCATGAGGCAGAAGGGGTCCCTGTGATGTCAAGTCTGTGATGCATGACTGCGTTGAAGTCTCCCCCCATCACCGTTGTTCCGGGCGGTAAGGAGCTGAGTACTTCCCCAATGCGGTCTAAAGTCTGTGTATGTGTGGCACGGGGAACATAGATGGAGAGGACGTTGAAGGCCTTATCACCCAGAGTTCCAGAGAGGGCAACAAAGCGACCGTGGGGATCCCTGGTGATTTGAGTAGGTATGAAGGGCAAGTTGTGCCTCAAGAGGATCGCCACCCCACGTGAACCTCGTGCGAAGCCTGAATGCCAGGATCTATCCAACCCGTATCTTGCAAGGAAGGGATAGAGATTACCCATGAGATGGGTTTCCTGGAGCAGGAGGATATCGGTGGCATGTCTTTGGGAATGTCGCAGGACAGCAGTTCGCTTGATTCGGTCTAACAGGCCGTTGACATTACCCGGAGAAAGTCTCCTCTATGTATCATTTGTGTCATGATCAGTGTGAAAAGCCTCTGGGATCCCGGGAACCCGCCGTGTGATGGGTGTGTTTGGGAGATGGTTTGTGCTGGTTAAAAGTCTCGCCTGCTGGTGTGCGATTGGAGTGTAATGTCATGCAGATGTAAAGCTGAAATGCTGTGAACCATGAATTGTTGAACAAAATGTGAATCCAGGACAACGGTCCCAACCCCCACCCCCCACCCTATACTTCGAGAACAGAAGCATCTGTCGCCTTACAACTGTGGAGAGAAAAAGCTAAACTATAACATTTAGAGTCAAGGTTTCATGGAGGACCCCTCTCATTATAGGATAAGTTCGCACATCGGCAGAAATATCTGATTGGCGTGGTGCATTGTGAAGATATGCAAGAGTTTGTCCCGGCTCACCGGGCTCCATTCATGACACTCTTTGGGAGCTTCAGTTGGGGAGTGACGGGCTGCGGGAGAGGTCCGAGTCCGTGGAGTCGATGCCCATAGTCTTGGGTGAACCGCTTCTTGCAGGCGAGCAGTCTCGGGAACCAGACTGCTGAGGAGGGTAGGATCCAGGGGACAGAGCTTGGCGTTGGGGGGGGGGGGGGCCAGGGATCCAGCCGCCGGTGAGCCTAATCTGGCTCTGCCCGCCCTCTGACCCCTGCGGGAATGTGTACGCCTCCTTCCTGGAGTGGGGTTAGTGGCGGATGCGGCTCGGGCACTTGGGGCCAGGGCCGTGGTCCTAAGCCGAAAGAGGGTGTTCTTCAGTCAGCCAGGTCCAGGCTGCCTCTGGGGTATCGAAAAAGTATGTTTTGTCCTGGAAGACCACACGCAGCCGCGCTGGGAAGAGTAGTCTAAATTGCAGGTTGAGGGTGCGCACTTCCGTATAGGAACGTCTTTGGGTTTGGACCTCCCTAGTATAGTCCGGGAATATCATAATAGTGTGGTTCTGGTAGGTTATGGTTTTCTGGACCTGGGCCTGTCGTAGGATCAAATCTCTGTCTCTGAAGTTGAGGATCCTGGCTATAATGGGTGGGTGTGGGGCACCCGGGGGGGAGGGGGGGGGGTTTGGTGCCAAGGAGCGATGCGCCTGCTCAACCGCGAACCAGGTGGATAGTGTGTCCTTGGGCATCCATGAGGTGATCCAGTGTTCAATGAAGGATTCCATCGGTCCTTGCTCTGAGCCCTCTGGGAATCCCACCAGGCGCAGGTTGTTGCGTCTAGACCGGGTCTCTGCATCTTCTGCCCTTTTGTGCTTTTCTTTGGCTTGGGTTTGCAGGCGGGTCATTTGTTCTTTCAAGCTTAGGACGTCGTCCTCAACAGAGGAGATGCAGGACTCAGTTTCAGTAATACGGGCGGGTGCGTTACGGAGGTCCTGTCGGAGCAGGGCCATATCGACCCGAACCTCCCCGATTTTGTTTTCAACCGAGGCTTGTGAGGCGCTGATAGCTCTTTGGATCGTTTTAAGGTCACATCCCGTCTGAGTATGCCCCCCGCGGCTTCAGACAAGGCCCCAGCCTCGCTGACAGTGTACTGGTCGATTTTGGTCTGTGTCGCAGGTGGTTTTGGACCCCGGTCTTTCCCCATGGCTGGCGAGTCCAGGGGTGGTCGGTGGATGACGGCGGTACTGATTGATGTCGAGCGGCTTCACCGTGGTTACCTTGGCTGGTTTCGTCCAGGCGTCGTGTGGGCCCTCGTGGGTCACTGCTGATCTCCCGGGGTGGAGGGGGGCCCTCGGAAACTTGTAGCCATGTTACGTGGTAGCGACCAGGCAAATCGCCACTCCAGACAGGGGAGGGCTTCTCCCTCGGTGTCTGAGCCGCAGTAGGGATGAGGGCAGTCGAGCTCCAGGGCACGGCCACCTTCACCCAAGGGTTATTCGGCACTCCAATATGCCGTGTGTAGGGCCAATTTGGTTGGTTGGGGAGTGGGGCTAGAGCAGGTGTCCACCCCGGGTTCGTTTGCTTGACGGATGTACCCGGTCCCCACCCAGTCATCCAGAAGCCAGTTGGGGTTTACCAGTGGGGTAACCAGGTAGGAAAGCGAGTGTTCACTGCAGATTGGCAGGGAGACCTGTGTGCAGGGTCTCGGGGCCCAACGGGGAAGGGAGGGGGGCCCAGGAGCCCACCGTTGTGCAACCTCGCAGCCGATCCCCCTGCTCGTAGGTGCCCAGGTGCCGTTTCGCGATGCCGCGCAGCGGGACCATGCAGTGGCCCACTCCCTCAGTGGAGTCCAATCTTTGTGTTTCCCTCCGGGTCACACCCGTCCTTCAGCTTCAGAGTGAGCGCCCCCGCGACTGGGGCCCCTCAAGATCCAAGAGGCAGGCCCCAACCAGTCCTCAATCCCTCCGGAAGCAGGGGCGGCAGCAGGGGAGCCCCGAAGAGGCTCAGTAATCAGGGTGGAGGGAAGAGGGCTGAGGCCCTCGACGGCGTGAGGCAGGGACACCCCGGGGCCCACTTTCCTACGGGATCAATATTTGCACAAGCGGTTGGGGTTTGGATAAGGCTGTCCACACAGGCCGCTCAGTGTGCACGGTCCAGCCACACGAAAGGCTGCGTCAGTGGGGGCGAAGGACGCATTCAGAGCCAAGTGTTGCGTTGCTGTGCCGAGGGCACCCCGGGGGCCCCGGGATGGCCAGGTCCGCCGGGGAGGGGGGGCCCTGCGGCCCGCCGCTGCACAAATTCACAGCCGAGCTTCCCCCCCACGATCGATCAGGTGCCCTCCTGGGTCGTAGTCCCGCCGGGCCATGAGGCCAGTCTCTCGTCTCCCAGCGGTGCTTGGAGGTGGTCCCCACGGAGATCCAACAACAGGTAAGAGGGGGAGGGTGGGGGGGAAACCTTCACCAGAGATTCCCGCTGTGCGACTACCGCAGCCGATCCCCGCTACCCCGGGTCTTGAGTAGCAGCTAGGCAGGACGAGCCCAGCCCTGATCTCGCTCCCCTTCAAGGACGCCTGCCAGCTCGCACGACCCCACTACCGCAGCAACACCAGGCTCGGGATGCTCCGACGGAAGGAGGGCCTCCCCTCCGGGGCGCGCACCAGTCTCTCTCACTCACCGGACCACGGGGGAGTCTGCACCAGGCGGGCGGCTTCCGCGCCACCCCAGATCGGGCCACCGCGTAGTTCTGGAGGCCGGACAGCGGTCTCAGGGCCCGTCACTGCGACGTTCACCCTGATGACCCACCCGGCGCCTTCGCCCGTAAGTTTCACCCGGTGTAGGGATCTCCGGGCTGCAGTGGGTTGTTCCAGATCATCTGCAGGCAGGGGGATGATCCCGGACTTCTACGCTGCTCCGTGACGAGTGTCGGCCGCCATTTTGGCTCAAGTGCGGTCGGGAGACCCGGTCAGGATCCGACCGTTGTACTGCTGCCTCGTGATTTCACTCGTCACCAATGTCCAGTCTGAGATGCAGTAGGGTGTTTGTCACTGCCAGTGGGGAAGGATGGCTGCTGATGGTGGCGGATTTTCAGAGCGGATGACGGAGGGGTCGGAGCACTCTTAGAGTGCGACCGCCATCTCAACGCTCCAAGCCACGCCCCCTTAGGTGTAAGAATTAATGTTGTTTGTTAGGTATAATATTTTAAATGTTGGTATTTTTGGTGATGAATTATTGTGTACAATGTATTTTATATCTGGTTGATGGGCTTTTCTCCCAAATAGTGACTGAAGGAAATGCTGGTAAGATAAACATCGCAAAATCAAGTGAAACGTTTTGTTTCAAGGGTCTCTTTGACAGATGCCAATTTATCATTTATGCATGCTCGTACAGTTTTAAATAAACATAAAAATACTTAACAAGCAAAGACTGCACCAGAGTGGACATAGCAGTGATCGATGGGGAGTGCTTGTAACCTTCTAGCTTCGGGTCGGGTGCTGTTTCGGGGAGTAAGTGCCCGACATTTATTGCACACACACTCCCTGTCGACAAGTAAATAGGCCTTGCACTGCATGTGAGCCTGAGGAGGAATTTGCAGTTTATCTGCCATTCTGCGTGTATGGGGCGTGGTCGCTCGGAGCCTTTTGCGGGAGTGCATGGGCGGCCTGGGTTTACCTCACGAATCAAAGAATGATTTTCAGAAGACCTGTGTTCTCCCTGCTTGTTGATCGGCTCAGAGACAGTAACTTTATTCATTTACTTTTTTAAAATCTATTTCTAAAGTGCGCTGGGGGCATAATGTTTTAATGCGTTTGGTGTTTTCGTATAGTTTTTTGTAGGTTGCGCTGTACTTTCTACATTTCATGCCTTTCAGGTCGCACACCCACCACTAACACGCTCTGGGGCGCTGCCCTCTCCTCACACGGCAGAGACCGACCCATCTTCCTGTCTGTTTGTCTCTCACTACTCCCGTCTCTCTCGCCTTTCTTTCCCCAAAGAGTTTATCAGCGAATCCGCAACATCGTCAGCATCTATGCGCATACTTCCGTCTGCCATCTGCCCTTCTTAAATGCTTGCTTTGCAATAGGGTACTTTTAACTTCATCAGCACCAACTTTAAAATCGCCAAATACTTATTTGTAGTCCAAGTATGTATGCGTTCCTCCTGCTCAGCAGTAACATTGCTAATGCACCAAAATACTTTTATTAACAGTTTTCCTTTCTGAAGTAAAGGTTGGTCGCATGAATAAAAGGAGCCCGGTTGTTTATCGCTGACATCTTCCTTACAAGCAAAGGAGATTCAAAGTCCGAACCGAACATGTCACTGATTGAAATTGTAAGCAGCGTGGCACATTCTGAAAAGACTGAATAATTTTGTTGATTGTTTCCTCTAGATTCAGCACAGTTGGTGTAGGGCCTAAAACATGCTTTTCAGAAGTACCCTTAAAGTTATTCTAATAAGCTTCAGAAGTTCAGACTGCTACAACCCACCCGCACTATGAAGGCAAACTATGTACAAGTGGAACCCCACCCCAACAGATGTGCACGTCCTCTTTTACTGCAACACATGGACTTTTTTCCGCATTGTTGCTGCATATTATTTGTATTAAATTCCACAACTTTGGCAACATTAAGAGGCCTTAGCCTAATGCCACAACAATATTGTATGAATTAACACATAGATTTGACATGAACCATCCGTAACTCAAAATATGTGCACACACATGTGCGCATACACAGTTATTTATATACAGTGACCTTGAACATGCATACAAAGGGAGAATATAGTTAAAAAAAACAATTTGTGTACCTGACCACTGTAAATCACAGTTCTGGAGGTAATTGCTGTTGTCCTGTACAGTGTTCCTGTGGCACTTATTTGTATAGGATCGATCTTGGGCACAGGTTCAACATTAGGAATCCAGGGAACTCTGTGGCACAGTAGTTGCTTTATGACTTGTTTCTGACACCTCATGAGCTGTCTGCGGTACAAGAACACACCGGAGCACACAAATGCTCGCTGGGTGCACAGGGGTCTCCAAGGATGCTGCCAGAGAGCTGTTAGGAGCTTTGAGGGGCAGAGAAGCAGCTACCCGAGGCTTAAGCTCCATGTGCCTATTATGATGGTCGGCCTCGCTCTCTACGCTCGCTCGCCATAGGAACCAAAACTTTTACGCCCACCACTTTCAAATGTCACCAGCCGCCACTGCCTAGGATGTGCAGCCTTGCCAGCTAACTGAACCTGAGAAGCAGAAATTAACGTCTGCATTGCACGAGGATGGCAAACATACCATAGGCACTGTAGCACTGCTCATATTGATAAGCTTTTACTGCCCCCACCAACCTGTCCTCAGTGTAACTCCCCTACAGTCTGGAAGAAAACACCATGGCTTCTGACCCAGTGATGCAGGGGGAGAAATTTTGAACTGTTAACTTGATGTCAGCCTTGTGGACAATGCCCCATCCTCCTTGAAACTCAGTGCTGATTCCACCTTGTGCTCCATCTCCTCTTGGGTGGCCTTTTCTTCCTTGATCCTCTCTCCTATGCCAACACTTCAATGGCTGGTTTCTGAAAGGGTAGGATTATGCCAAATGGGGATGTCTGGGTGGGCTGTCATAGCCTAGAGCAGTCATAAACACCTTCCAGCCTTTGATCTTACAATTTCCACTGAAAGTATTTTTTCCTTTGGTGCTTCTCTCATTCTCTTTATTTACTTTCTTGATCAATTAAAGTTTCTGAATGTTTGCAAGATGGTTATTAGCTGGGGTTGTCTACTCTCTCTTTCATGCCATCTAGCAGCTTGGAAGGCTTTCTGGTTTTCCTCACCCTTGTGTCTGCAAAGTACTCTTGCTAGTCACTTTTGCCTGTAGGCTGGGGGAACTTGCAACTCTTGTCTGTTCTACTACTTTCCTACAGGTCCTTACTGAAGTCTGGTCCTTTGTCTTTCCCTTGTTTTTGCTTAAACGCTACCTTGAAAAAGTGCCCTAACTTATTTATTTATTTATATTTGAAAAGTTTTATATAGCGCGAACGCTTTACAATTGAATCAAGGCACAAACGTGTATATCAGTGAAACGTGGTCTGTATGCATATATCAAAGAGAAGAGTTTGCTCAAAAAGGTAAAATTATTAAATCTAATCTAGAAATGTGTTCATAAATATAAGTTTGACTTCTTTCTTGAAAGATGTGGTTGAAGGGATTATTCTTATTTGAGGGGGGGAGAGAGAGTTCCAAATATGAGGGGCAATGCCAGAGAAGGCTCTATTGTACGTTTTATTTTTGGAGAATCTCTGTGGTTTTAGCAGTAAGGTGCTGGAGCTTCTAGAGGATCTTGAGCCTCCAGAAAGTTCAAGTTTCTTGGGGAGATAACTTGGGATATTGAAGTGTAGAGCTTTGTGAGTCATGCATGCAATTTTCAGTTGCATTCTTGCTTCATAGAGGACCCAGTTGAGGGACTTCAGGTCAGGAGAGATGTGACTGTTCCTTTTTGATCCTGTGATGAGTCTTGCAGCTGAGTTAAGGGAAACCCTTAATGGGACTGTTGTGGATCCGGGCAGGCAGGAGAGGTTTGCGCTTCCATAGTTCAATCTGGGAATCACAAAGGCTAGTACGGCAGACTTGAGGTCTTTTAGGGGGAGGAAGGGTTTTAGTTTCCTAAATATTTTCATTTGGAGGTTTGCTCCTTTAGTAGTGGCACTAATGTGCTTTTGCATATTGAGGTTTTGTCAAGAGTAATTCCTAGTGATCTTGCTGAATCCATAATTTGTGGTGTGCAATTGAATGCAGTTAATTGCTTCATCCATTCATTGACAGTGTGTAGCTGATTCAGAGGGACGATTAAGAGGAATTCAGTTTTTTGAGTGTTAAGTTTTAGCTGGTTGTATGACAGCCAATTTTGTGTATTTTGAAGAATAGGATTGAGGGATCAGATGTCTTCAGGGGAGGAGACTTTCAGATAAAGGTGGACATCGTCCGCATACAAGTGATAGTGCTCTTAGGATTTCTGTTAGTGGCTCCATGAATCGGTTAAAGAGGGTGGGTGAGAGGGAGGAGCCTGGTGGAACCCCGAGTGTGACCGGAGCAATCTTAGAGAGGGACTGATTTACCTTTACTTTTTGTGTTCTATTTTGAAGAAAAGAGGTGAACCAGTTTAGGAAGGACCCTGAGATACCCATCCTGTGCTCAAGTAAGTTAAGTAAATAGTCATACTTAATCGTATCAAATGCTGAGGAAAGGTCCAGGAGGATTAATAGGCATGATTAATTTTGATCCAACATTTTCCAAGCATCGTCTATTATGTGTGTCAGGGCCAATTCTGTGCTATGCCCAGAGCGAAAGCCAGATTGCAATTTGTAGAAAAGCTGGAATTGCTCAATGTGGTTACAAAGTTGGATGTGAACATATTTTTCAAGAAGCTTTGCCAGCGTCGGAATGTTTGAAATGGGGCGTAAGTTGTTGAGGTTGGTTGGATTGACCATTGGTTTTTTAGAATAGGTGTGTCCTGTCCCGATTTTAGGCAGTCTGGGATTTTGCCCTGTAGACGTGAGGCGTTTACAATCTTAGTCCAGAGTGGAAGTATGGACATTATGATCTCGTTGTTAGAGGATGGGGGAAGAGCATCGATGAAGTGGTTTGAGGGTTTCAAGTTCGTTAGAATTTTGAGGATTACATTTTGATCAATTGCTTTGAAAGAGCTCCAGGAAGCATTGTTTTTGAGGATGTGATATGGAAGTTATGTGGGCCCACCCATCAGTGTGGGAGGGACTTTAGTGTGAAGTGAGTAAGGAAAATGCTCCCAAATTTTCTGCAAGTCAGTTTTCACGTTGTTTGTCTTTTCAAGGAAGAAAGCAGCAAAATCTTCACAGTTGAGTAGTGAGCTTGATCGAACTTAGGAGCGGTTGGGTAGGCCACTAGATTGATGCTTGACCAACTCAAATAGTTTTTTAGGTCGGTTTTTGGCTTGCTCCAGTTGGTTTCTGGAGAAGTTTGCTTTGGCATTTCTAATACTTTTGTAGTAAATAGTCCTTTGAGATCTTAGGTGTTTGAGGTGTTAAAGCAATGGAGAGGATCTCCATATTCGTTCTGCTAGTCTCAAGTTATGTCTTTCAGTGTTTAGGGTATCATTATACCAAGAATTTGAGTCTTTGGTGGATAAGTCTTTTTAGTTGTAGGGGTGTAGTCATGTCAAGAATATTCTGCATGGCGCCGGAATAAGCGATTAGCGAGGTCTTGTATGTCTAGCATATCGTCTGGGGATATTACCTCTGAGGGATGTCAATTTGGCAAGGTTGATATTTCTCGTATTTCTTTAAAAAAAAAAAAAAATTGGCTTGTGTAGTAATAGTTCTCAGATATAGAGATGAGGAATGTGATGCAGTGATGGTCAGAGCAGTCACAGGGGAGGATTGATTCAAGTTGGATAGAATCTAGATCTAAGATCACACCTTTGTTATGTGTGGGGCTGTCACAGATTTTCTGTCAAGTTGAGGTCAGTAAGAAATGTTTTGAGGCTGTTAACTATAGGGTCATTCAGATCATTCCAGTGGAGATTGAAATCGCCAAGGAAGACTTGAGTGTCATGTTGACCGTTTGTTGTGATGATATCCATAATTTGCTCTACGAAGGGAAGGTTATACCCAGGTGTATGAAAGAACGTGTGTAGTTTGCAAAGAGGTTTGTTGGTGCAGGCAATGTTCAAACATACATATTCACAAGATGATAGGGCAGGGGGCTGTGCCTGAGTAACTGAAAGGTTTTTGCGGTGAACACATGCAATGCCCTCCCACTGGTCTGATGGGTCTGTCAAGTCTGGTGATGTCATAACTTGGAGGGACTAGTATGTCAAGGATAGGTGCAGAGGAATTATTTATCCAGGTTTCTGTCAGGATAAGGAGGTCAGGATCATTCGCTAGAATGAGATCAGCAATGTCCACGGCATGTCTTGCCGCTGATCTACAATTGAGGAGAATACATTTCAGATAGGCTTTGGGGCTAACTGTATTGGTCTGGGTAAGGGTAAGTCTCTTGAGGTTCTCTTTGTTTATAGTTCTATGGTTTGGTTTAGATATTCTGTATGGGTTTGCAGATATGGATTGGATTCAACTCAGATTGTCGATGTTCTTAAGGTGCACTGAATTGTATAATAGTAGGAGGGAGTGGATATCATCCCCTGTTAATGAGTCTTTGTCAAATCTAGTGGGCCTTGAGGGTGAATTGTGACAGGGGAGGGTTTGCCAACTTGACTGTGTGCATTTCGGGAGGGATGAGATCTGATTGGTTGTGGGGTGAGTTGTTGGCAGGGTAGGATAGATGATAGTTTGTTTAGGTTCATGTGAAGGCGAATTAGGATTCATGATTGGCCCTTGGTTGGTAGTCGATTTAGTAGCAAAATATATAAAGGCATTGCAGATCTACCTTAAGATGATGTAAGGTTTCTGAGATTTCATCCAGCCTAGCTGCTAGTAGGTTATGTGAAAATGTAGCAGTCTCTTGTAGTGTGGGGAAAGTAGACGATGGGATGTTTAAATCTGAGGTGGTCAAGTATTGTATGTCAGCGAGGCGAAGCGTAGGGGGAATGGCCTCCATGATGGGGTCTTGGGGTGTGGAGAGTGGAGGTAATGATATGTTGGTTCCTGCAGAGGTGTAGTGCAGTTGGGCAGGGGGATGTGAAAGTAGGGGCGTGGGATTGTAGGTGATTGCGCACTCCCATTTAGATGGAGAGGTGTACATATATATAGTTTGAGGAGGAGTAGTTGACAAGTTGGTGAGTGAGATATTGGATTTAAGCATTGGGGATACTATGGGTTGTAGCATGGAGGGGGTCATCGGAATGCTCAGGGGAAGTAGGAGATTTTCAGGTTATGTGACTGAGGTGGTTGCTCTAGGTGTAAGTTGTGGATGTGGAGTGGCACTTTGATTTGTAGAGGTGGGCTCGAATCCTCTAGGGGATGTAGGAGGATACATATTGCACGCCTGATTAGAGAGGACTTGGGAGGGGAAAGGCAAGTTCGTGGCTGTGGCTTTTTTGATTAGGGTGATTATTTTTTCAAATAGCTCTAGGTTACGATCCGAGGTTTGGATGAAGATTGTGACATTGTTGTAGATGGAGATGGTTGCTTCTGCTTTAAAGAACGACGAGGGGGCAACCAGGAGTCTTAGACCATATGGAGGTTTTTTTAGATGCGGAGATCTGGAGCATTGAGAACAAGGCTTTACTCCAGTGTGCTCTTCCTCATATAAAGAATGAGGTCACATATAATTGTGCCTATCTTTAGGCCAAAGTATGGGTCAGCGATAAGGGTTTCTTGATGGGTTTTTAGAAGTCTGTGCTTCAACTTCTTAGCAGCCTTTTTGTTAGGTTCTGGGGTACTCAAATTTATAGACCTGTTTGCCAGATTGTTCTAGCTTGGGGTCCATTGTTATCAATGGATCCATATCAGAGCAGGATGAGATGACCTGGTGTTCTATAGAGAGTGGGGTCAATCTACTTTTGCCATCTCTATCGTCGGCCGATTAAACTGATCTCGATTCCTTAGTTGCAGGGCTGGCTCTTCTTTCCAAGGTTCTGATGCACTTTTTGTGACTTGCAAGTTGGGCCACCTGGAACTTAAACTTCTGTGACAACCTTAAGTCATTGGTTGTTTTCTGCTATATCCATGGCCTATGCTCAATCTGGGGTCTCTATGCCTGAGTCTGTCCATGGCTCCTCCAAAGGGAGTTTGGCAGCCTCTCAGGCTTTGGCTAAGGGAGTTTCTGTATTGGATGTTTGCTGTGCAGCCACTTGGGCTTCACCAGATGCTTTTGTCAAACATTGCAAGCTATAGGGAAATCCTTCTGGTGCTATATTTGGTTGTGTTGTATTGAGTGCTATCTGGGAATAAAGTGATTCTGTTGATTAAAATTTGCAGCGGTTCTCCATTACTTTATTGTCCATCTCTTGACTGCCATGCCATTTACTCTGCTTTCTATATGCTCACTATTGAAGACTGTGACGAAGACGAGAGATGAAGTGGCAATGCTTCAATTGCATAGTGATAATATTAATTACATTGGGTCTTATTCTTCCTGCCCTCCCGGACTGGGAGTGGTGGGCATGGTTATTGGTTTGATTTGGAGGTATGGTCCCACTTATTGGTGAGGGACATATGAAAAAAGGGAATTCACTTTTAGGCCTTACAGGAGCCTGTCTCCGGTGAGTGTTTACTTATGTCGTTGCTAACCTCTGGTCTACTGTCTATTCTGTTTTAAGGTGCTTTGGGGCAATTTAACTAGATAGGGGTCCATAAGAAGAAATCACTCTTCAATTATAGTGCAGGTATTTTTTGGGAAAGCCTCATTTGCAGACCGTCTAATCATTATCAATAGCAATATGAAACCATATCAATACTCTTCTGAGATGACAACTCTACAGTTAATAATAGATGCAGAGCTTAATAAGCAACAAGAACGTGTTAGGGAAAAATGTTCTAATGGTAGATCATCTATCTCATGCCATTTATATAGTTCAAGCTTAAGTTCAAGTTTAATAAAGTTTGATTTTTGCCTAAATAGATAATTCAAGCATCATAAAATTGCAAATAGTCATACAAATAAAAACACATCTCACAATATCCCCGATATGTCATACATTTTTAAACGCAATAAAACAATTTCCACAGCTTAAAACATTTTCACATTTCAATATGCATTTCATTGAATTACATTATTTCGGAAATTTCACATTTAAAAAACAGGCAGTAACATACTTCTTTGATAATTTCTTAATACTTTACAAAATAATTCACAATATTCTGTTTTCCAGAGTTACACAATCAGCATTTTAAATCTGGTTTTGCTTTTGTCAGCCCCCACTTCACTTCCATAATTGGGAGTTGACTAGTCTTACATTTAGCATCCACCTCCTGGTTTCCAAAAACTGAATATTAATAAGATATGTTTGAGGAAACCATAATATAGACTTTTTTTTACTATGTTCACATACATATTACCCTTTTTAAGTTCCTCCTGATCATACACCTGGCTATCTAGAATAAGAACAGTTTTTTATTTTCGTTTTCCGACCACAATTAATGTACTTCATACCTTCTTTCATCATATTCACACTTAAAAAATATTTTGTAAGTTACCAAACCAGGTTCCAATCTGCTGTCTAACTGAGCATTGTTTAACCAAATATTACATTGCACTCATTTACTCTGGAACATGTGTGCTATTGAATAATATTTATGAGTAATACTTTTCACCAATATAGAGTGGTTTCATTTTTAGAACGGAATACTTCTCCCCATATAAATCAAATAGCAGACACCCATGCATTGTAGAAAGTTTCCATCTAAAACCAGTCTGATATTTTGGTAAAATCCCAGCTCTCCCCACCCAGTTGTCCAATTTTTTTAAACAAATATCTAGCAGAATTTGCCCTTCAAATATCCATGAAAGCAATCATTCTGATAATCTGTGGTTTAGACCAGTCTCCTTTTTCATACATGGGTAATTTGATACTCCCTAGCCCAGAATCCAGAATCGCATGGCACTTTAAGGTTGTATCTAAAAGAGCGCCTAATAATAGTTACAATTCTTTGCTTAACTTTTCTTTACATTAGCAGAGATCCGATCCAGTCCTTGAGCTCTTGGAGGCTCAAAGAGTGAAATAGAACCTCCTCATGATGGAAGTACAATGCTATTTAAAGTGTATCCAATATGTTCCTATTGCTTTTTTTCTCATCCTTTTGATGTTAATAAATGTTCTCATTAATTTTGTACATATCTGTTATACATTTTATCCAATCTTCCTAAATCGCTGGAGGAGCAATAGTTTGTTTTTTCTTCCTAATAAGTTCTCAGTTATTTCCCAAAAATGCTTTGTTCTTTTGCACTTTAAAGCTATTGTTATTGTCCACAGTTTTTCTTTCTTTTGATGTTTGACCTTTCTTAGGGGGTGATTACGATTGTTGCGGGGATTGGGACCGTCTGCCTGTAATGCAGCGGTCCCGCACATGTGATTACGATGCGACCGCCACTGTGGCGGTCGCATCGTCTATCCCTATCATTGCAGCGGGTGCTGCTGGCTGCAGCACCCCCCGCAATGTTCAAAATACACTGTTTGCATTTCCCTGCCACCTGGTGCAGGGAAATATAGGGGGGTACCCATAGGTGCCCCCCCAGTGCAAGGCCAAACTCCCCCAGCACAAGGGGGGCCCGCAACGGCCGCAACGGTCCCCCAAATTACATCCCCACCAACCTTTCCATGGCGGTGAAGAGGCTGGCGGGGATGCAGCATCATAATATGGCGGACGGTGCTTGCTGGGCACCGCCACCATTCTGTTGATGCGAGCAGTCCGACAACAGCAATTGTTGCGATTGCTGCTGTCGGACCCGTGGTGGACAGCCCTTCCGTTCGCCTCGCCCACCGCCTGCCATCGCAATCTGGCGGGCGGGATTTGGCCGCAATCGTAATGACCCCCTTAGTCTTTTTCTTTCCTTTTGTAATTCCTTAATACAATGGTCTCTATTTTTCTCTAATTTAATAGCTTCTCTACTGTTTGTGCTCAGCAATTTGCCAGCTTCATATTTAGTATTTTTCCCACTGTTTATTTTTGTTTTTGCCAACGTTTATGTTCTTTATTTAAGAAGGAGTTTTTTAATTATCCCATAAATATATTATGACATCCTATCACTTTTTTAATCTATTTTATTTATCTCCTTGGCAGTTATCTCAGGAGCTCTAATACGAATAGTCTGGGCCTTTCTCAACCAATATACTCTATTTGATTTTTTTTTTTCAATCCTGATCCACTGTATGCAGTTTCATGTGCACGTCCCCTCAAGTGGAAAAGTAATTGTGCAAGTCTATCATCTCTTACATTTAACTCTCCTACATTCAAATACATGGCTATTAAAGAGTGCCTGTGAGTAGTAACTGCATAATTTATTAATGAAGATGAGTGGCTAATTCTAAAGGTTGTACGTGCTGTCTGATCAAATGGTATCTTAAATTTATCACAGTCAAGTAGTATTCTCTTAGTAGTAAGGCTAAATCTTTTCCTCTTGTTTTGGCTTGAACCTATGCATTATATGCTGTGGTATAACCATAACTTCCTAATATCTTTTGAGGCCAGTGTCATTAGTAATTTCTGTTGGCATCTTAGCATAAGATAGAAGAATATTCAGAATAGACTATAAAGCTAATTCAGTTAAATTTCTTCAATTAATTTAGTCAAAAGTTTCAAGTAGGTGGCCTATTAAATTCCTGGAGCAAAGTATGTATGAACCAAGAATACTCGACCTGAGTGGGCACATGTTGCAGCTACAATTTAATTTCCTAGTCCATATTTTGCTACTATGGTTAAGATGTTCTTACTGCTTCGTTAGAAACTGATGTTGATATTAACATTTTCAAACCTCCCTCTGGTCACAAAGCTTTCCTTTGGTTGTCTTGATACACAGTTATATATAGTTATTAAATTATAATGTTCTTAGATCCCAAGTTTCCTGCAAAGCTGCTATTCTCATCTGCGGTTTTGTTCATCCTACTTCAAGCTGTTGCCACTTATTATTAGCTCCTACCAAATTTATATAACAATGTTCCAGTGCTCTTCATTAGGTTCCATGCAATCTTTGTCATGGTGTCTCTGATCTTATCTTTAAATAAAGGAGAGGGGCTCGAAGACCCAAAGGGATGGAGCTCCCAGTAACAAAGTTAAAAACAATTTTCCCTTTGGTAAGAACTGTCAGAGATGAATTACACTAGATTCATAACCACATACATACTCAACGCGCTCTGCTTCCCGCTCAGGGTATATTAAAGCACTTATAGTCACACCAGTAGATATGTATATCAAAAACCTTTCTCTTTAATAAAATAGACAAAATACATACAAAATTCTTTGTTTCCATGGATAATTTCATAACATTTTTAAAAACACATTAATTCCTAGATTAAAAACGATATATTCTGTTATAATTAAAAAGGAGAATTGATATAGACAATTACATTTGTCTTATATATGTTAATTTGGACACATTATAGACAGCATTAAGCATAGATGTACATTCCCTGTCTCAAATTGATTGCGGACTTTGCCAAATTTAACACCAACAAAAACTGGGCGTCGACGCGTTTCGATGGTATAGGCACAATTAGACCACCTTCTTCAGGACAAAGATTGTTTCTCCTTATACAACGAATCTCTTATCATTCAATAATTACACCTAATATAAAAACGAAAAAAGTATACATACATATCACTTAGAGGAATATCTGTACATTGTCATAAATACATTCATATTATCCTGCCTATTCTAATTATACATTCTGTACAGCGTAAGCAGAACTGTAAGTGCTCCAATTATCCTAATTATACATTCTGTACAGCGTAAGCAGAACTGTAAGTGCTCCAATTATCCCCTTATGGGAGACTGTCTACCTTAGACCCCCTCCTCAATCTCACTGACCATTTGTTCAGCACCACTCATCATTCAACCTATTTCATCTCTATATACTGTTCACACTCACCGGCGCAGTCGTACTCAGGTGATTGTCTCTCCAACTCAACGGGAGTAAATAAAATTTGCTCCAATGATGGCTACAATAATAAAGAGCACAATCATTCACAGGCATATTCTGCTTTGATATATTATTGCTTACTACGTTATTTATAATTCCACCAGCTCTAATTATCTTTGATTCGAGTTAGTTGGATTTAGGATTGTTTTGTTGTTGTTGTATGTCGAGGATTCAGTGAGGATTAAGTCTCTCTCTTCCCTCTATAATGTAAGACATTTTTTAACATATAATATCATCCGTTGCTTAAAGGCATATATTATTGTACTACTATTTCCTAAGTTGTTATTAAAACCACCTTTTATTACCTTTTGTCAAATTCGGCTGAATTTACGAAATTCTTCTTAAGTATGTCAAAAGGTTATTTTGGGGAATTTAATCTCTCTTCCCTGTGTGTGAAAGAAAATGACAACATATAATGACATCATCCTTCTTTATATAGAAGAAATTTAAGACCCCTCCAGTTATAGTGTCCCTAAATTTGACTAAAGGGGTGTGGTTATATAATCTCACCTTCTGAGATGATTTCTTAATAGTCGTAACTTCTACGTTTTTGATATTTAATTAGAGCCGGAACACCTCTCAGTCTCTAAGATTTAAAGTACATCCCATAAATTCAAGGTCATAACTGATTTTTTCCAAACATGTTTATGCCAAACAAAAACCTCACCTTGTTAGTTGTGAATTGCAGGTCTAAATATCACCCGTATTTATTGGCACCCGGATCACGTGTCCGTAGCTGCACACAACAAGATATACATCATGATGAGATAATGTAAACGGCTACAGGTATATTTATTAAGTTGTACGTCACTGTATTCTAAAACTAAGTGGGTAGCAATGTAGCTATATTGTTTCCCGATCTTATTATATTTAAGGCCATATAGTAATTAATTACGCGCAAATACCTGGCCCCTCGTGTTGATGGTGAGAGGTCTGGATATCTTAAGCCTGCTATTGTGGTTTTTCAACCAAAGCAGTCACCTTCTTTTTCATGTGCCCATTTTTAAATGTCGAGGTATTATTCTATTAGTTAATCTGAAGACCAATTTAGCTAGATTGGTTCCTTGTTCTATGGTACCGGTGCACGAAAATATCAAACACCACCCGTACAGTTCTATCTCCCTTCCCCGTTTAGATTTTACATACTACGCTATTCTTATGACGCAGCGTAAGCCGCTGTTTAGGCCCCTTAAGTCCTAAATATTAATGCGGAAGAGTGTCAAAGTCCACCCCCGCATTTCCCAATCCGCTCACCTTTCAATTCTGATGGACTCCGCTTCTCCCGGTGCCTGCTCGCGTCGTGCTTCGTAAATAGATAAACCCGCCGGCACGTCGCCTCTATTTTATGTCATAGAGTGAGCGTGCTTCCGTCGTTTGCGGTGCGTACATACGTACGTGACGCCATATTGGTTTTCCTAATTGGGGCATTTGGACTACAACCCGGCGTGCTTTCAATGACATTGCGTAAATGTAGCTGCATGGGCAGCGCCATATTTGTCATCACGTAAATATTATACATTTATTGGGGAATCATATATTATAATTTGGGATTTTTATTAGCGGATATTATTGGAACGACACCTTATATTTTGCATTTATCTTATTTTATCATTTGCATTCAGTTCTTTATGGACCTTCACTGGTTACTTCTATATTCTTGGTTCAACTCATTGCCGTTTTTAAATAAAAAAAACATTTATCACTTCTGCGGATATTGTAGAAAAAACCTTTTATTTTGCACTTATTCTTATTTTATCATTTGCGTTCGGTTCTATATAAATCCCCACTAATTGCTCCTATATTCTTGGTTCTAATCACTGCTTTTCTTAGATAAAAAGAGCCATTTGACACTTCTGAGGTAAAGTATAGATACCTCATTCTCTGGGTTTGGTGTTGTTTATCATATCCCCATTAAAAATAGAGATCTCACATCCCAATTTTATAGACTACACTATTCGAGTTACTGTCTTCATATTTTTAGGGAAGATATGCACTATAATTTTTTAAGTGGCAAATATTCTCTTGTGTCATGATTATTACCCTCTCTAAGATATTTAAGAAGCAGATTTCTTCTGTATTCCAAATATTCATTTATAGTCAGGAAGCAAGTTTCATCCAATCTTCCTTGGTATTCAATCCTCTCTGAATAGTATCCAGGGTGGAAATATACCATTGCTCCCTGTTTTTTCTTTTTATTTCTGAGTTGCCCCTTCTATTTAATATTTTTTCTATTATGAACCAGTCAAACTCTGTATGTTTATGCCCTGCTGCATTGTAATGGTCCACTAATGGAGCGTTGGGCTTGCTAGTTTTTAAAGCTGACCTGTGCTCTAGTAATCTAAGTCGCAGTTCTCTCCCTGTTTCGCCAACATACGCCAACCCACACGGGCATCTTAGTAGGTAAACCACATTGCTGCTTCTACAGTTATTTAGGCTTTTAGAGGTGATTGTGTAGTCATTATAAGTAAGTGTTTTCGAGACGACACAATTATCACATACGGAACAATTTCCGCATTTATTGTTTCCCAGAGCTTTCCCTCCCTGAAGGGTACTTTGCATCATGGGGTTTACTTCCCTATATGTGGTTACCAAGCTTTTGCGTATGTTGTCGTTTCTTTTGAAGGCAAAAAGAGGTTTAGGTAGTTTTACCTCATTGCCCTCATTGCCCTCATTCAATATATTCCAGTTTGAGTTAACTACATTTTTCAATGTATTACTAATGTTAGAGAATTGGCTCACAAACACAAGTTTGTTGTCAGAATTAGCTTTTTTGTTCTTTCTGTTTGTCAAATTGGGGTTTAACATGCTGTCGCGGTCATATAACCGAGCACGTTTAAAAGCATGTTTAATAAGTTTTTTTGGGTATCCCCTGTCTGATAGTTTATTTTTTAAGAACTCAGAGTGTTTGTAGAAATCATCCAAGGTTGAACAATTCCTCCTAAGACGGAGGAACTGTCCAAACGGATTGTTATCTCTTTGGGATTGTGGATGATAGCTCCTATAATGGAGCAATGTATTTTTGTCAGTAGGCTTGGTGTACAGTTCTACTTCCAATATCCCCTCTCTGTTCTTGATAGTGATGTCTAAAAAATTGACTGCACTGTTATAGTCCGACGTAAATTTCAGATTTGGGTCACCAAGATTTAACCATTCCAGAAATTGTGTTGAGGTCAATTCATCTCCTTCCCAGATGAAAAAGATATCGTCAATGAAGCGGCGCCATACAATGATGTTCTCAAAAAAGGGCGCCGCTTCATTGAAAATGTGCCTGTCCTCAAAGTTCCCCACGTATAAACATGCCAGGCTTGGAGCACAGGTGGCTCCCATGCTGGTCCCCTTACACTGAAGGTATAGATCTTCTTTGAATAGGAACAAGTTATTTTTGAGTACCAAAGTAATGCAGTCCATAATGAACTCTTTACTTGCCCCTCTAAGATCCTCACTAGTTAAAATCTCATTGATGACCGATATTGTGTCATTCTGAGGAATGTTTGTATACAAAGCCTCTGTCGAGGGTCACCAAGATCTGATTATTGGCGTTGAAAGAAGTACCCTCGATCATAGATATAATGTGTGCTGAGTCTCGTACATAGGATTTTTGTTTATGAACCAAAGGTTTTAGAAAAGTATCAGCGTACTGACTGAGGGGTTCTAATAAGGACCCTAATGCAACTAACAATGGGCCTCATTGGTGGGTTTGTTTCATTTTTATGAATCTTTGGGAGACCATAAATAGCTGGAATAATAGCATTGTCATTGTTTAGAAAATTGAATTCTGCCTGGCATATCCAATTATTGTCACTTGCTCTTTTTATCACTTTCTCTACTTGGTTTTTTAATGTTACCATTTTGATATTGGGAACTCTAATGTAGTGCTCTTTGACCTCAAGGAGTGCCCCCCATTCTCTTATCATAGTTGTCTGTATTGAAGACTACAACTCCACCCCCTTTATCCACGGGCTTAATTGTCAGGCTCGCGTCATCCTTTAAGATTTTCATAGCAATCCTATGATCTTTTGACATGTTGTTCACATTCGAGTGTGTCTCTCTAATAATTCTTCTTACTTTAGATTCTACTACACGTTCAAATGTTTCCACATTTTTACAAACTTGTGTAATCGCAGGGGTGAAAGAGGATTTGCCTTGTAATCCGGAGATATTTTCTGGTCCAGTGTATTCTTTGTCCTCGAATCTATTTAATCTAATTTTACGAAAAAAAGACTTTAGATCATTTTCTAACATGAATTTATTAACATTAGCAGTGGGGGCAAAGGTGAAACCTCTTTCTAAAACCTCAATTTCTAAATCCGTTAATTCTCGTGATGAGAGATTTATTATGGGGAATTTTTTATCTGTTGATCGAGCTAGCGCCAGTATCTCTGATTTCGTGTTTTGAGATACTCCTGGGGCTGGCTCCTCTGGTTTTGGCCCCTGCCCTGATTTTGGTTTGGATTTTGATTGGATCTGGCTCCTCTCACGATGGTTTAAAAAACCAGCATAATTAATGTTTGGTGCATGTCCACCATGTTCGTTCCCAGAGGGACCCTCCTCTTCACTGCTGGACCCCGAGGTGTCCGAGAAGGTAACACCCTTCCTTCCTCCTCTTGAGTAAATGGGTCTTTGTTCATACGCCCTCTCTCCTCTCTGTTCCCTAGGTTGCTGAAAATAATCTTGACTGTGTAAGGGTAAACTAGCTCCAGACTGAATTTATTCACGCCCTTTTTAAGTTTTATGGTTTTTTTATTGAGGAGATATTCTCTATATCCATTCACTTCCAAATTTAATTAATCTAGTCTTTTTTTTGGCATCTTCTAGTGCTGACATTTCTCTAAGTGCCTGTTCTAATTCCTCAATTTCACGTTTTTCTACAATTACCATTTCTTGTGCAGTTTCTATAATTAAAAGGATGCAATCCCGACTGCACCTATTGGCTATGTGTGTGCATAATTCTAAATTTTTTTTGATTTTCCACAAATAAACCAGGTTCATTACGGACTTGAAGTCCGATGGGGATTACACCCAACTTTACGTGTCCAATTAAAAATTATGCGTGTAGCTCAGTACGAATTAATTTTTTCTTAAAATTTAGTGCCTTGCCCCATTTATCATTATTACCTGTAACTACCATGATCTTACTACCAGATTTAGAGGAGGTACTAATCATTTTAATATATTGATCCTCTGTGAATCCAAACATTTTGAATGGATCCATATTATGATATTCTTCAAAAATTATATACAGTAGCTGTTCGATAAGTCTATATATGTAATGCTCTCCAACCAAGTGGTTGTACTGAAAAACCTTTAAATAAGAGAGGGGCTCGAAGACCCAAAGGGATGGAGCTCCCAGTAACTAAAAGTTAAAAACAATTTTCCGTTTGGTAAGAACTGTCAGAGATGAATTACACTAGATTCATAACCACATACATACTCAACACACACTGCTTCCCGCTCAGGGTATATTAAAGCACTTATAGTCACACCAGTAGATATGTATATCAAAAACCTTTCTCTTTAATCAAATAGACAAAATACATACAAAATTCTTTGTTTCCATGGATAATTTCATAAAATTTTTAAAAACACATTAATTCCTAGATTAAAAAAGATATATTCTGTTATAATTAAAAAGGAGAATTGATATAGACAATTACATTTGTCTTATATATGTTAATTTGGACACATTATAGACAGCATTAAGCATAGATGTACATTCCCTGTCTCAAATTGATTGCTGACTTTGCCAAATCTAACACCAATAAAAACTGGGCGTCGACGCGTTTCGATGGTATAGGCACAATTAGACCACCTTCTTCAGGACAAAGATTGTTTTTCTCCTTATACAACGAATCTCTTATCATTCAATAATTACACCTAATATAAAAACGAAAAAAGTATACATACATATCACTTAGAGGAATATCTGTACATTGTCATAAATACATTCATATTATCCCGCCTATTCTTATTATACATTCTGTACAGCGTAAGCAGAACTGTAAGTGCTCCAATTATCCCCTTATGGGAGACTGTCTACCTTAGACCCCCTCCTCAACCTCACTGACCATTTGTTCAGCACCACTCATCATTCAACCTATTTCATCTCTATATACTGTTCACACTCACCGGCGCAGTCGCACTCAGGTGATTGTCTCTCCAACTCAACGGGAGTAAATAAACTTTGCTCCAATGATGGCTACAATAATAAAGAGCACAATCATTCACAGGCATATTCTGCTTTGATATATTATTGCTTACTACATTATTTATAATTCCACCAGCTCTAATTACCTTTGATTCGAGTTAGTTGGATTTAGGATTGTTTTGTTGTTGTTGTATGTCGAGGATTCAGTGAGGATTAAGTCTCTCTTCCCTCTATAATGTAAGAAATGTTTTAACATATAATATCATCCGTTGCTTAAAAGCATATCTTATTGTACTACTATTTCCTAAGTTGTTATTAAAACCACCTTTTATTACCTTTTGTCAAACTCGGCTGAATTTACGAAATTCTTCTTAAGTATATGTCAAAAAGGTTATTTTGGGGAATTTAATCTCTCTTCCCTGTGTGTGAAAGAAAATGACAACATATAATGACATCATCCTTCTTTATATAGAAGAAATTTAAGACCCCTCCAGTTATAGTGTCCCTAAATTTGACTAAAGGGGTGTGGTTATATAATCTCACCTTCTGAGATGATTTCTTAATAGTCGTAACTTCTACGTTTTTGATATTTAATTAGAGCCGGTCCAAAGTAAAATATATAAGACAAATGTAATTGTCTATATCAATTCTCCTTTTTAATTATAACAGAATATATCTTTTTTAATCTAGGAATTAATGTGTTTTTAAAAATTTTATGAAATTATCCATGGAAACAAAGAATTTTGTATGTATTTTGTCTATTTGATTAAAGAGAAAGGTTTTGATATACATATCTACTGGTGTGACTATAAGTGCTTTAATATACCCTGAGCGGGAAGCAGAGTGTGTTGAGTATGTATGTGGTTATGAATCTAGTGTAATTCATCTCTGACAATTCTTACCAAAGGCAAAATTGTTTTTAACTTTTAGTCTCTGATGTTATTACTTCTGCTCTCTTGTTCCAGCCATAATTACTATTGCTTTGTTATTCCTTATTCCTCATCTCTAACTCTTTTATTCAATTTCATGATTTTGTTATAATTATTTTCCATGTACAAAGTTATTGTCCTCAGAGCCTATGCTCTCCTGCTTTTTGTTATGGCCTAAATGTTTTTTTTTTTTTTACTTTCCTGTTTGATTGCATTGGTGCCACTTGCCTCTGCCTGGCCGCTACCACATCCACTGCAAGCCTCCTTATCCTATCTGCTACTTTTAAGGTCTTTACTAAAGTATTTGACTTAAATTTCACTGCTGTTCCGTACCAGATTTTGATATCCCCATTATTCTTCAGAAAGCTTATCAATTGCATATTATTTGTAGATATGGTTCTTAGGCTAAACACTGAATGTAATGTATTTAACGATTCATGCTGGTCCTCTCTTCTGCTACAAAAATATAATCAAATTCTAGACTTGTTCCAGGTGTTTGCCATATTTCCATGTGGCTCTGACGGTCCTCTACTAATATTGCAGATGTCAATGTCTTCAACTTAAGTTGTTCCATATAGAGTATAGGTTAACATCCTGTCACCTTATATCATTTGATCCCCCTATTTGAAGTATCACAGTCTAGCCTGTGTATTTTGAGCATTCTGCATTGAGGTTCTGGTGAGGCATCAGTCTTTATGGATCTACATGGGGTTGCCACTTCAACTTCTTGCATATCTGCTTCCAAGGCATTCTATTCAGTTTCTTCATTTTCCTCAAGTTTTTCCCAAATCCTAATTTAATAAATGGTTTTGGCAGTGCAATTGTGTCTGATCTACACATTGTCCTTCAAATGTAAACATGAAATCTCTTTTCTTTGTTACTCTTCTAAATTGTGTTGTATTGTGAAATGTCATACTTGGTAGATTACTTAATTGTGCAAATGTGGGTTACATTTTATTATTTTGTTTTTGATTTTTTTTCAATAAACTATTTGCACTTTTTCAATGTCTCCTTCAACCTCCAGCTGTAGATACTTTTTCAATAGCATCTGCTCTTCCCAATATTCTCCATTTTGTCTACATTCTTTGTTACACTGTGAATACTTCAGTCATATTTATTCGTATACTCATCTATATATTTTCCTGACCTTTTCTTTCAGTTGTTTTCTGCACGAACATGGCCCTCATTTTGAATTTCACTATCTTTCACTTACATAATCGTAATATTCTGCTTATTAATATACTTTACCCCAGCTACTAATATCTTCAAGGCCTGAGTCAAGATATCACCATTAAGTTTACTTGTTTTGACAAATTGCTCCCATAAAGACAATATAGACTATTGTTTGGAGCATAGAAGAGCCCGATGCAGAATCAATTCCTGGCAAAATATTCTCCTTTATCTTTTCTGTCGTATCTTGTAAAACATGAGGAAGATAAGTATACTCTTTGATTCTCACAGCCAGTTCCAGTGTAAAAGGAGATTAAAGGGTCCTTATAATGACTTTCTTTTATGATTCAACCCATCTATGTTCATAAACTCCTTTCTTACACTGTTCCTCTCTATATTCTGTAATGGTTAACTGGAATGTAATGGAATGACAGGACACTAGCATGAATAGGCTTCCTTTATTTACTACTTTGCAGCTTTTAAAGAACACAGCATAACCTTTGAATGATGTCACAAAAAAAATAGAACATTCAGCCCTTCATAAGTCGAGTGTCCTCGATTTCCTTCCTCTTTTGTTTGCTGCTCTGAGGAAAATAAGTACCTCTGTGGTGTTTGAATATTATTAGGTTAGGTATATCGGTAGTATTACCTTTTTATGTATTTTTGATATATTTATTTACAAACGGTTAATCCTGATGAGTCTTTTTAATTCTGGGACCAATCTTTATGTATGGGTGTAAAATGTTGTTTTACTGTGGTATTTGCGTATTTATTTTGAGTAAGCATCGTTTTTGGGTTTTTTCTGTATTTTTTCTAACACTAGTGTGAGTTTTAGTCCTTTGGGATGATTGCTTCCTTTAAAAGCATCTCACTTTTCTTCAAGTGAATTAGTTTAATAGTGAAAGACCCTCACAGTCATTAAAGCCTCTTATCTGGACGGCTGCGGTCCTGCCAAGCATATTACCAATTTCCTCTCCTCCACAGTTTTCATGACGGTTCCTCCTCCATTGTGTTGCCTCAAGACCCAGGGATGCATGCAGTGGGGCACATGGTGTGCCCCCCTGTGTGCATGCACCCCAGTACCTGCATGGCATAGATTGCAACAGTCCATACCGTGCAGGTGCTGACTTTAATGTTCCCATTGCGGTGCCTATGAAATAGGCACCGCCTTGGGAACACCAAAGAACCACCCACCAGACACGAGAAAACTCGTAATCTGGTGGGCAGTTTGCACACAGGTTTAGCGGTGCAGCACGGTGCAGTCCAGCTGCCGCACCGCCAAACTTGTAATCAGGCCCTTAGCATCTTCATGATGAAAAGGACAGTTTTTTGATGGGAAGTTGGGCTTGATGTCCCTATCATGACATTCTGGGGCTGTTTGGATCGAGTAGTGATTGTTTTTGAGACTTTCAAGCAGCTTAATGGACAGGAAGTCTGTGTGCAGATGAGGATAAGTATGGTTTAGACATCATGGCAGATGAGTTTGCATTTCAATCAGTCAATCAATCTGGGTTGTTATAGAGCGTGGCTAATCACCCGTTAGGCGCTTTTGCAGCAGGATGCTGTTTAATAAATAGATTGTCTATTTGTAGGAGCTCTTTGGTTAAAAGGGTGATAAAGGGAATGAAGTTAGAGACCTCCTCTTTCTAGGTACAGTTCTTTGTGGGATGTAAATTTGATTATTAGATTAATAGTGGGTTGACCGAAAAATACTTTTCTGTCGGTCAGAGAGTTAACTAGGAAGTTGGCAAGGTTACTTTGTTTGATTTCCTTTAAAAGGGTTTCAGATGTGAGCTTTAGGGCTATCAAATAGAGTTTTCCAGCCTAATTGTGTCTTTTTTGTTATACTATTGCAGATTCAGTTTTGTTATCGAAGTTATGATTTGTGTCCTAAGTTATGAGTGGTTTGTTGAATGAAAGACTGAGTCGCGTGTGAGTGAAAATAAAGATGCAGCTACAGATCAGCTGTTAATTTCATATGTTAAGCCAATTAAGTTTGTTTCTAGTGCAACTGAGATGGGTTAAAGCTATAATGAAGAATACAGATGTTTCCGAATTAAATGCACATTCTGTAAGAGGGGTGTAATGTTCTTACATCACTTATAATGTGTTTACATCATATAGAGAACATTTAGATTTTTTGGGTTTTGGATTGTTGGCAGTTGCTGCAGGGATATTGCCATGAATGGCTGCTCTGGGGAGTTGTTCAATAAACTTAATTTGCTTTGGATCCTGTAACCGTGCTGTGCTTCATCCTTAACTACAACATTGTAGCAAAGATTTAAACTGCCCAGTATGGATCCACATGTGATGGAATAAAGAATTAGATTATTCTGAGTGCATAGCCACAAGATGCTTGGGTAAGGAACCAGATTTTTGCAATTAAATCTACCCTCTGCATTTGCGGATAGTGTTTACGTTAATTATCCATTTCTTCTGCTTAAAGAGTAATATTATTCTATTTGTGCTTTTTCTTGGGCATTCACATCCTGCATTCAAGCTGACGGAGCGTTACATCAGCTGCAGACTCACACTGGTATTGTCTGCTCGTGTTCACGGACTGTTACGTTGGACAAACATGCACTAGACGAACATGCAAGCGAGGCAACATTTAGTCAAAGCGCAAGATTTTCACCGGTACTACCACGTTAACGAAAGTTTGTCATCTGGAGACTATCATAAGAAGGTGACATTGGCACCCATGCAATCACTTATTGTGTGCTAATTTTGTCACAATTGTTATGGCTTTGTTATGGCTTTGTTTTCTTTGTTTGCTTCACTTCTCCTTGATGTGAAGTGATCACGTGGTCAAGTCGATCTAAAAAAAAAACCCCAACACCATCGATCGTCAGTCTGCAATATTCACGTCCGTTCTCTAAGAACACAATTGGATGTTAGGTTGACCTGAGGAAAAAACATAACGATATTGGTCGTATGTATGCTAGCTGCAGATAATGAGAGATTAGCTGATAAAAGGCAATAAGCAATATTTTTGCATTCATTGGTCAAAGAATGTTTTGGAATTTATCTCAATACCTGATATTCAAGTGCAAGAGGATGGTGATAATCTGTCTTTGGCAGATTAGGCATGCACTGACAAAGTTTATTGGGCATCTTGACAGAATAGAGGAGGTCCCCCCCCTCCCCTAGAATTTAGGCTGCTGACTCCCCCACTTCACCACCACGCGATATACCTCATTTATGCCACTCTAATCAGGATTGTAGGACACCACTGAGTAGGTTGTAAGGACAGATGGGAGAAGGACCATGGGATCCTGGAGGAGGATGGCAGGGAAAAGGCATGTAGGTACCCGAGGGAAGTGGTGATCCATTGTGTTTCAGCCTTGCACAACTCAAGATACTGCATAAGGCATACTATACATGGACAAGACTCCACCCCATGGGTAAAATCCCAGATGACAAGTGCCTGAGAGGATGCGGAATGACAGTGACCCTGGCACATATTCTGTGGGAGTGTCAGAAATTGGTATTGTATTGGCAGACCATTCAGGGGCACATGGAGCAAGTGGTAGGAACTCCGTTTGTCCTCTCTGCGCATTTGTTCTGCATGGGTATATGGAGGGAGACGGACACTACAGAGATATTCCCTCCTGTTTAGTAATATTGCACTGACGTTATCTAGAAGGGACATTGCTCAGGTGTGGGGGAAAGTAAACGCTCTGAGCGCTGCTAAGTGGGGGCAGAATATAAACTGGTTTATGCTAGTGCAGCAAGCAGTGTATCAAGCATTGGGTTGCCCGAGGAAGTTCGACTAAGTATGGTGCCAATGGATGGAGCTGGGAGAGTAAGATCCTTAATGGACAGTTGGATGGGTAGCTGGGTGGGGGTACACATGGTCAGTGAAATGATATGCAATGGGACAGACAGAAGGGGGGTCAGGCCGATGCGGAAAACGATGCCTGTTGTTCATCAGACTCTTTTATGTATCTGTGGACTTACCGAAGATGCCATGTTATTTAATGGCACTGGCAGTACGTTGTCTCTTTATAAAAAGAATAAAATGTTGTTTTTTTTTTAAAAAGATTATCTGTGTGTACTAAAACATTAAGACAATTAAACCTGTACTTTGGAAAGAAAACAAATGTTATTTTAGAATATTATAAATTGTTTTCAAGAGTACAAGTCGATAATGAATCCATAGATTCATTTGTACCTAGATTAAGGGTGTTATTGGTGAATTATGCATTTACAGGCAACCAGGATGAATACATCCTGACCATATGAAGCGCACTACTAGCAAAGTTATTCAAAAACAATTATGGAATGCCTGCAGTCCCACATTGTTAGGAGTTTTAGACTTTAGATATAGCTAGAGGCGAATAATTAAATTCAAAGTGTGTAAGGATTATGAATGAAGGTAAACTTAGCAATAAGCACTGAGAGGTTGCGAAAGAAAGTGATAGCAAATTTGATCAGATCAATGCTGTGACATTGAACACTAGTGGGGGCAAAGGCATGAACGCAAAGAGCAAAAGCAAGAATTGATCCAAAGGTGCAGCTAAAAATGGTTGCATTAGGTGCGGTAGCATGAATCATTGGGCTAATGACAAATTGTGTCCAGCGAGGAATGTTACATGTATGAGGTGTAGAAAGTTCGGTCATTATGCACATGTTTGCAAAAGTTCTGGACTGACTAGTAAATCAGTTGGTGTAGTAGGTGAAGAACATGTTGGTTCAGATGATGGCAATGAGGCAGATCTCCTTAGTTTGGTTGATCTGAACCTCAATCAGGACTCTAGCGATGAATGTGTATTAACTGTTACCGACTATGACAAAGAACGATGTTTGAATATAAAAGGTCCCAAAGGTATGAGTGAAAATGAGGGTGATGTGTTCCAAATGTTGGGGTATTGAGAAGCTTGGTACACTATAATATCATTGGAATATGTTGTAAATCCAAACAATTGAATGTGCCTGATAAGTTGACAATGTATGGTGGTGAATATGTTGATCTTCAGGGATTCTTCATAGCCCATATTTCTTACAAGGATAGAAGTATTAGTGGTTGCCTATATGTTGCTAAAAGTGGTGCGCCTTTGTTAGGATTAATCCATCAAGCAGCCATGGGTGTGCAACTCTGTCCTGGAGCCGATGAACAAATTATGCCAGTGAATTCAGTTTTTTCCACATGTTTTCACTGATAAGTTGGGCAAATTGCTTGATTTTAAACACCAGATTGTTTTGCGACGTGGTTCTCAACCAAAAATTCACAAGGTGCACAATCTGCTCTTTGCTGTTAGAGATTCAGTAAAGATTGAGCTTAATAAACTCATAGAGTCTGACATAATAGAAGAGATTGAAACGTCTGAATCGTTGACGCCCAGCATTGTGGGATGAAAACCTGATCAATATATCAGAGTGTGTGTCGATCTGTGTGATTTAAATAATGCCATTTGGGTAGATAGACCTCCTCTACCGGACATTAATGAAATGCTGCCCTCTATTGGTAAATGTAATTGGTTTTCTAAAAATAAACGTATCCTCTGCGTATCACCAGATTGAATTGCACCTGGCATCGTGACACCTGACGTCATTTATCACACTCTTTGGAGCATATCAGTATAAGCGGATGGTCTTTGGGTTGACATTGGCGTCATCAGTATTCAAGAGACTCATGTAAAAATAGTTTGAGGGTGTTAAAGGGGTCAGTTATTTTCAGAATCACATTTTGATTGCTGCTTGTGATGGAAAAGAACATGATTAAAAGCAAAATTTGGTTTTCAAAATTTTCCATGATAATGGCTTGACTGTCAAAGCTGAAAAATGTAAACTTAAAGTGAAGAGCGTGACATACTTAGGACACACGATCAATTCTCGTGGTATCAAACCTACAGAAAAGTTGATAAACAATATCATTAATACCATGGTACCATCCAACAAGGATGATTTGAGATCTTTTTGGGAGTTGTTGAATTCGATTTTAAGTTTGTCGAAAATTTTGCAGACAAGACCAAAACCATGAGAAATCTATTAAGGAAAAATAAGAAATTTGAATGGTGTGAAGGATGCCAAATAAAATTCCACAACATAAAACAGAACATTTCTAATGTATCCTGCTTGAACAGTTTCAGATTGTCATGATTGCTATAGATGCCAGTGAGTATGGTGTAGGTGCTGTATTATCACAGGCACAAGATGGTAAATAAAAGGTATTCGCGTATGCTTTGTCCACATTTGTCAGACGTTGAACAGCGTTATTCTGTCATTGAAAGAGAAGCACTAGCTGTTTTTGGGCTGCAAGACACTTCAGGACTTATGTATGGTGCATACCATTCACTGTAAGAACTGATCATAAGCCATTACTTGATCTGTTGCCTGCTAAAAGATCTGGTATTGGTTCACTGAGTATTGCTAGATGGATAGCTAATCTTAAAGAATATAATTTTACTTTTGAATATGTTTCAGGGAATAAGAACAGTTTTGCTGATGCGTTATCAAGAATCAGAATACCAAGTGGTATTTGAAGCAATTCTGGAGATGATCTGGAAGAATATAGATGTGTAGCGGCTATGGAATGTATAGACATGAAAAAAAATCTACAAAGGAATGGAAGGATGCTGTTATGGATGATGTCAAATTGACAACAATATGTAAATGGATCAAAGAAGACTGGCCTCTCCATGTTGATGGTTTGCAAGTTTATGTAAATGTTAAGGATGAACTCTTTGAGGATGAATGAAGTGTGAGATGTGGTGCGAAGTTAATACCTCCAGTGGTACTGAGGAGTGAGAGGGTAGAGTTTGGTCATCAGGGTCACTTAGGCAGGAGTAAAACCAGAGAGTTATTCTGGTGGCCTGGTATGGATAAAGACATAGAAAAGATGGTCAAGAAATATTAATTATGCAACAACTGTGACAGAATGTATAGAACTGGTTGTCAACTGTTACCACCTGTTAATTATCCCATGAGACCATGGGAAAAATTGCTTATAGATATTATGGGGCAATTGGAGATCAAGGGCTCTCATAACAGTCTTGCTCTGGTTATGGTGGATTATTATTCCAGGTGGATCGAGTTGGAATTTGTAGGAGATGTGACAAGTAAAATGGTCATACAGTTTATTAAAAAAGGGTATCTCAGTGAGTGGTATCCTGGAGAAAATCTAATGGATAATGGTCCTCAGTTTTGTTCTGCAGAATTTAAGCAGTATTTGTTACAAAGGAATATATGGCACTTTTGGACTGTGGTATATAATCCCAGGGCCAATGATTTGGTAGAAAGAGTAAACGGGGTTATTAAAGATAATTTTCATATGGTGGTAGGTAATGACAGATAGGTTATTGATCACGTTAAACAGATGATGTGGTCATATAGGACTAGTTCACATTGTACCACTGTTATACGGTTCCTACTAATTAAGTAGGACTGTGTATCTGGACAATGTAAACTTCAGAATATGGGGACTCAGCCGCACATATTATCTGAAAATGTTGACCTGGTTCCTAGCTAGCTCACAGTGCCCCATCTAAACCACTAACCTTCCCAGGGTACCAGATGGTATCGGCAGCCTTGAACATGACCACTCTTTATTTCCCCCAACAAAATTGTTAAAAAAGATCTTACCCTTTTGTAGTTTACTTTTGCAATGCTCAAGGTAAACACAGGAAATGTACGAATTGACTTTTCAAACATTTATTGAAACAATCGTATTCTTGTATAGAAAGAATGTGGTGCAATGATTAGGCAGAAGAAACAAAGCATTGCAATCAGCATTACAAGACATGGTGAAAAAGATAAACAGTTCAACCAATGTTAACATATGTGATTATATGATTATACTCCTACCTAACACTACCTATACTACTGAGAGCATAGTGGGAGTACACTCTGCCAGATTCGTTGGGGTAGCCTAACCCCCTCCATATCTGAGTGTGATGTATCAGGAAGCTGGGCTGTATAGAACGAGCTATCGTCCTTTGCAGGATAGAGGTCAGAGTCAGCAGGACTGCATCTCAGCCACAGTGCATCACGTTCCAGGACACTTCCCAGCAGAAGTGCTTCTCTTATCAATGTAAAACAGAGTCTGTTTATATAATAAAAGCACTGTTCCAATTGCACTTTGTCAAAGGTGCAGAGCTGATGCGATGGTATGTCTGGAGTCTTAGAGCTGACTCCAACCGGCAAGGACATCGCATTCTGTGTTCCTAGCCTTGTACAGAGTGTACGAATAATATGATAAAAATTCTCACTAAAAAATAAACTACAGGTAGAATAATTTCTCAGTATAATATCATGTAAATGTAAATCATGTAAATAGTCCTCATTAGAAAATGATGTGAAGCTAAAACATGAAACTAAAATGGAGACTGAGCGTGGGCCCTGTTGTACCACACAACACCACTGGCCAATCACCTTTTGAATTATTGAAAAGAAGAAAACCTAGGTTGGTTATTTCAATGGGTAGGAGTGATGAGGTAGTTGAAATTGACAAAACCAAATTGAAGAAAAGAGTTATGGCCAAATAGGATCAGAATAAAAGGAATTTTTGTTAAGATATGTGACAAAAGACTCCATGGTATCCATGGGACAAAAGGTTGAAGTAAAATTACCATGGTGTGTTCGGCAAGGGTAGATCTGTGTTCTCTGAGGCCAGGATTGTGAAAAAGGTAGGATAAATTTATGTAGAATCGGATGATGGTGAAGATGGAATACAAGTAGGTTAGTTAAATTGAATGTTGAAAATGAATCTGCAAAGGTTGCTATGTATAAAATGAAATGTGTAAGGCAGAAAAATTCTAGGGTCAAAAGAGAAAATAGATTGTCATCTAGATGCAGAGATTTTGTGTGTGAATAAGGGAATGTTATCCTTGCAATAAATTTCCACCTGTTTCTATTAGAACAGTTTTTCAATCCACCTCTGCGTTTATTTTATCACAGTATAGTAGAGTTGTTCTTTTTTTCTCTTCTATTGTCATTTCATTGTTTATATTGTATTATGTGATATCTCATACTTAACCGATCTTTATTTGTTAATGCTGCTTTTTTAATTTATTATTTGTTTAAGAAAAGAAGGTATTGTTGTAATCTGTTTGTAATTACTCCCTGCCACATTATTCCCTCTTCCTTTCACTTGGTTCCTTCCCTCCCACTCCTTGGCAAGTAATAGAATGTTCCATGTAGAGTTCCATTAGAATGTTGGTGCTCACAGGCAGATGAGGAGAGTGGATGACCAGAATAAAGAAGCACTTCAACTTACCTGGTGTGGACCTTCATTATTTCAACTTTTAACACTGGCGACGATCCTGCCCAGGGGGCAGCTGGTCATCTCCCCTTTCAGTACTCTCTCCAACATACTCCGGAATCAAGTGCTGTGGCTGTGAAGCGCTCCTTGGCTGTTCAAAGGTCCTGTCACATGATTGTTCCTCAGCCGTGGAACTCCTTGGAATCGCTTTCACTAGGAATCTGCTGTGGCTTTGATATCCTGCAGTGGCATGCCTTCGCTCTGCGCACCACTACGGTGATGACTAGTGGAGTTTAGGAGACTGGACTCGGCTTTCCGCTTCACTTTTGTCTCTGGGCGGCTGTGTGACTCTTCCTATTTCACTCCATTGGTGTATGGTGCCCTGTGTTGTAAGCAACCACCGTCATATTCTGTGGGAGTGTATACGGCGTTTCTGATCACGCCTCATCCAGTGACAACTCTGTTCCTCGTCACTCGCCGCCCGCCGAGGATTGCTTATACCCCACTAACTGATTTTGAGGTTCTTTTCATCACAGAAGGCAGCCCTCCTTCCGCCTTCATCCTGGGCACTATCCAGCCGGCACCGTTCAATGAGCCTCCGCTCCTCCTCCTTTCAGCTGTTTCCACCTGCTAGACGCTGATCACCTCAACGTACTTCCCTCCCACCGCTGTTTCGTCTCCGGGGAGATTCCTCAGATCCTGCGCACCAGCCTCCCCTCAGCCGGTGACGTTACCCCGCAGCTGCGCCTCTCACCGCCACAGTCCTCCCCAGCGCCGTTTCGTCCCTGAGGAGATCCTTCAGGTTCAGCGCTCCAGCCTCTGCTAATGTCGTTACTCCACAGCTGTGTAAGCACCCTGAGTAATTGGCAGCTGCCGCGGGGGGAAGTAATTCCTATTCTCGTTCATCGGCACAAGTACGACTTATTGTATCCTTGACTTTCATCTCTGGGCACATTCTCCTCAGGAACTGCGCTTTCTCTCCTCATAACTGCTCGGTGATACGCACACCAGTAATTGCGTGTCACTTCCCTCTTTCAACCTGTGGCCTTGAACATTTTGTGCTTTTACCTGTGACACGCACTTCAGGTTCATTAACCTTTTGCAGTTTAACAGCCTTCTTCCTTTTGCCATTCTTAGCACTTCTCCCCTAACTTGCTTATTTTCCAGTGCTTTTCTCCTCATAACTGCGCTGAAGTTCTTACCTTTTAGGATTTGCACGGTGATACGCACACCAAATTTTGCGTGTCACCTTTCCTTCATTCAACCGGTGGCTTTAGACATACAGTGCTTTTACCCTCTGACATGCACTTCTGGTTTATTACCTTGCAGTTTAACAGCCTTGTTCTTTTGCCATTTTTAGCGCTTCTCAACTACTTTTATTATTCAGTGTGCCCTCTCGGTGATGTGCACACCAGTTATTGTGTGTCATTTTGCATCCACAGACTTCGGTGACCTACCGCCTCTGCAGTCCTCTCCAGGTGACAGGCACACCTTTCTACACATTCTCCCGTGATCATCGCTCTTAACTGGTTCTTTTCATAGTAGTTTTGCGCATTATCCCCCCTTTTCTCTCTCATCATGGCAACCACTGGAATGAGTCAACCCCCATCCTTCTTAAATGAGTGTAGGGAGCCTGAAATCCACTGGAAAGATTGTTTAAAGATGTTTGAATCGTATTTTATTGCCATGGGAGGGGAAAGGTTTTCTGCAGTACGCAAGCAACATATTTTATTGCATAATCTGGGCATACAGGGTCGAAAAATTTATGAAACATTACCTGCACCAGAAATCGAGGATGAGGATGAGATAGATGTATATGATGTTGCATTAATGAAATTAGAAGTTCATTTTGGAGACAAGGTAAATGTAATCCTTGAACGCCATAAATATTTTAGTCGTGTGCAAGGCAAAAGTGAATCAGTTAACAACTACATTGCAGCATTGAGGGGACTGACTCAACTTTGTGAGTTTGGGGAACTTAATGACTCCCTCATAAGAGACCAATTGGTTAGATGCAAGAATAATAGCAGGATCCAAGAAAAGTTACTTGCAAGAAACCCCACACTCGGAGAAGCAGTTACCTTAGCCCAGTACATTGAGCACACAGCCAAATGTATGAGAGAAATTAAAGTTACAGAGAAGATAGTGGCTACAGTTCAAGCAGAGGAAGTACACAATGAAGTTCTTAAAGTAAAAAATAAGGATACCTACGTTAAAAAACCTACGAGAGAGAGTAGTGGTTTAAAATGCTTCAGATGTGGAAGTAACAATCACTTGGCCAACAGTTCACAATGTTCTGCACAAAATGTTACCTGTAAGAATGGTAATAGGAGGGGACATTTTGCAAGAGTATGCAGGGATGGGGAAAACAACCAAGTTAAAGTGGTGAATGTGGAGAGCGAGCAACGTCAAAAGTTCGTATTCCAGGTGAAAGATGAGGAGAGTACCTCCAAACCAGACTACCCTAAATGCATGGTTTTGCTAAATAGTAGGCCAGTAGAAATGTTTGCAGACTCCTGTTCCCCATTTACTCTACTTAACCATTCGGATTTCAAACATGTCTTGGGTACTTCAGGGATAGAAATGTCTAAGCCTGACATTTCTCCCGAAGGATATACTAAAGATCCTATCCCCCTGGTGGGCATGATAAAAGTCCATGTAAATTTTAAAGGCAGATCAACTGTGGGAAAAGTATACATTGTGGAAAAAGGTTCCAACCTTCTTGGATGGCAACACTAGAAGGAGTTGGGCATCATACTGGACTCCAACAACAATGACCAAGTCATACTTGTTGAGGATTCCAATACTGAGAGTAAACTGTGTAAAGAATTTCCTAAATTATTTGTAGATGACCTTGGGTTGTTAAAGGACTTCCAACATAAGATCAAAGTGAAACAGGGAGCCAAACCCGTAGTACACAAACCTTGGCCTGTTCCTCTCCTTATGAGAGAACCCCTGAAAAAGGAGTTAGATAAGTTATGTGAGATGGGGGTCATCCAACCCATAGAATCTTCTGAATGGTTGGCGCCCATAGTCATAGCGGCCAAGGCTAGTGGGGAAGGCATTCGCCTCTGTGTTGACCTGCGCAGCCTTAATGAGAACATTTGGGTAGAGAGATTTCCCCTCCCCAATATAAATGAGATGTTGAGCACCATGGGAGAGGCCAAGTTTTTTTCGGTTATAGACTTATCCATGGCATACCACCAAGTGGAACTGAGTCCAGACAGTTAACAGCTTTCACCTCTCCTTTTGGGGCATACATGTTTAGGAGGATGCCTTTCGGTCTGGCCTCTGCGGCGGCTGTCTTCCAAAAAATGATGCAACAAGTTCTCAAAGGCATCACTAACACCCTATGTTTTCAGGACGACATTCTCATTTATGGGTCATCAGGGGAAGACCATGATCGCATCTTCAAGGCTGTATGTGAGAGATTATCGGATGCTGGACTTACTGTCAAACCGGAGAAATGCTAAATCAGGGTGAGTTCGGTGGACTACCTTGGCCACACCATTTCTCAGGAAGGTTGTAGACCCAAAAATAGTCTCATCCAAGCAGTCAAAGATGCTCCTTACCCTAAAAGTAAAGAACTCAAATCCTTCTTGGGCCTTATTGAATATATGGCCAAGTTTGTAAAAAACATTTCTCATAAATGTGAAGGTCTACGTGAGTTGCTGGAAAAAAACAAAGAATTCACATGGGAAGAAGAACACAGCCTATTGGTAGACAAGTTAAAGGAGGAGATCATCGCCTCTCCAGCTTTGGGATCTTTTGACCCTAAAAAGAAAACAATATTAACCACGGATACATCCAACAAGGGTTTGGGTGCCTCATTATCCCAGAAAGGAGAAAGGGGTGAAACCATTATAGCCTTTGCTTCCCGATCCTTGAGCCCAGCTGAACGAAACTACTCGGTCATTGAGAGGGAAGCGTTAGCATGCTTTTGGGCTGTCAACCCTATCTATCTTTGGGGTACCAGATTTACCATCCGTACTGATCATAAACCATTAACGTTCATGTTTTACTCCAAGAAGGTTTTGTGCAGCTCACCACGCATATCCAAGTGGGTCCTAGGGCTGGAAAACCTTTACTTTAAACTTGAGTACTTGCCAGGGGCAGAAAATATTGTGGCCGATTACCTGTCAAGGTCCCCATTGGATCTACCTCCCCAAGAAGAAAACTTAGATGTACCCATTCTGGCCGTACAGCTTCTGTCCTTGACCATGGAGGAATGGGAAGAGAGCATGAAGAAGGATGCTGCCATGGGTACCCTCAAAAACCTAATTGTGAATGGCTGGCCTGAAAAATGCAGTGAAGTGTCTGACGAAATGAAAGAATTTTGGGAGGTTAGATTTGAATTGACAATTGTAGATGACAAAGTGTACCGCAATGAGAAAGTTGTTCCCCCCCTTCTAATCTCCGTAACAAAATAATAGATCTAGCCCACGAAGGACACTTGGGCAGGAGCATCACAAAAAATAAAGTAAGAACTTGCTTCTGGTTCCCCAAGATGGATTCAATGGTGGAGCAAAAGGTCAAAGAGTGTATTAACTGTGCAAGGAGTGACAAGAGCAAAACCTTGCGTAGGGTTCCATTATCCCCTGTGGAGGTACCGGTCACACCATGGTCCAAACTCTCTATTGACATAATTGGTCCCATGGAGAGTCTGGGACCCCAGAGGAGATTCATGTTTGTTCTGGTGGACTACACTTCTCACTGGATAAGCTTCAAATTTACACCATCCACCACTACGAGTAACCTCATTGCATTCTTAAAAATGTCTTTTGTAATGAAGGTATTCCAGCTGTTTTAGTTACAGACAATGGTGTACAATTTACATCCGAAGAGATGAAAGATTTTTTAAAAGAATTAAATATTAAACATGAAAAACTGCACTATACTGCCCCAAGGCTAACGGCCTGGTAGAAAGGACTAATCGCATGATAAAAGAACACATCCAACTTGCGATCATTAATGGGTATAAGGTAGATGACTCCCTTAGAGAATGTGTATGGGCATATCACACTGCACCCAATCTGGTCACAGGAGTGTCCCCATTCGTTGCTTTAAGGCAGAGTCCTTCAATCTGTGGGGCTCGCCCCCCTGGGGGGGCGCAACACCCTCTCAAGGGGGGCGCGCACTCCATCCTAAACTCTGCACAATCTCACTAATTTCGAGTTGTTCTTGTTCTGGTGAATTTCCCGCAATTATGCACTTACCAGGCGCGCAACACCCATTGGGCTCACCCCCTCCCGCCGTCGTGTGAGTCAGCCCGGCTGAGACAGCTTCGAGGGCTGGCTACGTCTAATTGCAGCCGCACCCGAGTACTTCAAAGGTCTTTAAAAGACCATTTACTTGTTAATGAGGCTTTTGTTCTGTTTCCACCCCTTCTTTAGAGCCGCTCTGCCTATGGCTGAAAGAATTAGCCCCCACCCCCGAAATCTTTTTCATCAACCCCTCCCCCCCCCAGTTGCCTGCCTGGAACTTACACCATACCCACAGCACAGATACCGGTCGTAGGAACACAAAATGTATTCCTCAGAGTTTAGGAATGAACGTCCGCTGTAGGCTGTGACATAACAGGGCATGCGCTGGCGGTCCTCGTGGGCAGCACCTGCAGTGTTTTTTGTACATTCTCTAACTAAACTGCAGCAACTTCTCGGCTGAGGGTGTGCTTGAAAAGAGGGGGTGACAGGTCATTCTTTTATCATTCTCCGTGTCTCCAGTCACATCTACCTGCAACTTCTCGCATTGGTTTGGTGAATGTCTTTTGTTTTTCACACATGTGAACCCATTAGCAGTGAGATGCTGGCAAATGTATCTGATTAGCTACCTCTGCCTTCTCATCCACTGGGCTGTTAACCCATGTATGCCTACATGGAAAAAATGCACAAAGCTAATAACTACATTCAATTTTGTTTATTTCAACTGTCATTCTGACATAGAATAGTGAATATGAAAGTTCGAACACCATTCATGCTTAGGGGATATTCTAAGTCTACATCTGGAAAATCCTGTTGCTGTCACTTGGAGATCTGCTGTTTGTATATATTATTTGGGTGAATGGATGGATAATGAGAGAAAGGATGGATGGGTGAGTGGGAGGATGGATGAGAGAAAAGGTAAATAGATGAATGTATGAGTGGAAGGGTGGATGGATGAGTGAAAGGGTGGATGATGTGCGAGTGAATGGGTGGATTGGTGAGTAAAATGTTGGATGGATGGATGGATGGATTGATAAGTGAAAGGGTGGATGTAAGGATGGATGAAAGGGTGGATGTAAGGATGGATGAGTGAGTGAAATGGAGGGTAGATGGACAAAAGGATGGGTAGATGAGTGAAGGGGTGGATGGATGAGTGAAAGGATGGATGGATGAGTGATGGGTGGGTGGGTGGATGGAAGGATGGATGGCTAAGAGAAAGGGGAATGGAGAGAGAAAGGGAGGATGGATGGATGACTAAAAGGGTGAATGGGTGGAAGAGTGAGTGACTGGGTGGATGGATGAGTAAGTTAAAGAATGGCTGGATGGGTGTAAGGGTAAATGGCTGTATGGATGGACAAGTGTACGGATGGATAGGGTGAAAGGGTGGATGGAGGGATGGATGATTGAAAGGGTGGATGGATGAGTGAAATGATGGATTGAAGGATATATGATGGATAGGTTTGCAAATGGTTGAATATGTGTGGCTATAGTTGGGCACACAGATGGAAGGACATGGTGAAATGAATGAATGGTGAAAGACTGAATGATGGATGAAAGACTGATTACACCTTGTAGCCCCCATTATCTTAAGTACATTGACTTTCACATTTATATGAGTCATTGTCTTTATATAATATGTGTGTGATGTAACGCACTCCGACACTCTGCCATACACACTTGGGATGAGTAGCACTATAAAAGAAATCAAATACACATGAGAAGCAGTCTATGCGAAGATGAGGGGCACCATTGGGTGGTAGCAAGGCCGGACTGGCCGCTCCAGGTATCAGGCGTTTCCCTGGGAGGCTGGAAAGGTGGGGTTGGTTTTGTTACTGGGGGCTGACACTGCAAAGTACCTTGTATATCCAGCAGTTTTTAAGCAACAATAAAAGCGTCATCACTTATATTCAGGTGTGGTTCACCAGTGTCTGGTGACTAATGTACCGGCGGGAAAATTGAGTTTTGAGCTGTGTAATAAGCCTCTGTCATTTAACCACACCCACTCACAAAACTGCAGTTAACTAAACACACTTACTGTGTTGAACATTATTTGCCGGATATGGCCCGGGATATGTGGGTGGCGGACGATTATGTGGTGTACGAGATTCCAGAAATTTCTGCCCGGTGGAGGGGGGGGCCCAACATTTAAAAAAATTCAGCTGGGGGGGCTCAGCCTACAAAAGTTTGAAGACCTCTGCTTTAAGGGGAAGAGAGGCGAGCACCAAAATGAACCCTATGTGGTTGAATGGAGGTAAGAGGGTTATAACCAACGGTTGGGAAAGTCACAAGAAAAATCAACAGCACCAAATGAGGTATAAGAGTTGGTACGATCAGAAACATGGTGTGAAAGGACAACTTTGAGACAGGCAAATCCGTCTTGGTTAAGAAACCCACAAAAGGACATTTTGGTGAAGGCAAATTCCAACCTCCCCAACAATTGGTCATGGTAAGCAGAAATGTGGTTCGCCTTGAGAATGGTCAAACATGGAGTGGAGACAGACTTGTAAATGTAACATGACTTTCCCTATATAAGGGAGATGTGTTGTAATCTGTTTGTAATTACTCCCTGCCACGTTATTCACTCTTCCTTTCACTTGGTTCCTTCCCTCCCACTCCCCCTCCTTGGCAAGTATTAGAATGTTCCATGTAGAGTTGAATTAGAATGTTGGTGCTCATAGGCAGATGAGGAGAGTGGATGACCAGAATAAAGAAGCACTTCAACTTACCTGATGTGGACCTTCATTATTTCAACTTTTAACAGGTATGTAATGTTCTTACATCACTTAGAATATATTTACATCATATAGAGAACATTTAGAATGTTAGGATTTGGATTGTTGGAAGTTGCTGCAGTGACATTGCCACAGATGGACAGACAGCTGCGCTGGGGAGTTGTTCAGTAAACTTCATTAGTTTTGGATCCTGAAACCATGATGGGTCTCATCCTTAACTACGATAAGGGGCTAGCAAAGTGTTCCATGATCAAGGGAAGTTGGAAGATATTCTGAAAGCTGCCGATTGGTCTAATGCTGTGTTTTTTACGAGGTTTTTTTCACACCTGTTTCTGGTCTTATGGTAAAACACCTTAAACATGGATAATGCTAGTCTTCAGTCTTGCAATAGGCTGCTAACTATCCAAGTGTTGTGAATAAAGAATACTGGTTTTATGAAAGACAAGCAGGTTAGTATTATCCCCTCCTTCTCCCTCTATCTTCGTTAATCTGGACGTTTTGTATATCTAATCAATCTGAGAGATTTCAATTTATTGTTATCTGACTTTTTTTCTTTGATGAAAACATGTTACCTTTTTCTTTTACATTGAGTCTCTTTAATATTTTATTGTTTTTGCAGTATCAAGTGTGTGCAGGAGTTTTTTTCAAGTTTCTCATCCACAGCAATCAAAAGAGGAATAAAAAGGGTGAGCAATGGGTTTATGAAGGGTTGAGAATTCTATTCACTTTGTGGCTGCATTCAGAGGTAGGGTTTTGTTCTTTTTAAGTTGCAGAATGGTGACTAAAGGAAGCTAATGCATAATGCTTACCTTTAATAAAATCATAATTCTCTTTTCACAAAGCTTGGAGAATCAGCATTTTTCTTTCATAATTCCAGTTGGTTGATAACATGGAACCAAGGAAGTCTCTATCTAGGTTAGAGTTAATACAGAGGGCTCTTCCAATATAGTCTTCTCAACTACCAGGTTAATGGGTGATAGTGTATCTAACTCAGGGTATGCGTGATTCTCATACTGAGATTGTTTTTCTGATATTCGCTTCTGTGCATTTTCTATATGAATTTGTGTATGTATTTGGTGGCAGGAGTCACTTTTATCTTTATTACTCAGCTCTTAATGCACTTATGCACATACTAGTGATCATGTCCTTTCATAAATTCTTGAGCTATTATCTCCTTTTATTTTCATCCTTGTAGCTGTCATATATGCATTTGTATCCTGGTGACTGCGCTGCTAACAATAATGGTCTTTTAATTCCTTCCTCAAACATTTTAAGGCTGTTTGTTTTAAAATACTCTCCTTATGTTTTAAAATACTCTATTATGTTTTAGTGTCGAAAAGGGAGTTAAGTAGTTCATCCCCATTGTGATTAGCACCCATTATATGTTATCCTTCTGCCTGGAATACTTGGTTGCCTCCCATGTGACCTCACTGGTTGTTCAATTGATTGATTTAAATTATTAGAGTATTCATCCCCATTTTCATTTACAGACATTGTTTCTAATTGTGTTTCAGAAAGGCTCTTTTTACTTTTCTTTATTTTTTTAATGTAAGTTTCGAAGGTCATCTTATCCACTTTTTTACCTTCCTCCTTTTCAATATAATTTACCATTTCTATCTTCTTCTTTCCCTTCTCCATCCATCTTGCATAACTTAGCCAATGTTGATATTTCTTTAAATTTCCTTCACCAATCTGATCTCTTAGATTAATGCACTCTCCTTTTTTGATGCTGCTTTCTGTTTATATCATTAAAAGTACAAATCTGACTTTTGTATGTTTAAAGTATATCTCCAGCACAATTAATATTACCAGCTCCTTAAATAGAACTCCCTTTTGATGATAATATTTGAAAATGACCACTTTTTGCTAGACTTTGATAAAAAACATTTACATAAATTATAACTACCCAAAAACCTGGTAAAGCTAATAAAACCCAATGATGGAATTTACATGGGGGGCGGGGGGCCATGATCACTAAATGATACCCCAAGTATCAAGCTATCAGACAAGGTAAACAAGTATGAAATGAACAGTCAAGGTAAAAATAGAATAAGTGAAGATTGTAACTCAAATGAAATTCAAACATTGTTATTAAAAAATTATTTAAAGAGTTTTTTTATGACGTTCTTAGTGACCCAAGCTGCTCCTGTAGTTTATATCAGATGGTACTCTACATCTCACATCCTCCATTGCCAATAGGTCACCTATCTGACATAAACAGGCAGTCCAAATCAATGGCCCAATCGATGTCTTACGACTTCCAACTTCTATGGCAGTTTTATCTTTGTTTTTACTTTTATTATACTACCTTCCATTAGGTGAGCAGTTTATTGTTCGCACTTCATTATTTATAATTCAAAATTCAGGAGGCCGCAAAATTTCCCTTCTTTCTCCATTACAACTACTAATTTCCCAATGTTTACAAACGTAACTTTTCCCTTGCCTGCCTTATGCACTCACTCCTAAATATCACCAGGGTGGGATGTAAGCGGCACCAGTCACCGCCTATTCTCCTTCCTCCCCTCCTCTGGCACTGTCAACATGGCCCTGTCCTCCTCACCTCACTGTTCCAAGCACTATATCAGCTCACCCAGTACTCTTTAACACGCCATATCCATACTCATTATTTCAGTAACCTTTGAAAGTGTTCCTTTCTGATGCTCCAATACACTGATACCCCTTCAGCACTCTCCAGTTCCAACTCCAATATTTTGTTTGCACAAGGTGACACCTTTCAGATCTTTAAGATACACATAGTCTTCAAAGCTCACAAAGCATCACACTCAAGGCAGTAATAATCCAGGCATTATTACTAATCAATGCCCTCAAGAACACTGAACTTCATTGGGAGGCAGACAGACAAGCACCAGGTAACAGTTGAAGAAGCGAGGTGAGAAAGTGCTCATTGAATGCCGAAGTGGAGGAGGCAGAAGGACAACCAGCTGCTTCTACAACCAGGGGTGTAACGCTCACCCCGCAGATCCTGCATTGCAGGAGGCTGCTAGCCCCGTAAATCTTGGGGGCCCCTCATGTGCATTGGTCGTCATTCCTATCACTGATTAACAGCTGCTGTGCTCTCCTGCTGCCTGCAGTATGTATGCCTCACCCTACTCTGAAAACAGAGAAAGCAACATAACTAGCAATTGATGCTACAATGACAGATATTTGGGAGGCCCTGCAAATTATGACCTTCTAGTTAGGGAGAAGTGATGGCTCCCTTGAGATTGATAGGGGATAGCTGTGCATAGTACCCAACTCAACGCCTAGCCACTAGATCAGCTTCTTCAGGCAGAGTGAATCACAGTGGCAGGGTCCCCAATGTTCACCTCTCCCACCCCAGCCCAGGTCCTCTCTCTTTTGTGATGATCGAGATGTGTGCACTGCTGCTTTGGTTCCAGTACTTCTCCCAGTCTCCCTGGGATTCCTCTTAAGCCAAGACCTCACGACGGACAGAGCCTTTGCGTTTGGGATCGGCTGACTCCATGAAAATATGTGCACTCTGTTCTCATGTAAGTGACCAGCGAAAGTAGCATATTGCCTACTGCTGAAAACTAGTAAGCAAATGCAAAAAAAATCTGGGGCATGGGAGGAGGGGGGCAAGAGTGTAGTAAAGCTAGGCTAGAGTAAACTAGAGACTATGGAAGGTGTCTAGATAGGGCACCAAAAGATTCAGGAGGCTGGAGGACCTGGCAGGCTTTATCTACTGCCAAAGCTCAGTGCTATAAATGGAAATATAGAAGTGCTGGTACTCACTATCCATAGTACCTTTTTGCTTCTGAGAAGTGCTGGTACTTTCCTAAAATATTGTAGCATTGCTGAGAAGTGCAGTTACCATTCCTTTCAAATTAAAGAAGTGCAGGTACTAAGTACTTAACACTTCCTGCCCATTTTAAAGCACTGAGTGCAATAAAATCGATCTCCCACACCCAGTTTTTCTGGGTCTGGGAGAACCATACTGGAATTTTGTGGGAAGAATCACACAATACCTTAGCTGAGGTACCAGCCAAGCCGCATCCCCATGTTCTTTTCTTTGACAATGATCTCCCCGTGAGAATAAAACCTTCCATTTACCTTTTCATCGCTCTTCACCCCTACCCCAACAACGGATCCCTCATACATTTACCACCTGCTTCAAACAAATGTATGAATTAAACCCCATGGAGTAGGAAATTACATGTGGTTTTATGGCCAGAATAATTGGTCCCACATGGCAATTCCCCATTCTATGGGGTTTTATTTGTAATTGCATGTAACCCTGGGCGTAGTTCGCGTAGTAGCGCTATGCGTAGCTACGCGAAGTGCACTTCGCACTACGCACGCTACGCGAACTGCGTAGTGCGGTAGGGAAATGCTGTTCACACTGATTGCACAGTGCCGGATGCTTGTCCGCACTGTGCAATCATTGCAAACGGCATCTTGCACAGTGCAAGCGGTCGTTTTCTGCCGCTCGAGTAGATTTGTACTCGAGCTGCAGCTTTCTCAACGCGGACTGGTAGTTTCTCATCATACGCGACCACTCGCAATGAGAAACCTGACCTCCCCGCGTTGAGAATCTCGCTGGGAGGTTTATTTTCCACGCTCGTGATCGGCAACTTGATGTTGCTGATCGCGAACGAGGAAAAAGTCTCGCCGGGATGTTGATTTTGCTCGCTCGCGGTCGCCAACTTGATGTTGAGGACCGCGAGCAAGCCAAAAATGCCCGCTACGCGTTTTTGCACTGTGCTACTTGCAATTCGCGTAGTAGCACAAACTATGCAAACTCCGCGAGCGTAGCGTAGTTTTCCGCCCAGGCCCAATTGCATGGTACTGGTGCACTTTCCCACACAGTAACGCTAAAATCACATTAGATTTTAGCTTTACCCTACTAGCTTGCAACTTGTAATTACCCCCTTAGAGTTTGTTGAAATCACTGCTAACTAAATAGGATGTACAGGACATGCACTGTTTTTGGTGGGTGGATGTCCTACATCCATTAAACCCTAAACCAGGCCCTTAGAGACAAGACTCTTCTCCATCTTGTGAGTTGCAGCCTACCTGTGCCCCAGATTGCAGTGAGCAGAGTCCAGCAAGTGGTAAGGAGGCAGACTAGTGCTGTCTCTTCCCTCCTCCAAAAAGTTTTTAAAAAAACGATTTTCCCTTTCTGTGATTACTGTCTTTGCCTGTGGTTGTTACAGTTTAAAAATGTAGTTTTAACCTGCCTGTGATTGTATATTTTATCACCTGTTTTGTGTGTTAAACTTGTGGTTTTCCTGCCCATGATTGCTTCCATTTAACGTGTTGAATTGTGGGATTTGCAGTCCAAACTCTGTAGTTTGTCGCTCTCATTCCTGGTGACTATTCAGTTTTCCCTCCAAATTTCTCCTTTGCTCTGTGCTAAGACCTGTATGTTAAACAGTGCACCCCCAGCCACCATTTTGTGTTATCAAGCCAGTGAAACCAGCCCCCCTGCCTCCCCCTCCAGCAACAGGGATTTTCTACATCAGAGGGTGCTTCTGTGAGCTGTTTAAACTGTGTTTAATAGGGACTGTGCACTTCGTTTTTTGGCCAGGAGAGGGAGTAAAGTTGTATTCAAACAGTATTGTTAGATTTCAAGTTTGTGAGGCCTTTACCTGCAGAAATCCAAAGTGTGGATTGAGCCTGTCTGTCTCCTAGGAGATTCTGGACAGGAGAAGCAGCCCCCCACCCCCACCCCCAGGCCAGCAGGCCTAGGACTGGGGATTGGCTATTCAGCTCCCAGGCAACTCTGAGCCCTCCCCTCACACCTGCCCAGGTCCCTTAAGGCTTTGCTGGGTGCACCCCAAATCATTCTCCTCCATCTTGTGAGTTGCAGCCTACCTGTGCCCCAGATTGCAGTGAGCAGAGTCCAGCAAGTGGTAAGGAGGCAGACTAGTGCTGTCTCTTCCCTCCTCCAAAAAGTTTTTAAAAAACGATTTTCCCTTTCTGTGATTACTGTCTTTGCCTGTGGTTGTTACAGTTTAAAAATGTAGTTTTAACCTGCCTGTGATTGTATATTTTATCACCTGTTTTGTGTGTTAAACTTGTGGTTTTCCTGCCCATGATTGCTTCCATTTAACGTGTTGAATTGTGGGATTTGCAGTCCAAACTCTGTAGTTTGTCGCTCTCATTCCTGGTGACTATTCAGTTTTCCCTCCAAATTTCTCCTTTGCTCTGTGCTAAGACCTGTATGTTAAACAGTGCACCCCCAGCCACCATTTTGTGTTATCAAGCCAGTGAAACCAGCCCCCCTGCCTCCCCCTCCAGCAACAGGGATTTTCTACATCAGAGGGTGCTTCTGTGAGCTGTTTAAACTGTGTTTAATAGGGACTGTGCACTTCGTTTTTTGGCCAGGAGAGGGAGTAAAGTTGTATTCAAACAGTATTGTTAGATTTCAAGTTTGTGAGGCCTTTACCTGCAGAAATCCAAAGTGTGGATTGAGCCTGTCTGTCTCCTAGGAGATTCTGGACAGGAGAAGCAGCCCCCCACCCCCAGGCCAGCAGGCCTAGGACTGGGGATTGGCTATTCAGCTCCCAGGCAACTCTGAGCCCTCCCCTCACACCTGCCCAGGTCCCTTAAGGCTTTGCTGGGTGCACCCCAAATCATTCTCCTCCATCTTGTGAGTTGCAGCCTACCTGTGCCCCAGATTGCAGTGAGCAGAGTCCAGCAAGTGGTAAGGAGGCAGACTAGTGCTGTCTCTTCCCTCCTCCAAAAAGTTTTAAAAAAACGATTTTCCCTTTCTGTGATTACTGTCTTTGCCTTTGGTTGTTACAGTTTAAAAATGTAGTTTTAACCTGCCTGTGATTGTATATTTTATCACCTGTTTTGTGTGTTAAACTTGTGGTTTTCCTGCCCATGATTGCTTCCATTTAACGTGTTGAATTGTGGGATTTGCAGTCCAAACTCTGTAGTTTGTCGCTCTCATTCCTGGTGACTATTCAGTTTTCCCTCCAAATTTCTCCTTTGCTCTGTGCTAAGACCTGTATGTTAAACAGTGCACCCCCAGCCACCATTTTGTGTTATCAAGCCAGTGAAACCAGCCCCCCTGCCTCCCCCTCCAGCAACAGGGATTTTCTACATCAGAGGGTGCTTCTGTGAGCTGTTTAAACTGTGTTTAATAGGGACTGTGCACTTCGTTTTTGGCCAGGAGAGGGAGTAAAGTTGTATTCAAACAGTATTGTTAGATTTCAAGTTTGTGAGGCCTTTACCTGCAGAAATCCAAAGTGTGGATTGAGCCTGTCTGTCTCCTAGGAGATTCTGGACAGGAGAAGCAGCCCCCACCCCCACCCCCAGGCCAGCAGGCCTAGGACTGGGGATTGGCTATTCAGCTCCCAGGCAACTCTGAGCCCTCCCCTCACACCTGCCCAGGTCCCTTAAGGCTTTGCTGGGTGCACCCCAAATCATTCTCCTCCATCTTGTGAGTTGCAGCCTACCTGTGCCCCAGATTGCAGTGAGCAGAGTCCAGCAAGTGGTAAGGAGGCAGACTAGTGCTGTCTCTTCCCTCCTCCAAATAGTTTAAAAAAAAACGATTTTCCCTTTCTGTGATTACTGTCTTTGCCTGTGGTTGTTACAGTTTAAAAATGTAGTTTTAACCTGCCTGTGATTGTATATTTTATCACCTGTTTTGTGTGTTAAACTTGTGGTTTTCCTGCCCATGATTGCTTCCATTTAACGTGTTGAATTGTGGGATTTGCAGTCCAAACTCTGTAGTTTGTCGCTCTCATTCCTGGTGACTATTCAGTTTTCCCTCCAAATTTCTCCTTTGCTCTGTGCTAAGACCTGTATGTTAAACAGTGCACCCCCAGCCACCATTTTGTGTTATCAAGCCAGTGAAACCAGCCCCCTGCCTCCCCCTCCAGCAACAGGGATTTTCTACATCAGAGGGTGCTTCTGTGAGCTGTTTAAACTGTGTTTAATAGGGACTGTGCACTTCGTTTTTGGCCAGGAGAGGGAGTAAAGTTGTATTCAAACAGTATTGTTAGATTTCAAGTTTGTGAGGCCTTTACCTGCAGAAATCCAAAGTGTGGATTGAGCCTGTCTGTCTCCTAGGAGATTCTGGACAGGAGAAGCAGCCCCCACCCCCACCCCCAGGCCAGCAGGCCTAGGACTGGGGATTGGCTATTCAGCTCCCAGGCAACTCTGAGCCCTCCCCTCACACCTGCCCAGGTCCCTTAAGGCTTTGCTGGGTGCACCCCAAATCATTCTCCTCCATCTTGTGAGTTGCAGCCTACCTGTGCCCCAGATTGCAGTGAGCAGAGTCCAGCAAGTGGTAAGGAGGCAGACTAGTGCTGTCTCTTCCCTCCTCCAAAAGTTTTTAAAAAACGATTTTCCCTTTCTGTGATTACTGTCTTTGCCTGTGGTTGTTACAGTTTAAAAATGTAGTTTTAACCTGCCTGTGATTGTATATTTTATCACCTGTTTTGTGTGTTAAACTTGTGGTTTTCCTGCCCATGATTGCTTCCATTTAACGTGTTGAATTGTGGGATTTGCAGTCCAAACTCTGTAGTTTGTCGCTCTCATTCCTGGTGACTATTCAGTTTTCCCTCCAAATTTCTCCTTTGCTCTGTGCTAAGACCTGTATGTTAAACAGTGCACCCCCAGCCACCATTTTGTGTTATCAAGCCAGTGAAACCAGCCCCCCTGCCTCCCCCTCCAGCAACAGGGATTTTCTACATCAGAGGGTGCTTCTGTGAGCTGTTTAAACTGTGTTTAATAGGGACTGTGCACTTCGTTTTTTGGCCAGGAGAGGGAGTAAAGTTGTATTCAAACAGTATTGTTAGATTTCAAGTTTGTGAGGCCTTTACCTGCAGAAATCCAAAGTGTGGATTGAGCCTGTCTGTCTCCTAGGAGATTCTGGACAGGAGAAGCAGCCCCCACCCCCACCCCCAGGTCAGCAGGCCTAGGACTGGGGATTGGCTATTCAGCTCCCAGGCAACTCTGAGCCCTCCCCTCACACCTGCCCAGGTCCCTTAAGGCTTTGCTGGGTGCACCCCAAATCATTCTCCTCCATCTTGTGAGTTGCAGCCTACCTGTGCCCCAGATTGCAGTGAGCAGAGTCCAGCAAGTGGTAAGAGACTAGTGCTGTCTCTTCCCTCCTCCAAAAAGTTTTTAAAAAAACGATTTTCCCTTTCGGTGATTACTGTCTTTGCCTGTGGTTGTTACAGTTTAAAAATGTAGTTTTAACCTGCCTGTGATTGTATATTTTATCACCTGTTTTGTGTGTTAAACTTGTGGTTTTCCTGCCCATGATTGCTTCCATTTAACGTGTTGAATTGTGGGATTTGCAGTCCAAACTCTGTAGTTTGTCGCTCTCATTCCTGGTGACTATTCAGTTTTCCCTCCAAATTTCTCCTTTGCTCTGTGCTAAGACCTGTATGTTAAACAGTGCACCCCCAGCCACCATTTTGTGTTATCACGCCAGTGAAACCAGCCCCCCTGCCTCCCCTCCAGCAACAGGGATTTTCTACATCAGAGGGTGCTTCTGTGAGCTGTTTAAACTGTGTTTAATAGGGACTGTGCACTTCGTTTTTTGGCCAGGAGAGGGAGTAAAGTTGTATTCAAACAGTATTGTTAGATTTCAAGTTTGTGAGGCCTTTACCTGCAGAAATCCAAAGTGTGGATTGAGCCTGTCTGTCTCCTAGGAGATTCTGGACAGGAGAAGCAGCCCCCACCCCCACCCCCAGGCCAGCAGGCCTAGGACTGGGGATTGGCTATTCAGCTCCCAGGCAACTCTGAGCCCTCCCCTCACACCTGCCCAGGTCCCTTAAGGCTTTGCTGGGTGCACCCCAAATCATTCTCCTCCATCTTGTGAGTTGCAGCCTACCTGTGCCCCAGATTGCAGTGAGCAGAGTCCAGCAAGTGGTAAGGAGGCAGACTAGTGCTGTCTCTTCCCTCCTCCAAAAAGTTTTTAAAAAAACGATTTTCCCTTTCTGTGATTACTGTCTTTGCCTGTGGTTGTTACAGTTTAAAAATGTAGTTTTAACCTGCCTGTGATTGTATATTTTATCACCTGTTTTGTGTGTTAAACTTGTGGTTTTCCTGCCCATGATTGCTTCCATTTAACGTGTTGAATTGTGGGATTTGCAGTCCAAACTCTGTAGTTTGTCGCTCTCATTCCTGGTGACTATTCAGTTTTCCCTCCAAATTTCTCCTTTGCTCTGTGCTAAGACCTGTATGTTAAACAGTGCACCCCCAGCCACCATTATGTGTTATCAAGCCAGTGAAACCAGCCCCCCTGCCTCCCCCTCCAGCAACAGGGATTTTCTACATCAGAGGGTGCTTCTGTGAGCTGTTTAAACTGTGTTTAATAGGGACTGTGCACTTCGTTTTTTGGCCAGGAGAGGGAGTAAAGTTGTATTCAAACAGTATTGTTAGATTTCAAGTTTGTGAGGCCTTTACCTGCAGAAATCCAAAGTGTGGATTGAGCCTGTCTGTCTCCTAGGAGATTCTGGACAGGAGAAGCAGCCCCCCACCCCCACCCCCCGGTCAGCAGGCCTAGGACTGGGGATTGGCTATTCAGCTCCCAGGCAACTCTGAGCCCTCCCCTCACACCTGCCCAGGTCCCTTAAGGCTTTGCTGGGTGCACCCCAAATCATTCTCCATCTTGTGAGTTGCAGCCTACCTGTGCCCCAGATTGCAGTGAGCAGAGTCCAGCAAGTGGTAAGAGACTAGTGCTGTCTCTTCCCTCCTCCAAAAAGTTTTTAAAAAAACGATTTTCCCTTTCGGTGATTACTGTCTTTGCCTGTGGTTGTTACAGTTTAAAAATGTAGTTTTAACCTGCCTGTGATTGTATATTTTATCACCTGTTTTGTGTGTTAAACTTGTGGTTTTCCTGCCCATGATTGCTTCCATTTAACGTGTTGAATTGTGGGATTTGCAGTCCAAACTCTGTAGTTTGTCGCTCTCATTCCTGGTGACTATTCAGTTTTCCCTCCAAATTTCTCCTTTGCTCTGTGCTAAGACCTGTATGTTAAACAGTGCACCCCCAGCCACCATTTTGTGTTATCACGCCAGTGAAACCAGCCCCCCTGCCTCCCCCTCCAGCAACAGGGATTTTCTACATCAGAGGGTGCTTCTGTGAGCTGTTTAAACTGTGTTTAATAGGGACTGTGCACTTCGTTTTTTGGCCAGGAGAGGGAGTAAAGTTGTATTCAAACAGTATTGTTAGATTTCAAGTTTGTGAGGCCTTTACCTGCAGAAATCCAAAGTGTGGATTGAGCCTGTCTGTCTCCTAGGAGATTCTGGACAGGAGAAGCAGCCCCCCACCCCCAGGCCAGCAGGCCTAGGACTGGGGATTGGCTATTCAGCTCCCAGGCAACTCTGAGCCCTCCCTCACACCTGCCCAGGTCCCTTAAGGCTTTGCTGGGTGCACCCCAAATCATTCTCCTCCATCTTGTGAGTTGCAGCCTACCTGTGCCCCAGATTGCAGTGAGCAGAGTCCAGCAAGTGGTAAGGAGGCAGACTAGTGCTGTCTCTTCCCTCCTCCAAAAAGTTTTTAAAAAACGATTTTCCCTTTCTGTGATTACTGTCTTTGCCTGTGGTTGTTACAGTTTAAAAATGTAGTTTTAACCTGCCTGTGATTGTATATTTTATCACCTGTTTTGTGTGTTAAACTTGTGGTTTTCCTGCCCATGATTGCTTCCATTTAACGTGTTGAATTGTGGGATTTGCAGTCCAAACTCTGTAGTTTGTCGCTCTCATTCCTGGTGACTATTCAGTTTTCCCTCCAAATTTCTCCTTTGCTCTGTGCTAAGACCTGTATGTTAAACAGTGCACCCCCAGCCACCATTTTGTGTTATCAAGCCAGTGAAACCAGCCCCCCTGCCTCCCCCTCCAGCAACAGGGATTTTCTACATCAGAGGGTGCTTCTGTGAGCTGTTTAAACTGTGTTTAATAGGGACTGTGCACTTCGTTTTTGGCCAGGAGAGGGAGTAAAGTTGTATTCAAACAGTATTGTTAGATTTCAAGTTTGTGAGGCCTTTACCTGCAGAAATCCAAAGTGTGAATTGAGCCTGTCTGTCTCCTAGGAGATTCTGGACAGGAGAAGCAGCCCCCACCCCCACCCCCAGGCCAGCAGGCCTAGGACTGGGGATTGGCTATTCAGCTCCCAGGCAACTCTGAGCCCTCCCCTCACACCTGCCCAGGTCCCTTAAGGCTTTGCTGGGTGCACCCCAAATCATTCTCCTCCATCTTGTGAGTTGCAGCCTACCTGTGCCCCAGATTGCAGTGAGCAGAGTCCAGCAAGTGGTAAGGAGGCAGACTAGTGCTGTCTCTTCCCTCCTCCAAAAAGTTTTAAAAAAACGATTTTCCCTTTCTGTGATTACTGTCTTTGCCTGTGGTTGTTACAGTTTAAAAATGTAGTTTTAACCTGCCTGTGATTGTATATTTTATCACCGGTTTTGTGTGTTAAACTTGTGGTTTTCCTGCCCATGATTGCTTCCATTTAACGTGTTGAATTGTGGGATTTGCAGTCCAAACTCTGTAGTTTGTCGCTCTCATTCCTGGTGACTATTCAGTTTTCCCTCCAAATTTCTCCTTTGCTCTGTGCTAAGACCTGTATGTTAAACAGTGCACCCCCAGCCACCATTTTGTGTTATCAAGCCAGTGAAACCAGCCCCCCTGCCTCCCCTCCAGCAACAGGGATTTTCTACATCAGAGGGTGCTTCTGTGAGCTGTTTAAACTGTGTTTAATAGGGACTGTGCACTTCGTTTTTTGGCCAGGAGAGGGAGTAAAGTTGTATTCAAACAGTATTGTTAGATTTCAAGTTTGTGAGGCCTTTACCTGCAGAAATCCAAAGTGTGGATTGAGCCTGTCTGTCTCCTAGGAGATTCTGGACAGGAGAAGCAGCCCCCACCCCCACCCCCAGGCCAGCAGGCCTAGGACTGGGGATTGGCTATTCAGCTCCCAGGCAACTCTGAGCCCTCCCTCACACCTGCCCAGGTCCCTTAAGGCTTTGCTGGGTGCACCCCAAATCATTCTCCTCCATCTTGTGAGTTGCAGCCTACCTGTGCCCCAGATTGCAGTGAGCAGAGTCCAGCAAGTGGTAAGGAGGCAGACTAGTGCTGTCTCTTCCCTCCTCCAAAAAGTTTTTAAAAAAACGATTTTCCCTTTCTGTGATTACTGTCTTTGCCTGTGGTTGTTACAGTTTAAAAATGTAGTTTTAACCTGCCTGTGATTGTATATTTTATCACCGGTTTTGTGTGTTAAACTTGTGGTTTTCCTGCCCATGATTGCTTCCATTTAACGTGTTGAATTGTGGGATTTGCAGTCCAAACTCTGTAGTTTGTCGCTCTCATTCCTGGTGACTATTCAGTTTTCCCTCCAAATTTCTCCTTTGCTCTGTGCTAAGACCTGTATGTTAAACAGTGCACCCCCAGCCACCATTTTGTGTTATCAAGCCAGTGAAACCAGCCCCCCTGCCTCCCCCTCCAGCAACAGGGATTTTCTACATCAGAGGGTGCTTCTGTGAGCTGTTTAAACTGTGTTTAATAGGGACTGTGCACTTCGTTTTTGGCCAGGAGAGGGAGTAAAGTTGTATTCAAACAGTATTGTTAGATTTCAAGTTTGTGAGGCCTTTACCTGCAGAAATCCAAAGTGTGGATTGAGCCTGTCTGTCTCCTAGGAGATTCTGGACAGGAGAAGCAGCTTCCAACTCCCTGGGCAGCAAACCTTGTCTGAGGTTGCTGGGACCTTATATAGTCTGCTAGTGGCTGCTACATGTATACACTGATTGGTGGTTGTATCTGATGTTTCTATTGGTTTGAGTTAGTGTCCTCATTGGTTGGGTATTTGAGGGTTCTGATTGGGTTCTGGATCTGTGATTCAATCAATGTAGGGTTGGGACTAGGGCTAGGGTTATGATTTCTATTGGAAGCAGGGACTAGGGCTTCCTGTTTTATTGGTTGTTGGGACTAAGGTGGAACTAGGACTAGGGTTAGGCCTTTAATTGGAAGTAGCGATTAGGGCTTCTGGTGTTATTGGTTGCTGGACTAGGTGTGGGACTAAGAGTAGGGTTAGGCTTTCTATTGGAAGTAGTGACTAGGGCTTCCCGTCCCATTGGTTGCTTGGACTAGGGTTGGGACTACTGGTAGGGCTAGGGCCTCTATTGGACATAGAGATCAGGGTTTTTTAACTGATTGGATGCTTGGAGTAGGGCTAAGATTGGCTGTAAGGTCCTGATCTCCTATTGGTTCTAGCTTTTAGGGCTAGTGTTGTGATTGGATAGTATTAGGGCTAGGGTTCCCATTGGCTGACGGGGTCACCTGATTACTAGGGGTATCAAAGGCCAGGGTTAGGGCGTCTCAGCCCGGGCGTCGAGGACAAGGGCAGAGAGGACAAGGGTGAGTGCCTGTTTGAGCCTGTTCGAGACGGGCCAGGGCCAGGAATGCTGCCCATCTTCCCATTAATTAATGTGTCTATTACTTTTCTCCTGAAAAAGCATATCTAATGCACTACCCTATTTCACATCCGCTACCTCTATCAATATTTTTAATCTGCATATACTTACCTCCTTTATGCATCTATATACTCTCAATGTACTTATGGATCTATATATTTATCACTTTCTTCTAATTTAGCATTTCCAATGCACTACCCTATTTCTCAGCCTATACTTCCCTCAATATATCTTCTAGCCCAACTTTTTGACTCATCTCAAACTTCTTTCTACTACTTTTTCCAATTCACTACCCTATCTCACCCTATACATCTATCACTATATCCTCTACACCCACTCTCTCATTTATCGCAAACGCCATACCACTATTATGTTCCCCAAAATAACCCTTTCTTGACTCTCTCCTACTCTATCCCTCCTTGTATCTTCTGACACCTCCTTTACTGTACCAATGCCCAAGACAAACCTTTCTAAACTCTTCCCTCTGACTCTTCCCCTCCAAAAACCCTTTTTACTCATCAAAAAGCCTCCTCCTACTGCTATGACCTACAAAAAGAAATCCTTCACTCTTCTATCCCACAACTATCCTTTTCAATCAAAATAACAGACTAGCATGTTCACTTCACTAATTCCATATTCCACTATACTAATTCACCACTAATCCTTTATGGGTTCCAGAGTAGCGTGCTACTCGCCAACAAAGCACTTCAACACCCACCAGGGGTAACAGGCGCTATATGAATGCAAACCTTTCTTTCCCTTCTATCCCTCCACTATCCTTCTCACTCCAAATAACTGACTAATATCCACCACTCAAATTACTTTCATATTTCACCACACTAATTCACCACTAATCCTTTATGGGTTTCCGGAGTAGCGTGCTACTCGCCCAAAAAAAAAAGCAATTCAACACCCCATCAGGGGTTAGAAGCGCTATATATATGCAAACCTTTTTCCCTCTTCTATCCCTCCGCTATCCTTCTGAATCCAAATAACTGACTAACATATCCACCACTTAAAATTTACTTGCATGTTTCACTATACTAATTCAACACTAATCCTCTATGGGTCCCGGAGTAGCGTGCTACTCGCCGAAAAAGCGCTTCGACGCCTCGTCAGGGGTAGTAAGCGCTATACAAATGCAATTACAATACAATACAATACAATTATGATTAAACTGCAGTCATGGAGCTAGATGAAGAGATTTTCCGGGCTACAGTGTGTCCAGATTTGTAGGGTTTTGTTTTGAGTTTGTTTTATATTATATGAATTCCAGCTCAGGGCAATTGCAAGTCATACTGGGACAAGTTGGCTTAGTGAGTTAAATGCTTCCTATAGAAATCTTCTCTGATCTGTGGGTCAGAAGTTTGAATCCCAACAAGGCCAAATCAGCCTTCTGAAGTCCATAAATTGAGTACCATTAAATTATTAACAGCTGTGATGGGTCATGGCCACTCACCACATATTTCCATTTAATTATTTATTTGGAAAGATGTCTCGATAGAAGTGCAAATCCATTGTAAGACTAGCAACACAAACGACAACTTGTACACACATGGTGTGTGTATGTTTCTATCTGTTCTCCATCAAACATTTTTCTGTAGCTTGGTTTTATTTCAGTCTCACACATTATAATGCTCTCCACTTCATATTCTAAATTCTCCTCCTGAGTAATAGGTCTGTATTATGGAAAGCACCTAAAATAAGGAACGTGACGTGCCTCACAGTCAGTCCTGATCTTCCTCATAGCAAAAAATACTCCACGTGGAGTGATAGAGTGAGAGGATGTAATACGTCTTACACTGATGTCCTAATACCCCTAAAGCTTTTGACTTTCTGGTTTAGGCCCCAGACGGACTTTAACAGACAAGCTGCAATTCTCCGTTCCATGTGAATCAATGAAATATCATTCAATTCCAATAAATATTCCTACTAATACCCACAAAGTTGCTGATGATACATTCTGAATTAGCTGCCTATGAGGTGGTTGAATAGGCTAATGCATGTACTGTAGTGATCTGTGTTTCACCACAGTGCATTTTCCTTGTTAACGCCGGATGCTCAGTACTAACAAGGAAAATCGCTATATTAGATTGAATGGACTACCCCCAGGGCAGCCATGAACTCGTGCTGCCTTGGAGACAGTGCATTCAAGTGAAATACTGAGCGACAGCTTTGAAGCAGCCGCTCCGTGTTTCACTATGTAGGTGGAAAATTGCCTGCAATTTTAAGAGGGGTGAGAGATCCCTTGCAGGCAGGTGCAGTGAGTGACTGCACCCACCTGCAAGGGGATGTCTAGGGCGTCCATAGGACCCCCTTTGCCCCTCCAGAGGGCTGCAATCAGGGGGTGCACTGACAGGTGGCGCACTGTCAGCCCACATCATGACACCTTTTTATCTTTGAGCCTGCGTCTATAATATGGCACAGAAGCAGAGAGATTCCCTAATTTGCATGGGGCCACGTCTCCATGCAAATGAGGGAACACCATCTGATGATAGCGTTGGCGCTATATGTGCGCCAGAGCTATCTGTATTCCAGAAGGGGGCTCACAAACGTCTGGAGCTCCTTCTGTGATACCAAAGTGCTCCGAGGGCATGCAAAGCGGGAGAAAAACACCTGTTGTGCCCTAGAGGCACTTTGTATAATACAACCCCTGTTATATAGCACAAAGAAACTTTTTTGGGTGAATGTATGCTTTGCAAATTCACATTTGTTTATTAAATTGCTTAGATTTTTCAGTTTATTTGTGAACTCACCTTTACAATTTAGGCAACATTTTTTTATTTTCTAATGATCTTTAGTTTTTAGTTGTTCAGATGAGGCCTGAGTAGTTAATGTATTCACATTATTGCTAAAAATCGAATAGCACAAGTCAGGGTTTTTGGTGGTAAATGGAGGAAAGCGCACCAAATTTCCTTTGTTGATATTAAATTTCTTATGACAACCCCATCCCCAAATCCATGAGCAAGACAGTCTGTGGAGCAACATTAAGTTAATGCACTTGTATTCAGTGGTCGAAGTGGGGGTGAGAACACTCTGGGCCATTTCTTCAAATTCGACTCTGGTTAATAGACCTTTTTAGTAGCCTGAGAGGAAAAGGTGTTAACAACACTTTATATCTCGATATACAGTCTGATCATTAGGACCACACAATAAAAGTCTGAGTCAGTAACTTGAAGTTAAAAGGTTTATTACAAATTCAAAGCCAGACTAATATAAATCAATCTCAAAAACATACTTTAATAATACAGGATTAATAAAGGAAAACCAAAGTGGCGTACACTATTGGTCCTCAACAGCAAAGACCATATAAGCAGCTATACAAAATATAAGAAAAAGGATTTGATGACTAGACGAATGGTTTTGATCCTTCTCCCCATACATGGAAAAGATTTACAACATCTACTAAACCCTACACTAAACTAAGGATAGGGGAAACCCTATTGAATCAAGAAAGCAAGAAAGGTGTCAGCATTAGAACCTCTAGAAGTTCTATAGGTAAAGAGCCATGCAAAGCTTAAAGCCACACAATCAGAGATGTCAAGAGAAGTCTGTTCCTCTCCAAGTCAAAAGGGAATGTAAATAAACCCAAGATGGGTTCTCTAATTAAAATGCACAAAGAACATATGAGAAATATGACCTCATACATATCACAGTATGTTTCCAGTTCACAGAAAATAACTTGGCGAATTGAACACTACTCCCAATCTCCGCTTCCAAAGCGTCCTTGGCTCCTCCCTTCATCTGATAGTGCTGTAAGCAAAAGATTGTAATTTGTCTCATCTGTTCTTTCATTTACATACGTAATCGATCTGAAACATGGCATGCTCGGGTAAGAGTAATCAATTCAACCACTTTTGCGGAGACTACTCCTTGAAGCCAAGCAGCTTCCACTACCCCTGAAATGGTACAGACTGCATAAGCTGCTCTCAAATTTACTTTGTGATCTCATAAACACGAGCTATCCACATGCAATGCATAATCAGATTCAGGTAGTGGTTCATCTTGTATATCTGGTCTCAGCTTAATGCATAGTTCAGTGACCTCGAGACAGTCGTGCTCCACTTCACCATCATCATTGTCATTCTCAGGAAGGGGTAGCAAAGTGGCACAATTCAAAACAGAACACCTCTTTAGGGGCACGTTCTCAGCCGCCAGTATGATTTGCTCGTACCGGGTCAGGAATCTGTTCGTGAGGTACTGAGGCCTCGCTCTAGTTAACAAAAGTTTGGCAGAATGAGGAACATGCACAGTCCAGGGATGACCCATTACTATACTTTCGCACCTTTCCATGCTGACACCTTTCACTGCCACCTCTTTAAGAAAGCCAGACAGCACTGCAGTCACTGGATCTAACGTGGCTGAGAAATAGGCAACTGATCTTCGGGCACCTCCATGATTCTATGTTAACACTGAAAGAGCGCAACCCTCTCTTTCACTGCAGAAAAGCAAACGTGCTTTGTTGTAATCAGACATTCCTAGTGCTGAGGCATGGCAGAGGCTTTCTTTCAACTCTAGAAAGGCAACCAAACAATCATTGCCCCAAGGCACCGGATCCAACACATCCTTGTGTGTCAGGAAAAGTTGGGTATCCACTGATACAGTACCCATCATTACCAAAAACATCCTGACTTCTTTCTTTATTGTTGGTGGACTCATTTGCATGTGTGCCGAAATTCTCTCTTGTGACACCCTTCTCGCACCTTTCTCGATATGATGAGCTAGGTGCAGGACTTCTCTCAATCAGCACTGCAACTTATTAGGTGATACTTATGTCCATTCTCAGACAAGCGGTTTAGCAATGCGATAGTGTCATTCAGCATGCTTCACAAGTATTTGACACAACCAACAGGTCGCCAATATATTGGATCAGTCTCGTCATTGCAGTATTTAGCATATCACAAAATCTCATCAACCAACTTATTCTGCCAATGAATCAGGTGCTGTTGAATCATCATACTAATCTCTGGTCTCAATCCTGCCATAAACCTAGGCTACAATGTGTCCCATATCTTTAGGCTCTAGTGTTTCCATTCTACTATACTGTTTGAATGCCTCTAGCAATCTCTCATAGTAGCATGAATCATCTCTTTCGGTTCCTGGGTCGTCTGATTGATCTTGACCCAGTCAATATCTTGGGGTGGCACCTAAGACTTTAACCACTTCATCACCTGATCATACTTCCTCATCACTATAGTTGAAGGATCATTGGTCGCAGGATCTTTCGTCGGCTGTCTCTCAGGCCACTCTATGGCTATTTTGCACGCTGTCCATAAGTCACTTGGAACCACAATATCAAATAAGGTATTTAAATCAGTCCTTGACATTTTCAAAATTTTCACAAACCACTCAACATGAATGTACCACTCTACAGGTTTCTCTCTTAATTTAGGAAATACATTTGTAAATCACGCAAGATCACTCCTATGTAACCTCCGCTAAGTACCTCCCATAAAGAAAGCTTGTAGCTCTCATCTCCTCCCCACCGGGAGGAGGCAGCTCACCTGTCGTTCTCTTGGGAGTCATTCTTTCTGACCATTTACCTTCCCACTTCTCTAATTCCTCCCAAATTTGGATGCTGTGGATCAGACGCGGCCAGTACAGGTAAGAGCGGTGGGGCTGTGGGGTGAGGCGGGGGTCCGTCGGGGCAGGGGGGAATCGACATATGACGGGAAAGGGAAAATAAAATTCATAAATAAATAAAACCACTCACCTTGCGCTCGACACATCGCTGAGTCGGCGATGCGGCAAGCGCAAGATAAGTGGTTTTATTTATTTATTTTATTTTCCCTATCCCGTCGTCTGTCGACTTACCCCCCGCCCACCTCCCTCCACTCTTACTTGTACCGGCCGTGCCTGCTGTGGATTAAGTCCTGAATTTGCATCTTCATCCCTGGTATTCTCATATGTTCTATGTCCTGATCACTAAAAGCGAGTCTGTGGCTCTTCTGTAAAGCCTTTGTCCGCTCCAAATCTACCTTATATTTATGAGCTAATTCAGATAATTTATCATGGGCTTGTCTTGCCTCCTAGTAACATCCTTACTCATGAACAGTTCACCCTGCTGATAAGTTTCTATTCGATCCAATGCAAGGCAACCACTTATCATTTCATCAAATTTAAACTTCAGTTTTACCACATCCACCAAGTTTACTTCCAAAGTGGACTGAAGAGTTCCCTGACTCACTTCTGTACTCCCACTCTCATTCGCTGTAGCATTAAGAACTTTCAAAAAGTCTTCCAATTCCTGAACATTAAGACCAGGAAGTACCTTAGGAGGTTTATATACTACCTTAACTTTAGGTGTGCTACTCTGCATATTTAAAGGCGGATCCCAAGTAAGTGAACCCAGATCTGTTAACCCCAGAAACGACCTAAAAGGTCCAAATTCAGTCTGATGTACAGATGGGTCTGCACTTGCACCACCAGGAGAACTTGCATTAATCCGACTTAAAGGAACAAATTCCTCTACCCTCTGATGCATTGGTGTAATTTCTGATGCTTTTTATTGAGCGGGGACAGCTGAGGTTTGAATCCTGTTTCCCCTGGAACCAGGTTTATACATAGAAACCACTGGTCCAATGGTAACAGGAACTGTAAGTGCATCTGGGAATGCACAACAAGTGGAGGTCCCAGGAATGCAAGTCCCTGCATTTCCTCCTGTCATGTTTTGAATCACTGAAATAGTCCCCATCATGCTGTGGTCCTTCTGCACAGGAGAAATCCCTATCATACCATGGCTCATACTTACTGATGCAATAGGCAATCCAATATTCCCTCCTGCAGCATTGCTCCCACCTCCCTTTGTTCGAAAATCATTATACGGAGGTGGTCGCTCAGACATTATTACATCTAAAAGACTGTCACTAGTATCATTATCAGTGTTTTTATCTTACTCTCCAGATTCTCTTGTTTTATCCTTCTTTCTCTTTTCTGTCCCTCTTTCCACTTCTCCGCATTGCAATAATGGGCATAGTTTCGCTCCTTCTATCATGTCAGTTCTCCACCTTTTCTGCTTTGCATCCCACCTCACATCTGCATAAGTGCGCACTGCCTTCTTCACTCATCCCTGACATCTCTTTTTCTTTGGCGTGAGCCACACACTCCCAGGTGTTAAGCATTTCAAATTTGTGGGTCTAGGTTGTTGTTTCATCTCATATAGGATTCTCCTCAAATTTCAATAATTCTCTGACTAAATGTACCATAACGTGGAAACGCCAGTGTACCTTCTTTCTCAGTTATATTATTTCATTGTTCTAACCAAATACATGTGTGTAACCCTAAATAATGACCTGCAGTGTCTTCAGGTGGGGCTTCTTCCCCCCCATCTAAGAGGTATCTGAACATCTCCTCTAAACAAATCTCGTACAACTTTAAAATATTTCATTTTCAATTAAAATGTATTAGTTTTGACACAATCAGTATTTTACTTAAAATCTCATTCCAAATCATCAACCAATAATAGTGTGGTGCCTTGTGATGTGGGCAGCCAAAAACAGTGCAACTTCACACCAACCGACCTATCCCAGCGTGGCACACTGTGACGACAATCTCACTACTCGGAGCAACTCACCCTCCTTTACAGTTATCATGAACGCACTCTTTTCTTCAATACTCTTGCAACTAAATACAATGCAATAACAACAAATAACAATTGTCTGCTTTACTAAAGAATCAACAGAAATCAATCATGCAAAAGTAACACAAACACACATTCAATTGAAACCTCGTCCTGTGGGAAATCACTCATCGGTGCAGCTTTCCTCTGCACAAAAGGACCGCCACACTAATCATGCCTCACTTTCACACAAAAGAGAAACGTCCCTATCCCAATTGGGCTGTCAATGACTTCTCACGACAAACCCCACAAAACCTCTGCAGACAATTACAATATAGTGTCTTCTACACTTTTTAACATCATTCCGGGATCTTAGGCCACATCGGACCCGAAAACTACTTCTCCACAATAAGCGCTACATTCACACCATCAACTTACCACATCATATCACGTAATCCCAGCGAGACACCAGACAATTGCCACAAACACTGCAAACTAAGCAAAAGCCGTTTACACACAACCCTATTGATTCTCACTCCTCTGCTGTTACAACTCACTCTCAAACCACTGGAACATCACCTACACCGATTCTCCAAAACGAAACATGTGCACCAGGGACTGCGATTGTTTCTGAATTAGTCTAAAGTAGCAATTTTCTAACCCCATCTACTTCAGGTACTAACCGTCCTTGATATGCTACTATCTGAGAATGCTCTGGGCCGTTTCTTCCAATTAAACTCTGGTCAATAGACCTTTTTAGTAGCCTGAGAGGGAAAGGGTTTAACAGCAATTTATATCTCAATATACAATCTGATCATTAGGACCACACAATAAAAGTCTGAGTTAGTAACTTGAAGTTAAAAGGTATATTACATACTCAAAGCCAGACTAATATTAATCGATCTCAAAAACATACTGTAAAAATACAGGATTATTAAAGGAAGACCAAAGCGGAGTACAATATTAGTCCTCAACAGCAAACAGCATGTAAGTATCTCTGTTGCAGCTATACAAAATATAAGAAAAAGGATTTGATGACTAGACGAATGGTTTCGATCCTTCTCCCCATACATGGAAAGATTTGCAACATCTACTTAATACTACACTAATCAAGGAAGCAAGAAAGGTATCGGCATCAGAACCTCTTTAGAAGTATCTGCGTAAAGAGTCATGTACAGCATAAAGCCACAATCGGATGTCAAGAGAGGTATGTACCTCTCCAAGTCTAAAGGGAAACATGACCTCATACATATCAAAGTATGTTTCCAGTTCCCAGAAAAGAACTTGGCATCTTGAACACTACTCTCATATTCCATTCACCACTTCGAAAGAGTCCTTGGTTCCTACCTTCGTCTGATCTTACCAACTGGTAACACTCGGTTTGTTCTTCATTAAAATTGTGTGGCCTTGCCAGTTGTTCCTCGCATCACTATCTCTGAAATACAGTGTGCTTTTCACTAACTAATGAATGGCTTTGGTCTGCACCTGCAGAAGAGAAACATACAGAAAAACAACTTTCACGTTAATATTAAATGGCTTAACTGTAAGTTTAAGGCCCACAATCAGGCTAACGTAACAGTTTTCTTTAAATGTATATTACCTCTACAACCTACATATAATCCAATAAATGAAATCTTTAATAAATGAACCAAGCTCTTTTGTACTGTACTCTTATATGTGGCACAAAAAACTAATACATATATTATTAAGCAAGAACGACAACTGATCACAATTGATAATGAAACCATTGAACACACATAGGATTAATTCTCACTGATTCCTGGCAAATGTACTGCTTAAATGCATTTTAGCCCACCACCTTACAATCTAAACCTATTTAAGATTAGTATAAGCAACAGATGTTTCTGAAAAGGAAAAAGCACTTTCTAATACCTTTGGTGCACCATATCTCATTAGTATATTTGCATCACACAAGCATGTAAGGCGAAATGTAAATATATATATATGACCTAGCCAAACATAGAAGGATGAAGCCAAAATTATACTACTCTGGGGCGGGAGGGGGGGTTTGAATATTAGAAAGAGAGTTCGCCTACTTTTTGTGAAAATTTAAGACATCTAAGCGGTTACTTTTTGTGAAAATATAACTTTTCTTGGACGGTTAATTCCAACAGTTTAAATGCTTCAGCTGAAGCGCAAGGCAGGGAGTCTCCTTCGCTTTAAAACTGAGACAGACAGCTAAGCAAGACTTCTTAACAGGGGGCCTGCTTCCCTGAAAGAAATGTAAATGTGAGCAACTGGTCAATCTGCAAATATAAAGGGTGCTTGGAAGCCGGTATTGGCTTTAATTGATTGAATTCTTTGAAGCTTCTTGATGACACACATTTATTCTTTTTGAGTGGTATTGTAAGGGAGCTACCAGCTAAGCTTTGAAGTGTGTACTTTTAAAAGACAGTGATAAAAAAGTGCATCCTGATTGCACAGATTTATTCTTTTTGAGAGGTATTGTGAGGGAGCTACTAGCTAAGCTGTGCAGTGTGTGCTTTTAAAAGACGATTATAAAAAAGAATTGCTCTATTTTCTGTAAGCACTTTCTTTGTCTTAAACCTTTTTGTGCATTTTGTAGCAGCCCATCCTATACTGTGTTGTGTAATGCAAGTTTAAAATAATGACTTGCATGTTCACAGTGCTTTCTGTCACAGACTGCGACCTTGTAGCACTAAACATACACAAGTCAGTATTCTCAACTACACCAACCAAGATTCAGTTCTTTGGCTCCTTGATGCAGTTAATTAACTAAAAGAGGTTTCATAATGTGCAAAGTGTATTTCACACTGATTAACATAACTTGCATTTAATTTTCATTTAAGCTCTGCTTTATTTTATATGTAGTTACCTAAAGGTGAAAGACTGAAAAAAGATACAAAATAGTTTTTTTAAGCCACACCTTTGACCACGTTCCTACACTCACTCACCTCACCCCCATTGCATGCAACATCACAATTCCGATACTTTTTTAATGCACTTTGACCACTACCTCTATTCTTTATCAAACACAGTCAAAATGTACATAGTACTATACTAGGCCAGTCAGGTCTCTGGGGCCCGAGTGACTCAAAGATAATTAAGCAATCTATTTGACAAGTACGGCAAACCCACAGTAATGGACACAAGTACAAACTCACTGATTTGTTAAATACACTCCCTTTATGCTTTCACTTCCAGTGGTAGTGAAGTCAATCGATAAAGGCTTATTCCTGGAGGGTGATTTGGTGTAAATGCTTAGTTCATCTAATAGAGGCATCCTGCACAATAAATATATAGTCCAAACCGTGTTATTCACTTTTAAAAAGATACAAGACATTACTTCAGTTGGGGTAGTATGCTCTTCACAGGATAGCTGCAGTTCCAACTGGGGAAATTATAATGCTACCGTCAAAGCTTAGTGTTGAGGCGTGTGCCAGTGTGATCACAGTTGAATATCTTACTCAGTCTTGATGTGCCAGAACATCCACAGTTCTCGCAGAGCCAAGGTGAGCGGGACAGGCTGACTCCTGCACCATTAATGCCACCAATGGCTTTTCTTCGTGTTTCCCACACATTTTGGGAATTGGTGGAACTAACATGAAGCATGTAGGCCAGTAGAGGAATAAATAGTTGTTGCTGCAGGCAGAAGCTCACTGGCCCTCAGGCCATCTGTGCAGAAGATGTGAAGAAAATGTGAATGTACAGAGTCCTCCCTCTAGGAGTCAATGGAATTGACTCTCTGGTGCAACAATGAGCTTCACAAGTGAGCAGGGCCCTTGTAGAGAGCCATAGTCAATCAATGTAGCTCTCAAATCCAACACTGAACTTCAGATCCACCCAGGTCTCCCACAGAGAGCTGCGGCTGCCTATGTATTGGTCACTAGCCTCTGATTTGGGCAGACTTAGTTATCAAGCTTCTCATTTCAGCGCTCGGAATCACTGAACTCCAGCTCTGTCCTAAAGCAAAGCAGATTCTCTCCACGCTGGGCAGATTATCCCTTCTCTTCCTTCCGATTGCAGCAGCAGACTCAGGCCTGGATAGACTATTGATCTTTCAAAGTAGACAGCCACTTTGTCTGAATTGAATAAAGATATTTTGATTGATTGACAGCCAAGCATGCATCCACTAGCCCTGGGATTCTTTTTCCCAGGTGTCCAGAGAACCTTGAAGTACAAGGTACACAATGTATAAGCCAAAAGGGTTAGCTTATATGTAGTACAGTGGTTGTTGGACTCTAATCAAATCACATACACAACAGGAGCACAGGAGGAAAAAAGGGGTCAGATCGCCCCCCACTCAATCATTTATAAACACAACAAGACCTGACCTCTGTGGAACGGATATTCTTATATTTTTATTTTTAAGACCCACGGGGATTTTTTCAGCAACTTTTGACTTCCCCCATAGGTCCAGCTAACTGCCAGTACCCTGTTGGTCCGACTATTCCATTTAAAAAGAACGTCAATAACCACATAACATACACACATAAGAGTGTTTTTGAACCATCACATAAATGTGTGAAACAAAAAAAATGTGAGAAAGGCCAGAAAGCACCTCCCGTACGCACACCCAAGGAGCTGCTGGTTGGTACTCATCAGTATGCCCATGTTATCATCATTGGTTGCTTTCATGACCAAACAGAAAAAGGAGTGTGCTGAAATTCCTCGGAGGACACTCACGGCATTAAATAAAGTATGTCTTGCATGTGAGTGGTACCCCATTTTAATTGTGAGCATAATCATTCTCTTTTCACGGTTGGGGACCAATGGGCACTGAGCGACACGAGTATTCTCAGTGGTGTTTGACACGTCTTTTGATTCATTTCTTATTTTTTCCTGATTTCTCACCTTTGAGGAATTTCAGCACACACCTTCTTTTTCTGTTTGGTCATGAAAGCAACCAATGAAGATAACGTGGGCATACTGGCGAGTACCAACCAGCAGCTCCTTGGGTGTGCGTACGTGAGGTGCTTTCTGGCCTTTCTCACATTTTTTCTGTTTCACACATTCATGTGATGGTTCAAAAACACTCTTATGTGTGTATGTTATGTGGTTGACTGTCTTTTTAAATGGAGCAGTCGGACCAACAGGGTACTGGCAGTTAGCTTGACCTATGGGGGAAGTCAAAAGTTGCTGAAAAACTCCCTGTGGGTCTTAAAAATAAAAATATAAGAATATCCGTTCTATAGAGGTCAGGTCTGGTGGTGTTTAGAAAGGACTCTAATCAAATGACAGCTGAGATTGACATTGACGCCAAAACATTCAAGGGAAGCCAATCGTGTATTTTCAGATGTGGCATAACAGGACAGGGGCCGGGCCAAAAAGGATCAGCAGGTCACAATTTGCTTTGTGTGAGGTGTGCATTCATTTGGCTATGCCGTTGGCCACAGAGGTTGTTGTTCGTGTGCTGCTCTTTTAAGCCCAAAGGCTGATCTGCTGGAATTGGCTTGGTCCAGGTCCAATACGCACAAAAGATCTTTTCTGTTCCATTCAAAGGATGTGAATTAAAATATAGGCACATGCGCATTGCTTCTCAATGCTTTCTATGGGAGAGGGAAGGATTAGGAGATCAGCACAAAGGAGGGAGCATGCAAGAAGGGGTGGCAGCAGCAATAACTACCACTATGCAATGTGAAGCACCCATACATTAATTGAAACAGGTCTCCAGCCCAGGAGTACCACACTTCTCAGGTAGATAAGCACTTTCATCTACACCACATGCAATCACTGTGAACCAGTGGTTCCAGTAGGAGTTCAAAATATCGACAGATAAGAATATCGAATCAGATATATTGTGACATGGAAATATCGAAATCAAGAATATCTATGTCAATCCCCTATTCAACAAGAAGTTCCTAAACCTCCATGACTTTCCTCAAATTGGCATTGTACTAATCTGCTTATGTTTAATATTATTATCTTATTCTTTATATGCAATGTATTATTTCTTTGAACATTCTAATTCAATATCCCTTTTTTCAAGCCATGTTAAACCTGAATAAATACCCAGCTGTTCCTTTTAATGCCTTATTTCTATTTATGTGACCGTTTATTGCTTCATTCTATTATATATTTGTATTTTACTTTCTCTTAATAAACTCAATTCTGAACTTAAAAAAAGAATATCTGTCATGAATATCGAATTTTAGGTAAGAAATTAATTTTGTTTGCTAAAATATAGTTGTTTAAAATATCGTTTTAAATTAATGTTATGTATTTTAGTATATATTTTAAATGTACTTATTTTAAATGTTCATGATGTAATTTTTTTGTTTAATTATTGTTTGTTTCTTACTATATTAGTTGCATTTTTAGTAGTTGTGAAATGTAATTTATTAAAATGTGTTTTTTTAGTTCCGTAGCGGGCTATGGGTTTATAGGGGAATAGGGTGAGGAGTAATTTAATTATAATGAATTAATGAATATTTTTTATTTAATATTATTTATTTAATTGATTTTTAATTAGGTTAATTGTGCTATTAATTTTTTTATGTAAATGTTTTGCGCGGGTTGTGGGGTTTATAGGGGTAGAGGGTGGGAAGTAATTAATTAATTGTTCATTAATATTATTTAACTAATTGATAATTAATTATGATAGTTGTTTAATAACATTTTTAGGTCCAGGTTGTGGGGTTTATAGGGGTAAAAGGTGAGGAGTAAATTAAGTTTAATTAATAATTATTTGTTAAATACTACTAATTATTTAATTGTAAATTCATTATTGTAATTGTCTTAATATTTGTTATTGGTTTAATTTTAGGTGGGGGTTGTGGGGTTTATAGGGGTAAAGGGTGGAAAGTTAATTAATTGTAATTAATTTATATTTAGTTTTGAATAAATATTTGTTTAATTGATAACTGTTAACCGCAATTTATTATTTTAGATGTGGGTTTTGTAGGGATATGAGGTGGGAAGTAAATACATTTTTAGTTAATAATTTTTCAAGTAATTATCAATTCGATAATTTATGTTGTGCAAAGAATTTTCTGGTAAATTTTATGAGTGTTGTGTCGGTGTTCACTGTGGAAAAAACATTAATTACAATTAATTAATAATTTATATTTAATGATTGGTTTGTTGATGAATATTGATATTAGAGTATATAAAAAAATGTTGTTAAGTATTAGGTGTAGGTTGTGAGCTTTGTGTGGTTATAGGGTGGGAAGTAACTAAATAAATTTATGTAATAAATATATTTTTGCTAATAAATATTTTTTACATAAAAATGTTTATTTGTATGAATATTATTTTTGTATTTGATTTATAATCATATCTTTAGGTATTTGCAATATGTATTTAACATTGTAATATGTATTTTTTATTCAACATATTGAAATTTTACTTTTTCTTTTATAATTTCATTTTGTTCCAGATATTTTATTTGTTTTTAATGTTTCACTGACTGGATTGGGAATAGTACATTTTAAACCTCTGCAATCCAACACTTTCCCTACTTTTGCACTGACTGGAGTGGGAATAGTACATTTTACTCCACTGCAATCCAACACTTTCTCTACAGTTGCACTGACTGGAATGGGAATAGTAAGTTGTACCCTTCCGCAATCCAACACTTTCCCTACTGTTGCACTGACTGGAGCCAGAATAGTAAATTTTATCCCTCCGCAATCCACCACTTTCTCTACTGGTGCACTGACTGGAGTGGACATTGTTTTTTGTTTGTTTGTTAATTATACATTTTATTGTTGTGTTAAGTGTAGTAGGAATACTAAATTGTAGTATTTTGCAATGTAATATTTTATGTAATGCTATATATATTTTAGTTAGAATAGTAAATCTTATTTTGTGTGATGTAAAAACTTTTGTTGCTGTTGTGTTGTGTTAGGGAAGAGTAATTATTTTGATATTTTTTAGTATAAAAAAATCTTTTTAATGTAGTGGGAAATGTATATGTATTTATTTTAATTTGTAGTAATTTATTTTATTTGTAATTTATATAATTATGCGTTTGATTTATTATAATAATATTTATAATTTGGAATGTTTGCAACTTATTTTTAATTAAATTGTAAAATGTGTTTAATTTTTATTTTAAATTAAATTGATTCCCTTTTTTAATATTTTATGTTATTGGCATATTTAAATATATTTACATATATTTTTGATAATATGTTATTTACGATTTTTCAAATTATATCATTAATTAAAATGAGTTTATTCATATTTTTATATATGCACATATATATGTGTTTACATTTTTAAAAGGAAGTTTATTTGCTTTATTTGTTAAAATATACATTTAATTATATTTTATTTTTTATCAATAGTGTTTAATACATATTTATTTTAAATTATAAAGATTTTAAAATCGATATTTAATACAACTATATTATTGTAAACAATATATTTTTTCAGATATTTTTGTACTTACCTTTTTAAGTATAGGGAGTCGATATTTTTCCCTCGATATTTTTTACATCTATATTTTTGTGGTAGATATTCTGTCAGTGAACCGTTCCAGTAATGACATACTCCATTGGTTTGCCAAAAAGAGTCAGTAGGCAGACTCCCTGCTTGGGTTCAGATAAAAACGCTTGCACCACACTACTAATGTTTAGCTGCTACTAACCTTGAGTGGAATCATGATCTGGTCATGGGGGCCACAGCTGGTCCAATTTGAGGTCTACCTGTTACCCAACAGAATCTAGTTCTCTGTTTGAGAGCAGCATATCAAATCTTGTGCAGTCAGTGGCATCTCCTCCGCTACGGCGGAGGAGCGTCGCCGCTCTGAAAAATAAAATGATAATAAAACCATTTTATTACAATTTTATTTTTCCTACCTTATTGCCAGCCGAGGTTAGGGCAGGGGCGAGGCTATGCTGCTGACAAGCATCACGTCAGCAGTAGGGAGGAGTGGTAGGCACTTACAAGTGCGCTTGTCAGTTTGGCCGGTCGCCTTAGGCCAGCTAAACAGACATGCGCACTTAGGTTTCTCCAACCCAGCTATGTTGTACAGCTGGTTTGGAGAAAAGCTGCAGGCACCATATGCCTGAGTGAGCGTTAAACCAGCCCGCTCAGGCCAATCCAGGCCCTGCTCTCATGCTATGTATAACATAAGAGCAGAAGCTGGATTGGGTGGGGGAACCTGTGCAGTGAAGCCAATCCACTTCCGGGATGGGAGGAGCAATGAGGCGGCCGGCAGCGGGAGTGGAGCGGCAGGTAATTATTTTTATTTTATTTTTTAAACGCAACCCTAAGCCCCCAACCCCCGCCCTACCACTTTACTATAGCAGCAGCCACTACTGTATGCAGTACTTCTCAGACGTGTGATACAGGTCATCTCTAATGAATAGGCTGCATTATAAAATATGGAACTGGTTGTCACATGGACACAGCTCCGAGACTTTCAACCCTACATACTAGCAGTAATACTTTCAGAATTAGGAAGAGCAATTCCCAGCTCCGAAGTCAGTGTCCAGAAGATCTCAACAATTCAAGCTCGGACAATTTCCAAAGGAGAATCACCAATTTCCCAAAGTCTGTGATTTGATGTTATCAAATATGTGGGCAAGTAGATTTATTAAGATTTTTTTTCTTTTTGCCCCGCGCAGTTCTTTCTGTGTATGAAATGTGGGCAAGTCACACCACTTAGTTGATACCTTCTGGAAGGTCAGACACTTGTCAGACTTGATAATGCTAACATTCAAAAGCTCTCACCCAAGTGCTACAAAAGCATACGTGCCTTCAAACGCTGGTCCTGTCATTGATAGTATGAGGAAGTATTAACAGTTTTGTGTATATTTTGTCAAGTTAAGAGGCGGCTGAGAATGAACTTTGCACCTACTCAAGACTTCATGACTTTCCCTGCTGGATGGAAGAAATGATTTGTGCTGTACACTCCTCAAAATTAACCACTAGCTACTAAGCAGAATAAAACTGAATAATAAAGAATCCAACAAATGTCAACTAGATAAAACAATTTCTTACTGGGTGCGTTTAGAAAGTGTTTTTATTTGTAAGTATTGCTCTTCAACATCAGGAGTTTGGCGTTCTGGTGTACCATAAACAATTGTACCTTGTTACGACTATCGTGTTAAAGTTCTTATGACACCAATACTGGCTACTAATTCAAACCATGGAGGACCACGTTGTTACTCCAGAAGTAAATCATAGCTGATTATTCATGTCTTAGCTGATAAATCCGTTTTTGTTGATGTGCTGCTTTGGTTCACAGATTAGTCTAGGGCCATATGTTCAAAGCATTTTTCTGGTCGTAAACTGGCCGAATCACAGAATCTGGAGTTTGCGACCGGAAAATGCTTTTTGGAATGTTCAAAGCCCAAATTGCGATTCAGTAACTTGTTACTGAATCGTAATTTGGGTATTGTGATTCGGTATTTGGAAAGGGCGTGTTTAGGGCGTCCCTTCCAAATACCGAATTGCATTGGTATGTATGAATGTGTTGTGACCGAAATGCGGTCGCAAAACATTTGCCCTTTACCACCAAATCAAAGTTGGTGGTAATGCATTCGCAAATAAGAAAGGACCCTTTCCCCTTTGTGAATGTGGGGAAAAGTTTTTTTAGGAGCAGGCAATGGTCCCACTGCTCTTAAAAAATGAAAATAAAACGTTTCATTTTTTATTGTTGAAACTCATCCCATTTTCCTTCAAGGATAACGGGTTGCATTTCAACAAAAAAACAAGCATTGGGAATGCAATAGGTCTTGCATGTGCTTGAGTTAGAGCTAGCGTTATAAATGATAGTGTTTTACCCATGAGTTATGGAGTATATGTATGTGGTGTGTAGTGGAATTATGTAGGCTGGATTGGAATTGTGTAATTGTGAGGCGTGGAATTGTGTGGGGTGGAGTGCATTTTGTAGTCGAAATATGTGGCATGGTGTGCTGTGGAATTATGTGGATAGTAATTATGTGGTATTGAATGTACTGGTAATATGTGAAGTGGGATTGTGTTAAGTAGTGTAATTATGTGGAATGGTGTTGTGTTGTGGAGTGGTATGTACTGGAGTTTAATTATGTGGTGTGCTGTTGAATTTTGTGGCATGGTGTGGAATTGTGTGGGTTGGATGTATGTGGTGTGTTGAGGAATTGTGTTGATGTGAATTATGTGGCTTGGTGTAGAATTATGTGGTGTGGTTTGGAAATGTGTTCAGAGTGCACAGCAGCAGCTTGCAGCTTCTCTGTGTAAAGTAATACGCCCCATAGAAATGAATTATAAAGACACAGATCATGAAGGAGTAGAAACCTGAAGCCGAGCTAATCTCCACGTATGCTTATGTTTTGTTTTAAATATGCAAATTACGTTGGAAGCCAACACAGGTGGTCTCCTTGTTTCACAATATTAACTTTCAGCAGCGCCTTGACTGTTAAATTAAGGTTTAAGCTCCTGCACTATTTATAATTGTTGAAAATAGAGCACTTCCCTAATAAATGCCATTGAATAAACAGATATAATTCTGAGCAGCGAGTAATTCCTTCTTTGCCCCAAAACTGTAACTTGATGCACACCCCCCTCTGGTGTACTTTGCCATCAGCATCATTCTTTAGTAAGTTGTTCATGGTCCGTTAGGTTAAAAAAGCTAAGGTTCTCCACTCAAACACAATGACCAACCAACTATAGTATAGTTCTCAGTGGTTATTTGTAGGAGTAATGTGTACTATAAGAAAGCTTTAAAGCATTAGCCAATCCGACCGTTTTGGTTTTATTCCTGCAGAATTAATGCAATGGCATGTTCACAGAAATATCATTAAAGCGTGCCAGCTTGTGATTGTAAAGACGGCACCTCCTGAGGCTGAAGCAAGGGAATGAAAAGTTACACCCCGGCCCCTAACCGCATTAACTTTTCCATTCTTTGCCCTGTGGCTGCATATGTATGAACTAATATGCTTGAAATCGAGTGAGATGCAATACAAAAGAGTAAATGCAACCCCTTCATTTAAAGGTTGCACAGATATGGACGCTTGATTCCCACTGTGTATAGTATTGATGACGGTGTCTTGTACTGTTGCCCTGAAAATTACCCTGCTTTTAAAACTCGAGTTAATATTTAAGATGGTATTTTTTAAAAGGGCGCTTAATTTGAGGTTTAATAGCATATATAGACCTATAAAACGAGTTTTGTTTTCGGTCTCTTTTATCCTGTTGTTTCGATGCCTTTTTAAAACTTACTGTTTTCCCGAGTGGATGATAACTTTTCAGCATTTTAACTCTGGTCTGGTCATGTGTTCTCCAGTTTTCCTACAAAGGTCCCGTAGACTTAATGATTGGAGGACGGGGTAGAGTGTGGGGCGAAGGGGACAGCCCACTGTCCGGGACTGTGAGATGAGAGCATTAGAAGAAAGGATGCCTGTTAGCCACGCTAATAAAACAGAGGGCTAGTTCTGGGACGGATTTAACCCCTTGTGCTCTGGTTTCTCTAGTGGTGAAACCTCTTCTAAAATGAAAACGGGCGCCATGGTGAAACAAAGCACGGTGCCCGTCTTCATAAAACATTTGTACATTCACCAGGCTATAAATTATGCCCACAAACAGCAAAAACGCTTTACACACACTGACGTGCAATTCAGCATAAGCGCTGGTGCTCAAATCTCAGCTCCGAATCCTGCAACCTGTGAACTAAAACACCCGGGGCTGCGAGAAGAGAGCCTAGAATGGGGCTTTCGGGGGCCGCCGACCGTCGGGGAGGCTCACACCCCCAGGGTTTTTGGGCCGGGTGGTGCGGTCCGTGCCCAATTGGGCTCTGGTTGGGCTGATTTTGGGCTGATTTTGGGCTCGTCGCCTAGGGTTTAAAACCGGCCATTTCCCAAACCGTGTCACCATTTTGGAAGGTGACACGGCAGCCGTAATTAGCACAGGGAAATGGTTTTTTCCATTGGGCAGGGGGCGTGGCCGCGGCTATCTTGGCTTGTTCCCCGCCGAGGAGGGGCTCACAAAAACAGGCTGCCAAGGTACGTGGGGGGGGGGGGCGCAGAGGGAAGGCGGCCCCCGCAAAGCGGGGGAAAGGGGGAAGGAGCGCCATGTGGCGCCCACCCCTGTCATACATGGAGGGAAAGGGGGGGTGGGGAGCACAAGCAAGCGCAATGAGGGCCCCGTGGCAGACCCTGCCGCGGGTGCCACAAGTCCAAAAACAACAATTGATGGACAGAATGCAGAACAATGTCATACATTCACCCCAGTACAGAGATCTGGGCCTAAATCCATCGTTTTTTTGCTCACCATGCCATTCCAGTTTGAACCCAGCCATATGCAAATCAATCTTGACCCTGTGCCCTATGGGAACAGTCCAGCCCGAACTGCCAGGCCAGGGCCTCCCTGGACGGGAAACAAGCATCCTAGGACCGGTTTCAGGGTTTCACCCCTCTTCAGCCAGGATAGCTTGACTCCAGCGGCATGGAGAGCACGGGACCCACGTCTGGGCATACCCGTCCCACTCGGGGTGACAAATGCAAAAACAACAATTGATGGACAGAATGCAGAACAATGTCATACATTCACCCTAGTACAGAGATCTGGGCCTAAATCCATCGTTTTTGCTCACCATGCCATTCCAGTTTGAACCCAGCCATATGCAAATCAGTCTTGACCCTGTGCCCTATGGGAACAGTCCAGCCCGAACTGCCAGGCCAGGTCCTCCCTGGACGGGAAACAAGCATCCTAGGACCGGTTTCAGGGTTTCACCCTCTTCAGCCAGGATAGCTTGACTCCAGCGGCATGGAGAGCACGGGACCCACGTCTGGGCATACCCGTCCCACTCGGGGTGACAAATGCAAAAACAACAATTGATGGACAGAATGCAGAACAATGTCATACATTCACCCTAGTACAGAGATCTGGGCCTAAATCCATCGTTTTTTTGCTCACCATGCCATTCCAGTTTGAACCCAGCCATATGCAAATCAGTCTTGACCCTGTGCCCTATGGGAACAGTCCAGCCCGAACTGCCAGGCCAGGTCCTCCCTGGACGGGAAACAAGCATCCTAGGACCGGTTTCAGGGTTTCACCCCTCTTCAGCCAGGATAGCTTGACTCCAGCGGCATGGAGAGCACGGGACCCACGTCTGGGCATACCCGTCCCACTCGGGGTGACAAATGCAAAAACAACAATTGATGGACAGAATGCAGAACAATGTCAAACATTCACCCCAGTACAGAGATCTGGGCCTAAATCCATTGTTTTTTTGCTCACCATGCCATTCCAGTTTGAACCCAGCCATATGCAATCAGTCTTGACCCTGTGCCCTATGGGAACAGTCCAGCCCGAACTGCCAGGCCAGGTCCTCCCTGGACTGGAAACAAGCATCCTAGGACCGGTTTCAGGGTTTCACCCCGCTTCAGACAGGATAGCTTGACTCCAGCGGCATGGAGAGCACAGGACCGATGTCTGGGCATACCGGTCCCACTCGGGGTGACAAATGCAAAAACAACAATTGATGGACAGAATGCAGAACAATGTCATACATTCACCCCAGTACAGAGATCTGGGCCTAAATCCATCGTTTTTTTGCTCACCATGCCATTCCAGTTTGAACCCAGCCATAGGCAAATCAGTCTTGACCCTGTGCCCTATGGGAACAGTCCAGCCCGAACTGCCAGGCCAGGCCCTCCCTGGACTGGAAACAAGCATCCTAGCACCGGTTTCAGGGTTTCACCCCTCTTCAGCCAGGATAGCTTGACTTCAGCGGCATGGAGAGCACGGGACCCAAGTCTGGGCATACCCGTCCCACTCGGGGTGACAAATGCAAAAACAACAATTGATGGACAGAATGCAGAACAATGTCATACATTCACCCCAGTACAGAGATCTGGGCCTAAATCCATCATTTTTTTGCTCACAAGTTTTTGCCACAAGTCAGCATGATCCTTCCTGGGCGTCTGGGGGCCAGGAGGCTTTGGGGGGTGCCGCTGATTTGCTTAGGGGTCGGGGGCCAACAGGGGACAACCGTGATGTTTTTAGCCAGAGGAGGTTGGGGGGGCGGGGGGAGACCTTCGTGAGTTATCAAGGGAGCCTGATATGGGGGGCCCGGGGAGAAAAGGGAGGGTAGGCAGGTAGGGGGTCACCAGGAAGAGGGAGGTTGGGGAGGCCCTGGCAGCTAGTGAGGTGGAGAAGGGGGGGTGGGGCCCAGGGCTGAGGGTTGAGGGATAGGTGGTCGGCAGAGGGGGGGTGGGCGCAGTTGTCCCCATAGGGGGGGCAGAGGTGGGCCTGGGTGGGAGAGTGGGGTCAGGAGAGCAGGTGTCCGGCCTGGCAGGCAGAAGGTTAGTTTCACTGCTAGAATGGAGCGAGGGGGAGGAGGAGGGGCCTGGGGGGAGGTGGGAGAGTTCCCCGCCAGCCCAGATGAGAGGGGGGGGTGGGCCTGGCAACCAGGGGGGACACTCGACGGGGCAGGGGCTGGGCAGGCGGGAGGCTGGGGGCATAGGGGGTCCTCTAGGGCACACACAGGCGTGCCTAGCTTGGGAGGGTATTGGCAGTGGTGCCCGGACCAGGGGCAGGCAGGGACAGTTGGGGACACTAACCTCGGCCTGCTGGACCTTCCATTTGCTTTACAGGGGCGTCGAGCGCAAGACGCGCCTACTTCTTGTGAGTCGCATGCGGCTCCTCGATACCGGGAGGAAGTGAAAGCAGGGTCCAGGGCGGCCAGCTGGAACACGGCGAGGGACCATGGTGGCAAAGATGATTGGAGGTGTGAAAGGGTCACGTCTGGGCGACAGCCCAGTGGGGCGGAGATGCCCCCTAGGGCGGCGGTGACAATGAGCGAGATAAAACGGAAAGCTGAGGCAGGAAACGCTGTAAGACAATGGGTACCAGAGGCCAGGCACTGGGTGGCGCAGAAGGAGATGGTTACGTCTGGGCGACAGCCCGGTTGGGCGGAGGTGCCCTCCAGGGCGGCGGTGCCAGTGAGCGGGAAAAAACGGAAAGCTGAGGCAGGAAACACTAAGACAATGGGTACCAGAGGCCAGGCACTGGGTGGCACAGAAGGAGATGGTCACGTCTGGGCGACGCCCCATAGGAAAATTGTTACAGGAGGCAAGACACACAGGGTCACAACTTTAGAGGAAGAGGGGGAGGACATTCCATTAGATTATGATGCGGATAGTTTAGAGGAGGGGGAAATAGTGGATGAAGAATGGGGGGGGGCAAGTAATTTTGTGCCTAGTGTGTTACAGGATGCCGGACAGGATGCGGATTGCACGGCTAAGCCACAGGCGAATCAACCCTCTGCGACGCTGGTTAGGCGGTTGGATCCGGTGAGGACACCGACCTTGACGCCAGGTAAGGAAGGAGGGCGGGGTAGTGCTGTTAGCCCAATACGGAGGGTTTCCACGGGGACGGATGCCAGAGGTGACGAGGGGGACAGCGAGATAAAATTACGCAAGGGACGATACGTCAGGGACACGGGTGGGGACAGAAGGGCAGAAGACAGAAAAGGAGGCAGAGAAGGGCAATAAAGGGGGGACGAAGGACGACAGGTCGATAGAGAACTGGACGGCAACATTTTTAATTTTCGCAAGTGTGCACTGCGAGAAATATCCAGATAGGGCTGTGGCTTTGTTTAAGTACAGGGATGTAGTTAGGAGGACGCAATTGACGTACGGGGGTTACGCGTGGTCACACTACGATGAAGAGTTCCGCGCAAGGCTCTCATGGGACCCTGAGACAAACTGGGGGGAGATCGACACGGATTTGTACCAGCAGACGATGGGGGCAACAAAATTCGGGAAGACAACGTATACTGCCAGGGGGTGGCCTTTAGTCTATCGACCCTTTCAAAGCCGTCCCAACCCGGGGGGGGGGGGGTGGGATACACTCCGAAACCGGCAGAGGGAGGCCCAGGGGCCTGTTGGGACTATAACAAGGGCACCTGTTCCCGGGAGTATTGCAGATTTCGGCACGAATGCTCGAAAGGCGCAGGAAGGCATCCATTGGTCCAGTTTTTCGGGCCAGGGTACGCAGGACAGGGCCAGGCAGGGGGGCAGGGGCTGCACCATCAGCATGCCCATAGCGGACAGCAGGGGATGGGAGGCAGGGGAGGTCGAGGGGCACAGGGTTACATGGGCAAAGGCTCATACACCCATTAAGCTGGATTGCTTAGAGGCCTGGCTAGCACATTATGCAAGGGAACGGGAAGGGCGAATTCTGAGTGCGGGTTGCAGGGAAGGTTTTAAATTGGGATACGAGGGACCAAGGTTGGCAAGATGGGCAGAGAACCTGAAGTCAGTGGCGGAGCACAAATCAGTTGTTTGGGAGAAATTGCAAAAAGAGGTACGGGAAGGGCGCATGGAGGGGCCACTTGCAGTTAGCCCGCTAAAGGACCTGATTATTTCTCCTGTGGGGGTGGTGCCAAAAAAGGAGAGAGGTCAGTACCGTCTAATTCAGCATTCGTCATGGCCGCAAGGGGGGTCGGTAAATGATTTTATTCCGGGTGTCTTGACGGCAGTATTGTACTCCTCAGTGGACGTAGCCAGGGCGCTGGTGGACAGGTTAGGAAAAGGGGCCAAGATGGTGAAATGTGACATCAATGCCGCCTTCCGGCTGTTGCCAGTACACCCGGAGGATTTTCAGCTGCTGGGCATTCAGGTGGACGGGAACAATTTTGTGGATAAGGCTTTACCTATGGGGTGTTCAATATCATGTGCGCTGTTCGAAAAGTTCAGTTCATTCTTGCAGTGGGTTTTCTCTTGGAAAACTGGAAAAGAGACGGTGACACACTACCTTGACGACTTTTCCTGGTGGGCCGGCCTGGTTCGACGGACTGCCAGCAGCAGCTGGACAGTTTTCCAGAAGCTCATGGAGACACTGGGTGTCCCTGTAGCGCCAGAGAAGACACAAGGTCCAAGCACAGTTTTGTCATTTCTGGGGATTGAAATGGACTCCGTGGCCATGGTGGCCAGGTTGCCGGAGGATAAAAAAAAAACTGCACATGAGGTTGTTGATTGATGACATGTTGGCCAAAAAGAAGTTGACAGTGAGGATGGTTCAGGTGTTACTGGGGCATTTGAACTTCGCATGCAGAGTAGTGAGGGCGGGGAGGACATTCTGCAGGAGACTGAGCAGGTCACCACCACATGCGCCTGTCGGCAGGGACAAAGGAAGACTTAAGAATGTGGTGCAGGTTCCTGGAGGAGTTCAATGGAATATCCATGTCTGCACCAGAGGAGTGGGAATAAGAGGTTCAGATATTCTCAGACGCCGCAAGAGCATGCGGTTTTCGGTCTGGACTGGAAGGGAAAATGGGTGCGGAAGAGTGGCCGCCTCATTGGAAGAATGGGGGCAGGAGCATTGCTTTCCTATAATGGTTTCCCCTAGTGGTAGCGGTCATGCTGTGGGGGCGGAGGTTAGCGACAAAAAAGGTCACATTCAGGGTGGATAACATGGCAGGGGTGCAGGTGGTCAGCAGGCAGTCCGCAAGGGACGAGCAGGTCCTAAAGTTAATGAGAGTTTTCATGTTAAGTTGCTTGAAGTACGACATTCAGTTCAGGGCAAAGCACGTCCCGGGGGTGGACAATTACATTGGGGATGCCTTGCCTCTTTTGCAGTAGGAGAGGTTCCATGGGCAGGCCACGGAGGGGGAATATCACAAGACGCCGGTACCAGAAGGGATGTGGTCCGTAGGAGAGAAAGGAGGCTGCAACTGATGGTAGGGTTGTTAGCGCTTTCCACGAGGAGGGCCTGCGGTCACGCGTGGCAGGAATTTCTGCAGGGAGGTGCGAAGAGGAGGTCCGGGACGTGGGACAGGGAAGAGGACGTCATTCAGTTCATTTTGGACTTGATCGAGAAGGGTTTGTCGAGGGTTACCATAGCGGCGAAACTGGCTGGGATAGCATTCATGGGCAGGTTAATGTGGGGATATACCCCAACAGCAGGCGAGTTGGGTAAGCGGTTACTAGAGGGTTGGGCTAGGGAGTCGGGTAGGGGACAGCGGGTCAGGTTGCCGGTGACTAAGCTGATGTTGAGCAGAATGATGGAGGTGTTGCCAAGCATATGCACCAGCCAGCAGGAGGCAGTTTTTATTTGCGGCGTTAATGGCCTGGTTGTACTGCGGAGCATTCCGAGTTTCGGAGTTGTTGGGAAGAAATGGGGCCCCAGGTTGGCAATGGAAGGACGTACAGGGATGCGGAAAGGGGAGCGACGCAGTCTCCATCTTCCTCAGGCACTCGAAGACGGATCAAAGGGGGGTGGGGAGGTCAGTGGTGCTTTGGGCTAGTGAGGACCCCCTGATATGCCCGGTGCACTGGGGGTGCGTTTTTGCGGGGAAGAAAAAGGGGGGAGGTGGGGGGCGTTTTATCATAGAACCTCAAGGAGGGAAGTGTCGGTGGCGCAGCTGCTATGGGTCATGAGGCATGCTTCTAGGGGAGGTGCCAGAGGCTTATGGAACTCATTCTTTCAGGATGGGATGACGTCTGAGCCCCAACCCATCTAAGCCGCGTCAGAGAGGCTGAAGAAGTTGGGGCGCTGGTCATCAGACTGTTATAAACGCTATGTCAAAGCTGGGAGTGAGGGGGTTGGGAGGAATGGGGATATGTGATTTTTTTCTCACGCATGTGTCTTTTCAGGTGCAGTAGCAGGGCCAGAGTCGGAGGCGCTATCAATCTGGATAGTCGGGCACTCTTTCGTGAAATGGGCGGAACGACACGAACAGCGAAAAGGCATAAATCTAGGCTTGGACCCGGCATTGTTTAAAGTCAGTTGGCACGGCAAAGGGGGCATGCATTGGCACAAGCTTTTTCCCCTTTTAAATAAGTTATTTCTTCGCCATGTTTGTCCGGATGTGCTGATAATTCATTTGGGAGAGAATGATCTGGTGGTATGTAAGGGTTTTGTCTCTGCTGAAACAGATGAGGAGGGATTTGAAGGAGATTAGGTAGCAGTGGTCTGGGTGCTTCGTGGTTTGGAATGAATTTTTCCCCAGAAGACATTGGAGGGGGGCCGAGAGGCCTGTTGCTATTGATAGGGCCAGAAGAAAGGTAAACAGAGAGATGAGGGTTTTTTGCAGAGGGAGGTTTTGGCAGGGTGGAGCACCCAGAACTAAAGTATTTGGCTGTGGATCACCCAGAGCTAAAGTATTCGGCGGAAACAATTTTCAGGGATGATGGGGTGCATTTGTCTCGCTTCGGGATGGAGCGGTATTTGAATCAAATAAAGGAAGTCTTGGATTTAGCCCTGGATATACGACATTATCCTAGAAGTGGCCTGGGGGTTGGGGGGTCAGAAAAGTCGTGGGGACTGTTTCTGAGTGGCGTCGGGTAGCTATTTCTTCCAGTTTTACTGTTACAATTTTATGGTTGGGGACAAGCAGGTAATGAGGTTAGGATAGGATATACTTAGTAGATAGATCTTTAGACAGGTAGAGAAGAGGTTACAGGGTTTAAAGGGTTAACAGTTATTGATCGAGTAGATAGATCTTTAGACAGGTTGAGAAAGAGGTTACAAGGTTTTAAAGGGGTGAAAGTTATTGATCAAGTTGGGGTCTGTTAAATAAATTGCAATTGTGTTTGGGGGAGATCTTAGTGGTGGGGGGAGGAGGATACGTAGATGAAGCATGTATAGATAGTTATAGTTTTGTGAGGCAAAGGCCAAGGTTATGTTTTGTAAGGTGCACCTGTCTTCAATAAAGCGGCCTTTTTCCCACATATGGAGAGTCAAATTGTGGTCCGTTCTGCGCCCTGCGGCCCAAGATGGGATGCCTGTTAGCCACATAAATAAAACAGAGGGATGGTTCTGGCACGGATATAACCCCTGGTTTCGCTAGTGGTGAAGCCTCCTTCAAAAATTAAAACGGGCGCCGTGGTGAAACAAAGCACGGCGCCCGTCTACATAAAAAGTATGTACGTGGCGGCCAGGCATATAAATGGAAAAATACATTCTGTGGGCCAGCTGCGAGCGTTGGTGACCGTAGAGCTTGCGAGGAGCAGGAAGCAGGAAACAAAACAAGCATTTGCAATGCAAAAGGTCTCGCATTTGCTAGAGTTAGAGCTATTGGCGCTGTAAATTAAGTGTCTTTTATCTGTGTTTTGGTATGGAGCGTGATGGGTGCAGGTGGTGTGGAGTGGAATTATGAGTTAATGGCACAATGTAAACAAGAAACAATAGTGCATCAAACGCTGACTAGCAGGCTTGTAAATACATGTAAACTTACTGTAAATATTTTGATAAAGCTTCTAAACAACCCTAATTACAATACCAATATTAAAGGAAAACTATTGTTGCCTCTGCGTGTTTTGTTGAGAAAGGGCTGGTAAGGTTGGGGCTGAGTCAGTTATCTATCAAATAGTTTGCTTATAATCAACCAGTTGGGGGGAAGCAGCCAGTGCTAAAGGCCATACGTCACTGTGTCTGCAGTAATAGTTAACCTTGTGTTAGATATTAATGGTAGACTAGTGGATGATAGGCTTGGTTGGGGGAGATATTGATACCAGCGACTGCACCGTAAGAGCCTTATTTGTATTAATATACATAGCTGCCAAGGTTTCAGATTGCTTATGTGTGCCACTTTCATAGTTTCAATGTACTTATGAGTGACATTCAACAACTATGAGTGACAAACTTTCTTGTGAGCAAAATCAAGTAATGAAGTCCATGGAAACAGTTAAATATCAGAAATTACACCCATTTGAGCAACAAGGAACTCTAAGATCTTGAAACTGCTGCAAAGGAGCTGAAATGGAAGGGCACTAACCTAGTGCCCTGATAAGCTCATTGTACTGTAAAACAATTGTATTAAACAAACACGTCTTTCAGAGGCAGTACTTTATTAGCGTTCTGCGTAGATGCAGACACACATGCAATTTAAATTTAAAAAAAATACTGGATGCAACAGATTGGCACTTACATTATAAAATAAGCAATGTACTATTAAAGGCCATATGTACATACAGTCAAGACTGAGTTCCACACCTTCCCAACTGGACACAACTATTAACGTCAAACAGCACAGTGTCAGACATTACGGACTCACTCTTTCAGAGGCAGCATTAGCAGAGGTGGTGCCCGGTGCAACATTCTTTTTTGGCTCCCCCAGGACCCCCTTTTTCACGGATTCCCTTACTACCACCCTCCATCACCACCCTTCATCTCTTCATAGGACCTTTCTCACATGCATTGTTTTATAGCACTGCTCATACCAATGCAGAGTGTCAGAGCACTTTGCATCACACCCACATTATACAGAGATAATGAATCATTTGTGGGTAATTAATTCTAGGAAATGTTATATAAAACAAGAGGATTACAAGGTGTAGGAATGAGCATCACGTGTCATCCATTTCAGTAGGCAGTATATTTTAAGAGTGTCTGGTCTGGAGAAGGACAAACTCAGGATTTAAAATGCACCACAGTGGTTGGAGTTGGCTTTACTAATAAGATTGCATTTCTACCCAAACTAAACCCTTTTAGCAAAATTAGGATAATGAAAGACTGGGGGGAAAACATTCCGGTATAACCTGTAAAGCTGCTCAGCCTTGACCCTTCAAATTATTTCAGGAATGCTCCCCTTTGTGCTGCTACAGCTACCAAAATAAAAGAGTGATGCCTGAGAAGCTTTAAAAAGGGCTTTTCTGTACCCCCTTAGGATTCCTGTGCACACCCGACAGACGCACACAAGCAAAGAAGAGATCCTTGTTCAGTGTGGTACGGAAGTGTACGTAGGACACAAGGAATTTTAAACTCCATGGAACGTAATGCATTTCGAGATTGGTTTTAGTTTGCTGCTGAAATGCTCTGGGAAGGATAGCACAGTTTGTTAAAAAGGGATGTGAACTGTTTGTAGAATAATTAAAATAAATGCACTGGTTTTGCTCATGATAATAAATGAAAGTGCAATATTTAAATCAGTAATGTGTCTTAGTAATGTGAATACCCTGCCGTTTTTCAAATCCTGGGGCTCACGTACACTGGCACTGTTACACTGGAGCACCCAAATCTAAATGTGTTTCTCTAAAAAGTAAAGTGAACATCACCAAGAATCTAACAGATAAAAACAAACCAATATAAAGCAAAACTGAAACGGACTATTCTGATATGCAAGCCCCAGCTGGAATCAGGACACCATGATAATGCATTAACATAAGTACAATACTTGCTGCAAGTACATCCGGCGTGTGTGCCATTATTAAAAGAGCAACACATTTTTTTAAATGAAATGCAGGTTAACTTTCTATCATAAACACTCTTTACTAGGATCTCATGGCGCTTCATCAGTAACGCTCGGTTTCCCAGACATAATTCGAGACAGAAAGAACTTAGTGGTTTCTTAACAAGTGGACTTTTAATTACAAACTCGCTTCTCTTCTCATGCTGTCACATTGCAGGATAACATTATACAAATCAGCCTCACATATTCTCCAAATGCAAACATTTGCTCACCTTACACGGAATGCAGTGATCCTTATCCGCACTGCTCTGACATGCGGGTTTGGGGGATTGGTGGGGGTGCTTGCAGTGTAAGCCTGATGACCCAAGATAAGGTACAGCTGCCCGGCCAGGCTTGCATGCGTCCCCCACACCGGAAACACGTCAGAAGGCACCGAAATACGTAGGAAGCTGGGATTAACATGCTTGCAGTTTCTTTATTAAAGGCACCACTAGTCTCAGTGGATTCACGTGGCCGAGGAGGCATGAGCTCAGCTTACATTTTTAGGTCGAGCTTTCGAGACCTCTTATATATACTTTAGTATATACTTCTTTGTGGGCTTAAAAGCCCACTCTTCTTTTTATTGCTTTGCTTCAGTGTCCATTAAAAATCCTTGCTTGCTAGTGGTCAGTCCTTCTTCTTTGTCCCTCCATTTGGTGGTTAGTTTCCACCCACAGAGCAGGGACTAAGTACTGTATTTTTACGCTTTACTTGTTTATTCTGTTTTTGAGGGACTATTTTTTTAGTTGTTTCCTGCTCAAGTTCTGTGTGCCTGTGTTCAGCTTCGGTGCCCATAGCTGCTACTGTTCTGGGATCTTGCAGCTAACAGTGGCATTGCCAGTGTTTTACAGAAAACATGAAATCCTTGCTTTGAAACTACAGCGCTGTCCGAGTGCCGTGGGCACAGCGTGTTGTGCTCGTCTCCATGAAGACCATGGAATTGCAATTTGGCTTGCTTTTGTTACGATCAGTGCTCCAATCGTATTGCACACTCATGAGTCTCCCGGGGGTCAAAGCAGGGATCAACTTCAGTGCCCTGATCAAGACATGCACTTGCTAGTCCCCCCGGGGCCAAAGCAGGCACCCACTTGAGTGTTCCCTTTCAGTTGAACTACGAAGGTCCATAAAGTGGGCTCAAATGAAGAACGGGGGGCGATAATGCTGCACGTCGTGTGTGTTTCTTTTGCACTTTCTGGTCGTTAAGCCATTTCCTTTGCTCTAACAATCCCGTTCAATAGCCGGCTGTTTACTTGACCACACTAATACCAAGAATTTGTTTCCCTGCACAAAGGGTGTATTTCCTGCTACAGAAGAGGTTTACTGGAAATTACCCTAAGAATGCACTGGTGTGAGGATCAGGTTGGGAGAGGGATTCGGTGTAGCCCCAGTCATTCCTGTTCCCTAAAACCACTTTTCTTGCACTCTACAGGTGGCACTCCAACTTAGGGGCCGATTCCGATTCCGGCCGGAAAACGTACCGACCGACTCGGAGCCGGAATTAATTCCGACCGACACGTACCGGTGCAGCCCGACCCGCCAAGTACGATGAGAAGCGAGCAAAACCCGACCGACTCGTACGGAACACAAGCCGAAGGACCGAGCCGCGCGGAAAACAGCAATCCGGCCGGAAAAACACGCGATTCGAACCGACCGACTCGCACCCGGAACAATACCGAACGAGACGTACCCGCGGACTCCCACCCGCCAAGTACGATGCAAGGTGTGGAAAACACGACTGAGTCGCACGGAGGTCAAGCCGTACGACCGACACGCATACAAAACTGCGAGCCGAAGCAACCCAATACACCGCGACCGACGCGTACGCAGCACAGAAAACAGCACAAACACAGCGTGAACGAAACGGACGAGCCCGTACCAGACAACTGCAGGGTCCGACTCGGTCACAAGAACGTCTCCTACATGCACGAAAAGTACAAAGGGAAAATACACAAAAAAGGCCAAACAAGCAATTACAAAGCCAATAAATACTGGGGGGAGGGGCAGGGAACAAAGACACACCCACAACTCCACCCATATAAAGGACACAAATCCCTACCATGATCCTTTGCAAATTCAAATTACCTGCCAGCACTCAACAGACAGCAACCACACACCCACAGCTCGTCCATCACACAAGCCACACACCATCAGCACCACAACAAATAGAAACCTCACATACACCTAGCAAAACACACACTCACACACCTTCACCTGCACACCAACACACACATCACTCACCATCACCACCCATCACCACCCATCACCATGCCCCCAAAGAAGAATCACAAGTTCCTAGATAGTGAATTGGAAGTCCTGGTAGATGAGATCCTCAGGGTAGAGCCACAGCTCTTTGGTACACTGGTCCAACAGACACCCATGTCACAGAAAACAAAGATGTGGGAGAGGATCGTCGACAGGGTGAACGCACAATCACCATGTTTGCGCACAAAGACAGACATCCAGAACAGGTGGTATGACGTGCGCAGGAGGGTCAAGGAGCTGCTGAAGAAGGACTACATCTTGAGCCAATACACCGGCAGTGGCCCTCCTGCCAAGCCAGTATACCTCAGGCCCTGGGAGGAGAAGGTGCGGGCCATCCTACCACCAGTGAGCGTCTATGGACTAGAAAACATCCCAGAGCCTGGTGAGTACACAACAAATGTACACAATATTCTGCGACTACACACACACATCACTGTCAAGGGGAGAGTCAAACCATGCACTCTTAGCAAATACACAGCAACCAGAACAGAATCATCCCAAAATGTGTATGTCACTCAGAGAAACACAACACATGCCATCACAAAGTGACATTTAACTGTGTCATCACATGTACAAACACAACTACAACTACAGCTAGGCAGTGGCACAAATATAACTGACAAACACATCCAGACAAGTAGCCACCACTACAACACCAGCACACAGTGAAGCCCACTGAAAGAAAGGAAATATGTGTATGCTGGGCAAGTCAGTGTAGCCAATAGCATGATGGGAGTTGTAGGCACAGATATTGCTCACCCCCACAACTGTCCCATCAACACCACCCTGAACCATGCGCACATCACAGGGAGTGGAAAACAACTTACAAGATGGCTGACACTGGCTACTGCTGTGGGGAGCACAAGGCCCTGCTGGCAACTGTGCAACAACCAACAGCAGGACACCACTGACTGACATCCTGAAAGACAACTTGCACTCCCTGCAATGGAAGCACGTTCCATGGTGGGATATCTGGCTGGGTGGGAAGGAGGACTCACAGCCCTGACCATAGTTACCAGCAGCGTTTCTCACACACACCCCTAACACAAACTCCACAAAACTCACCTGGGAGAATGCATTGCCCCACACTCCAATCAAATATCCCACAAAGAACCACAACCCTGGGTCATGCTGAGTGAAGCACAGGGACACACATGGGACCTGTAGCAAAACTAACCCCAGGATAACACTGTCAGCCATCTTGTCAGCACAGGCACACAACCCCACAGGGAAGCAGAGTCAAAGGGAAGGAAGCATGGGCATGCTGGGAAGGGGGGTGGAGGCAATAGCATGATGGGAGTGGTAGTCACAGCTCAACATCCCCCACCCACATGGCCCAGCAAGCTCACACTCAAGCAAGCACACCCCACAGAGAGTGGAAAGCCCCATCAAAGATGTCTGACACTGGTGCTCTGTTGTGGGGATCACAAGGCCCTGCTGGGAACTGGCCACCAACCAACAGCAGGACACCACTGTCAGCCATCTTGCCATTGCTCTCACACTCACACACAGTGAAGTCCACCCAAAAGCAAGTAAGTATGGGCATGCTGGGAAGTGGGGTGGAGGCAATAGCATGATGGGAGTGGTAGTCACAGATATTGGTCACCCCCACAACTGTCCCATCAACACCACCCTGAACCATGCGCACATCACAGGGAGTGGAAAACAACTGACAAGATGTCTGACACTGGGCACTGCTGTGGGGAGCACAAGGCCCTGCTGGCAACTGTGCAACAACCAACAGCAGGACACCACTGCCAGACATCTTGCCATTGCTCTCACACTCACACACACTGAAGTCCACCCAAAAGCAAGTAAGTATGGGCATGCTGGGAAGTGGGGTGGAGGCAATAGCATGATGGGAGTGGTAGTCACAGATATTGGTCACCCCCACAACTGTCCCATCAACACCACCCTGAACCATGCGCACATCACAGGGAGTGGAAAACAACTGACAAGATGTCTGACACTGGGCACTGTTGTGGGGAGCACAAGGCCCTGCTGGCAACTGTGCAACAACCAACAGCAGGACACCACTGCCAGACATCTTGCCATTGCTCTCACACTCACACACACTGAAGTCCACCCAAAAGCAAGTAAGTATGGGCATGCTGGGAAGTGGGGTGGAGGCAATAGCATGATGGGAGTGGTAGTCACAGATATTGGTCACCCCCACAACTGTCCCATCAACACCACCCTGAACCATGCGCACATCACAGGGAGTGGAAAACAACTGACAAGATGGCTGACACTGGGCACTGCTGTGGGGAGCACAAGGCCCTGCTGGCAACTGTGCAACAACCAACAGCAGGACACCACTGACTGACATCCTGAAAGACAACTTGCACTCCCTGCAATGGAAGCACGGTCCATGGTGGGATATCTGGCTGGGTGGGAAGGAGGAGCGGATGACAACCAAATACAACCAATGCAGACCATGTACACACCCCAACATTCACATAGAAATGCCCAAATAATGCAGGACAATGTGCTACACCAATATCAACCCCTGAGTGTGACAACTTAGGACAATGCATTGTACAGGCCCGCATCCAGAGGCACAGTCACAACTGTCAGGTGTGTCAACCATTGATGCCTGCAGAAACATAACATACATTGTGTGTGTCTCCCAAAAACAGGTGATGATGGGGACACAGCAGCAGATGCTGAGGAGTCCTCGTCCCAGGCTCAAGAGGATACGGAGCTCACTGGTGTGGAACAGCCTCTGCCCTCCTCGGATGACGAAGACTTACCTGGCACCTCCGGAGCAAGTCATCATGCAGCACCAGCAGGACCACCAGCTGCACCCCCTGCACCCACCCCTCCAACGACTGTCAACACACATACCACCCCTGCCGACACGGACAGACCAAGGAGCAGCACCACCACCAGCACAGGGACCCTGGACCAACGTGGGGCCATGGACACCACCACCACCAACAACCCACAAGGTGGCCCAGGGTCACCTGTGCCTGCCACCTCAGGTACTGCACGTGTCGCCAGGGGTGGTGGGAGGGGTGGGAGACATAGGTCGCTGCTCACAGAGGGGTCTGGACTGCATGATGACCCACAACTGGCACGCATAGCCGATGCGTACCAGTCCAGCACCGGAGAGTTCAGCCAGGTAGTGGGGCTCCTCAGGGACATTAAACAGCAGCAGGCTGCCCATCATGCCCGCTTGGACTCACACATGTCCCGCGTGGAGTCCAAGTGGGACACACTGCAAGAGATGACGGCGGTGCATAGGGACATATTACAATGCCTCCGCCAGATGAGCAGCAACCAGTCAACACCTCCCTGTGTGCCCACAACATCTGCTGCTGAAACAACTGCAACTGCCACAGGGAGGCAGGATGACTCTGGCGGAGAGTCCCCTGCACCGCAGCAGCCTGCACTTGAGGATCCCCCCAAAGAAGAGGGGCCGTCCGAGGAGGGGCAAGTGAGAGGCCGATGGCCATGTGCAACCCCCAGGAAGCCAAAACCTGTTCTGGAGAATAACCTTTGTGCGCAAACTGTTCACCCTGTTGACTGCAACACAACTCTCCCACATGACATGGGGAGCTCAAGTTGGACCAATGTCTCTGATTACTGTGGACTTTACTCTGGACATTTCTGCTACCAGGACTTCCAAATTATCTAGGAACTTTGGATCACAATCACAATGTACAGCACCCAACAACCTGTGCACTATACTCACACATGTATGTCAATAAACTCACTTATACACCATACTTGCCTCTGTTGTGATTCCTATGTTGTCTCAGAAGTTGCGATGATGATCGGGGAAATGACACTGTGCATGCTAACTGCTACAGCAAGTACAACACCGGCATGTGAGTCATGGCGACTTCACACATATGGGGGAGGCACACCACCAGGGCTACACAACACATACACACCATGGACATCTGACTCATCGCCTACACTGGTGTTGCCAGGAAATACGTTGCATTGCACAGACCCAACACCTATTCACAGTCTGTGTTAACTAGCCCACTGGTGCAGTAAGCAAATGTCAGTCAGATGTGTGACCACAGACAACGCACATCACAAAGTGAAGCACAGGTTTATTACACATTTGCAACATGTTGAAACCACCACAGATGCAAGGTAATCCCACCTGGCAGCGGGCACATAGTCAACAAGTGTAGAAGGAAGGAAGTCCATGGGTGTGGTGCACATCACCTGTAGGGACACAACAGCTACCACCCGGGAAGTCGAATCACGGTGTTGGGGATCACAGTTGACCAAACGACTCTGAAAGTACCCTGTGAAGGACAGAAATGACACACAGTCAAAAGTACTGAAGAACAGGACAGAACTGCAATACTCATGCACAATACATGTTACAAGATACCCACCCAGAACCAAGTTAGCATGTCAACACTGTTGGGGAGTACAGACTACCTGCAAGGACACATCGCTACACGCATACAGACATGTAGCCCATGGACACACTCAAACAGCACCAGAGCACCACCAACACATATCATGCAAACTCACATCATTGACATGCCATCTCTGGATACTCACATTCAGCTGAAGAAGTTGGTGATGAGCTGTGTGCGGACATCACCCTCAACATCATCATCATCATCACTGGCATCGTGGTCCAGGCCAGGATCCTCCACAGGTGGCGGACGTTGGTCATCGTCATCCAGGATGAGAGGCAACTCCTTCCGCACTGCCAGGTTGTGGAGCATGCAGCAGACGATGATAATCTTGCACACCTTTGCTGGGGCATATGGGAGGGACCCTCCTGTCTTGTCGAGGCAGCGGAAGCGGCTCTTCAGGAGACCAAATGTCCGCTCAATCACTCTCCTGGTCCGACCATGTGCCTCATTGTAGCGCATCTGGGCTGGTGTCACAGGGTTCCTGAGGGGCGTCAGCAACCACGGCATGTTGGGGTATCCGGAGTCACCTACATACAGACAATTGCACATTAGCAGAGTTGGAAAAGAGGGTGGAACACTACATAGCAGAACACACACAATGGTACAAAGTCAGTACACACCTACAAGCCAGGCACGCTGGTTCCGCATCTGTGCCATCATCCTCGGGATGCGACTACTCCTCATCACGTACGCATCGTGTGCAGAACCAGGGAAACGGGCACACACGTGTGTGATGCTCATATCTGCAAGACAGACCACCAGTGCATTGACCGAGTGGTAGTGTTTGCGGTTACGGTAGGCCTGCTCTTGGGCCTGTGGTGGTACCAACGCCACATGTGTCCCATCAATGGAGCCAATGACATGCGGCATCCTCCCCAGGGCATAGAAGTCACTCTTCACGCCAGTGAGTCGTTGGAGTCTAGGGAAATAGATGTACTGGTTCAGGTATATCAACATAGCCTCCAAAACATCCCGGAGCACACGGCTGAACATGGTCTGTGACATCCCACCAGCAGTCGCCAGAGTGTGTTGAAAGGTACCAGTGGCAAAGAAGTGTAGGGCTGCCATCACCTTCACCTTGGGGGTCAGCGCTGTAGGGTACGGACGGCCAGGTTGCAAATGTGGTGCCAAGCGCACTGCCAAATCCTCAATCAGCTGCCTGGTGAAGCGGTACCGTCGGATGCTGTCACGTTCCACCATCGTTGCCAGGTCAGGGAATGGTCTATGGACAGCTGGTGCCCTGCAGTGCATAGGTGAAGAAAGCAAGATTGTCAGTCACCCCACATATGTGGCATTGAACACACTCAACATCACATGATACATCATAATGAGGCACAAGTACATGATGTGTGCAGTTCCGTACGGATATGTATGGCACATACATGGCCAATATCTAACATCACAGTCCAACAAGTGGCATCAATAAGTCCCAGGTCATGCCATCGGATACCATGAGGCCGTGTCCCAGTACCCATCTCCTGCTGCCAAATAACAAACACACGCCACAGTGACATGTGAGGACTGATGTGCCCCAGGCATCACAGCTCAACGACAGGTAGATTCTACATGGACTCTGGCATGACATGGTGTATCATGTATACACCACAGCAAAACAACCATGAGCCCCACAGGTAGTGGTCCGTGTTGCCTCGGCAGGACAGACATGGACGTCTGTGACACACACACACGCACAACATCAAAGTCCATGCACAAACAACGTGGATGTGGAGACTGCCTCCCATTGTGCACATGAAATCAGAGACATTGTAATCACAACATGCACACAGACTGTGGAGGACCATCAACATTGTGCCAATGGGTCACCCTGGGTTGAACATAACGTCCCACATGGGACTCAGGGGGTATGTGACATGACATACACATACACCACCGTGAACTGTGACCATGCCACATGCACAGATATGAACAGTTGCACATCACAGTGGTCATGTACACGAAACACCAAGGATTCTGTCCCCATAAACACGTGCACAGCCTGGGGGTGGCTGCATCCAAGTGACACCCACAGAACAACATGTTCACCCCCATACACGGAAAAGGTAATGCAGCCTTACATGCCCTAGGATACAGTTTGGACAGGCTGTGGTGTTGTAGGTGTGCCCCTCACTGCCTGGGAAGTATATGTGGCTGGGATATGTTCACCTGTGACAGGCATGGTGACATATGCAAGTGACTTGTACAGGGATGCGTTGGACAGCAAGGGACCGATCAGTGCGCACACATTGGCCATTGCATTCAATGTGCGCTGGTACGCGTTGTATTGGCAATACGCCTTGGACAGCAATGGACCGATCAGTGCGCACACATTGGCCATTGCATTCAATGTGCGCTGGCACGCGTTGTATTGGCAATACGCCTTGGACAGCAATGGACCGATCAGTGCGCAAACATTGGCCATTGCATTCAATGTGTGCGGTACGCGTTGTATCCCATGTACGCGTTGAACAGCAATGGTCCAATCGGTGTGCCCGGCCGGCCCATTGCATTCAATGTGTGCGGGTACGCGTTGTATCCTATGTACGCATTGAACAGCAATGGTCCGATCGGTGTGCCCGGCCGGCCCATTGCATTCAATGTGTGCGGGTACGCGTTGTATCCTATGTACGCGTTGAACAGCAATGGTCCGATCGGTGTGCCCGGCCGGCCCATTGCATTCAATGTGTCGGGTACGCGTTGTATCCTATGTACGTGTTGAACAGCAATGGTCCGATCGGTGTGCCCGGCCGGCCCATTGCATTCAATGTGTGCGGGTACGCGTTGTATCCTATGTACGCGTCCAACAGCAATGGTCCAATCGGTGCGCACCCATTGGCTATGGCCTGGCCTGGCAACGGATGCGTTTTCAAAATTTGAACGAGTCTGATGCTGTAAATTCAGTTGGTCACCCACAACAATGTTGCAATTTCATGGGTGTCACGAAGTTGAACATTTGAAGGATGCTGGGGGCGTGTGTAAGTGGTGCAATTCCATGGATTGGCCAGATTCAGATGATGCAAACGACTTGGACCTATCACTTTGGACACATGGGACAGTATCTGCCTCTGCAGCACACATATAATGCTGGCTGTTCCCCTGAGAGCTCACTTGCCTGCACTACATGCTCCAGGACGACATCTGCCACTACACTGCTGCTGTATCTGCACCCTCTGGACCCTGCAATGGCACGTACTGTGGAGAGAGCCCCAGCCTTCAGCACTGAGGAGAACCAGGCCCTGCTGGATGGCCTCCTTCCACAGTACAGCAAGCTGTATGGGAAAGCAGGGGAGCAGGTGAGTGTTCTGTCCACTGCCTTTCTAAATGTGCATGTTGTCTGACTAGCAAGGCTAACAGTCTGCACGCCACTGGCTAGCAGGCTCACTGAGTAGTTGTCACCCCCCATAGTGTGTAGTTACATGCACTGGACAGGTATAGTGCAGTGACAGTGCATTTAAACTAGGTTTTACTTCCCAGGCAATGATACCATGTAGTAACTGCTGGCATACTGTCCATAGCCATCGTTGCACTGCCTGTGTACATCATGTGCCCCTGTGATTGAGACATGTATATCCAACTGTGTAATGCACGGATATGTTGCATGTGTAGTAATGGCATTCTCACTTTGTTATCCTCACAGGTTGATGCCCACCAGAAGCAGAAGATATGGCTGACCATCGTCCGGGCAGTGAGATCCGTGGGGGTCTACAAGCGCCGGATCCGCAACTGCCAGAAGAGGTGGCAGGACCTTCGGGGCTGGACCCGGAGGATCGCACGGGTCCAGCTGAAGCTGTCGCCTCCTCGCAGGAGGGGCGGACACCGGACCCTGACCCCCACATGCTGAGGATCCTGGCGGTGGTCTTCCCTGATCTGGATGGGCAGCTGAAGGCCAGAGAGCAGCAAGGAGGGGGTGAGTCCATGTCTGCATTGTGAACTATGTCTGCCATGCTATGTGCCCTCCTCTGGCCTGGTTAAACTTCCACAGTAGATCAGTCCTGTGGTCCAGGACCCATGTCCCTCTATTGTGCACTGCCCACTCCTCATCTGATACCCAGGTGTGGCCCTTACAGTCAGGGTATTGTGTCACTTGGGTACTGTGTCCTTGCAGTTTGCTTGACTCAAGGTGGGGAACAGCATCTGTTTCCCTGACTCTGTGGTGGGCATCATGGGTGGGTCCATTGCTTACACATTGCCTGTGTTCTGACATGTGTTCTGCGTGTCATTTTGATATGTGGCCCAATTGCTGAGCTGATCCACCACATGTGCCTGGGGTATCTGGCGCACACCCATGCTGCGGGTGGGAACAATGTTTGTGCCCCAGGAGTGTGTATATAACGTGTGTCACACATACTTAGCCAGCTGCCTACTGTCCAGGGCTCATCCCTCATTCATGTGGGACAGGACAGTCATGCCTACTCCAGGCCATACAATACACTCTGTACTCCCACTGCCGTGTATCAGCTGACACGTTTTGCTCAGTGATTTGTCCCCTCAGGTGTCTGCCTCTGTGTCAGTGTGCTGTGGCTTCGTTGTCAGGTCTGCTGGGGTGTTCCTCGGTTGGGGCTCCGCATGCCACCGGAGATGTGACCATAGGAGATGATACATGTGTGACACATAGGTGTTTGATCACCTGACCGTGCAGACTGGGGTATGCGAATATGAGGTTCAGGCAGCTGTTTCCCATTCACAGCAGATTGTGATGTGCTCAGGTGCAGAGGGTAGTGTTACAGGTCTCCCATATGTACAATGGGTATGACCTGGACAGATGAGGGTACAGATGATGTGGTGTGTGGGGGATGTACATGTGCACTTGTTCAGCTCCAGGACTTGCATTCCCCATGATCTACTATTGTGACACAGTGCAGAGTGTTGTTGTCTGGCTGCCCTGCCCATGTGACTGGAGACAGTGATGTATGACTTAGCAGGCATGGCTGTGCCATGGCATGTGACTTCCTATTGGTGATCCTGCAGGGGAGTGACATGTGCTACATGCACACCATTGTGGCAATGGCTATCAGGACATGGGTGCATCATGGTGTCTGTCGCTGGTATGCATCACATGCATTTCCTATTTGACTCTGGGCATCCCTTTCATCCGGACACCTGCACTGACTCCGTGGCAAGAGTTGTGATGTGTGCATGTCCACATGCTTCACCGGGTTCTCTGCACTGTCCAAATACTGTGTAGGTGGTGCATGTGTCCACACTGGGGTATTGCCATCCCACAGACACCAGACAGATGGGTGCAAGGCCAGGTGGGATGTGAGTGCCATGGTTGACCATCAGACTGACAATTGACTTCTCCTGTTCTGTTTGTGCAGTTTTAGCAATGTTCAACTAAGGATGCCAGGGCTTGCTCTGTAATGTGCTGTACTTACTGTGGTGTGTGCGTTCGGTGCAGGTGACTGATGTCTGTCTGTTTCCCTATTGATTGCAGATACATCCACGGCCACAGGAGGGGACACCTCCACGGACCAGGAGGAGCCGCAGAGCCAGACTGGGTCAGCAGCCGAGGAGTGGTCGGAGGGACCCAGTGGCACGGAGGGCGAGGGGAGCCACACCGAGGAGTCCTCAGCACCATCCACCTCAGCTGAGGACCAGAGCAACTCGGACGATGACTCCCTTATGGAGGCGGGTGTCAGCAGCCACCACACCCCAGCTAGTGTTGCTGTCCCCGCCACCACCACCACCACCACCACCACCACCACCACCGCCCTCTCGTTGGCTCCCATTCCCGAGGTCCGTGGAGGCTCCCATGTTCGGGAGCGTGTCTCCTTCGGGCCAGGCACCGCACCCCTGCCCCTGTGTCCCCTGCTGCCCTGAGTGAGGAGTTTGTGTACCTCCTCCACCAGCTCCATGTAGGACAGACAGCGATGCTGAGTGTCCTCCATGCACACACCAGTCTGTTGACTCAGCTGGTGTCATTCATGGAGGGCATCTCATCGGGCATGTCTGACCTACAGAGGGGCAATAGGTCCATGGACTCCTCCCTGACGGCAGCAGTGTCCCTCCTCCGACAGTCCCTCACCCCTCCTGCCTCTGCCCCATCCACACTCCCCAGCACCTTACCCGTCCCAAGCACACACAAACTGGCACAGGCACACACCAGCACAGACACGTGCAGCACACAGACACACACGCCACAAACAAGACGCACATGCACGCACCGTCAGGGGACTGCAACCACACTCACAGGGGATGGGGCACAGGCACAAACACACGCATCCACAAGCACTGCGCAGTCCTCAGTTGCCTCTCCCTCCAAAGACCCCTCCCTTGCCTCACCTGCAACCCCAAACACACAGCGGCTCTTCCTCTGTGACCTTGGCCTCTTCCCCTCCGACCCAGCTGATCCAGCATTCAGGGGGAAGAGGAAGCCCACCCACACGGAGCGGAGTGCCCCTGGCCCCCGGACACCATCCCCCAGGCGCAGACCAACTGAGGCCCCCACCCGCAAGTCCCCCGGTCCCGGAAGAGCAAGACCCCACCGCCGCCCTGCAGCTCAGGCACCAAGTCTCCTTCCTCCATCCCTCAGGCCCCCACTCCACAGGTGCCCCCACCACACCCTGCCCCAGGTTCCCCCACCCACAGATACACCATCCCCAGAAGGGTCAGGCCTTCTCCCCCTGCCACTTGCTCTTCCAGCCCCACACCCCCGCTGCGCTTGTCTGTACCACTGATGTGGTGAGGGTGTCCTCCCCTCTGTCCTGCCCACCTTACCTGATCCCCATTCTCCTCCCCTGGAGGTGGGCACTGCAGTGGAGTCCACTATCACCCTGTCTGACTTGGGCGCTGCAGTGGCGGACCTGTCCACTCCATCTGCAGGGTCCACTGCAGTTGTGCCGGCACCCACAACATCGGAGTCATGCCCCCAGTTGTGCCGGCACACACCATGTCAGACACCTCCACTGCAGTTGTCAGTGGCTCTCCAGCACCCACCACCCCTTCCCTGCCTCCTCCTGGTGAGCCCTGATCCTGTCCCTGCGGTGCCTGGCCTGCCCCCCGTATGCCCCTCCTAGTGGATTGTCCCCGGTTGTGATCAGTGCAGGCATGCGTAGGGTGACATCTGCCACTGTCACCCTGTATAGACTTCCTTGATGGACTGGCCATTGGCCTTTGTTGATACCTTGCAGTTCTTCCAAGTTTTGAACCCACATGCTGAATAAAGCAACTTTCTGTTCTCTAGTGGTTTTGCTTCTGATGTACATGATGTTGATGATGCTAACCGTGCCCTTGCTGCAGTGATGGTGATTTTTGGACTCATGAAAATGAAGTGTTACTGTGCATGAACCCATGTGTTCCAGGGGGACAGTGTCCTATCCTGTGGTGAATCCATGTCGTCCTTAGCAGCATCTGAGGGTGTCATGTATTCAATATTTGGCAATGGGATTTCCTACTTACATTAGCAATGTCACATCTGTGGGTTCCACCCATGCACATCTGTTGTGTTTGCCATTGTTCAATTAGTCTAGTTCCCTGACCGTGTGGCCATCTCCACTGGACATGCAGGTTTGGGCATCAATGGGGAAGGACTCTTCTGTGTTGTCAGTGCAACTTGCTATACATGTGTGTTGGATCTGTGCTGTTGATTTCGTTGACATTCCCATGACCAGGCTGATGTGACGGGAGCCTTCATTTGGTGCTAATTGTTGACTGTGTGACCAAGTGTTCTGCTGACATGATGGAGCCCTACTGATGCGACATATGGCACAGCTTTCCTCACACAGGAGTGGAGTCCCCTCATGGCAGTGTGTACTCCTGTGACATCTGCCTGCGCCCAAGGTGTGTGTTGTATGAGCATGTGTGTGTGTTCACTTCCATGTTGCTGTGCATGCTGGGATCCCTAGTGATGTTCCTGTTTGTGATGCTTGCTGAGTTGAGCTATGTTCCCCCAAAGTCTTCTCCCTGGGTTCTCTGTGATGTGGGTGCATGGCACATTACTGGTCATCAGGGTGTCACCCATAGGTGTGTTTGCTGTCAGGGCTGAGTTTGTGGGCAGACACTGATGTGTCACAGTCCGGATTCCCCTTTGCACTTGTTGTTTACACCTGTCATGTGATTTCTGGTTTGTGTTAGCTTTCATTGGTTGTGACACGTTGTGTGTGTGACTGCTGGCACTCCTCAGGGCTGCAATGTTGGTAGTTGTCTATGTGTGTTCTTTGTGGGTGACCTTGGCTTCTTCATAGGTGTGTGACTGTGGCTGGGATCCCATTGGTTGGTGTGGTATTGCCGTCATGTCCATGTACAGCGTAGTGTGCAGTGTGTCAGACATTCAGGAGTCTGGTAGAGTGGCCATGTGTGATGTGTTCCTGCACCTTGGTTCCCACCACCCCCCTGGGATTGTCATGGGTGCATGTGCAATGTCACCAGTGCATGTGAGCTTCACTGCTGCACATTGTTGGAGGTCGAGGTGTGTGGTGTTGAGTGTGTGCAGATGAGAGTTGTTGCCCGGCTAGACCCCTGCCTCCATGTTGGCCTTGGCTGACAGGCCGTGCTGGTTGATTTGTGCTTGTGTAGGTGTGATGGTAGTTTGTTGCTCAGGACACATGACTGTGTTTCACAGTGTGAACGACATCTAGCTTTGTCATCACAGTGGGTTTGTAATGCAGCCCAGGGTCACCACATTGTGGGGGCCCTGGGTGTGGTGCTGTGGTGTCTGTGTGTCTTGCTGTGTCAGTTGCTGTTCCTACATGCTTGTGTGACATGTGTGATTTGTGCTCCCTCTCATCTGACAATGCCTGATTGCCCACATAGGGGATTTGGATCCATGAGTTACCTTCGTGTGGCACTGTATGCACGTCTGTGTAATTGGTATTCAGGCCTCCTCATGTGTTGTGTGGTTGCCTGGGGACACTGGCACCCCCCCCTCACCTGTTGTGTTTGATATGCAGTGTGAGTCTGCCTGTTTGTGTTTGTGCATCTGCACCACTGCATTGGCATATCTTTAGTGTGCCATTGGCTGTATGTTGTTTGGTGTGTTTGCCCTGCTGTCCCTGGGACTCCTAGGTCATCAGTCAGCACAATGATCATTGTGTGTGTGTCCCATTGCTGCCATGGTATGGTATCTGTTCACCTCCCTTCTACAGTCTCCACTGGGTATCTGAATTTGTGTGCCCATTGGTGCAAATATGTGGGTCTGCATTCTGATGGTCACTTCTGTCATTGAGTCATTGATGAATGTTGACAGTGTCAGCCCCCATGGGTGATGTTTGTCTGCACATGGCCAAAGGTATGTCTTGTTTGCACTGCACTGTTTGCCTCCCCATTCTATGTTGCTATGGGACACAAGCACTACTTTGCCACTGATGTGTTTGTTGTTCTGTGACCAGGAATAATCCATGCAGTTTGGCAGTTGCAGCTTATTCTTTGTCAACACATACATTTTGGTCACTGTGATGATGGGGGTTTGGACCCCATTGCCACAATGTTCAATTTGTGCTTCAGCTATGGACCCCACGCTCACATTTTGGTCATTGTGATGATGGGGGTCTGGACCCCACTGCCACAATGTTCAATATGTGCTTCAGGTATGGACCCCACACTCACATTTTGGTCACTGTGATGATGGGGGTTTGGACCCCATTGCCACAATGTTCAATATGTGCTTCAGCTATGGACCCCACACTCACATTTTGGTCACTTTGATGATGGGGGTCTGGACCCCACTGCCACAATGTTCAATATGTGCTTCAGCTATGGACCCCACACTCACATTTTGGTCACTGTGATGATGGGGGTTTGGACCCCATTGCCACAATGTTCAATATGTGCTTCAGCTATGGACCCCACACTCACATTTTGGTCACTGTGATGATGGGGGTCTGGACCCCACTGCCACAATGTTCAATATGTGCTTCAGCTATGGACCCCACACTCACATTTTGGTCACTGTGATGATGGGGGTTTGGACCCCATTGCCACAATGTTCAATATGTGCTTCAGCTATGGACCCCACACTTACATTTTGGGCACTGTGATGATGGGGGTTTAGACCCCATTGCCACAATGGTCATGGCCTGCTTGCATTGTGGGTGCCACACACATTTATGTGTGGCACTTGTGATAGGGGTCACATTGTATGTCCACAGTCCTGTTCAGTGTTGTAGGCATTTGACACAGTCTACACACGCTTGTCATGGTGTTGGGGGGATGTCTTTGTGTTGCATTCTTTCTGCTGGTGTGTGCTTCTTGTGGCATGTATTTGCCATCCTGTGAGTGGGGGTGGTAGTAGTAGGCATCCAGCCCCCCCTGGGTAGAGGTGGTAGTAGTGGTAGGCACCTGGCACCCCCATGGGTAGAGGTGGTAGTAGTGGTAGGCACCTGGCACCCCCTGGGTAGAGGTGGTAGTAGTGGTAGGCACCTGGCACCCCCTGGGTAGAGGTGGCAGTAGTGGTAGGCACCTGGCACCCCCATGGGTAGAGGTGGTAGTAGTGACAGGCATCCTGCCCCCCCATGGGTAGAGGTGGTAGTAGTGACAGGCATCCTGCCCCCCATGGGTAGAGGTGGCAGTAGTGGTAGGCACCTGGCACCCCCTGGGTAGAGGTGGTAGTAGTGGTAGGCACCTGGCACCCCCTGGGTAGAGGTGGCAGTAGTGGTTGGCACCTGGCACCCCCCTGGGTAGAGGTGGCAGTAGTGGTAGGCACCTGGCACCCCCTGGGTAGAGGTGGCAGTAGTGGTAGGCACCTGGCACCCCCCTGGGTAGAGGTGGTAGTAGTGACAGGCATCCAGCCCCCCCTGGGTAGAGGTGGTAGTAGTGACAGGCATCCAGCCCCCATGGGTAGAGGTGGTAGTAGTGGTAGGCACCTGGCACCCCCTGGGTAGAGGTGGTAGTTGTGGTAGGCATCCAGCCCCCCATGGGTAGAGGTGGTAGTAGTGACAGGCATCCGGGCCCCTATGTGTATATGTGGCATTGGTGATGGGCATCCCGCCCCTATGGTGCTGCTGTTTCTGGAGTAAGTAATTTCTGCATCCCTGTGTGTGTGTGTGATATGTCGGGTACGTGTAGTTTGTGTTTGTGGTTGGTGTCTGACCTACCTTCTGCGCCGTACGCGTCCGTGCCTGATCCAGTAGTAGATATAGAATATTGGTAGGATCGGAACGATGGGATTCATTGTTGGTTCGTCTCGTTCGTCTCGTTCGTCTTCGTCGTTGCTTCGCCTCGTCCTCGTCGCTGGCGTGTTCGTCTCGGATCGTGTTGTGGCGCGAATCGGAGCTTATGTGCGCCTCTCCCGGATGCTTTGACGTGCCGTGCGTAGCGACGGGTTCGGCGCGTACGGGAAGCGCATCGTACTTGTCCGGCCGGACGGGGCTGCTTTTTGGCTTCCGGGCGACTTGTATCTGCGTTTACGGATCCGGCTCGGTCGGGGATCAGGACCTGGATTGGGTGAGTACGACTCGGTCGGAATCTGTGCTGTTGTGCGCATCGTACTTGTTCGTTCGGATTCATGTGAGGATCGGTCGGGAAACAGGCATTCGCATGGCTTTTTTCCCGACCGAATGGCGTTGGGTGCGTCTCCGACCAAGATCGGAATCGACCCCTAAGTCTCTCTTCAGAGGAGAAGTCCCAGTGTATCCTGTGTTAGGGGACTACATTAGTTTTGATGAGAACACGTGTTGCAGAGAAGAAAGTCTTTTTATGGAAGTTTGCCTTTAATTCTTGTTCAGCGCGCAGGCACCTTTATTGAGCTCAGAGAGCTTGGAATCTGATATTGCTGTGCAGGGGCGTAACACAGGCCCCCGCAGCCCCCGCGATGCGGGGGGGCCCCCAAGCTCCAGGGGGCCCCCTCAGCACAGCACTTCGGCCGGAGAGCTCCTGATAGAGTACAGAGGGGGCCCCTCGACGTACCTTGCAGGGGGGCCCCCTCAATTTTCGTTACGCCACTGTTGCTGTGCAGGTGAAAAGATCTGACTGCTGCAGAGAGCTCCGACGGCTGTCACTTCCTGTCCCGGTCAGTTCTTCCTCCTGCTGCACTTAGGCATTGGGGTGGTGGGGGAGGGGAGCAGATATGAACTGTCTTTGTGACCTGCAACCTCAGTGTTTGGGGTTCCTGTTGTGTGTTTGTGCGAGGAAATACACGCTCCTCGCACAAACGAAGGTTGGTAAACTATCTAAAGAACGTGTGCCTGTAAAAACGTCTGGGCTAGTAAACAGCTGTTAGGCAACTGCACAATTGTGTGCGAGTGTTGTAGACAATGCTGGATAAACAGAGAGAGGGATGAACTCCGAGTGTGCTTGTGAGAACCGCCTGCCTTTTTGTTTGTACACGGCATGCCTGTTGGTACACCAATGCACCTGGGCTTGGGCAGAGGCTCTTCTTTTTGCTTTTCTTTTCCATGGTTTCCTCGCCCTTCTCTTCTTAACATTTGCTGTAAACAATTTCTTGGCCTCTCACGTTGCTGCAATTTCCGCGTCCTCTTCTATTCCTCCTAAACTTTCTATGTTACCTCATCTCTGTCCTGTCTTCCTTCTTAATGCCCCCATTTGTCTTCTTCTCTGCCCTGCTGCCCACCCTGCCTCTGTTTGTCGATGCAGCGCCCATTTTCCCCCCTCTCCGCCCTTCTTTGCCCCTTTTCTGCCTCTAATGACCATTCTCTTTTTCCCTCATCCACAAATGCCCTTCAGCTTCTTTTACACCATGCCTTCTTTTGCTTCTTCTTTCTTTTGTCTCTCCTCTGTGCCCTTTTCCCTCCTCGCTGCCCCCTCCCTTTTCCTACAGCCTCAGTTTTTTGACATTTCTCTGCCCTCATTTTGGTATTCACTCAGCTACCACTGGTTTTCTCCTCCCACCCTTTTGCCTCCTATCGGCCCCCTAGTACTTTCTCTTTACCTGTGTTTTATCTTTGCCATGCTGCTTGCCACCCTTTCCCCTCAGCTTCACACCGTTCTCACCCCTCTTAGCCCCCTTTTCCTTCTGTGTACGTTTTCCTCACGTCCCTTAATTCCCCGATGTCCTTTCTCCTTCCTGCTCAGTCCAATATCCCTCTGTCACACCAGCTTCATCCTGCTTTCCCTCTGTCCTTAATGCACCATTCACTGGTTTTGTGGCACTTGGAGATGTGGAGAAGTCATCTGGAGCTCTGATTTCGTGTCTCTGTGAATAAGCAAGAAGAGGCACGAGTGAGGAGTGTTTCAGGGGGTTTCAGGACCTGCCATTGGTTACCCCACTCCTATTCCTCAGTTCCAAAACTCATACGGCCTCCTTGTTGTAAGTGCCAGTCCCACCTAGGGTAACCCTCCGAAATGACACGGACCCTACAAAACATTTCTGCACCGCACAAATCATGACGATGTTTAGAGTGGCATGTTGTAAAGAAGTGAATAACAAAACATGCTCTGCACGGTCTAAGCCTGGCCAGGTTCCATTTAACTCCATTGAAGGAGTACCCTCCTGTGACAGGTTTATTTTTTAAATCGCCATTTCAATTCAACCACTTTGTATTTTATTTGCACCAGGTTTAAGCTTGCAGCCCAAAAAGAGTGATCTCTATGTGCAATTTACATAATCCAATTCAAGTAATCAGTTTCTGTAAACACTGTTGTTTGTAAATGTAACGCAACACTTTGCATACTCCAAAAGTAAGAACGATGTTTAATAGTGACACATGTTGAAATTAAGGTTGGGGAAATGGGTGTTCTCAAAGGTGCAAATGAATGTAATTGTTGGTGAGCCGACACAACATTGTAACTTTTTAGGTTCATAAACATTCCAGGTGTTGTTTCAAAACTAATTGGTAAAAACCACTGTTAATTTCCTGATTATGTTGGACATTAGTTTCCAGTTTAGCAATTTTTGCTGGAAAATAAGGCACAAGCGACTTTAACGGAGTTGCCATTTGATTTTGCTCATTTTTTGGTCTCACCTGTGTCAGCGCATGCGCTCTCACTTGCAAGAGATATTGTGTTGAACAAGGGGCTTGTTCTGGTTTAACTTTGTACAAGCCATTCACTAAATGGGTAGCTATGTGCCTCTCCATTGTATCTCAAATGCTAATGTATTGATTTTAACTCTTTGCCCATGAGGGTAGGGCATGAATAGCCACATAAAAAGTTCAGCTTGTTTTGGGCTTGACGTTAAATAAGAATCTCTAGCTGATCCTGGCTCCAGCTCTTCAGTGGCTTCAGAGCTTTTAGTAGCTTCCAAGCTTTCAGTGGCTCACCCACCTCCATGGTATATAAGAGCACCTTCAAATTTTTCATTCTTTGTCGCATACCTGGATGTTTAGTGTGACACACAATTCCACACCACACAATTTCACCGCCATAATTCAACACCACCCAACATAATTACATTCCACATAATATCACTCAACGCAACATAATTAAACTCCACATATTTACCCTCCACTCAAACCACATAAATACACCCACATAAAACTACTCTGTCACATAGCCGCAATCCACATAAATATACTCCACCCATGCCACATAATTCCAATCAGCATAATTTCACTCAATGCAACAGTTCCACGCCACACAATTCAACTCCACACATTTCCATTCCACACTACATAATTTGACACCAAGCCACATAATTCAGCTCAATACAATCACTCATCCAATCCGCATCACAGATTTTCACATCATGCCACAAAATTCAACAGTGCACCACATAATTAAACTCTACTACATACCACTCCACAACACAAAATACCATTCCACATAATTACACTCCATAAAAACACAATCCAACGCCACATAATTCCAGTACACTCAATACCACATAATTGTTAGCCACACAATTCCACTGCAGTCCATGCCACATAATTCCACTACACAAATCCACACCACACAATTCCAAGACACATAATTCCACAACAATTCCAATCCATCCCACATAATTCCACTACGCACCACATAAATACACTCCATAACACATGGGTAAAAAAACATGGTCATTTACAATGCCAATAGCTCTAACTCGAGCAGATGCGAGACCTATTGCATTTCCAATGCTTGTTTTTTTTTTTTAGGACAGGACATCTGAGCTGGCGACCGCACCAGGGATACTTGCGTTTTATTCACTATGTCAACAAGTTAATTGTGGCCATAGCAAAACAAATTAGTCCCAGGCACGGCCGGCCAAGCATTTTGGCTTTGTTCTGTTCAGTGTTAGTTTGGCGTGAGATAGCCAAAAAACTCGAGGACTATTAAAACACGATGTTGGGGGACCCCTCCACAATGGACTACTGCTGTGTGCCACTGACTGGGAACCGAGACGGCGGATTGTTTCCCGCCTCCCAGCCGAGCGTTAGAAACCCCGTGGTGAAAAATTAAAGGAGCAGCAGAGCCAATGAATGGCCACGACTGCAAACAGATGTAGAAAGGACACCAAAATAGCTGTGCGCTCCGGGTAACTGCGGGTGCGAGAGAACGAAGCGGTTGGGTTCGCTCCCAGTTCAATGCGTATATCAGTCACAGAAATTAGAAATGTTAAAATAACCAAAACGTCCAATTGAGCGTTTAATTAATCTCCGTCCGAGATTATTATCTCTGTGTTTACGGTTGCTGTTTTTAGGCAATTTAGAAGTTTAAACCAGAGATCTTGCAATGCGTCGTGAAATAAAAATATATATTCAGGGGAGGGGCTTCTCGGGAGAGTTCCAGTGTCTTGTCTGCTTGCCTTTCTAAAGCCAGTCATTTATTGTCCTGACGGCCCCTCAGCATAGACGACTGCTGCAGGGGCTGTGTGCGATGGGTGAGGGGGAGGGCTTATAACATGAAGCAGAGCGGAATGAAAATGGCAGGAAGCAGCGCCTGAATAAAATAAATAAAAAATATAAGGAAGAATGAGGCGCTTTTCAGAAAGGAAAAAATAATAGTCCATAAATAAACTAAGGGTGTAAGAAAACTGTAATTGGCCGGTGCCAGTGATGTATCGGGAGCACCGGCCAATAAGGAGCAGCAATGGAGTTGCAATGGAGTTGTCCGCCAAAGGCAAGCAGCAACTGTAATTTCACTCATCTGGAGTGATTACTGCAGGTCTTGCAGACAGCGCATGTGCGCTGATGCTCGACCTAAAAAACGAGTTCTTGCACAGAACAGATAAGGAAGGAAAGCGCAATTAAACTGTACTTTACCGGTGCGCTCAGCATTGAATGGAAGTGACGTAGCAGCACAGGGAAGGCGTAGGAGGCAGCAGAGAAGACGGACACTGGAGTGAGCCAATGGTAAGTAGCAGGCGGGATAAAAGTGTTTTTTTAGATTACAATAAGTCTTGCACACAGCGCAAGCGCGCTGAAGCTCGACCTAATGAAACCTTTATTCAAGGGTGATCACATGCATGGTGGTCTGCTGACCTCAGCAGGCCACCATCCCTTTGATGGCTGCAATTCCTAATGGGTCGCAAACTGGGACCTACCTCATTAATATTCATGAGGTAGGTCGGTTTAAGACTCACTAGGAATCTCAAGTATGAAACATAAAGTTTCATACATAAGAAATAGCGATTCCCAAATAGCGATTTGGATAAAATCGCTATTTGGAAATCGCTTTCCTATTCTTCGTACATCCTAGTTCTCATTTTTCACCCCAGCTGTTTCCCAGTTTTGACAGAATGATTCACTTGTGATGACAAAACTCTTTTGAGATCCACAGCATACAACATTTTTGAATGAGAACAGGTCTTTCAGTTGCAGATTAGCAATGGTCTGGGTGCGTGCACACTTCTAACTATAACAAGCCTAAACTTAATTTCTTCCCAGCACTCAAAACCTCTTTGTCAGTCAGTGAACGTGCAAACACACCCAACGTAGTTCTGCTTATATCTCTAGCATAAGGGGCGGTCTCTTTGATATGTAACTTGATAATATTTATTGGAGAACAATATATATTTATTTATTCGATCAATAGCATGATCATACACAACATAAAAATCACTGTAGCAACACAATATTTAATAAAAGTGTTAAAAACAGTAGTTTACAATAACATTGACTTCATGGTCCTATACAGTGTTTAAAACAAGATTGTAATTTATGTTTTTACCGTAAAATCAAAAATGTCAATTAAAAACACCCATATTAAAACAGTTCAGCCCCATCATTCCCCTACTGTCCCACTGAATCACCTTACAGATGACTTGCCCTGCTTATTCTATAGACCTACATCACGATATTATTTTACCATATTAGGCCTCTGCCACCAGGCATAAAGCAGATATCTTGATATTGTAAAAACAAGCTACCTTGTCGTGTCTGACCTAAATATGCGTAAAGCATCAGAGCGGCGAGAAAAAGAAAGCAGTCGGCATGCCGGGAGAATCTAAGGGGCATATTCACAAGGAAGTGGCGGTGAGAGGCGTTAGCCTCCTTGGCGTTACCGCCACTTCGGAAACGCCAGGCTGCACCCTATTCTCAAGAATGTGGTGCAGCCTGGCGTTTCCCCCTGCGACGTCGCTGAGTCTCACGACTTAACGCCAACGCAGGCACCCTTGCACCAGAGTGCAAGGGTGTTCTAGCAGAGAGAGGTTTGTTTATGTACAGGAAGGTGTCCTTCCTGCACATAAACAAACCTAAAATGCTATTTAGTAACTTACATGTGTGCTGCTTCATGCAGCACACATGTAAGTTACAAAACAGCATTTTTTAAAAAGGTTTGTTTATGTACAGGAAGGGGACTACTCTAGTTTGATGTACAGGAAGGGACACCTTCCTGTACATAAACAAACCATGGCATTTTGCTATTTCCATGTGTGCTGCACAAGGCAGTACACATGGAAATAGCAAAAAAGAGGAGAAATTAAGCATTTCTCCTCATTTTGCCACCTTAAGACCAGGATTTTTCTGGGCATAAGTTCGGGCGCTTTGCCACCTATTATCGCCGCCCTTGATAATAGGTGGCAGCGCCGAGCCAATGGGTGTTTCGCGTGGTACGCCCACTGCAACACCCACTGCACGCCCCCTTTCACGCTAAGTTTACCGTGAAAGGGGCTCAATTCTCAAGGCAGCGTTAAGCCACTTAACGTGGCTTTAAGCCACGTTAAGTGGGTTAACGCTGCCTTGAGAATAGGGCGCTGGCCCTGATCGCCACGGGAACGTCAAAAAAAGTGACGTTCCCGTAGCGATAGGGGCTTGAGAATATGCCCCTTAGTTTTTCTTAAGTTTACATAGGCGGGACAGAAGAAAATAAAATGTTCTATGGTCTCTGGGGTAGAGTGACAAGACGGGCACAAAGGGGATACAGTAACATTTGCCCAAATGTTTTTCATTGCATTCAGTGGGAGAACCCCAATCCTAAATTGTATATAAAGTGCTCGTGCCTGGTGGGGTTCAACATCATCCATAGACAAATCTAACTTAAAACAGATTTTGACATTTAAAAAGGTGGAAGTTAAAGTGCCAGGTGCCCGAACGTCAGTGCAAAAAGAATCAACAAAATCCCAATACCTCTTTTTTAACAGGGGGACCATGTTTTTGTGATAGACTGCGGATCCTCCCACATTATTCCCAGGGCCAGTCTGAAAAGCCACTCCTTAACCGTGTTAAACCAGAGCAATCGCACTGTGTGTCTTTGAAGAATTAATAGTTCTTCCACTGTGCCCTTTACAGCAATCTGGGTGCTACTGGTCCAAAGTCTTACCCAAAACATTAGCACCTTGAGGACAGCAAAATGGGTAATATGCTTTAGACCAAGGTCAAGGCATAGGGGTAATAGGGGCGTGTTCATTGGGAGGTTGAGGATTGCCCTTAAAAAAATGTATTTTCAGCAACCTCTAGCTGTTTCAAATGCTCCAGCCCCCACAATTCTGCCCCATAGAGGGCACCTAGGCCTTTAGCCCGATGTATTTCAAGGATAGGGGAGATTGGGCGGAAGGCTGAGCGTTTTACCCTCTTTACTATTGCACAGTCTGCATGCTGGAGTGTTAGTACGCTCTTCTGAATTTGGAGAGTCCATGCTAAATTGTCACTAATTCTGACTCCCAAGTAGTCGAAGGCCTTGACCTGTTCTAAAAATTGGGTACCCAGCTTCACTTTCCCCTTGGTGAATTTATAGGGATTAAAAACCATAAACTTTGTTTTTGAACAGTTAATTTCAAGGCCCGATCTTTGCATGCTTCGGCGAACTTGGATAGCACATTCTGAATGCCCTTTGGGGTTTTAGAAATGAGCAGTGTATCGTCTGCAAATAGCAAAGAGGGTATAAGGCTACCGGCTAATCTTGGTGGGTCACCTCCACAATCATATAGTTCACTTATGAGCCCGTTCATATACAGGGTGAACAGGGTTGGGGCAAACACACAGCCCTGGAGCACCCCTTTACAGACTGATATGTTATTAGTAAGACTACCATCAGAGTTCCACCTGATTTTGGCGTAATTATTTTGGTGTAAGCGAACCAATAGTTGAAGTAAGTCACTGGGGTCCTAATTCCCTAAGAGCTGCCCAAAGTTTATTACAGTCAATGGAATTGAATGCCGTTTTAAGGTCGACAAATATGACATATAAATGGCCCTTCCTGATCTTCACTTCTTTCCAGATGAGCAGAAGAAATCGGAACACCTGGTCTAGGGTGCTCGTGGAAGACCAATACATTATTTCTTTCTTTCATGAAAGACTCCAATACTTCGAACTGTGATTTTAAGTCACACACAATTCTTGGTTGCAGTCCATGAAAACGTCTGCAAAATATCCGATATCCTTTAGTGAAAGAAGCCAGTAAAAAGGAGGTCTTATTTTTGTTTCCAGTCCTTAGAGAAGAGAGTCAAAGGCAAGTCAAGAGCTGCCATTTATGCTGTACCAATCGTTGATTCAAACATTGTAGAGACCGTTTTCACAAGTAGACAATTCCAAAATAATTATTTTGGAAGGTCCACCCTTCAGTAGCACACAGAATACCCAGATGCCTTCGCCCATCTCAATGAATGATTTCTAATGTAAGGCTTAGATTGTAAAAATAAATAAAAATAAAAATATACAAGGTCCCAAAGCTTTTCTTAGGAACTCCCTGCCTGCGCTGTCGAATGCCAGGGTAGCAAATAAACATATCTGCCTAGTGTTGATTCCAACTCATACCTCTTTCGTCCTCCGCCCTCTGGTACATGTCTCTTTCTCTCACTCCTGCAGATTCCATTTTTTCCATTTGCCACTGTTCCCCCATAATTCTCTTCCTTCTCTTCCTGCACTTCTCTCTGCCCACCACCTGCAACCACCCAATTAAGCACTGTCATAATGTATGAATTGTACCAAACAGCAGGGCCGAACTGGGATCGCAAACCAGCCCTGGCAATTGCGTCTGACCGGCCGTGGGGGGGGGGGGGTTGGCGCTTTGGACATAATTGCCAGGGCTGGAACACTTCTGCTGTACTGCTGCTGCGCTTTTGTTTCAAGGGGCCGATTTTGCAGCACTGCTGCAAAACCGGCCCCCACCGGTACAAAACTGCCCCCCACCCTTTCGGCCCACCGGAAAAACGCCCGGTGCCCGCTATGGCCAGCCTGGCCCTGCCAAACGGTAGTCATGTAGTGCATATTTAAATGGAGATCATAGGTCCAGGCATCCCCTAGTGGACCTGATAATCTGAAGCAGATCTTCATGCGGCTTGGCACTGAAGAGAACCATATTGAGTTATTTCCATTACAGGATGGATTCCTCTTTCAGAAGCTGTTTAGCATTTCTGCTTTCTTAACTACATGCCAGCGCTTAGTTTGATGGAGATTAAAACACGAATCTTGATTCCGATAACCAAAGCAGCCTTTAGGTACATGAGCTTACAGTCTATCAAGTGCTTCTTTTGTGTTTTAATAAAACCGTAAAATAAATTAAGGCATAGATCACTTAGGGGCTGATTAGGATCCGCCTGCCACCCTATCGTAAACGGGACCGTCCGACAGGCTGTCAGCGGTCCCAACAGAGGCATTACGATGCGACCGCCACCACGGCGGTCGCAATGCCTATCTTTTGCATTGCGTCGGGTGCTGCTGGCTGCAGCACATGCCGCAATGCAAAAAGGGGATACATTACATATCCCTGCACTACGTGGCAGGCACCATGCGGTGCCTGCCACATGGTGCAGGGACATGTAGGGGGCACCATAGGTGCCCCCCACAGCTCAGGGCAAGGGGGGTAGGGGGGCCGCTACGGGCCCCCAAGTCCCTTTCCGTCTGCCTTTCATGGCGGGTTACCTGCCATGAAAAGGTGGGCAGAAAGGGACATCATAATCTCTACGGCGGTGCCTGGCAGGCACGGCCACCATTGTAGGGATTGGATGTCCCTCCAACGAACCGGCGGGCTCACAGAGCCCGTCGGATGAGTGGCGGTCGGTCTTTCCAACCGCCAACCATCCGCCCGCCATGGTAATATGGCGGGCGGATTATATGGTTGCGATGGCAGTGGGACTGCACCAACTGGCTGTCTGTGGCGGTCCCACCGTCATCGTAATCGGCCCCTTAGTTCTTAACCTGTGACCCTAATATCCAAATCCTACAGTGGATACATGCCATGTACTATGTGTCACAAATAATATATTCTTTGCAAAAATTTCCTCTTTTTGCAGTACATTATGAGGTACCCAAAGACTGTAAGTGCTATATAATGGTAGCAATCTTTGCACAAGTGATACAGTGAAAAAGAGGCATTATTTAGTCAAGCTTCAACTTTTTTGATGTGCAATTACTTGGCAAGTTATAGTTCAGCGTGCACTTTGTTTGATGTACTGATATACACATCAAACATTGAAACAGTCTAGTGGGATTCAGTTTCTGTTTATTTTGTAAAAGCAATTCTATTTTGGCATGCTATTAATGAAATGGATGCATAAGTATGACCTGCTAATTGTTTACATGTTAAAAAGTTGCAGCTTGCCAAAGTAAAGGACCTTTTTGCCATGTGTATAAAGTAACTCCGTTTTAATTAGCACTTGTAAAGTTTGCACTACTTGGTGTACAAAGCCCCTGGAAGTGATATTCAATCAGCTGCAAAAAAAGTTACTGACGTAGCTTTTGACCGGTGAAGTTACCTTCCAGGTCACGAAATCAACTTAAACAGAGGCGCAATAACCCTTCAAGGCGCAGCTCCTCAGCCCCAGGCTCCAGCCCAAGGCCAATGAATATCTGTGAGGAATGGGATACTAGGGGGAGGTGGGGCAGGGGTGCGGCTCATCACATTCTGTAGGGGGGGCACCATATTGGGTTCCGCCACAGATGATAAGCACTCATTGAAATTTTAATTAAACGCAGGAGGCACTGATTAAAGTTTGCATAAATAGTGTTGTGTTGCCCATGCAGCAGGTCGTTTGCAGAAGTTCACAACTCGTGTGTAACTGCACAATAAGTCTTGTAGGTACTTGGAAAGTGACTTTCAACATGTTGTGCTTCAGATGTCCACCAAACCTTGCACTGGGAGGCAAAGCGCAACATGCAAAGTTGTGGCCATCTAGATGTTTGCACAATAGTGATGCATGATTGTGTGCATTGATCAGTTACGCATCAACACATGAATTTATAGACCTTGATCTTGCTATTGTAAGGAAAACCAGTGCAGACACGGGTGGAATTAAAAGTATACCTCGGTGGATGCAGGCAAGAAGAATGCAATTCATTGAAGGTATTGTCCTAAATTCTTGCTTGACTAACATGAGTTCCTACCACGCCTGATTATGTTCCTAACACTTTTAATTTTGCTAACATTTTTCTCCATGCTTTATTTTCTTTTTTATTTGCTGAATAAAGACCACCTGATTCATATGTTGACATGGGGTAATATCTAGCAGTTGTAAAGGCCTTCTGCTGATGACTGCCTGCTCCTTCTGATAGTTGGACATTCTGGATGTTATAGTATGAAGCCTTCCGGGAACTTAAGGTTGCACTCAACTAGCTACGAAATCACGGATACCAGCATTACTGAGACCCTGATGCGCATCAAGAGATGGAATTTGAAGCTAAAGGGCTGAGTCAGCCTACATCACAGTCACCCTACTAAAACCACCAGGTCATTCATTGGACGCATTCTCCACCTGTGATGGATCTTCACTTTCCTTCAGGGGATCCTATTTCAACCCTGGTTCTGTTACCACGAATTGTGATCAATCTGCCTGTATGCCATCTGAGACCCATTGAGACAATAAGCCTCAGAGATGGTCAGGTCATCAATGTCACTGAGGCTTATTGATTTCCGGAATCACCAGATGGAGTTATTAGTGAACCTTTTTATTATTAAATGTTTTGAATTAAATTAACATTAACACATAAACACGAAGTTGTTATTAACCATGTTTATTCACATTTAGATTGACCCTAGCTATAGCTAATGTAGGCCTGCATTTTAACATAGCTAACATTGGTTGCCTTCTTGCTTTATGACGTGAACAATTTATTTCTGCGTGAAACTGGAGTCCTAACTATTGAATGCAATGTTCTTTTGCTTTCTTTTCCATGTGAAATGTTTTCTTTTCTTTGTAATAATCATGGAATGTTTTAATGAGCAGCACATTCACAAAGATACCTGCAGAGTACAGGCTGGCTGCCATATTTCATCTTGCTACAAATAATGTAAATATGAATGACGCAGAGAGAAGCTGTATTGTGAGGAGTCCTGAGACGCTAACGAGCATATCATTGTCTCTCTTCACTTTAACCTGGTCTCCTAAGAACCGTGTGTTCATGTATGGACTGATAGATTTGTGTGAATTAAGCTAGTGCAATGTAGATTAGAGTCAGAACGAGCAGACTACTTAACGATACAGACTTTGGATGGGGCAGAGCATTGTGGGAGATTTTAGAGTACTCTATGAGAGAACTGGCTTTCCTTTTTCTTTCCTTTGAGGTAACCTCATACTGACTCATCTGCTTTCTTATATGACATGTTGCGGGGATTCTGCACCTACACAGAACTATGCGCAGGAAGACAGGACCTCGGTGTATAGGGGTGTACCAACCTACCACCATAGTACCCAAAATCCCAAAACCGACTAGCTATAGTGTCTCATTCGTTCTCCTCCAAAATCACAAAGCTACAAATGATTAGACAACCCAGAACACAACACTCCCGACTCTCTCAGGAATTGCGGTAGCAAGACATACCCTTTTGCTCGCTCACTCGTACTTGTCCACAATAAGAATGGTCAGAGTCACTGTTATAGTTCAAAATGTTTATTTTAACTATCGTGCTCTATAATGCAGTATATGAGCCACTACCAGCAGGGAAATGCATAAACCTAGAACAATTAGCATTTTTACAATTCCATAGAATATAAAGGGGGATGTCATTATATATAGACAGTGGAAAAAGGACTACAAGGCCTAACCACCCTCCCCTTGGTAAGGTGTCTATTATATAAAAGAAGATCTCTGGGCTTTGTCAGCAGACCCCCTACCTTAGTGCCTAGATGGAAGCTTTACATCATAGGAACCGCATAGCTCTTCTCCCTGGAAAGGACCCTCTCCAAGTGTGTGTCAGAACAACATGCATCCCCATAATATCAAAGCACGAGCTTCCAGCAGCGCAGCTGTTAGCATGTTTTGTATAGATGGTAGGAACTGACCAGAACAGAATAACAAGGGGCATTGTTTATCGACCTTGCACATCGTGTTCGGACTAAACTCCAAGAGCAGGCAGAGAACGCAGAAAGCAGACAGTTCTCATGTGAAAGGTACAAACAGGGTCTTGCACAACAAAGTCATGTAGTAACGTGCGCAAAAGCAGCATCATGGCAGCCGTGCTCATGCTAACTTAGCAATGTCGATAATGACCCTAATGGCCATATAACACCCTCCCCTTGGTAAGGTCATAGTATATAGACAAAAGACCTAAACAGATTTCAAGGCTAAGTAGAGTTTAACAACGTATGAAAAAAACCAATTTGGAAAAAGTTTCAAAAAAAAAAATCTATATATATAATTTTTATGTGGGTAAATGGACGTGACTAACATGGATGTGGTGTATCCATGAAAGCACATGACCCTGTCAATGCAATGCATTCCAAAAGAGGGATGCCATCCAATCAAGTAGACCGAAAGAACAAACATGCTCCTCGTAATCCGATGCCTCCAAGAGCATATCCGGGCAACTTGCGTGATAATCAATAAAGCTCTGTTGCAATAGATTCTGCGCACCAGCGCAGATATCCCATTCTGCCATTACTCCAAGTGCAGCCGCACGCGCCATACGTCCATTCCTAGAACAGGCCTGGTCATTGGGCACTAAGGGACCCATTAACTGGTCATAGTCCGGGTCCGAACATGACGTATTGGAGAGGCACAAATCCAAAGCCCAGTAGAAGGGGCACTGTTGACAGTAGAACACAGGTTGCACGCAAGTAAAATAGGCAAAGCGAAAAGTTAGTCCATAACTCACGCTAAGGGGCCGATTCCGATCTCGGTCGGAGGCGCACCCAATACTATTCGGTCGGGAAAAAAGCCATGCGAAAGCCAGTTTCCCGACCGATCCGTACAGCACACCGAACGAGCAAGTACGATGCGCACAACAGCAAAAATTCCGGCCGAGCCGTACTCACCCAAACCAGGTCCTGTTCTCCGACCGAGGCGAATCCGGAAACGCCGAATTGAGTCGCACGGAAGGGAAAATGCAGCCCCGTCCGGCCGGACAAGTACGATGCGCTTTCCGTACACGCCGAACCCGTCGCTACGCACGGCACGTCAAAGCATCCGGGAGAGGCGCACATAAGCTCCGAATCGCGCCACAACACGATCCACGGCTACGAGACGAACACAGCACAGACGAGGACGACGCGAAGCGACGAGGACGAAGCGAAGCGACGAGGACGAAGCCAAGCGACGAGGACGACGCGAAGCAACGAGAAGGACGAACGACACGAACCAACCATGAATCCCTTCGTCCCGATCATACCAATATTCTACATCTACTACCGGAACAGGCACGGACGCGTACGGCGCAGAAGGTAAGTCAGACACCAACCACAAAACACATACAACACGTACACGACACATCACACACATACACTGGGAATCTGAATATACTTACACCAGCAACAGCAGCACCATAGGGGCGGGATGCCCATCACCAATGCCACATATGCACACAGGGGCCTGAATGCGCGCCACCACCCCAACCCAGGGGGGGCTGGATGCCTACCACTACTACCACCCTTAGCCAGGGGGGCAGGATGCCTACCACTACTACCACCCTCACCCAGGGGGGGCAGGATGCCTACCACTACTACCACCCTCACCCAGGGGGGCAGGATGCCCACCACTACTACCACCCTTAGCCAGGGGGGCAGGATGCCCACCACTACTACCACCCTCACCCAGGGGGGCAGGATGCCTACCACTACTACCACCCTTAGCCAGGGGGCAGGATGCCCACCACTACTACCACCCTCACCCAGGGGGGCAGGATGCCCACCACTACTACCACCCTCACCCACGGGGGCAGGATGCCTACCACTACTACCACCCTCACCCAGGGGGGCAGGATGCCCACCACTACTACCACCCTTAGCCAGGGGGCAGGATGCCCACCACTACTACCACCCTCACCCAGGGGGGCAGGATGCCTACCACTACTACCACCCTCACCCAGGGGGCAGGATGCCCACCACTACTACCACCCTTAGCCAGGGGGGCAGGATGCCCACCACTACTACCACCCTCACCCAGGGGGGCAGGATGCCTACCACTACTACCACCCTCACCCAGGGGGGCAGGATGCCCACCACTACTACCACCCTTAGCCAGGGGGGCAGGATGCCTACCACTACTACCACCCTCACCCAGGGGGGCAGGATGCCCACCACTACTACCACCCTTAGCCAGGGGGGCAGGATGCCCACCACTACTACCACCCTCACCCACGGGGGGCAGGATGCCTACCACTACTACCACCCTTAGCCAGGGGGCAGGATGCCCACCACTACTACCACCCTCACCCAGGGGGGCAGGATGCCCACCACTACTACCACCCTCACCCCGGGGGGGCAGGATGCCCACCACTACTACCACCCTTAGCCAGGGGGGCTGGATGCCTACCACTACTACCACCCTTAGCCAGGGGGGCAGGATGCCTACCACTACTACCACCCTCACCCAGGGGGGCAGGATGCCCACCACTACTACCACCCTTAGCCAGGGGGCAGGAAGCCTACCACTACTACCACCCTTAGCCAGGGGGCTGGATGCCTACCACTACTACCACCCCCACTCATAGGATGGACAATGCATGACACAACAAGCACTCCACAACCTAGGGAATGCAAGATTAAGACATCCCCCCACCACCATGACAAGCGTGTGAGCAGGCTGTGTCAAATGCCTACAACACCGAACATGACTTTGAACATACAATGTGACCCCCTAGCACATGTGCCACACATATATGTGTGTGGCACCCACAATGCAAGCAGCCCATGACCATTGTGGCAATGGGGCCTAAACCCCCATCATCACAGTGACCAAAAGGCAAGTGTGGGGTCCATAGCTGAAGCACATTTTGACCATTGTGGCAATGGGGTCTAAACCCCCATCATCACAGTGACCAAAAGGCAAGTGTGGGGTCCATAGCTGAAGCACATTTTGACCATTGTGGCAATGGGGTCTAAACCCCCATCATCACAGTGACCAAAAGGCAAGTGTGGGGTCCATAGCTGAAGCACATTTTGACCATTGTGGCAATGGGGTCTAAACCCCCATCATCACAGTGACCAAAAGGTAAGTGTGGGGTCCATAGCTGAAGCACATTTTGACCATTGTGGCAATGGGGTCTACACCCTCATCATCACAGTGACCAAAAGGTAATTGTTGACAAAGAAAGAGCTGCAACTGCCAAACTGCATGGATCATTCCTGGTCACAGAACCAAAAACTCATCTGTGGCAAAGTAGTGTATGTGTCCCATTGCAACATAAATTGGGGGAGCCAAATACTGCAGTGCAAATGAAACATTCCTTTGGCCATGTGCAGACAAACAACACCCATGGGGGCTGAGACCGTCAACAGTCATCAATGACACAATGACAGAAGTGACCATCAGAATGCAGAACCACATATTTGCACCAATGGGCACACAAATGCAGATACCCTGTGGAGACAGCAGATGTGAGGTGAACAGATACCATACCATGGCAGCAATGGGACACACAAACCATGATCACTGTGCTGACCGATGACCTAGGAGTCCCAGGGACAGCAGGGGAAACACACCAAACAACATACAGCCAATGGCACACCCAAGATATGCCAATGCAGTGGTGCAGATGCACAAACACAAACAGGCAGACCAACACTGTCATCATACACAGCAGGTGAGGGGTGGGGGTGCCAGTGTCCCCAGGCAACAACACAACACATGAGGAGAGCTGAATACCAATCATACAGATGTGCATACACTGCCACACTAAGGTAACTCATGGATCCAAATCCCCTATGTGGGCAAGCAGGCATTGACAGGTGAGAGGGAGCACAAAACACACATGTCACACAGGCACGTAGGAACAACAACTGACACAGCAAGTCACAGACACACCACAGCACCACCCCCAGGGCCCCCACAATGTGGTGACCCTGGGCTGAATAAAAATACCACTGTGATGACAAAGCTAAATGTCGTTCACACTGTGAACCACAGTCAGGTGTCCTGAGCAACTAACTACCATCACACCTACACAAGCACAAATCAATCAGCATGGCCAGTAAGCCAAGGCCAACATGGAGGCAGGGGACTAGCCGGGCAACAACTCTCATCTGCACACACTCAAGACCACACCCCTCGACCACCAACAATGTGCAGCAGTGAAGTACACATGCACTGGTGACATTGCACATGCACCCATGACTATTCCAGGGTGGTGGGTGGGAACCAAGGTGTAGAAACACATCACACATGGACACTCAACAAGACTCCTGAATGTCTGACACACTGCACACTACGCTGTACATGGACATGACGGCAATACCACACCGACCAATGGGATCCCAGCCACAGTCACACACCAATGAAGAAGCCAAGGTCACCCACAAAGAACACACATAGACAACAACCAACATTGCAGCCCGGACCCTAAGGAGTGCCAGCAGTCACACACACAACGTGTCACAATCACTGAAAGATAACACAAACTGGAAATCACATGACAGGGGCAAACAACAAGTGCCAAAGGGAAACCTGACTGTGACCCATCTGCGTCAGCACACAAACTCTGCCCTGACAGCAAACACACCTATGGGTGACACCCTGATGACCAGTAATGTGCCATGCACCCACATCACAGAGAACACAGGGAGAAGACTTTGGGGGAACATAGCTCAAGTCAGCAAGCATCACAAACAGGTACAACACTAGGGATCACAGCATGCGCAGATGAATGAAAGTGAACACACAGACATGCACATACAACACACACCTTGGGCGCAGGCAATGTCACACGTGTACACACTGCCATGAGGGGACTCCACTCCTGTGTGAGGAAAGCTGTGCCATATGTTGCCTCAGTAGGGCCCCATCATGTCAGCTGAGCACTTGGTCACACAATCAACAATTAGCACCAAATGAGGGCTCCCATCACATCAGCCTGGTCATGGATGTGCCAACGGAATCATCAGCACAGATCCAACACACTTGTATAGCAATGTTGCACTGACTACACGAATGAGTCCCTCCCCATTGATGCCCAAACCTGCATGTCCACTGGAGATGGCAACACGGTCAGGGAAGTAGACAAATGCAACGATGGCAGGCACAACAGATGTGCAGGGGTGGAAGCCACAGATATGAAATTGCCAATGTAAGTAGGAAACCCATTGCCAAATACTGAACACATGACACCCTCAGATGCTGCTATTGATGACATGGATACACCACATGATAGGACACATTCCCCCTGGACCACATGGGTTCCTGCACAGTAACACTTCATAATCATGAGACCAGATATCACCATCACTGCAGCAAGGGCATGGTTAGCTGCACCAACAACATGTACATCTGAAGCATGAGCACTAGAGAAAAGAAAGTTGCTTTATTCAGCATATGTGTTGTCTGATAACGACGTCCAGAAGAAATTAGAGCAAAGGCCAATGGCCAGTCCATTGTCAAAGTTCAAACAGGGTGACACTGGCAGATGTCACCCTACGCATGCCTGCACAATACCAGGGACAATCCACTAGGAGGGGCAACCGGGGGCAGGCCAGGCACCGCAGGGACAGGATCAGGGCTCACCAGGGGGAGTCAGGGAAGGGGTGGTGGGTGCTGGAGAGCCACTGACAACTGCAGTGGAGGTGTCTGACATGGTGTGTGCCGGCACAACTGGGGGGCATGACACAGATGTCGTGGGTGCCGGCACAACTGCAGTGGACCCTGCAGATGGGGTGGACAGGTCCGCCACTGCAGTGCCCAAGTCAGACAGGGCGGTAGTGGACTCCACTGCAGTGCCTACCTCCAGGGGAGGAGAATGGGGAACAGGCAAGGTGGGTTGGACAGAGGGGGAGGACACCCTCACCACATCAGTGGCACAGACAAGCGCAGCGGGGGGTGTGGTGCTGGGAGAGCAAGTGGCAGGGGGAGAAGGCCGGAGCATCTTGGGGATGGTATATCTGTGGGTGGGGGAACCTGGGGCAGGGTGTGGTGGGGGCACCTGTGCAGTGGGGGCCTGAGGGATGGAGGACGGAGACCTTGTGCCTGAGCTGCAGGGCGGTGGCGGGGTCTTGCTCTTAGCACTCCGGGGGACTTGCGGGTGGGGGCCTCAGTCCGTCTGCGCCTGGGGGAGGGTGTCCGGGGGCGAGGGGCACTCTGCTCCGTGTGGGTGGGCTTCCTCTTCCCCCGGGATGCTGGAGCAGCTTCATCGGTGGGGAAGAGGCCGAGGTCACAGAGGAAGAGCTGCTGTGACTTTGGGGTTGCAGGTGAGGCAAGGGAGGGTGCTTTGGAGGGAGAGGGAACTGAGGACTGCGCAGTGCATGTGGATGCGTGTGTGTGTTCCAGGGCCCCATCCCCTGTGAGTCTGGCTTCAGTCCCCTGAATGTGCGTGCGTGTGCGTTTTGTCATTGGCGTGTGTGTCAGTGTGCTGGATGTGTGTGTGCTGGTGTGTGCCTGTGCCAGTGTGTGTGTGCCTGGGATGGGTAAGGTGCTGGGGAGTGTGGATGGAGCAGAGGCAGGAGGGGTGAGGGACCGTTTGAGGAGGGACACTGCTGCCGTCAGGGAGGAGTCCATGGACCTATTGCCCCTCTGTAGGTCAGACATGCCCGATGAGATGCCCTCCATGAACGACACCAGCTGAGTCAACAGCGCGGTGTGCGCATGGAGGACACTCAGCATGGCTGTCTGCCCTACATGGAGCTGGCGAAGGAGGTACACAGACTCCTCACTCAGGGCAGCAGGGGACACAGGGGCAGGGGGTGCGGTGCCTGGCCCAAAGGAGACACGCTCCCGGACATGGGAGCCTCCACGGACCTGGGGAATGGGAGCCGATGGGAGGGCGGTGGTGGTGCTGGTGGTGGCGGGGACAGCAACACTAGCTGGGGTGTGGTGGCTGCTGACACCCGCCTCCACAAGGGAGTCATCCTCCGAGTTGCTCTGGTCCTCAGCTGAGGTGGATGCTGCTGAGGACTCCTCGGTGTGGCTCCCCTCGCCCTCCGTGCCACTGGGTCCCTCCGACCACTCCTCGGCTGCTGACCCAGTCTGGCTCTCCGGCTCCTCCTGGTCCGTGGAGCTGTCCCCTTCCGTGGCCGTGGATGTATCTGCAAACAATGGGGAAACAGACAGACATCAGTCACCTGCACATAACGCACACACCACTGTGAGCACAGCACATCACAGAGCAAGCCCTGGCATCATTAGTTGTACATTGCTAAAAGTGCACTAATTGAACAGGAGAAGTCAATTGTCAGTCTGATGCCAAGCATGGCACTCACATCCCACATGGCCTTGCACCCATCTGTCTGGTGTCTGTTGGATTGCAACACCCCAGTGTTGACACATGCACCAAGTACACAGTAGTTGGACAGTGCAGAGGACACGGTGTGGACACATCACAGCTCTTGCCACTGAGTCAGTACAGGTTTACGGATGTAAGGGATGCCCAGAGTCAAATAGGAAATGCATGTGATGCATACCAGCGACAGACACCATGATGCACCCATGTCCTGATAGCCAGCGCCACTATGGTGTGCATGTAGCACATGTCACTCCCCTGCAGGATCACCAATCAGTAGACACATGCCATGGCGGAGGCATGACTGCAAAGTCATACATCACTGTCTCAGTGATGTATGACTTTGCAGCCAGACAACAACACTCTGCACTGTGTCACAATAGTAGGTCATGGGGAATGCAAGTCCTGGAGCTGCACAAGTGCACATGTACATCCCCCCACAACACATCCTCTTAACCCTCATCTGTCCAGGTCATACCTATTGGACATATGGGAGACCTGTGACACTACCCTCTGAACCTGAGCCCCTCACACTCTGCTGTGCATGGGGAACAGCTGCCTGAACTTCACATTTACATGCCCCAGTCTGCATGGGCAGCTGATCAGACACCTATGTGTCACACAAGTATCGTCTCCTATGGTCACATCTCCAGTGGCATGCTGAGCCCCTACCAAGAAACTCCACAGCAGTCCTGGCGACTAATCCACAGCACACTGACACAGAGGCAGACACCTGAGGGGTCAAATCACTGTGCACAATGTGTCCTCTGATACACGGGAGTGGGAGTACAGAGTGTATTGTATGGCCTGGAGTAGGCATGACTGTCCAGCCCCACATGAATGAGGGATGAGCCCTGGACTGTAGGCAGCTGGCTAAGTATGTGTGACACACGTCATATACATACTCCTGGGGCCCAAACATTGTTCCCACCCGCAGCATGGGTGTGTGCCAGGTACCCCAGCCACATGTGGTGGATCAGCTCAGCAATTGGACCACAGATCAAAGTAACACGCTGAATACATGTCAGAATACAGGCATTGTGTAAGCAATGGACCCACCCATGATGCCCACCACAGAGTCAGGGAAACAGATGCTGTCTCCCACCTTGAGTCAAGCAAACTGCAAGGACACAGTCCTAAGTGACAGAATTCCCTGCATGTAAGGGCCACACCTGGGTATCAGATGAGGAGTGGGCAGTGCACAATAGAGGGACATGGCTCCTGGACAACATGACTGCTGTACTGTGGCAGTTCAACCTGGCCCGAGGAGGGCACATAGCATGTTAGACAGAGTACACAGTGCAGTCTTTGACTCACCCCCTCCTTGCTGCTCTCTGGCCTTCAGCTGCCCATCCAGGTCTGGAAAGACCACCGCCAGGATCCTGAGCATGTGGGGGTCAGGGTCCGTGTTCCGCCCCTCCTGCGAGGAGGCGACAGCTTCAGCTGGACCCGTGCAATCCTCCGGGTCCAGCCCCGAAGGTCCTGCCACCTCTTTTGGCAGTTGCGGATCCGGCGCTTGTAGACCCCCACGGACCGGACAGCCCGGACGATGTCCTTCCAGATCTCATGCTTCCGATGGGCAGAAGCCTGTCAGGATGACAAAGTGATAAGGCCATTACTACACATGCAACATATCCGTGCATGACACAGTTGCATATACATGTCGCAATCACAGGGGCACATGGTGTACCCAGGCAGTGCACGGCTGCCCATGGACAGTTTTCCAGAAGTCACTACATGGTATCATTGCATGGGGAGTAAAACCCTGTTCAGAAGCACTGTCACTGCACCATACCTGTCCAGTGCAAGTCACTACACACTATGGGGGGTGACAACTACTCAGTGAGCCTGCTAGCCAGTGGTGTGCTGACTCTCAGCCTTGCTAGTCAGACAAAATGCACATTCAGAAAGGCAGTGCACAGAACACTCACCTGCTCCCCTGGTGTCCCATACAGCTTGCTGTACTGTGGAAGTAGGCTGTCCAGCAGGGCCTGGTTCTCTTCAAGGCTGAAGGCTGGGGCTCTCTCCACAGTACGTGCCATTGCAGGGTCCAGAGGGGCAGAGACAGCAGCAGTGCAGTGGCAGATGTCGTCCTGGAGCATGTAGTGCAGGCAAGTGGGCTCTCAGGGGAACAGGCAGCAATATATATGTGCTGGAGAGGCAGATACTGTCCCTTGTGTCCAAAGTGATAGGTCCAAGTCGTTTGCATCTTCTGAATCTGGCCAATCCATGGAATAGCAGCACCAAAACACGCCCACAGCATCCTTCAAAATTTCAACTTCATGACATACATGATTTTGCAACATTGTTGTGGGTGACCAACTGATTTTCCAGCAACCGACTCGTTCGAATATTCGAAAACGCGTCCGTTGCCAGGCAAGCCCATTGTCAATGGGTGCGCACCGATCGGTCCATTGAGGTACAACGCGCACAGGGGTACAACGCGTACCCGCACACATTGAAAGCAATGGGCCGGCCGGAGGCACCGATCGGTCCATTGCTGTTCAACGCGCACAGGGGTACAACGCGTACCCGCACACATTGAAAGCAATGGGCCGGCCGGAGGCACCGATCGGTCCATTGCTGTTCAACGCGCACAGGGGTACAACGCGTACCCGCACACATTGAAAGCAATGGGCCGGCCGGAGGCACCGATCGGTCCATTGCTGTTCAACGCGCACAGGGGTACAACGCGCACCCGCACACATTGAAAGCAATGGGCCGGCCGGAGGCACCGATCGGTCCATTGCTGTTCAACGCGCACAGGGGTACAACGCGTACCCGCACACATTGAATGCAATGGGCCGGCCGGAGGCACCGATCGGTCCATTGCTGTTCAACGCGCACAGGGGTACAACGCGTGCACCGCACACATTGAAAGCAATGGGCCGGCCGGAGGCACCGATCGGTCCATTGCTGTTCAACGCGCACAGGGGTACAACGCGTACCCGCGCACATTGAAAGCAATGGGCCGGCCGGAGGCACCGATCGGTCCATTGCTGTTCAACGCGCACAGGGGTACAACGCGTACTCGCACACATTGAAAGCAATGGGCCGGCCGGAGGCACCGATCGGTCCATTGCTGTTCAACGCGCACAGGGGTACAACGCGTACCCGCACACATTGAAAGCAATGGGCCGGCCGGAGGCACCGATCGGTCCATTGCTGTTCAACGCGCACAGGGGTACAACGCTGCATCCGCACACATTGAAAGCAATGGGCCGGCCGGAGGCACCGATCGGTCCATTGCTGTTCAACGCGCACAGGGGTACAACGCTGTACCCGCACACATTGAAAGCAATGGGCCGGCCGGAGGCACCGATCGGTCCATTGCTGTTCAACGCGCACAGGGGTACAACGCTGTACCCGCACACATTGAAAGCAATGGGCCGGCCGGAGGCACCGATCGGTCCATTGCTGTTCAACGCGCACAGGGGTACAACGCTGTACCCGCACACATTGAAAGCAATGGGCCGGCCGGAGGCACCGATCGGTCCATTGCTGTTCAACGCGCACAGGGGTACAACGCGTACCCGCACACATTGAATGCAATGGGCCGGCCGGAGGCACCGATCGGTCCATTGCTGTTCAACGCGCACAGGGGTACAACGCGTACCCGCACACATTGAAAGCAATGGGCCGGCCGGAGGCACCGATCGGTCCATTGCTGTTCAACGCGCACAGGGGTACAACGCGTACCCGCACACATTGAAAGCAATGGGCCGGCCGGAGGCACCGATCGGTCCATTGCTGTTCAACGCGCACAGGGGTACAACGCGTACCCGCACACATTGAATGCAATGGGCCGGCCGGAGGCACCGATCGGTCCATTGCTGTTCAACGCGCACAGGGGTACAACGCGTACCCGCACACATTGAATGCAATGGGCCGGCCGGAGGCACCGATCGGTCCATTGCTGTTCAACGCATCACTGTATATGTGACTGGCATAGGTCAGCATGCCTGTCTCAGATGGACATGTGCCAGCCACAGATAGCTCCCAGGGAGTGAGGGGCACACCTACATCACGACAGCCTGTCCAAACCTTATCATAAGGCATGTAAGGCTGCATTTCCTATTGTGTGTATGTTGGTGTACATGTTGTCCTGTGGGTGTCACCTGTGGGCAGCCACCCCCAGGCTGTGCACGTGTTAATGGGGACAGGATCCTGGGTGTTACGTGTACGTGACCACTGTGATGTGCAACTGTTCATATCTGTGCATGTGTCATGGTCACATTTCACAGTGGTGTTTGTGTATGTCATGTCACATACCCCGTGAGTCCCATGTGGGACGGTATGTTTGAGCCAGGGTGTCCCAGTGGCACAATAGTGATGGCCCTCCACAGTCTTTGTGCATGTAGTGTTTACAATGTCTCTGATTTCATGTGCACAATGGGAGACAGTCTCCACATCCACGTTGTGTGTGCATGGACTCTGATGTTGTGCGTGTGTGTCACAGACGTCCATGGCTCTCCTGCCATGGCAAGTGTGGCCACTACCTGTGGGGGTCATGTTTGTTTTGTTGTGGTGTACACATGATACTCCAGGTGATGCCAGTGTCCATGTGGCATTACAGGGTCCCTGGGAATGTGCCTGTCGTTGAGCTGTGGTGCCTGGGGCACATCTGTCCTCACATGTCACTGGGGGGTGACTGTGACACAGCATCATGATATCCAATGGGCCAACCTGGGACAAATTGATGCCACCTGTAGGACCGTGTTGACAGATGTTGGCCATGTATGTACCATACATGTCGTTCCGGTACTGCACACTTCATGTAGTTGTGCCTCATGATGATGTATGTTGGGATCTTGAGTGTGTTCAATGCCGCATATGTGGGGTGACTGACGATCTTGCTTACTTCTCCTCTGCACTGCAGGGCTCCTGCTGTCCATCGGCCATTCCCAGACCTGGCAACGATGGTGGAACGGGACAGCATCCGACGGTACCGCTTCACCAGGCAGCTGATTGAGGATTTTGCAGTGCAGTTGTCCCCACATTTGCAGCCTGGCCGGCCGTATCCTACAGCGCTGACCCCCAAGGTGAAGGTGATGGCAGCCCTACACTTCTTTGCCACCGGTACCTTCCAACATACTGTGGCGTCTGCTGGTGGGATGTCACAGACCATGTTCAGCCGTGTGCTCCGCGATTTCTTGGCGGCAATGTTGCTCTTCCTGAACCGGTACATCTATTTCCCTAGACTGCGACGACTCACTGACGTGAAGAGTGACTTTTATGCCCTGGGGAGGATGCCGCATGTCATTGGCTCCATTGATGGGACACATGTGGCTTTGGTACCACCACAGGCCCAGGAGCAGGCCTACAGGAACCGCAAGCACTACCACTCGGTCAATGCACTGGTGGTGTGTCTTGCAGACATGACCATCACACACGTGTGTGCCCGTTTCCCTGGTTCAGCACACGATGCCTTTGTGATGAGGAGTAGTCGCATCCCCAGGTTGATGGCACAGATGCAGAACCAGCGTGCCTGGCTTGTCGGTGTGTACTGACTTTGTGCCATTGTGTGTGATCTGATCTGTAGTATTCCGCCCACTTTTCCAAGTCAGCTGATGTGCACTTGTCTGTCCGTAGGTGACTCGGGATACCCCAACATGCCGTGGTTGCTGACACCCCTCAGGAACCCTGTGACACCTGCCCAGATGCGCTACAATGAGGCACATGGTCGGACCAGGAGAGTGATTGAGCGGACCTTTGGTCTCCTGAAGAGCCGCTTCCGCTGCCTGGACAAGACCGGAGGGTCCCTCCCATATGCCCCTGCGAAAGTGTGCAAGATTATCATCGTCTGCTGCATGCTCCACAACCTGGCAGTGCGGAAGGAGTTGCCTCTCATCCAGGATGACGATGACCAACATCCGCCACCTGTGGAGGATCCTGGCCTGGACCACGATGCCAGTGACGATGATGATGATGATGGTGATGGTGATGTCCGCACACAGCTCATCACCAACTTCTTTAGCTGAATGTGAGTATCCTGAGGTGTCATGTGAATGATGTGAGTTGGCATGATGTGTGGGTGGTGCTCTGGTGCTGTTGGAGTGTGTCCATGGGCTACTTGACAGGATGTGTGTTGCGATGTGTGGTGACAGGTGGGCTGTACTCCCCAACAGTGTTGACATGCTAACTTGGTTCTGGGTGGGTATCTTGTAACATGTATTGTGCATGAGTTTTGCTGTTCTGTCCTGTACTGCATTGCTTTTGACTGTGTGTCATTTCTGTCCTTCACAGGGTACTTTCAGATTCGTTTGGTCAACTGTGTCCACCGACGACGTGATTGCACATCCAGGCTGGTAGCTGTTGTGTCCCTACAGGTGATGTGCGCCACACCCATGGACTTCCTTCTGTCTACAGTTGTTGACTGTGTGCCCGCTACCAGGTGGGGTTACCTTGCATCTGTAGTGGTTACGGCATGTTGCTACTGTGTAATAAACCTGTGCTTCACTTAGTGATGTGCGTTGTCTGTGGTCACACATTTGACTGCCATTTGCTTACTGCACCTGTGGGCTACTTGACTACAACTGGGAATGGGTGTGGTGTCTGTGCATTGCACCGTCTTCCCTGGCAACATCAGTGTAGGCAATGAGTCAGATGGCCTAGGTGTGTATGTGTTGTGTAGCCCTGGTGGTGTGTCTCCCTCATATGTGTCACGTTGCCTGTACTCACATGCCTGTGTTGTCCTTGCTGTTGCAGTTCGCATACACAGTGTAATTTTGCAGTTCATCATCCCCATAACAGCACCCACGTTGGAATCACGACAGAGGCAAGTATGGTGTATTAGTGTGTTTATTGTGATACATCTGTGATAATAGTGCATAGGATGGATTGTGCTGTACATGAATCTTGCAATCCCAAGTTCCTAGATGAATAGAAAGTCCAGGTAGACAGGATCCCCAGTATCGGGGCCACAGTTGTCTGACACATTGTTCCAACTTGTACTCCCCATGCAATGTGTGGGAGTAGTGTTGCCATCAACAGGGTGAACAGTCTGTGCACAAAGGCGAAAATCCAGAACAGGTTCAGGCTTCCTGGGAGTTGCGCTTGGCCATCAGCCTCTCACTTTCCCCTCCTCGGACGACCCCTCTTCTTGGGGGGGGCCCTCAAGTGCAGGCTGCTGCGGTGCAGGGGACTCTCCGCCAGAGTCCTCCTCCCTCCCTGTGGCAGTTGCAGTTTGTTCGGTACCAGATGTTGTTGGCACACAGGGAGGTGTGGACTGGTTGCTGTTCATCTGGCGGAGGCATTGTAATATGTCCCTGTGCACCACCGTCATCTCATGTAGTACATCCCACTTGGACTCCACGCGGGACATGTGGGATTCCACACGTGACATGTGTGACTCCACGTGGGACATGTGGGAGTCCAAGCGGGCATGATGGGCAGCCTGCTGCTGTTTGATGTCTCTGAGGAGCCCCACTACCTGGCTGAGCTCTCCGGTGCTGGACTGGTACGCATCAGCTATGCGTACCAGTTGTGGGTCTTCATGCACACCAGCAACGTCTGCAAGCAGCGACCTCTGTCTCCCACCCCTCCCACCACCCCTGCTGACATGTGCAGTGTGTGCAGTTGCACGCACAGATAACCCTGGTCCACCTTGGGGGTGGTGGTGGTGGTGGTGTCCATGGCCCCAGGTTGGTCCAGGGTCACTGCGCTGGTGTTGTTCCTTATTCTGTCCATGTCGGCAGGGATGGTATTCGTGGTGACAGTCGTTGGAGGGGTGGGTGCAGGGGGTGCAGCTGGTGGACCTGCTGGTGCTGCAGCTGGTGGTCCTGCTGGTGCAGCATGTTGACTTGCACCGGATGTGCCAGGTTGTTCATCGTCCGAGGAGGACAGAGGCTGTACGACGCCAGTGAGCTCGGCATCCTCTTGAGCCTGGGACTGGGACTCCTCAGCGTCTGCTGCTGTGTCCCTATCATCACCTGTTTTTGGGAGACACAAACAATGTATGTCATGTTTCTGCAGGCATCAGTGGTTGACACACCTGACAGTTGTGACTGTGCCTCGGGGTGCGGGCCTGTACATTGTATTGTCCTAAGTCGTCACAGTCAGGGGTTGATATTGGTGTGGCACATTGTCCTGCATTATTTGGGCATTTCTATGTATTCTCTGGGGTGTGAACATGGTCTGCATTGATTGTGTTTGGTTGACAGCCAGACCTCCTTCCCACCCACCCACCCACCCAGTCAGTTATCCCACCATGGAACGTGCTTGCATTGCAGGGAGTGTAAGTTGTCTCTCAGGATGTCAGTCAGTGGTGTCCTGCTGTTTGTTGGTGCACAGTTGGCAGCAGGGCCTTGTGCTCCCCACAGCAGTAGCCAGTGTCAGCCATCTTGTGAGTCCTTCTCCACTCCCTGTGATGTGAGCATGGTTCAGGGTGGTGTTGATGGGCCAGTTGTGAGGCTGAGCAATGTCTGTGACTACGACTCCCATCATGCTATTGCCTCCACCCCCTTCCCAGCATGCCCATGCTTCCTTCCTTTTGACTCTGCTTCCCTGTGGGGTGGGCTGGCTGTGCTGACAGGATGGCTGGGAGTGTTGTCCTGGCAGTTGTTTGGCTAAGAGTGTCCCTGTGCTTCACACAACATAACCCAGGGTGGTGGTGCTTTGTGGGATCTTGTGTTAGGATGGAGGGCATTGCATTCTACCAGGTGGGTACTGTGGAGTTTGTGTTGGGGGGTGTGAGGGGAGGTGCTGGTGACTATGGTCAGTGCTGCAAGTCCCCCTTCCCACCCAGCCAGCCAGATATCCCACCATGGAACGTGCTTGCATTGCAGGGAGTGTAAGTTGTCTCTCAGGATGTCAGTCAGTGGTGTCCTGCTGTTTGTTGGTGCACAGTTGGCAGCAGGGCCTTGTGCTCCCCACAGCAGTAGCCAGTGTCAGCCATCTTGTGAGTCCTTCTCCACTCCCTGTGATGTGAGCATGGTTCAGGGTGGTGTTGATGGGACAGTTGTGAGGCTGAGCAATGTCTGTGACTACGACTCCCATCATGCTATTGCCTCCACCCCCTTCCCAGCATGCCCATGCTTCCTTCCTTTTGACTCTGCTTCCCTGTGGGGTGGGCTGGCTGTGCTGACAGGATGGCTGGGAGTGTTGTCCTGGCAGTTGTTTGGCTAAGAGTCCCAAGAGTGTCCCTGTGCTTCACACAACATAACCCAGGGTGGTGGTGCTTTGTGGGATCTTGTGTTAGGATGGAGGGCATTGCATTCTACCAGGTGGGTACTGTGGAGTTTGTGTTGGGGGGGTGTGAGGGGAGGTGCTGGTGACTATGGTCAGTGCTGCAAGTCCCCCTTCCCACCCAGCCAGCCAGATATCCCACCATGGAACGTGCTTGCATTGCAGGGAGTGTAAGTTGTCTCTCAGGATGTCAGTCAGTGGTGTCCTGCTGTTTGTTGGTGCACAGTTGGCAGCAGGGCCTTGTGCTCCCCACAGCAGTAGCCAGTGTCAGCCATCTTGTGAGTCCTTCTCCACTCCCTGTGATGTGAGCATGGTTCAGGGTGGTGTTGATGGGCCAGTTGTGAGGCTGAGCAATGTCTGTGACTACGACTCCCATCATGCTATTGCCTCCACCCCCTTCCCAGCATGCCCATGCTTCCTTCCTTTTGACTCTGCTTCCCTGTGGGGTGGGCTGGCTGTGCTGACAGGATGGCTGGGAGTGTTGTCCTGGCAGTTGTTTGGCTAAGAGTCCCAAGAGTGTCCCTGTGCTTCACACAACATAACCCAGGGTGGTGGTGCTTTGTGGGATCTTGTGTTAGGATGGAGGGCATTGCATTCTACCAGGTGGGTACTGTGGAGTTTGTGTTGGGGGGTGTGAGGGGAGGTGCTGGTGACTATGGTCAGTGCTGCAAGTCCCCCTTCCCACCCAGCCAGCCAGATATCCCACCATGGAACGTGCTTGCATTGCAGGGAGTGTAAGTTGTCTCTCAGGATGTCAGTCAGTGGTGTCCTGCTGTTTGTTGGTGCACAGTTGGCAGCAGGGCCTTGTGCTCCCCACAGCAGTAGCCAGTGTCAGCCATCTTGTGAGTCCTTCTCCACTCCCTGTGATGTGAGCATGGTTCAGTGTGGTGTTGATGGGCCAGTTGTGAGGCTGAGCAATGTCTGTGACTACGACTCCCATCATGCTATTGCCTCCACCCCCTTCCCAGCATGCCCATGCTTCCTTCCTTTTGACTCTGCTTCCCTGTGGGGTGGGCTGGCTGTGCTGACAGGATGGCTGGGAGTGTTGTCCTGGCAGTTGTTTGGCTAAGAGTCCCAAGAGTGTCCCTGTGCTTCACACAACATAACCCAGGGTGGTGGTGCTTTGTGGGATCTTGTGTTAGGATGGAGGGCATTGCATTCTACCAGGTGGGTACTGTGGAGTTTGTGTGGGGGGGTGTGAGGGGAGGTGCTGGTGACTATGGTCAGTGCTGCAAGTCCCCCTTCCCACCCAGCCAGCCAGATATCCCACCATGGAACGTGCTTGCATTGCAGGGAGTGTAAGTTGTCTCTCAGGATGTCAGTCAGTGGTGTCCTGCTGTTTGTTGGTGCACAGTTGGCAGCAGGGCCTTGTGCTCCCCACAGCAGTAGCCAGTGTCAGCCATCTTGTGAGTCCTTCTCCACTCCCTGTGATGTGAGCATGGTTCAGGGTGGTGTTGATGGGCCAGTTGTGAGGCTGAGCAATGTCTGTGACTACGACTCCCATCATGCTATTGCCTCCCCCCCCTTCCCAGCATGCCCATGCTTCCTTCCTTTTGACTCTGCTTCCCTGTGGGGTGGGCTGGCTGTGCTGATAGGATGGCTGGGAGTGTTGTCCTGGCAGTTGTTTGGCTAAGAGTCCCAAGAGTGTCCCTGTGCTTCACACAACATAACCCAGGGTGGTGGTGCTTTGTGGGATCTTGTGTTAGGATGGAGGGCATTGCATTCTACCAGGTGGGTACTGTGGAGTTTGTGTTGGGGGGGTGTGAGGGGAGGTGCTGGTGACTATGGTCAGTGCTGCAAGTCCCCCTTCCCACCCAGCCAGCCAGATATCCCACCATGGAACGTGCTTGCATTGCAGGGAGTGTAAGTTGTCTCTCAGGATGTCAGTCAGTGGTGTCCTGCTGTTTGTTGGTGCACAGTTGGCAGCAGGGCCTTGTGCTCCCCACAGCAGTAGCCAGTGTCAGCCATCTTGTGAGTCCTTCTCCACTCCCTGTGATGTGAGCATGGTTCAGGGTGGTGTTGATGGGACAGTTGTGGGGGGGCAATATGTGTGACTGCGACTCCCATGATGCTATTGGCTACACTGACTTGGCCAGCATACACAGAATTCCTTCCTTTGAGTGGTCTTCACTGTGTGTTGGTGTTGTTGTGGTGGCTACATGTGTGGATGTGTCTGTTAGTTCTATTTGTGCCACTGCCTAGCTGTAGTTGTGGTTGTGTTTGTACATGTGTTGGCACAGTTGGATGTGACTTTTTGATGGCATGTGTTGTGTTTATCTGACTGACATACACATTTTGGGATGATTCTGTTCTAGTTGCTGTATAATTGCTATGTGTGCATGGTTTGACTCTCCCCTTGACAGTGATGTGTGTGTTTTGTGGCAGTTTATTGTGTACATTTGTTGTGTACTCACCAGGCTCTGGGATGTTCTCTAGTCCATATACGCTCACTGGCGGAAGGATGGCCCGCACCTTCTCCTCCCAGGGCCTGAGGTATATTGGCTTGGCAGGAGGGCCACTGCCGGTATGTTGGCTGTTGATGTAGTCTATCTTCAGCAGGTCCCGTACCCTCCTGCGCACGTCATACCACCTGTTCTGGATGTCCGTCTTTGTGCGCCGACATGGTGATTGTGCGTTCACCCTGTTGATGATCCTCTCCCACATCTTGGTTTTCTGCGACATGGGGGTCTGTTGGACCAGAGTGCCAAACAGCTGTGGCTCCACCCTGAGGATCTCGTCTACCAGGACTTCCAATTCACAATCTAGGAACTTGGGATTCTTCTTGTGGGGCATGGTGATGGGTGGTGATGGTGAGTGATGTGTGTGTTGGTGTGCAGGTGAGGGTGTGTGAGTGTGTGTTTTGCTGGGTGTATGTGAGGTAGGTATTTGTTGGTGTGCTGATGGTGTGTGGCTTGTGTGAGGGGTGAGCTGTGGGTGTGTGGTTGCTTTCTCTTGGGTGCTGGCAGTGGAATGGCATTTGCAAAGGCTCATGGTAGTGATTTGTGTCCTTTATATAGGTGGAGTTGTGGGTGTGTCTTTGTTCTCTGTCCCCACCCCCCAGTATTTATTGGCTTGCTAATTGCTTGTTTGGCCTTTTTTGGGTGATTTTTCCTTTGTGCTGTTTGTGTATGTTGGAAACGTTCTTGTGACCGAGTCGGACCCTGCATTGGTCTCGTACGGTGTTCTCCGTTTCGTTCACGCTGTGTTTGTGCAGTTTTGTATGCTGCGTACGCGTCGGTCGCGGTGTATTGTGTTGCTTCGGCTCGGTTTTGTATGCGTGTCGGTCGTACGGCTTGTCCTCCGTCCGACTCGGTCGGGTTTTTCGTGCCTTGCATCGTACTTTGCGGGTTGGAGTTGGCGGGTACGATTCGGTCGGATTTGTTCCGGGTGCGTGTCGGTCGGTTGGATTCGCGTGTTTTTCCGGCCGGATTGCTATTTTCCGAGCGGCTCGGTCGGTCGGCTTGGTTTCCTGACGTGTCGGTCGGATTTATCGCGGCTTGCATCGTACTTGGCGTGTCGGGCGCCACTGGTACGTGTCGGTCGGTAATTTTTCCGGCTCCGAGTCGGTCGGTGCTTTTTCCGGCCCGAATCGGAATCGACCCCTCAGTGTGGCACACTAACGTATACATAAAATTGATGGAAGAAAGGCCTGAATTAATTTCGATCACTGGTAATTACCAAGAGCTGCATCGGAATCCATCATTATTTTGCACACCATGTCACCTCAGTATAAGGCTCTTGGAGGTTTTGTCTATAATGGGTGGTTAAAGTTTCAAAACAATACTACAATTGATTATATTATTACAAAAATTAACATTAAAATACATGGTTTCAAAACTAACAGTCCACTACTTTGAGAAAGGAAAAAGGAATGGCATTTTTCTTCAAAAAAATAAATTTTGGCCAAGCGTTACCAACAGCAATTAGTACTTTTGACAGTTGGTATTTGGTGAGATTTCAAAAACATCATTTTTATAACTATGCAAATAAAGAAAGTTGAAGGTAGCAATGATATTCTTAAGATTTTGGGAAAGGAAGATTGTCTGAAAATAAAGCTTGTTCAGTTGTGCCCACCATCTGAGAGATACATATATATAATAAATATTAAAAACAACTAATTGACTATGCTAGAAAGGGATACACAATCTTCTGAATTCAGTCATCAAAATGTGATGCAAATTATTCACTCATGTTTCATCCTACTAGCTCTAGAGTGTCCAGTTCAATTATATAAACCTAGATCCTAGTTTCCTCAGTATTATTTTTATGTTCCTTCTCCCAGTGTTTAGGCACAGAATCAATTGCAAAATAACGTAATGCTCTTTTATTACTTTCATGAGCTCAGCATTTTGAAACTGATGTTTCTCCCTATTCAATTTCTCTACCATCTGCTATGAATAGTACAAAGGATAGAAATAGTTGTCTATTTTGCATAAAACAAGTCCTGATCTCTTTCCTTTCTTCCTCATAAAGCACCTCTATCTATAATTTCTCTTACCTCTCAAGTATTCCCTATATGGGATGCTGTTCTGAGGGCTCTGAGTTAAATACTCTTTTCTTATATTGTGGTTTGTAAAGCATCATCCACTGTCTTTAATTTCACATCCAGAAACGTAATCTCTGCTCAACTCATAAACATTATCGCATCATAAAGAAAAAAATATTTTCTGTAAGACTGCATTTATTCATCGTTAACACCATTCTGCTATGATGTAAAAACTAGAGATATTTGGTGTCCTCAAAGTGTACTCACTGGCCCTCATCCATTCTCATGTCTGATGGATATGTAAAAAGATGTGACATCTACAGGGAAGAATTATTGCTTCCAGTAGGCATATGTTAATTTCCCAAAAAAGGCCTGGAGTTTCCAATATGCTGAGCTGTGATTGCACCACTTTTTTTGGGCTTTGCCACAGTCCACAATGTTAGTTGGTATTAACTTGCATTGCTTTGCATTGCTTGGGAAAGAAAATGTAACACAATGCAGCCCCTTGAACTGTGTTGCATTACACTGCATCCTTGAGGTATTCCAAGGGTGGAGCGTGGGTATTCATATGCATCCAACCGTGGGTTTTGGAACATTCTCAAATTTACTAAAGGTAGTAAAGCTGAGAATGAATAAAAATGCTATGCCTTCTCAGTGAGGTGGAAAAAGGACAAATGTCTTTAGTTCTCCTTGTTATTTCCTATGTACATGTGTGCTGCATTCTGCCGATCATCACAAAAGGCTATTTTTCTAGCTGAGTTTTTAAGGATGGGACTAGAGAAATGCCATCTATGCTGAGTTTGAAAAATGACAGTCATTTGCCATTTTTGCAGCAAAACACAAGTTAGTGCTAAGTTGGCTGAAAAATTGCTAAATTATTTTACCACTCCAAGCACAGTATTGCAGCTTTTGATTGATGAAATACTATCCAAGACAACCTGGCAGGAATAAAAGTAGTCCCTGACACATGTTTCACTCTTATTAGAGCTTGTCAGAGAAATAGCTTTGTCCAGACACAAAGGAGCACCCATCATATATCAAAGCAATACCCTTTCAGGCTTAGATTGCTGCATCAATCATGCAAAAAAAGAACTCCCTGTAGTTCCCAAGTTTTAGGTAAAGTTAGGACTCCTAACTTTAGGACTCCTAAACTGAGAAAAATCCTAACTTTAAGACTTTCGGTATTCACAGAAGGCATTTAGGAGTCCTAAAGTTAGGACTACTAACTTCTGTGAATACCGAAATGAGTAAGTTCATTCTGTGAATACCAAAATGAGTAAGTGTATTCTGTGAATACCAAAAAGTACTAACTTTACGTTTTTGACGTAAGTTAGTTCTGTGAATCAGGCCCCAAGTGAGCAAAGGTCAACATACCTATCCAATATGTCCACAATTGAAAGTTAGATAAAGGTCATAAAGTTTTTGTTCCGGAACCTGTTCATTGTGCTTAGATTTCCAAATATTTCATCAAGTAAATACATTTATTAGGATAATAATTTAATAATTTATTTGCAAATTTCTTTTTTTTTTAACTGATAACGAACAGCAGTACCTGAACTAGTAAATGGCACTGTGGGAAGATAACTGTAAAGATGATCAAAGAGGAGGGCACAAGGGGAACAGAGGCTATGAGCAAGAAAAAAGAAATGCACCAGCTAAGCCCTTTGCACTAATGTGTCCAAGAATGACGTGCATGTGAAAGGGACAGAAATGCGCATGGACAGAGCAGCCTGCTTCATTACCTGATTGTGAAGGGGTGGCCGAGGACATTACTTCAACCACCCAGAACATACTCTGCTGCTCAAATTTAGAGATGACTTCCAGCCCAGCTCTAATTTCAGTACATCAAAAGGAACTGCCGTCACAGCAGTTCCCTCCAAGGTACATAAAGTTTGATGGATGGCTGCTGTTGATTTTGATGGCTGTTTGAAAAAAAAACACAATGACCACAAGTTTTCCCAAGGCTGTGTTGGTCAATATTGCATTTTTCTGTCCCTCACTGCCAGTCCTCCCTAAAAGGAGCTCTACTTAACTTCACATACTAAGACGCATGGGCTTATATTCACTAAATTCCCAAGGGTAGTGGAAGCAACGTTACACATTCTTTGACCTCAATGACATGAGAAGAAGTGAAATCACATTACCTTCGATCCTAATTCCAAGAAAGTGATGCTACAAAACCCAGTGTATAACTAAAAAAGAAAAAAATATTGATAAACCACAAGGAGATTCACAAAAAATTGTCAAGAAACAATAGTGGTCATTCCTACTGGTATTCATTCATATGGATCACAAATTGAATATGAACCATGTTACTGGCTTACTACTTATCATTTTTGAAGTATTATCATTTGTAAGAAAAGATGTTATGTTATGTTAAGTTATCTTATGTTATTTCGATTTGTAGAGAACAACTATTCACCTGTAAAGGTACCCATGTGCTAAGCGTGAGTCTAGGCCGTATGTAATTCTTAGTTGAACAGCCAGGTCTTTAAATTCCTCTGAAATTTGAGAAGGGATGGGGACATCCTGATGTGTTGCGGGAGGTCATTCCAGGACTTAGCAACAATGTTAGGAGAAAGACCGCACACCAAAATGGCTTTTGTGGAAGTTGTTGAGCATAGTGGTCTGGAAGGCTGGTAGAAGTGAAGACGGTTGTTGAGGTATGGAGATCTAGTCTTGTTTAGGGCTTTGTAGGTGTGAGTGAGTACCTTGAGATGGCATAATTTCTGTATGGGTAGCCAGTGGGGCTCTCTGAGGTGTAGGGTGATGTGAGCACTGCAGGGGATGTGCAGGATGAGTCTGGAGGTGGTGCTCTATGCCACTGTGAGCCTTTGAATGTAGAGTGTGTTGCTGTAATCCAGTCTACTGAGTATGAGCGCTTGGGTGACTGTTCGTCTTGTGTTCTTACAAAGCATAAACATGACAGAATTGTTCAATACACCATTTTTTTGTGGATTGAGACAGCTTTAGCTGTTTCACCACCCACTTGTAAAGGAAAAATCATAAACAAAAAAACATTACTATAACCATACAAAGAGGGGGTTTGGGTCAGCAATCTCCTTCTGTTGGTCTGTTCAATGGTAATAAACATTTTGCTTCCACCCATTGCAATATACAGAATGAAGCAATCGCTCACTTCACTTCATTCATTGGCTGCCTTGCACTGTGAGCAGTGGCATTCTGCCTGATCAAATATGCGCATATGGCTAAATATGACTTTACTTTTCCAATCCTGTTTCCTTTCCATTCTCTTTCCTTTTTTCATTTTTATTATTCCTTGTGTATTCAAACCATGGTTCAGGTTACCATTACTCAAAGCCAATACAGCCTTTTCTTGGCATCAGTCTATAGAACTGATCTAAGTACATCTGCCAGTGAGGAAGGACCCATACTGGCCTATGATTTATTTTAATGTGTGGCACAGCTGAATACAGTTTATTTATTAAAGCGTAAGGTCTCCGTGGGAGCTGCACAAAATAAACAGTGTCATCAAGGACTGTTTCCCTTCTGTTCTTAACACATCTCTGAGGCTATTGGCTGCAAAGGAAGTGTTAAGGGTCACAAGGGGCAAGACAGGGGATGCAGCAGCGACCTCTGGCAACCCCTAAGTGACTTCCATGCTGAATGGTGCTCTTTGAATGTGCTCTGAAACATTCAAATCTCTATTAATAAAAGGGCAAAGTGGGCATCATAATTTCAATCTAATTGCTTATGAAAATTCTGTAAATATTCAGATTTTATTCCCATTTTAAATATTTTGGGGCATTTAAGAGTACGTGAAGTAGTACTGTAGGAACACTACTTTAGGTATTTATAAATGCCTTCAATAATAGACCCCTGAGTATATAGAAGGAATGCCCCACTACAATCAGATTTCTTTATCAGTGAAAGTAGGAAGTTTTCTGAGCCCCCTACACAAAACAAGCGTGACAAAAACTCAAGTGCTAAACACTGTTATGAGTGGAAGAGATATGGTAGGTGAGGTAGAATTGCTGCTTTGATTTTTTGTTTCTGTGAAGTGATTTCTCCATCTTTTTGCTGGTCAGACATTAGCCAGGCACTTTATTGACAGTAGTCATTAGACTGATGCAAAGTGAGGCACCTGCCACTGCTCACTATGTGAACAGCTCTGATGCCCCTTGTTCTCGTGTTCCACTTCAGTCTCACACAGATGGAAATGAACATTTAATACGGCACCAGAAATTCAAATTGTGTTATGTACCAGGGGCTCGCCGTCAGTCAACATCATGGTTTGCTAGAACCAGATATCCAATCATTAATGTGTGGTGAGCAGCAGAACTCAGTAGAAAACACATGTAGAAACATATTAATTGAGCCAAATGTGTTTTTACATCAGTGAAATGGTTGGTTCTCAAAGTAAGAGAATATGTCTGGTTGAAGGTGAGTTCATGCATGCATCAGAATATTTATTTATTTTGCAAAGTGTCAATCAATTCAGAAAGTGTTAGGGTTCACCTGTAGTACTAAGTCAAATGTTCAAAATATACTGTTAAAATAGTAGAATAGCAAACATTAGAATAGAACATTCCCTCAATCTAGTCCATATTTGTTGCCCCAAAGACTGCCATGATTTGGCAGGAAGGATGGTGTTCATCACTGGAATACAATAGAAAGAGGTGACAAAGGGTGTGGACAGAGATAGATGCATAAACAGCATTTACAAAGGAATGTGCGGAGAGAGCACATTACTAAAAGATTTAAAATATGAATTGGAAATATGGAATAGTTTCTGTATCAGAGTTTTTTCTAAATATTATTATTATATACAGTTTTTGGTGTGTCTATAAGCAGGCCTGACACTGGGACAAACAACAAGAGATGTGCAGGTAATGGATGGGAAGATGAAGGGGTACCTGAATAGGACAAGGGGCATGAATAAATGGGGTCACACCAGTGACCTCTGCGCATGCCATGCCATAGCTTTTCCTTCTCACTAAAGAATGGACACATTAGTGTTTCTGTCATCTTCTTAGAATGAAAATCAACTACCACACATATGGAATCTACTGAAGTGGATCCACTTACGTGCATCAGTGAGCGAAACTGGTCCCTTGTTGAAATATTTTGGCAACCCTAGGGGATTGCACAGTCTCAACTTGGCACAAAGCGTAATGTGTCATTTAAGTCATCTAAAGGCATATTTTCATAGAGTTCGCATAACACAGCACCGCAAGTGAAGATGCTGTGTTGCATGAACCGTAGAGAAGAGAACTGTGCAACAACTTCAAATAAATGGTGCAGTTCTGCTCTCTCCATGCACTGGTGCACTTGTGGCTGCCAATTGCCCACACAGGCACCCTTGCACTATAGCAAAGGGGTGTCTGTATTAAGATCAGGATAGTTTTTGTGTGAGAAGGGGTTTTTCCTGCACAAAAACAATCCTTGGAGGCTTTTTCCACTTTCTATGTCTGGTGCAGAATGCAGCTCACATTGAAAGAGGAAACAACAAGAAGAAATACAGATAATCTCCTTGTTACACCAGCCACAGGCAGGGAGCATCATTTTGCAACAAGAAGTCAAAATGTGGCCACATTTTGCTTTTATTTTGAAAAATGGAAACAGTGCTATGCCTGAAATTGTGTATTTTATTCATCTAATAATGGCATTAACAAGGTGTATTGTGCCGCGATAGCCTTCTTCCCAGCTTTTAGAAGCAGAGAAATTTGTAAAACAATAATTGTTTTGTTTTATATTACAGTTTTGTGGTCTTCATGTGCTTGCGTTTTGTGGGGGAACGAGGTATTAGACCAATCGGTAAATCCAAAAGCCTATACTTTTCTAAAAAGTAAACAACATTTTCTATTCAGTTAAGGGTAATTTGTATAGATTGCTCCCAAGTTTCCCAAAGAAAGTGATCGGTGAAATAAAAAAATACTGCAAGTAGGAAACAGTGTTTCCGTATGAAAGTTTGTGTACTGAAGGCCGAGCTACAAAAGTAATAAACCTTAAAGTCTGATATACTCTAGAGGTATATAGGGTCCGATTCAAGAAGGTACTTAAGTGTAGTAAAGTTACGAGTGCAGTGTCTCTGCATTCCGTGTCCAATCTCTGTACACGGGAAGGCATCTCCGCATGGTGCACCTCAGAGGGTGCGCCATGCGGAGTTTCCCCCAAGTACGAAGACTCCCCCACAATTGCGGAGACGCCGCACTCGTATCCTTACTACACGTAAGTACCTTCGTGAATTGGGCCTATACTGTTTGTTAACTGTTTAAAAATATGTGTTATCCAGAGGCATGAATTGAGCTGCATCGCAATGATTTTTCATAAATCAGATGGCAAAATCGAACGAATAAAAATGGGCATGAAGGAAAGTTATGCATTATTCAAATGTGAGCAAAATTATGAGTTTAGGAACAGGGGTTATTTGTTTTCTCTGAATTTGGGGTTAACCATACAAATTGGTGAATTTCACAGGGTTTTTCAAAACGCGTTTTTTGTGCAACATTCACTTACAATTGAAAATCAAATATAGAGAAAGCCAATTGGTAATAACGAATATTCTACTATTCTGCATTTCAACTCTTTACCTGATAAAAGCTTTACTCCAAACGTGTATGTCGACCTATCGCACAAAATATGAAAGATCCTGAAGCTCAGCATGGCACTGTTACAAATTTTGATTTGAATAACATTGATTCCTGGGAAATGCCTAACAGCATATTTTTCTTTCATTAAAACCTCTGAAAGGATCAGCAAAAGTCCCACCACCCAGCATTCCCACATTTCTCTTTCTAATCATAGTGCTATATTTGTGTGAGTGAGTCTAACACCTGGGACAGTAAATTCTCCAAAATGCAGTGTGGAAACTTCAAGAGTTTTCCTTTGAATTTCAAATACCCAGTTAACAGGGTCAGCTGTAACCCAGAGAAATCTACCAATCCTGGACTTTTCTAAAAATTAGAGAGCCTTGAGAGTCATGTGTGGAATGGCTTGTATGGATAACTCAATTTATTCTTAACCAGAAGGCACTACAAATGTAAAAATGTGGCAATATCACTGAATTCCCCCACATGTCAATGAAGAAAAGGTCTAGAATCTTTGAAGATAAATACAAGCCGTACCATGCAGCATTTCCACCCTTCTCCCCAAATAAAGTCTATCCCGGTTGTACTTGTGGGCCTATTACCTAAAGCAGAAAGGCTCCATAATGCAATGTGGCAATATCAAGATTTGCCCCTTCAATTTCAATCATTCTGGGGTTCTGGGTATCTCTGATATGTGGGCGAGGGTTTAGTCAGCACCCAGGAAAAACCTACAAATCCCAGATTTTTTTGAAAAACCAATAACTCATGGCTAGAATGATTTGCATTGATTCCTCCAGAATACATTGGGCATACCAGAACTAGAACTATGCCTACAATAAACCAGATTCCACTAACTGTTCATGGAGGATGGCTGCAGGATTAAGGTCTGAGGTCAGGGGGCACCCACAGAACCCTTCCAACCTCAGGCTTTTGAAAAAACTAGAGAGCCAGGGAAATCCACAGTGGTGTGTATTCTGTAGATATCAGTAAGCTTTGTATCCAAATTGCCATGCAAATATTATAGCTATGCATAAAATAACACAATTTCTTCTCACTTCCAATGGGGGTGGCTGCAGTAGTTGGCCCGGCAAAAATTCTACAGCCATTCCATAAGAAAGAAAAATTTAACTGTATCTTTTTAGGAATAGGTTTGGAGTTCACAGGACATTCTTAGGAAGAAAGCTTACTTGGATTCGTGCAAGCAGTTCCACAAGGTATTAGATGGAATCTTAGTTGTTAAAAATACAGAGGGTTGGTGGAGACTCCTGGTAGTCTGCCAAAGCCATGTCCAACACTGCAGCTATCCTCAATGGAAAATAAAATACAATCCTTAATCATATTTTTTACTTGCAGAATAGCACAAAAGAAGTAATCTCTCAATCTACTCCCATGAGTGCAAACACACTGGCTAGGACCCAAGAGGTGGGGGCAGCCAGATGCCTTCAAGGGCCTGCCCCCACCTTCGACCAATTTTTAAAACTTTTTTTTACTTTAGGAGGTCTAGCATTCTTTTTGTGCCCTGGAGCAGATTTTGGGGTAATCCTCTTATCTGCTTCCAAGAGGGCAGAAAGACTATTTTATGGTGGGGTGGGACCAGCCAGGTGCATGGACAGGCCAGTCTCCTATCTCATGCACACTAGACACAAATAGTTCTTGATCTCCAGATTGGGGGTAAAACATCAATCTGCCTCTAAGGATGTCAGACAGAATGTTGCATGAGGCAGCTGGAAGCCAGATTTTCAGACCCCACCACCTATTTCTTTTATAATAAATAGTTTTCTAGGTGTCAAGTAAACTTTTTTCCCCTTTGGGAAGACATATTTGGCTCAAGTCTCCAAACCTTCCACCCCTAGGGGGCAGAAAGCCTGCATGCATACTTAGGATATAGGGACAACTCAATGTCAGACAGGCCAACTGCCACCCCAGTATTTTCCCTGGTGTCTAGTGTGATTTCTGGTCCCTGGAGGGTGCGATTGGGAGAACAATACCAATCTGCACCCGAAGGGAACTATCTGCACACTGAATAATGTGAGAGTCCTCAAATATGGACACTTGTCTCTTCCAGATAGAGAGAGGGTTGTATGACGTTACAACGCATGCCATTACAACGCATGCTGTTACAACGCATGCAGTTGCAACGCATACCTTTACCCCGACTTGCTGTCTGGGGTGCGCTGGAAGTTGCAATAGTATAATTTGCAATTCCAACTCCAGTGCGTGCAACAGTAGGGAAGGTGTTTGAATTAACTCCAACACCTTCTACCCCCCACAACAAGCCTTTCGCGTTGTAACGACATGCGTTGTGATGGAATGCATTGTAACGCTTACGTTGTAAAGGCTGTTTCCCAGAGAGATTTGGGAACAGAAAGCTGCTCCTTGAGCTACCTGTCTCAGGGTGTGGCAACAGTTCTGATAGTTTCACACCATGAAGTAGAGCCTTCATTCAATTTCTGCATGTTTGAAAAATCAAAATAAATTCTATCATGGTTATAATTCCAGTAACATTTGGTCTTATATGCCTAAATATTTACATTCATTACTGCTCCTTACAGGAAATATCTATAAAAGAATATGTAAATATTATTCTGATCATAGGTACACTTTAACAAGTGATCGAAAACTTAATATATTTAAATACTTTGGATCTGGATTGTTCTCTCTGATATAAGTTTCAATTAACATGTTGGCACTTGTGTGGTGTTTGTAAGCAAAGCTTCCTGCTCCAAAGGACAATTTAATTCCAACCTTTCAGTACTGTTAGGTATTTTTGGAATTGTGTTGTGTTTCATTGTTTTTAGATCTCACTTGACTCTCTGTCAACGCTTTTACACTTCTCTACTAAATGGTAGAAATGTAATGGACATCAGAGGAAAAAACTTCATATACCTCATGCAGTTTCTGACTTCTAGGAATTGCTTTCACTGCTTTCACTGCAATGTATGAGGGTCTATTTTACATCTGTAAAGCATACTCAGTCATCACACTTTGTCAAATTGATTTATTTATCTGAAATGTGCATCATGTTGTGAACCAAATTTTTTTGATTTTTTTTTCACTGTCACAGACATCTTTTGAAACATTTGTCAGGACTCCAGTGGTAGTCTGACCATGGGATCACTGCCACTATTCTGATCAGAAATTCCTGACATCCAGTTGGTTGCTCAAAGTCTTGCAGGATCATGAATAAAACCTGAAATCCAGCAAAACTTTGAGCAGCCTACTTGGGGTCAGGGCAATCCACTATCAAAGAGAATTGCCAGTCACAGCACTGCGCTTTGAAACGTCAAGCCCCTTTTAGCTGTCCTGCAGCTGCTGCCACTGTGGCTTTTTCTCCAGCTGGTGCTGGGCTGCTTGTATAAATTATGGTTTTATGTCAGAACAACGAGTTCCTCTACCCTGTCTACCTTTACAACGTAGTCTCTACAATGACCGTGTCTTAACCACAAATTGCTTTACCATGCATTCCTTTACCACAACTTTTCATAGTAAAGGCATGCACGGTAAAAGGCTATACATGGCTAAGGTTACCACCCCCTCCCTCTGAACCCTAAATACATCCCCCAACCTCCTAAAAACTACCCCGAACCCCCCTACTGCCTAAAAACTACCCCAAACCCCTCTCACCCACTAAAAGGTACCTCAAACCCCTCCCACCCATCTGATACCACCCTGAAACCCCCACCTCCTAAAAACTACCCCAAACCCCCCACTCCTTTAAAACTACCCCGAACCCCCCACCCCCTAAAAACTACCCTGACCCCACCCTCTAAAAACTACCCCAAACCCCTCCCACCCCTAAAAATGACCCCCAGCCCTCCCACCCCTAAAACTACCCAGATCCCCCACTCAATAAAACTACCCTAAACCACCCACCCCCTAAAATCTAACCCAAACCCCTCCACACCCTAAAAACTACCCCGAACCCCCCACCCCTAAAAACTACTCCGAACACCACCACCCCCTGCAAGCTAGCCTGAAACCCCTCTTACCTGTTCTGTTCGCTTTCCAACGCTCCTGTCTCCCCACCCATCCTGAATACTGGACCGACTTTGCCTTAACCACGCACATGCATGGTTAAGGCAAAGTCGTTGTTCTGGCAAGTTGTTGTTCGACTTGCGGGCTTCCGGAACTCGTGGCTCTAGCTTCGTTGTTCCAGATGTTTCCCATAAATTATGAGTGTCTGATGGCTCTTCAAACATATTGCTGCTACCTTTGATTCATTGACACAACTAACTTCATACAGGAGTTTGTTGGCATGCTACCACTATCTAATAGCAACATTTCACTCCCCTAGATGCTCTAACTCTGGGCCAGTATTCAGTAAACATAATATTGTTCAAAAGTTCTTCATTTGTTAAAAGTTACTTTTCATACTTTTAAAACAAATAAGCAATTTCCCATGTCGATGATGTCTTTATGACCTCTAACTAGAGTGAATGAAGTTGCCCAATATTGCTCCAACCCTACATTAAACATATTTATCAAGACCTAAATGAGATTTATGAAGCCATACAAGGCCACCTTGCATGGCCCTGCATGGCTTGATAAATCTAGGGTAACGCAAGCCAGCATAAATCACTGCCTTGTGCTACTCTGCAGCAGAGAGATGTGCCAATGGGTAGAGAATGGGAGTTCTCAAGAATCCACCCATCCATTCTGACAAGTGCCCTGATTTACCAACAATCGTAGACCTGGAAATGAGTCAGAATTGTACGCCTCCCCACCAGAGGCACAACGAGAAGAAATATCTTTATTTCTCCTTGCTGTTTACTCTTTCTAAGTGTGCTTCATTGTGCCTTTGAGGAATGTTTTTATGCTGGAAGATGCCCCTTCCTGCTCAAAAACAATCCTGCTTACAACACAGGCACCCATGCACCATGGTGCAAGTGTGCCTGCCTTGGCATAGGCAGCACTTTGTGTACAAGTGCAGGCAGATAAGGAGAATGCGCTGTGTAATGTTAAATATAGCGCATTCCTGTCCTCTCCCAATCACGTATCACAGCACAGCAAAGTGTCTTGCTGCACTGCATTGCATGAACATTTGATAAATATGCCACTAAGTGTGGCATTTACATTTTAAAATAGAGGCTGACATTGACTACATCTTTAATATATATGTGTCAGCCACAGACTCTACCAAGCCAAAACATATCATCCAAAATGTATATTTTTTCTTTCAGTTTGTATCTTTTCTCCTAAGTAGTCAATACAAATGCATAAAGCTTTCTTAAAGTTTTCACCCTAGGTTTTGAATGATGATATTCAAATGCTTGAAACATAAAGCATCTGGAAAATATCAAATAATTCTAAGAAATTGGGTTACTGGTTGAGGGGGTTTAAGCCCCACTCTAGCAACAACCACAATCCTTGTCAGGGTGAACCACAAAAGTCACTAAAATTAACCTGTGCCTAACCCTCTGGTAGCATGATGCAAAAGCCTTTGAGATACCTTGGAGGCACTGTGGACTTTGATAAATAAAATGACACCAGAACAACGAAAATCCGATCAGTAGAACTGGAGCTATTCAGTTTTAATGTTTTGAGGTGAGATATTGTCTAAAAGTACAAAGTGCCACTTGTGGATATCTGGTTGTGTGAGACCGGGTGACAGTCAAAAGTTCAGGTGGACCATGCTGGAGTATGGGCAGGATACAGTGCAGTGGAGGAGGCTGCGATGAGCAGGGTGAGCTTCATGGATGGCCGGGCGGCACAGGCTCTCTTAACTGTAGTACAATGAGCAGGTGGGGCATCTGGAGCTCTGCATTTGCAGTCTCCGTGGGCTGTCATTGCTGTAGCATGAAGTGCATATCTTGTGTTGCAGGTTGCTGCTGTCCGTTGGTGTAACGCAAAGAGTCAGAGTCACTGGAGATTCGTGTTTGTGGTCATCAATGTCAGGCACTCACTGTAGCAGAGGTCAGCTGGCCTCAGGCAGGTCCAGTTGCATGTCCAGGCTGATCCAGTTGCAGAAGGTCAGCTAGGCAGTTTAAGGGAGGACTCTGGAGCTCGTTGAGTCCCTGTGGCTCAGAACAGGAGGTCATCCAACTGACCCTTGGAGTCACTCAGATTAGCTTTGGATGGTGGGGTGGAAGTGGTGTAAGTTAAAGTGAAAGTAAGCCATTCCAGGAGATAGGCAAATAATGCAAAGTCATCCACACCATCCCGTATCGCCTGTGGGACATCCTGGTGCTAGATTTCAACATTAATAAACAGACTGTAAGTTCCTTTTCCTAACCCTCACTGAAAATATGGTGGAGTTGGTCAAGTTTGTCAGCCTGCTTAAAGGGGGAAACTTCCAGACTTGCACTGCATGCAGGTACTGTGGATATTTTGCCCAGCTCTGAGTTTTGTAAATTATGATCCCTATGAGTGGTCGTATAATTCAGAAAAGTTTTATATTTTGAAAACACATGAACTTTTTTACATGTCTATTTCATGTACTACTGTTGATAATGTCTTGGTTTTATATTTGAAACATACTTTTTTAGCCTTCATGGACTGTGAAATCTTTATGCTGCATCGTCCTGCCAAAAGTAACCCCTTTCAGGTGGGTGCCAGGCTACCCCTTCCACTTCATACTGCAGAACCTATCACAATCAATTATTTTCTCCTTTCTATGTTAGCGCCCCAAAGCCACTGTGTTTTGCACTGCATGTTGTACAAAACAAAATAAATATGAGCATAAGAATGTAATTTATCCTGAAAGTCATGAATGGCTGCAAAAAAATAGTTTTTGCAGTCACAAGTGGAAGTGGCATTATTTGGCTGTTTCTTTTTTATAAATTAGCCTGGTCCACATCTGTGTGAATCTGGCAACAATTTCAAACACACATTCAAAGTTACTACCCATATGGCCTCACACATACAAGTTTAAAATCGAGGTTGTGCTGTAAATTATACCAGTACATTTAAACTAATCACGTTTTTTAATGAAGACTAAACAAAAAGGAATATGGTCTAAACATGATCTGCTACTTACCTCAGCAGCCACTTCTTACTCCCATGTCTGCTGCATGTTGCACTATTGCCACTAGAAAGAAATACAATTATTAATTAGTAGCACAGTTGGTAACCATGTGTAAGGAAAAAAAAAACGAAAAGCTCTACTCACATAGGTAAATAAAAATTAAATCAACGTTTTGCAACTTAATTTACATGTTTTACATGGCCCAATAATTCACAAATGGATTCCTGGTGTCTTTGTAAACCCATTTACATGTGCGGATCTCTCCTCCAAGTTGGGATTTACCTGGGTTGGGTTAGGCTTGCAGATGTGTGAGCACCCACCATCAATTATGATTTTGGGCATTCACAAACTCCTTAAAAGCATCAGATTTTAACTCCAGTCAAGGGCTGGTGTAAATCAATTTGTGAGGGTGGGAAGTGGAATAAATCCCCACCAGGTTTGCTGGAGGGTAGAGCCAAGTGGTTTCCCACAGGGACACATGTTTTCCCAGTTGGGAAAAAAATGTGTTTACAAAGGGGGAGAACTCCTCCTCACTGTGGCACTGGGATTCCAATGGAATGCCACAAGACCTTCCCAGGACTCTGCATGCTTCTGGCACAGCTCTTTATGCACACTCCTGTGAACATTTATGAATCCATGAAAGCAATCAATCTATACTCGGACGTAGATGTAAATCTGCAAGTGTAGATTTACTAATTTCTTTGAGAATTGGCACCAAAAATAATCTGCTGTATCGGAATTCAATTGCGGGGTCAAGTAGTTACAGAAATAAATGAATATTAATTCTAAAATCAAGGAAAAAATAATATGACTTCCCCTCTCCATCACCTTTGCCCTATGAGTGGACTGTGGACATCCTGAACGGAAGGGTGAAAAAGGTATTGATTATTAAATGATACCAACTGCAATAAGCTCATATAAAAAGTCATAACATTTTATTGACTCAGTAAAAATTACCACCCCTCACATCCTTCCCTCCACATTCTCATACTAACAATAGTTTATTGTTCTACAAATACTCTTATACTTCCCCCTCACACACTTTCACTGTCACACTAAGGGCATCTACACAGATGGTGCAATCATGGGGACCACACAAGGCCAACCCATCTTACCTGGGATCTTTCCCACTCCTCTCGTGCTTATTAACCACAGCAACAGCCCCTTGCAAAAAATATTTGAAACATTTCTGAAGAGCATGATACCTTCAAATTCTGTAGCAAAACTTTCCAAGCATGGCATCACAGGTTTTTTGCTTCTAACAAATGTTCAAAAAACAGTATGGGTTCTGCACTGGAGCAAATAATGGTTGTTGACATACACTAGGCGTGCTTTTGGGGACCCCAGCACTCTGAATTGAGATGCCCATGGTCCACCTTTGAAGAACTGATGCTTCCCCCTTTTCTGCACATCCCTCACCACCATCCCTTAAGTTTACCATAGTTTAATTTTCAAGCTGGTCCCGAAGTTCACACCAAAAAGCCACTGGTACTATTCCAATGAGCTTTACTACCTAAAAAATACCCACTTCACATACAAACATGCACTTTCACAGAATGTTAGGTACCCTTTAAACACAATGAACAAACAAGTACTTCAGACACGTTGAATTTTGCCGTATAATCTATCTAGATTTCAGATGAGGTAAGCATAAATTAACTATTATGAATATTGTTAATCATAACGTTTGGTTTAATCATGGCATAGACTACTCTGTCTCCACCTTGATTAAACCCCTCTGACAACCATGCAGAGTAAGGACCATTGGAGGCAGACCTCTCATTCTGCCCACCTGATTTAGATGGGTAGAAGTAGAGGTAGGTTTTCACTGCCCGTCACTGCCCGGAAAACCTTTGTGATAAGGGGCAGTGAAAACTGCTGAATGCAACTCTCGCCATGAGGGGGACATTTTAATCTTTACTCTTAAAATGAAAATCCCACCTTGAAAATAAAAAAGAAACCAGTTTGATGCACGGCTCTGTCATGTGGATGGAGGCATGCAGCTAACTTGAAAAAGCATTGACAGGAACCACCGTGATGGTGGTGCGCGCCAATGCTTTAAGAAATGACCGCCTGCTTGGCAGCCATTACACAGTTTGGCAGACAGCACTTCCATCAGACCAACAAAGTAATTTACTCCGAAGAAGTCTAGTTGAAAAATATCCACTCTTCAAATTCCAACTGTAGCCAAACTCTACTCTGATCGTAGGAGAATAATGTCCTCCCCTAGATGCTGCCCTCCAAATAATCTTCAAAGTACATTATTAAGAGTAAGGAGGAACAGAATTTACACCTGCTTTCATTGATTCATTTTGTTCCATCTGATTATTAGATGTTATTTTTTACCAGGTGTGGAAGAACTTGATTTGAATTTTTCATCTCGTAAAACTAGCCAGACTTTGGTTGCAGCAACAGCCAAGACTTTTTTTTAACTAACAGGGGGAGTATGTTCTCCCTGATGGAGTATGTTTTTCCCTCCTTCCCCTATTCCCCACACCCTTCATCCCAAACCCTACTTTTAGTCCCAGAAGAAGTGGAAATTCTGTGTTTGTGTATGGGCCCCATACAATAATTCCCAATTCAATGTGGTTTAACGTGGAATTGACCAGTACCCGGCGGGTTTACCGCAAAGTGATGCTAAATGGTAAATCTGCCCCAGTACCATGCAACTCATAATTGGGGTCTTAGCATCAGTTCGTACAGAAATATTTTCATTCTCATTGTGAATGGCTCTGAATGGTTCATATTCCAACTGGAGCCAAAGTCTCCTCTCATAACAAGGATTACATGTTTTTCTGGGAATAACATGCAGAAATCAGTGTTCCCACAGCAGATCCTACATTTTTATATCTGCATTTCACACAGGTCTGAAATCTCAACATGAAAACTAATACTTAGATTGCTGCTGGGCCCTCTAGCTCTTGTTACTGGGCCCCATTGAAATTTTAGGGCCACTCAAAATGAGGATTTAAAAGAAAGTGAACCCTTACTGCTTCTGGGTTCTGCGCTAATATACATTGACCCTTGCCTCCCTGTAGCATTCATTGCAGAGATCCAGCCAAAAGCCAACCTTCTGATTGATGTTACAATTTTCAAAATATCCAATATCTCAGTGACCAATTTTTAAGTGATATACATTTTTCAAAGATATATGAGAAGCATTACACTATCTCACACACATGAATTTGATCTTTGTACTTCTCATCTTCTCAGCTGTGGGAATTCTTATCACCATCTGCAGACAAATAAAGACGATGAGACAAAATCCAGACATCTTCAGACACCCTAGTGGGGGGTTTGTCTAAGTATGGTGTTTTATACTGGAAGGCTACCCTTACAGCGCAAAGCAATGCTAGACATCACGCAGACACCTTTGCACTTTTCTCTGCACACGTCAGTATACATTTTAGTAGTAAATGTGGGAGTGGCAGGGGGATGGGCTGAAAAATGGTGAATACTTACTACTAAAGCAAAGGAGTTAGTCAGGAGTAAGGGGAGGTTAAGGTAGGGTCAGGGAGTGGTTTATGAAAGGACGTTCACCAGCACACAAGAGTAAGCCATTGCTAGTCACAATGTGCCCTTCTAAAGTTACTGCAGCCAAAAATGGATCCAAAATGGTAGTAAATTACTCCTGCCTCCAACTTTACTATTGGGGTCCACACCTACTCAATTTACATGGTATAGTCCCTCATCTGGGACTCTCAGGTCTTGGCTGAGGAGATACACTCATTAGTATGATTAGCCTTCATACCATTCTATGATGAAATAGCACAACATATTCCTGTCTGACATTTCTTTTGATCTCTTGGGATCTTTGGCGATGGCTAGATATCCAATTTGGATGCAGTCATTGTAGGTCAACTGCTCTCAAAATGCTCTATTGCTAATTGTCTTACCTTTACTGGTGCCAAACATTTTGGGTCTCAAATATAAGACCTGGTTAAGAAGTCAACAAAGGGCTACAGGTTAATGTATCCTCTCCTTCTTCCAGGTTCACTGTCTTCTTCTACCCCATCATCTGTTATCTGGTCGACATGGTGATCTCAGACCTCTCATAGTGTGGTTTCAGACAGTTGACATGGAGCACCTTTAATGGGTTTCAAGGGGTCTTTAGCTCCACCATGTAGGTGACCTACCCAGTTTGCTCCTTCACCCTGTATGGTCAAGACCAGCAGTCTTGGAGGGCCCTGGGATCCAAGGACCCCATAAACCACACTTTCCAACTAGGTTGAAACTCAACTAGGGTAGCCTTCTGGTCAGACCAGAGTTTTATAACCTCTTGGCTGACCTCAAATGTAACTTTAGCCTTCTTCCAAAAGTGCTGCATCTGCTGACTACATACTGGGGTTGGTTTCTTCGGAGCCCATTCTCATCCCTCCTTTACTAAGGTAAGAGGTCCCCTAAAAGGGTATTCATAAGGAATATCAAACGGGCTAAACCCTACTCCTTTCTGTGGTATCTCCCTGTAGGCATAGAGGTGCATGGCAAGATGATATCCCACTTCCGCCTCATAGGTTCAGGCAGGCTCTTTATCAATCCTTTGAGGTTGGGGGTGATAGGGTGAGGAGAACTTGTGGGTTACCCCACACTCATCCCACATGGATTTCAATTATGTTGACAGGAAGTTCTGTCACACACCACTTTTTTGTAGAACCCCACTCTGGTGAAAATCCCAATCAAGGTTCTAGCCACTGCAGGTACACTTACAGATCTCCGAATGATGGCCTCTGGGTATCTGGTGGCATGGTCCATCAAAACCAGGATACACCTTTTGCCCAATGCAGTTTTGGGGTCCAAGGGCCCAACAACAGCAGTACCCACCCTTTCAAAGGGGGTACCAACAACAGGAAAGGGATCCAGTGAATCCTTTAGCTTTTTCCCTGCTTTTCCACCAGCCTGGCTGAGTGACATGATCTAGAGAATGTATCTAAGGCTGTCTTTATCCAGGGTCTATAAAAGTATGTGACAAGTCTTGCAAAGACCTTGTCTTGCCCCAGATGTCCAGCTACAGGTATATTGTGAGCAAGACCCTGTAGGAAGGCCCTGTAGCACTAGGGACCACCAACTCACAGGTTGCCCCAGGCCCAAGAGCATTAGGCTTGCTCTATAGGAGGTGATTAACCCAATAGATTAGATGATTTCCAAATGTATCACCAGCTTCCTGGGCCTCATTTTGCCACCTCAAGCCCTGTAGAGTTGGGCACTCTTTTGTGCCTTGTAGCATTCCTTCCTTGTGGGTGCATCCTGAACTTGCCATCCACCAAGCTCAGGCAGGTCTCCCAGGGTGGCAATGTCCTCCCTGATAGGCTACAGGGCAGTCTCCTCAGGCACCCTTCAACCTGGTCTGCGGGAGTTTCAGGGGCTGGTTTCCTATGCTCTTTGCCATATCTCTTCTTGGCATTTGTCCGGGCCATCGTTCCAGGCTCCCTGTCTCCTTGACTCCTCTCATAGGCTGCCAAGGACCGTGTGGTCATGCAGACCCACTCATGCAATCCTAACACCTCCAAGTGTGACCTGTGCTCCACTTCCTTCTAGACAGTGATCTCTAGGTTGTTGCCCAACAGACAATCTACAGGCTTGTCAGGGCTCACAGATACTTTTAGAGAACCTGCCCACTCTGTAATGGCTCTCCCGGATGTCTGAGACTATGGCCTGGTGGAATGTATAAGGAAGACCTGCTCTGATGACACCAGATAACTCTGGCTCCTGTGTCTCTCGGAACCTCCACCCTTTGCCCATTAATGGTGACCCACTTCCTATACTTGGAAGTATTTGAAGGCATGTGGACATTTGGCATCATCTCTCAGACACTAGGGTAACCTCTGTTCTTTCCCTCAAGCTAACTGGAAACACCCCCTCACCAAGCACTACACTTGTCAATCCTGGTGACTGCCCACTATTGGGGGCTGTGGCTTCTTGAGGCATTTGGTGTCTTCCTTGGAGTGCCCATGTTTGTAACACTCAGTGCACTGGGAGATAAACCTCCCTGTCTGCTAGTCATTGAATCCCTTCCTCTTTGGTTCCGACTGGGACTGGTTAGTGTTCCCTTGGAATTTTTTTTTGGGGGGGGCCTTAAGAGAACTCCTTATTTTCAAAGTTTTCTCCCCCCCTTCTGTTTTCTGATGGGACTCCTGATCACCCTTTTGGGCTTCCCCCCGCCAGATACCTTCTTGGACACTCTGGTGCTGAAGCAGAGGTCTGCCTCCTTAGCAAGCTCCCTGGGTTCAATGTTGTCGACACAGAAAACAAACAAATGTAGAGAACATATAACTCCGGCAAAGCCAAAGCAATATATATGAAATTTATTGTTGTTTGTTAAAATAAACTCACATGTATATTTTCCTTTCTGTACTGGTTTATTTTGTGGTTCTTTGTTCAATGAGGTCCCTGTGCACATAATTTGATTTGAAACTACGTGATATGAAATGATTTGTAACAGTCATCTACATAAATGATTATGATAAATTTTCATAAAAAATGAGTATGGTTGACTGCAAATTGACTATTGGAGAATCAGATTACAAGCTGTGTGTTATTCTAGCACTTTCATTCCTTATTAACATTTCAATGATACCTATAAGTAACATTGTTGAGTTTAAGTAAAAGCATTTAGTGACATCTGTGATCATCTGGTGGCACCAGACAGGGCCAAAGTTATATATTCAGGCTGACCACAGTAGAGTGTGGCCTGATACAGGGAGCAAGTTAGTCCCACTGAGAAATGTACATTAAATCCTAGTTGTGGAGCATTACGCCACACAGCCGCGACCCCAATAAGCAATGTGAGGTCCTCATCGAAAGTGCATCACGTAGTGGTATTCTGATGAGCTGCAAGGGCTGCAATGTAGGCTTGTGTAGAGGATGCATCGCTCAGCGATGGTTCCGAGCAGCTGAGAGGACTGCAACATGGGCTTGCATTAAGAATACTTCGTGCTACATCATTTGTGATGAGAAACTGCGAGGTCCGCACTGAGGGTGCGTGGCGCAGTGGTGGTTCCGATGAGCTGTGAAGCCGGCAATATGAATTTGCATTTCAGCTGCATCTCACTACATTTACAGTTTCATAAGAGCTGCATAAGAACTGCATCATGTTTGTGTCACGCTACATCAGTTCTGAAGATAACACATCTGGGCTAGCAGAGTACCTTTGGCCCCACTTCCAAGGGACCAGGACTGGAAAGATACCACTTGAGGGGTTAAGACTAACAGCAGGCAGAGTCCAGGTGCAAGGTTTAGGATGGTTGGGGCCCTTTCTGTCGCTGAGTCTCTGATCAGGAGGCCAAACAACTACTGCTTGGAGTCACTCTGGTGGTCCTAGATTCAAGATGCAGGTCCAGTCCTTCTCATTCAGGGAGCAGGGCAGCAGGCAGCTGGGCCGCAGAATAGCAGTCCTTTTAGCAGCAGAGTAGCACAGTAGTCCTTTTTCTGAGTCTTCCACAAGTATAGTAATGTACTGAAGAGTTGGGTCTGAAGGTCTACTATTTATACCTAGTGAAAACTTTGAAGTGGGAGAGACACAGAGGTGTCCTGCCTCCCTGTACTGGCTCCAGCTTGTTTGAGGACACAAAAGACTAGCGTGAAACCCTTTGTGATTGTGCTGAGGAAGAGCCATAATGATGTGCAATTGTGGTAGGTGATAGCGTCTCCCCCTCATCCTGACAAAGATGGCCCATCCTGCAACACCTATTTCCCCTTTGTCTCACTGTCTGGGAGTAATACACAAAGACCAACTTTTAGCTACACCTAGTCATGTGACCCAGTATACAGGCTGCAGACACCAAATGGTTAGGACAAGAAAAGTCTCATTTATAGAATATGACTTAAAATCCAATGTTACCATTAAAGAGGGTTTTAAATTTCAATCCCCCAGGCACAAAACTTGACTTTCTTACCTGCTCCCAA